>CM021101.1:735048109-735660373 GCA_007115665.2 Sequoiadendron giganteum
ATGATACCCCTTCATCATTGAGTATTTCAAAAAAAAATTGATTTCCATAGCCATTTGATATGCTTGCCTCAAATTTTGAGGATCTTTATCTCTTGGTAAGTAACCCATCCTTTTTTCAAAAACACAAAGATATACAACTAAGCATTCAACCTCACTCGGTCTTATTTATTTAGGGATTTCTCTTAAAGATTTAGAAAACCAAAGATTAAAATATGGGATTAGCTCCTCATTTTTTATGTGAATTCCCATTAAAATTTTCTTAATATGTTGGGATTGACTCGTTCACCAAATTTCTCCATAAAAACTATCACTAGTTGATTCCATGAATTAACAAAATAGGCAGGTAAATAGGAAAACCAATCCCTGGCATCACCCTTCAAGGATTACACAAAAATATTCATGACAACATCCTCATGACTAACTTCATAATCCCCCATTACATCTACAAAATGTTGTAAATGCCTAGAGGTTGATTCTGCACTTTGCCTTGTATATTTAGGCAAATACTTCCTAATCTTCTTAGGAATTGGATTAGGGTAACCATTGACATTACTGAAAATAAAAGGCATATACCTTTGAGTTAAAAAACATCCTGAAGGGCTTAATGTAACTTGTTCTCTTTGCATAGTTATGTCTGTTTTTACATATGGGAAATCATTTATACCCATTTAAAATTTCATCAACAATATATATTTATTAGACATATTATTTACTATCACAACCATGACTCCATTAGTGACTACAAATAGTATTCCTTGCTTTTCAAGATATGATGCAACATAAACATTATTTCATATGACCTTATACATATTACATCGTCAGAAGTATAGGAAAACTAATCATTGTTCCTTTCTTGATGCTAGACATCTAGTTTGGAACCATATGCATCCTTAATTACAAACACCCATCTCAATTAAAATAGTGAACTATTTAGTTTTGATTAAATACCTGGTAATTCTTTTTTTTGGCAGCATGTATTAAATTATTCTTCCTAAGTGTAAACATCACAAATCTAGGATTATTTCTTCATTCATCAACTGGTTCTTCAGATAGAGTCGCTACCTCTTCAACAGATGATTATATTACAAGAAAAATGAAATTCCCTTCAAGGCTTGTCAGATTCTGAGTTCTTACCCACAATAGAGTCATACCATACCACTACCAATATCCTTCAAAACCACAATCCATTACCACCCAGATTTTAACATTCAAATTAACTTAACAAAAGATTCTATATAGCATCCTTCAACCCTTGTAGTTCCTTGTTTCTCTTTTTCTTTTAAATTTCTCAAAACTTCTCCCCAATAAAACCACCATTCATCTAATGATTCCGGAACTCTTGAATCATTTGCCAACAAGATACCATAGATCATAGATTGTCAAGTTCATTTCAACAACCGCTTCCATCTAAGGTTGAAAACATTCACTATGTAAATTAAGAGAATCAAATATTTGATATGAATTTATAACCATCTGCAACTGGTGATTTAGAACTCCCCAATTGCCATTCTCTAAGAATCCAAAATCTATGGTTACATAAATAATTCAACACTTTAATGACTCTATAACAACACCATCTATAACCAGAAATTTTGAGTTCATCCCCAACAGAGTCCCCATTTTGTTGGTGTTTTTCCACATAGGATTTGCAATTCTCTAAGAGGTAGCCAGCCTTTATTATAAATAACTACAAAGGCTAGTGGCCAACTAACGAGATTTAGTCAAAGACTAACGTCTCCTACGCTTTTGGCTCTATGAGACGAAGGTGGGTAAACCTTCATGTATTCATAGGATTGTTCTTTGAATGATAAGAACACTTATTCTTACATATTTAGTCCCCACACATGTAATAAGACAACAATTACCTTGGTTGTGGGAAAACCTAAGAATAATAACGGATGTCCCAAAGCAGAGAGACTAAAAATTATCATAAGGTTTATATCTCAAAAGAGATAGTGTTTGATATTCGTTAAAATGTTCAGATATTGAATTACCATTCTCAGACCCACAGTCCTACACCTAAAATAATTTTACCGGCACTATCCAGTGCCTCATTCATTGGGTAGGATTCATTTAAAACATAATTTAGATATTATGAAATTATCACCATAATGCTTTGCTACTATGAGATCTTCTAGTATATTAAAACAATACTCCTTAGTGAATCCTGAGCATATGACCATAAACATGCAATTTGTTTTCAAGAAATTTGATTAACTCATTAAGTCAAAACAGGAGAAAAAGTTACACTTTCAAATACACCATTCAAACTGAATGAACAAACTCTTGATAAATCCATTCATAATCTATGGCACATACACAGGAGAGAAAATTGTCTTAATTCTTTTAGGTTTCTTTTGATATTAGTAATTACAAAAGTATAGCATACTTATTTCATACTATTCCAAACTCAGAATTATTTCCTAAATAATACCTTCCAAATCCTGCAGTAAAACTAACTGTACATACTCAGAACCTTATGGATCCAAAATCTTGACCCTAACAATGAGCTGTGAAATATCCTTTATAGGACAGGAGAGCAACAAAGCATTAGGCTACATTGTTAATTTCAAAATCAAATTTCATTTAGAATGATATTTGAATTCACATTCCTCATCATTGGATAACAAGGTGCATGATCCGAGGAATGAAAAAATGGTCACACAGTAACCAGTCGGAGAAAAAAAAAACATGTGCCAAGAACGTGCACGTCCTCATCAACAAGATGAAACATTAGAAAAAAAACTGCTTAGTAGACCTAACAAAAAAAACCACTAAGGAGACACACTAACCCGGTACAAACGACTGCTCTGAGTTCTCACCTCAATAAAAAGTGGATCCGCCTTCATTCCTCTAGCCACCTTAGTGCCACATCTAACAACTTGGCTCGGTGCCACTGTAGTTATTGGTTTGACTGCAAGGGCCTCCTCGTTCACTCCCATGAGCTCAGTCAAAGCCGCTAGGTAACAATGGTAATCTGAGTCAGTCTCGAACCCATTATCATCAGAATCTAATGAAATTAACATAGGGGATGCACAACGCTCATGCCTCTTACCAACACTCTTAGTAGTTACCTTAGGTGTTCTTGGAGTAGGTTTCTCCTTAATTAGTGACCTCCTAGCTCCTACTCGAGAACACCTGCACCCTATAGATTTATCCATAGCTTCATAGAATACAGGAGAATAATCACCACCTACAAAAAAAACAACTCAAAATATATAATGATAACACTGGGTCACTTCAACATGCATTTATAGAGTGAATTGGTGTGAGGCATATTAATTGATTGAATGCAAAAAAATAATTTGAGCCATAAGTGGCTGGCATGCCCACCACAATTGCTTCTATCAGGAGGGCATTGTTCAAACGCTAGAGAAAACCAAGAGGATCCTCTAGAATGCTCGAGCCATTAATAAAATAATCTTCAAAGTGTGAAAGCTTGTCACCCAGATGATCAATAATCTCTTTGAAATTGTACCATTGATGCTGAATGGACTTGGCAAGTCAAACGACATAGATTGAGTCAATCAAGCATTGAAAATCCACCCTAATGCCTTGAAAAACCACAACCAATCAAAACCCATGAAAATAGGAGGTCGCAACCGGATAGTGGGTCCCATTTAGCCCTGACGCTCCAAGAACCAAGCCACATGTCACCCTTTCACAGATCTCATGATACTTTTGAGATATTTATCGTGCTGGTGCGAGGTCTATGAGGGACAATTATTATTAATCATGTAATTAAATCCATCCTTCGGTGAAAAGATGACCACTTGTCATCGTTGGCACCTTAGAAAAAATCCCCGCCCCTCTGTACATGCCAGATGGCGGCATCTCACAAACCTCACACCTCTTAATGACATCAGTAGGGAAACCTATGAGGTTTGCGAGAAATGGTCCAAATCAAAACTCGTGATCAGATGATCAACCAAACAACATGCATAGATATTAGAGTATTCAGGTGGGACCGGTCGGTACAACCCTCGGTGGTATAAAATTTTAAGCCCCGGTGATGGAAAAAGACCTACAGGTTGAGTGGAAGGAGCCACTAAGAGAACAGAGGAAAGGGCTCAACTAGATCACTTAAGTGACCGGTTACCTTCGGTAGCAAGTCACTGTTGAAACATAACAAGAGGGTTTCAAAAAATTATAATTCTCATCACCCTGGGTAACTTTAAACCCTAAAACCCTAGCCTACTTTCTTCGAAATTTAAAATCCCCATCAAAGTGTGAAACTTATCTCAAGTTCAAATCTCAAATCTCACACAATAACCTAAAAAATAATTATATAAAAAATATAAATAATTAAAAAATTAAAAATAAAACGATAAATGATAAAAATAAAATTGCTAAAAAAATAGTATTAAGGAGAGTAAGTCCAATAAACTATTAATTCCAATCAGTTAATTTAAACGTTAATTTTCCAATAAGACATTAATTTCAATCACTTAATGAAAAAATGTGAACAAACATGTTATAATTCATTTAATTTAGATTTGACAATAGTATTTACAAATAGTCATTTCTTCATGGTGATATCTTGAACATCTACTTATAATCCCTTTCTCCATTAATTTTTCTCACACAACACATGTGGGTTAAAATACCATTTTTTGTTTTGAGAAGGAGACCAACATTGAAGAGATTGTTTCCCCATGGAAGAGATATGTGGAGAGAAAACTAACTCCGCTTCTATATATTTTGCAAAGAATCGCCGCATCAGTAGATGCAAAAGAAATCTTTGAGACATAGTGGTTGATTCTCGTATATGGGAATGAAAATAACTAACATGAAAATGGAAGCACAAAAATGTTTACGAAAATGAAATCCATCGAAAACGACAATTTGGAAATGATAGAGAACGGAAACATGAGTTGATAGGACCCACAGGCCTAACCAACTAAGGGAGTGTACCCTTAGAGTGTATCAGTTAAGCCCAGCCAAATTCTTTGGCTGGAAGGTATATGTATTTGGGCACTGACTATTCAGTCATGGGGTATTTTGATGACCATACCCTCACATTGCATTAACTATTTGTCAGTGTTGTGTCTGTATGATGTGCATTTTTATATAAAAGTTGTGTCTATGTATTGTGTCAATCAAACTTATCTTTGAGCTTCTTTACATAACTTACTTATTATTATTTAATGGACATTCCATGTTGAACTGTTGTATTATTTTTTTGTAATACTTCAGATTTGATTAATACACTCACAAGAACTCTTTTATTTTATACATATATAGTGTTTATGAAGACATATCTTTATTTTTTATGTGCTAATATTACTAAAAATATCATATTTCTAAATAAATGTTAATGTTTTGACATGTAAATGGTTGTCAAATTGAAGGTAAACTTAAGTGTTTTCTTAACACACTGACTATGTCATTGCAAAATTTCTATGGGCAATAATTGTTGATTTTTTGTGTGTTTAAATGGGGTGCATATTTGTTATTAAATGTTTGGTTGTAATTATGCAATAAATGCTTAAGTAGGTAATTTATTCTCATAAGAACTACTACTCATGAAAAATGAGTTAGTAAATTTGATCACAAACTATAAAGATGAATTTTGATATAAATAGAATAAATACATATTATTTTTTAAGTTATAGAACGTAAAAAAATTTATTATTGATAAAAAAAATTAAGTATTTCTTTTCTAAAACATAAAGGAAAAAACATATATATTAGAAATTGATTTATGGGAAAATTAATAACTTGATTTCCTTTCTTTCTAGTATGCTTCTATTTAACAAAATTGAAATCATAAATGAGGATGTTGGTGTCTTACTTACATTCATTCAATTGTCACTACTACTAGTTCTTATCCATCTAATTATTTGATTATCTCTATAGATAAGCTACCTCTAATGCTCACGAATTTCAGGTCAGTGACCAGCTTAACAAATAATTTAAAACAAATTATCCCTACACTTTAGGCTTTATAAAATCTATGTGGGTTTCCCTTCTACACATCATTTTAATATACTAGGAGACTTAAATGATGGAAAACATAAATGAGGATGTTGGTGTCTTACTTACATTCATTCAATTGTCACTACTATTGGTTCTTATCTAGCTGATTAATTTATTATCTCTATAGATAAGCTACCTCTAATGCTCACGACTTTCAGGTCAGTGACCGACTTAACAAAGAATTTAAATCAAATTATCCCTACACTGTAGGCTTTGCAAAATATAGGTGTGTTTCCCTTCTAGAAATCATATTAATTTATTGGAAGACCTAAATGATGCAATAACGTATGATAATTTCACACATTTAAGTGAGGATTATCCAAATACAATTTATTTTCTTTATAACCCTCTGAAACCTTCTAGTTTTGGTGTGAAATACAAAGAAATAAACAAATTACAAGAAGTAAAAAATTGGTTTTCAATTTAATTTTGATTCCTTCTAGGGTTAAATAAGAAACAAGCTAGACTAGTGTATTATCCATTACAAAACTTTAAATTAGTAATTTCTACTAATAATAGCCTAAACACAAAATCTGTGATTATCAAAATTTTATTTCCTTACAATAATATAAGCACCCATTGGTCATACTATTGTTCTACTTTCAAATCCTTAATGTAGAAAAAATATTCTCAATATTTAACTAAAATAATATTTAATCTATTACTTGAAAATAATCTATCAATTAAACACTTGTTACATCAAATGTGAAACAAAGACCTTCATAATCCTAATTTATATTAATCAAAATAATATTTAATTACATTCAAAGGAGACAACAATAATATGGAATATTATTCATGTGATCCACATATTGAGTTGTATGATATATATACCAAGATAATTATGTCAATATCCATTTGAAATTCAAAAGACCACCCAAGATAGACTAATCTACTTGTCCAAAATTATAAAACCTAGATTCAAAATACTTTTAAAAGAAAAAAAGAGTTCCTTATATATATAAGAGTGAGCATACAAGTTCCAAAATGAAGTCACATGATTTATTGACTTATTTACAATTACATTTCACTTTTCACTTGTATAATCATAGACAAGTGGGACTGAGTTTATTACAAGATACAATTCCCCATGACACAACTCATAGAAGCAACTGAAACTAATTAGAAGATATCTTTTGGAAATCTTGGAGATTTTTCACTATACCACAAAATCCAAAATGAGACCAAAATTGTTAAACACCCAAACCACTATTGGATACCCCGTAAATATACTATCATCAACTTAGTAGGATGAAGTGTATTCCAAGCCTAATGACCAACATAAATGAAAATATATATTATACATTATATTTCTCATCTCATTACATATAAGTTCTATTTGATGGCCATTGAGATGAAAGTAGCTTTGTAACCTTGTGAATGTGTTCAATATATTTTACATCTAAAACTACCCATGCCTCTTTACAAAAATAGACCAAATCTACTTGTGAAGAAAATAATTTAGCTAAAATTTTATTTAATATATTTGTATAAATTTCTTCATTTGAAAAATAAATTTGAAAGGCATGGGAGCCATTGTAACAAATCTTTCTTTCTAGTGGTCTAATGAATTTAACTCCCCATTACCATCCAATATACTAGGTATGATCTTCAACTCAATGCACTCAAAAGACTTAAATTTATCCTTTACCTATTGCTCAAACTTCATTATGTAATAATTGACCTCCACTAATATTGTCACCATTTCCCCTACTTGAGCAAGGTCAACTAAGATATTGGGATCAAACCTTGCACAAATATGTACATCATTTTCAAAATTGTAGCCCTTAGCACATGTTTGTTCTTTTCCTAGCTAATTTCCTAGGTTTCTCTAAGGATTGGCCAAGTTCTATTATCAAGAACAACTATATTAGTGTCCAATGAATGAGAGATTGATCTTTCATTCTTTTTCCCTTTATTTCAACATCTACAAAACCCAGAGAGTCATCCTTAATGATACTAGATGTATATATTTAACTAGTGGTATACCATATTGTCTAATAGATAATATTCACACAAAATAATTGTTGATAGATGGTCAGTGGTCCCCTCAGGATTCATAACATGGAATAATCGCCTCCCATGGATCTGTTAACTCTAGAAGTTGTATCAAACATTAACAAGTTGATTTTTTGGTGCAACACCAACTGTGGGCCAACAATAACATGCGTTTGCGTGGATACATTCATGACTGATACATCTATTACTCTTATTTCAATTATCATATGAAATGAAATAGAAAATATTAAAGACAAAAAAAAACATAAAATGGTTATTTGATTGAAGATTTGTTTTTGAGGATGGGAGAAGAAAACAAAAGCAAGACTAGTTCCTATTTTGGGCTACAAAGTCATATGTTATGCATTGTATATAACAAAACCAAAACATATTTTGATGGTAATATCCCATACTATCACCTTGTCGTAATATGGCCTACACAATCCTACTATGCAACCATACTTAGTAATCCATTAGAAATAATATGCCTATTAATCTATGCAAATCAATTACTCTATCCATTGAATAGACAATAAACAATTGAACTAATTCTAGAAAACAAATATGCTTGAAAAGATGCTATAATCATTGAATACTCAACTTAAAGAACATTATCATTCATAGTTGTATACAATTGCAGTAAACATGTATATTCATATCAACAATAATTTTAAAATATAAGGGAATAATCAATGTATTAACTAACATAAACTTTCACCTTTGGCATTCAACACTTTCTGTATAGTGCCTTCTTCCTCGACCAAAATTCAAAAAAATGTATGAAAGAAAAGAATACTACATTATAAATACAAGGAGGTAACCTAGATTAATTATAAATGTGAAACTTGGCTCAATGAGATCCCTTTGAAATACAATTATAAATAGAATCTAGAATATTCATCTTTACCTTCATCTTGACCTTGCCTTTCATTGTTAACAATTTTTTTCTCTTCTACTTGTTTTCATTCCTATGGATACCCTTTACCTATTTGTAAAAGCATTTTTATCAACTTTATTTTCAATTGTAAGTTAAAAAATCAACTTTGGCTGAAAACCCTTTTTATCAATAGTGAAATAATGCACTTCACTTTGAACATTTACCCACAGAATTCCTTAAAATTTTATAGGAGTGAATTTGCACCCCTTGTGTAAATTCCCCTTTTGCATACTCTCACCTTAGAAAATCGAACCGAAAGGCAAAATTCCACATCACCTACTTTCCTTCCATCCACTTGTCGTTTGTCTTGTTTGTCGGTGGGGGAATATTTGTCAGGGATGCAAGTCCAATGCACTATCATCCCTGATAGATTCCTACCTCCGGTGTCTGCAAGGACATTACACTCTCCATGGGGCATGAAGCGTAAAGCCTCTATGTTGACAAGCCAACCCAAAAATGACTCTTTCCCTCCCAGTTTGATCTTAAATGTATCCATTTCACATTCATTTAGTCTTCTATGATCTTCTTCGCAATCTCATTCAACTTCACCTGATCTCTTGAGCATTTTTCACAACTCCATTGAGCATTGTAGTAGCTTGTTACTCCATCAACCTAATCTTTGTATGTGTTGTGCTACCATAGAAGCTATGAGTTTGGAGTCTTGAGACTGTGCCGACTTTTCCAAGCTCATTTTCTTGTATTCTCTCTTCATTGGCCTTGAGAGCCTTTGGGTGGAGGTGGTATTGCTTCAATTTCCTTTGCTTATTTTGGTTTGATAGAGTAGCATTGTATATTTTTTAGTGTTCAAAATTCTCTTATATTTCCTTTATCATACTATCTACTTTGTGGTTTTTTTGGTTGTCCATGGAGTTCAAAACACCAAAATCGGGGTATGACTATAGCATAACCCTATACAACCCAACATTTTTCCTTCTCTCAGTTGTTTTTAGGTGAACATGTGCATGGAGATCGCTAGAAAATTGGAGCTCTATTTGATATTCATCAACCTTATCTTCGTCTACCTTATTTATCATTTATGTAGTTATTTCTTATCTTTAATTATTCTATTTATTTTATTAAAATTAGTCAGCTGGGTAGCTAGTAGGTGTTCTTGCTTTCCACATTGTACTTCATGTTTTCTATCTGTATGAACACCAATACACCAGAGAGACACTAGTGCATCCACACTATCATCCTAGATCCATCCCTTCATCCTCAGACAAAGAGGTGTGTGAGGTGTAATTTGGACTCCAAAAACTGGCTTGTCTAGACTCATTTAGGTATTTGGATCTTTAGAGTGATAGAAGTATTTGAGAGTGCTCTTCATTTTCGATTCTTGTCTTAGACACCCATCAGCTTGAGGTAAGATAGGGAAGCCCTCCGATCTTGGCTCTCCATGACCTAGAGCCTTGGTGTGGTTTGTCCCCCTACCTTAAGAAAATATATCCATTTCCTCTACTTCTTAATTTGATAGTTTGTAAAATATTTTTCCTATAACCATTTCTCTATGAATGTGCCCATTTTGATTTGAATTTTCAACAATTAAAATCTTACCTCCAAGTCACCATCTATATGCTTTAAGGCACTCAAATTACATCCAAAATACCCATAAGTTACTCATAAACCTTCAAAGACATTTCTTATAGTGCATGGGAATTTATATTTACCTACAATGAAGTTTAAGTAATATACAAGTTACTAGAGGAGTGTTGAGTAATTTTTTATATTATGGGAAGAAAAAAATCATTAAAACCTCATCAAAATCAATACCCGGGTTCTTAAAACCATTCAAACACATTCTGCAACTAAGAGAAAACTTTTATTGCTATTAGTAACATTTCCAACCTACTATAATCTTTCACTAGTGTTATTGGTTGTGATAAAATTTGTAGAGGAATTTTTGATAGTATAGGGGCATTTTCTACCTATTTGGCAACTTAAAAAAAATTAAACTATTTCCAAAACCATTTCCCCAACAAGAAAAAGGTCCCAACAACTTTCGGGAGGTGAAAAACACCATTTTTAGCATGTACTCTACTTCAAAACCTTTCTTAAAACTCATAAACATGACTGCACTTTACTTCCAATGTTAGACCATATTTTGGTCCCATATGGGACATCCAAACAACATAAAAAGGTTTATTAAAAGATTTTAATACTATAGAAACCCCCTCCAGGGATGAACTGAATTGAAGCTATGTATATACTCAATGTACCTAAGCATTGAGTCAAACTAGGGAAAATGACAACATATAGTATGTCTTACAAAGTACATGTGAAGAATAATAATAAGGGCACCAATTTATTATCCTCCATTCAATCAACAAGAAACCAACCAATTGGAAACATATTGCAATATTCTAATTTATCGCTATGTGAAAGCATTAAAAGATTAAGCATAACGATAAAGCATTCTTTATACATGTTGATCAACTTTTGTTGGTTTTTCCATTTGTTTTGATTTTTGGGTCGGTTCTATTTTTGGTGTGTTTTGGTCTTTCATTTCATGATTGTGACTTTGTTTCCCAATGCATAAGGGACTAGTGCGCAAGGTTTTGAGTCTAGGTTCATGTCTTCATCCTTCATAGTCCTTGTCCCCAATAAGAGCCAGTTGTTGCCATTAGTTTTAGTTGCCCCCTTCAAACAAATAAATTTCACCTTATAGTTAGTTTAAAAATCATAAGTTTTTCCTTGTCAAACCTTTTTTTCATTTTTAAAACCAACTTTGGAACTTGATAGAGTATTATAATGTTTCTCCCACCTAATGTTTCCAAGGAATTGACTAAAAATATTTTTGTGTTGGTCTTTTCAATGGTTGTGAGTTGACGTTTGGTTATTGAAATGTCTTTATGGTCAATAAAGTGAATCAAGACAAGCAAATATAAATAATAAAGGGACTTTGAAAATAATTACAAAGTTTGGAAACCTTTGTTGGTTCCCAATAGGGTTCCCAAAAATTCACTATTCTTGTGATTGCTTTTGGGGTAAATGATGGCTATTAAGTGTTATTTATAAAGGAAAAAAGGGGGTAATAAGAACCTCAAAGGTTACTACAACATCATAGAGTATAAATAGGTTTTCATAACTGGGGAGGAATATGAAGCTTTTTTTAAAACCCTACCTAGAAACAAATAACCAATCCATTCAAAGTCAAATAATGCTTTATTGATAGAGATGTATTTACAAAAAAAATATCAATAGAAATAAAGGATACACAAAGAAATACATCCATAAGTACCATAATAGTTCACCATAAACATAAAAATGAAAGAGTTTATTGTATGGCAATACATACATGAAGCAAAGAATAATATCTCCAAAACATTCACAATACATAGTATAGTTTGAAAGACTATATATATAACATATATGTTCTACATTTATATCACAAAAAGAGGGCTTTTCAACACAATGGGTCTTAAGTGTAAAGAGTGAAGATGGGGATCCTAATGGCCTCAATGAATTCTTGAAAACACTCAATCCGTAGGGATAAAATAGGTTTTCATTAAAATTCACAAAGTGGGTGAATGTATCCATATTGTTGCACTCAAGTCCAAAACATAGTAGGGTGATTACTTGTATAACTCACTTGATTAACAACATAGAAGAAATAAAATTATTTCATTGGCTAAGCCCACATGTGGATGCATAGATAAACCTCTTAGAAAATATTCAACACACAAAATATACCTTGGCCTCACCAGGCGCTCAACAACATAGATTCCCCATTCAAAGTTACTAGAGGTGTGGACGATATTGTAAATAAAATGCTCGAGGAGACTAGAGTTATGGACATGCACCTAAGACATGAAGTTCTCACCAATAATATTTTAGATCACCTCCTCCTCCATGTAATTATGGATGAGGAAGATCTCTCTAAGTTTCTCTACAACCAATTTATGCGCAACACTAAATTCAACACCCTTAATGAAAATAAAATCAATCCAAACCTTCAAATTTGCATCACTAGAAGAGCTTGAAATGATTGAATCTAAAACTAGAATTATAAAAAATGAAAAATTATGTAGCTAATTTATAGAATGGTGAGAGAAAACTATTTGATTTGGCTTGAAGGAACTTAATATTGAAAGTGCATCCAAACTGCCTCAAACTTAATGAGTTTGACAAGGTGATGTGATGATAATTTTTAGTAAATTATATTTAGGAATCGATGAAATCCTCTACATTTAAATAATTTAAATGGAAACAATCTTAGGTGGGATGCAAATAGTCACTGAAAATGGGAGGTGACAAACATTTTGCATGAGTGTATGTCATGGGGCCTACTTAAAGAAAGCGTCGATTCAATCCTCTGTCATATCAATAAGAAATGGTGATGTAATCATAACCACCCTTAAAATATTCATTAATGACTACATTGTCATAATTTGACAATAATTAGTTGGTTTTCATCCAGCTTCTTTTTTAACCAAGTGACAATTATCATCCAAGATAAATTTTTCAAAAAAACCTGACCATTATGATGAGAAGTTTTAAATATCCATTAGTCGGATTTGCAGGGGTCCAATATTTTGATCCCCCTTTCACTATTAGGGCCTTGAGTTAAAAAAACATCATGGAATGACTCACACTTTTGTGCTTATCATAGGTGTAAAGGAAAATGGAGAAGATATTTTGTAGATCATTGTTCAATGGTGGAGATGTTTCCAGATGGATTTTCTTGTTCTAATTTAGGGTTTCTTTTGGAATCTCTTCTCCTCTTATTATTTTCCCTTCTCATTGTAATAGGGTGGAAAGTTAGCAGATTAACAAGTAAATTAGTCAAAATTCTGGTGTGAAGCTACATAGAAAATTGTAAAATATGTAGTAACAGAGGCAATGTGAATGGGATTTTGTGTCATTTTTTTTGTAGGATTTGAGTTTATTGGGATTTAGTGTTGTATAACAGTATTGGAATTTGAGTTTAACTTAAAAATCTAGGATCATGTCTCTCCTATGTGCAAATTTATTCAAATTTTGAATGAAGTAATAAAGGGTTATTCTATTTTTCTCACTGTTGTGGTGTGTGTAATTTTGGTTTTAGCTCTGATTCAAAGAATTAATTAAACTACTTAAATGAGATTGCAAATTGATATGTTTTGTACAATGATTGGGTAAGAAGTATTGAGCTGAGGTACAAATTAGTGATACTGTAAGGTAGTATAATCAAAGATATTATATGCTATGTGTTAAAATCTGCTATGAACCATTATGTGTTAGTGAATTTGAGTCCTTCAATGGATATGGAACTTGTTTGATTTGCACTTATTCTTTGTGATTCAATGTTTTGTTTGTGTTCACCTAGGGCTTGCTACCATTGCACCAATTGCAGTTGCCAGGAAATCTCCAAAAGAATTATGGGACATTAACATGAAATAATATGTTAAAATGGATAACTTTGATCCAAAGGGAAATAATAATAATCTATATTCATCTCTCTTCCTATGCTACTAACTGAACATTGAATACTCTTGGGAAAAACCTACAATATGAGTTTGAGGTATGATTGAGAAATTATGAAAGGTTGGAAATACCTAAGATGAGGGATTTTGAGATCAAGGAGGATATTCCTAAGAGGTTGTTTGATGATGGTCAGACACTACACCCCCTATATGACCTATAGAGGATTGAAACTAAGACCTTGGATCCTATTAATTGGATGGAAAAGTAAGAATTATCAATTCAAGATGTTTCCATGGGAATGGTGGAAAGGAGTATCTCTTGGATAGATCTCTAAATTAAGAATTCAAACGAAAATGGATCCAATTCTAGGAAGCATAAAGAAATAGGCACTGATACTTCCTTGAGGGTGTCCACTAAGGAGCATACAAGATTAAGAAAGAAGACACCTAATTATTGTGCATGTTTTACACACATGCCTTGCCACAGACAAGGACCCTCTCTTTTCTTTCACCTTGTCAGGTCCCTGTTGTTGCTGCATAATTTTGCATGCCCCATTTTGGTGTCCTTAACACTCAACATGTTCTCCAAAGTCTCATTTTGGGTTGATCGTATTTTGCCCCTAAAATAAAAAATTGTGAAGTCTTGCATTTTTTGCACTTCGCTCTTTGAGCTTCCCTCTTCCCTCTTTCTTCTTTCACCTTTCGCCCTTCACCTCCCCACTTCCTGCCTTTTCGGGCTTCCTCATTAGGGTTTTCTCCTTTAGGGTTTCCCTTTTCAAGCTTCCCTTTTGCAGGTTTCCCCTTCTGGGTTTCCATTTTCAGGCTTCCCTCTTGTAGGTTTCCCTTCGCTTGTTTCCCCGACATCCTCTCGGCCTCATCCATGCATGCTTGGTTTTATTTTTCCTTCATTTTTGAATCTTGGGATAGGTTTCCTATGGATTTGGGATATTTTTGGGGTGCCTAAGTGAACTTCCAAGGTTTCTTTAAGTTTCAAGAAGTTGCAAAATTTTCATTCTGGAACTCCATCCCTCCACGTCTGTTCCGAGATCTTTGTCGGTCCTCAACTATACCAGAGCTTGGCCCCTCCATGGCCGTTTTTGAAATTTCCTCCCTCTTTTTCCATTGTGGACTTCTATCCACCTTAGGCATTCTAGCTTTTGGAGCCCGATCCCTCTATGGCCATTTCTTGAAGCCCATCCCTCTGTGGCTATTTTTGGAACTTCGTCCCTTCGTTACTGTTCCAAGAACTTTGTCTATCCCTAGCTATTCTAGAGCTCCACCCCTTCGTGGATATTTCTAGAAGTTCATCCCTATTTTTCTGTTTCTGGAACTTCATACCTCCATGGCTATTTCAGGAACTTCGTATGTCCTTGGTTGTTCCGATGCCTGTCCCCTCTGTGGTAATTTTTGGAAGTCCATCCCTCTTTTTCCATTTTGGACTTCCATTTGCCTTAGGCATTCCAGCTTCCATAACCTGGCCCCTCTGTGGTTGTTTTCAGAAGTCTTCCCATGTTTTTTTATTTTGGAATTCTTCAGCCTTAGGCATTTAAACTTCTTGAGCTTGACCCCTCCATGGCCATTTCGAGAAGTTTGTCTCTCTTTTGTCATTTCTAGAATTCCATCCCTCCATGACTGTTCTGGGGACTTCATCCTTTGGCTATTCTGGAGCCTAGCCCCTCCGTGGCCATTTTTGAAAGTTCATCCCTCTTTTTCTGTTTTGGACTTTTGTCTGCCTTAAGCATTCTGGCTTCTGGAGCCCGACACCTCCATGGTCGTTTCCAAGAATTTCCTCCTAAAATGTTGTCCCCTCGCTACCATCCAAGAAAATTTATTTTGGATTGTTGTCTTTCCATCCACCGTCTATTGGCTACCTTTCTTCTAGCCCCCTGGGTCCCAAACCTCAGAACTTTGCCCCCAAAATTTCATTTCACCTTGGCTATTCCAAAGAGAAAACTTGTGACAACTTTCCTGCTTCACAACTTTGGATGCCCTAATAATGATCCAAAATAGACTTTCACCCACATATGAAAAATGGATCCTCTCCTACATGAAATTTTCTAATTCCAAATTTGAAGCCAAAAAAAATCATCTAGGTTGCCCTACCCTATTCACCGTTTTAAAAAAAACATTTTGGCTAGGGAATTCTAGCCTCTTAAGCCTAGACCATCCAAACTAACTCTAGTAAACTATTAATGGAAATTTACATTGAATATTATGATATTTAGATGATGTATGGATGAATTTAACAAGGATTTTTCAAGATTTGATTAATGTTTCCCTTAATTTGTGTCTGGAAGTGCTTATGACACTCCATGTATGTAGGTTTTGACAAGCCTAGCATGGGTCCGTCGGGAGACCCATTGAGAAATTTGAACAAGCAAAAGAAAATAGCTCCCATAATCATTAATTTTATGCCCACCTCTCCTCATGGTGCCCATCAATAGAGTTGACATTAGAAGAAGGCATGTGCCAAAGATGTCAATGAAAAAATCCAAGGGGGTTGCTTTGAATATGCATAGGGGGGTCGTCCTACTTTTCACCAAATGATGATGATCTTTACAAGTTGTTTGCCCAAGTGGGAGGCAACTAACCCATGGATGCTAGTTGCCGACAAGCCCATTTGATCCAATGAAGAATGTTGCAAGTCCACCGGGAAGAAGGAAAATTTCAAGCAGTTTCAGGTACAATAAAAGGGAAATTAGCTAGAAGCCAAACTACTACAATAGCTGGGAACTAAAAGACAAAATAGGGAAAAGACAATAGATGTATTTTAAATTACTGAATATTGTGGGGTAGGTGAAGCCTAAATGTAATTGAATCTAGGCCATTATTCGGTCTTTCAAAAACTATAAATAGGGGTCTCCCCCTCATTTGTGATGATGAGGATGATTCAAAAGAATTTAATTAATTTTTGAAGAGAAATTGGCGATTTAACTCTCGAAATAGCACTCTGTATAGTGAAAATAAGAATAATTTCCCATTTTTACCCCCTTAAAAGGTGGAAATGTGAAAATTCATTGTCATTTGAATAGTAACTTGTAGTAATTTTCATTGCTTTGAGAGATAAAAATTAGATGTCAATCCATTATGAGTGCCATAGATTTGAGTAAGCTCGTCGCTATTAGAGAACAACTACATATGAACCTCTAGTAAGTTGACTTGATCCTCCTTAAAAAAAATTTTGATTGATTTTCATGCATTTTTCAATTTTTCAATTGTTTTAGTGTTCTTCTTTAGCGCATGTGAGCCATAGTTCGGTGCATCCATTAGATAGAGTCGCACATTCAAAGGAGTGCATAGATGTACAATAGTTATGCATAGATGAAATTGCACATAGGATAGATTACGTAGCGCATACAAAAAATCTGCCCGCGTCGGATACTAGATTAGCACATAGGCTAGTTTAGTGCTTTGATGAGATAGAGTGGCACATCTGCATGATATAATCATGCATAGGTGATTTATCACATCCCTAGTCTATTTTAGCACATAGACTAGATATAATTGCACATTGATGGAGTCACACATTGCACCACTGTTTTAGCGCATCCATGGATTAAAGTCACGCATACATGATTTAGTGCATTGATTGACTGTTTTAGCACATCCATGAAATTTTTCCGAATTTAAAATTTTGAAGAAAAATTGATATGTACTTGATGATTGTTGCTAGATTAGACAACTGATTATATGTTGTTGAACAACACCGAGATCAGATTAGCTTGATTTTATAAATTTGTCTTCTTTCATGAAGAATAAATAGTAAAGATGATTGATAAACTTGCTTTCCTTCTTGAAAGACAAATAGTAAAGATGATAGATTTCCTTTTCCAATTGAAAGAAAAATAGATAGATGTTGAGTCGATTCAATGTTAAATTCGTTTCCATGCGATATGAAAAAAAATATTAGAAATTATTGATAAATTTTATTTCATGATTGAAAAAAAATAGGATTTGATTTGATTGAGTTGATTGCCCATTTTATACAATTGATGATCTTGCTTGATGTACTAATTTGATTAGATATTCCCTATTGATTGATTTGGATGATTTTTTGTAATGTTATAAAGGATGAATTTAACCTCCTCCAAATTAGAGAGATATTTCCCCACACATGGGAAATGATTCCTCGATTATCCCAGGTGGATCTACAAGTGATATACCAGTGTGGTTTGAGTCCACTATTGAGGATCCCGCAGTATAGGATCAATAGGGCACTATTGACTACACTAGTTGAGAGGTGTCATAGTGAGCATAACACCTTTCATCTACCCATAGGAGAGATTATCGTGACTCCAGAGGATGTTTTAAGGATTTTGGGTATTCTTGTAGTTGATGAGCTTGTGATCTATGATCACAAAGAGATTGGAGGGATTGATATGCTAAGACGAGTCTTCCAGGATCCTCATGCTGGTGGGTATGAGATTGCTTGGAAGGATATGGTGGAGAGATATGCCCCACTTCCTTCAGTGTTAGCAGGATTCATCGGTGGTTTCCTTTGTCCTTATCACAGGTCAAAGGGACTATCAGTTAGTTGGGGTAGAATTCTAGAGGACATGCTTCTCCATCCGACTAGATATGCATGGGGATCATGCATGCTTTCCCATCTATATCATGGTCTTCATCAGGCCATATACTTATATGGGAAGAGTCTCTCCTGTGGAGTTACTCTGCTGCAGATATGGGCATGGGAGCATTTTTCCATTACTCGCCCCATTTTTTGGAGAGATCACCCACTTGGTTTTCCATATGTTTACGCCTACACAAGTCCCCTTGTCCAGCCGATGTTGGGCAAGTTAGAGTACTAGCAATGTGTGCCAGATTATTTGGATACAGTCACCTGGAGACCATATTTAGATTGAGATCCTTGGGAGGTGGATGATATAGAGTTGCCTTCCTACATGATATTGAGGTACTTGATTGGTTGTACCCCATTTATCATTGAGCGGTTCCTGGGGATGAGGGTCCTGAGACAGTATGGATTAGTAAAAATGATGCCAAAGGGTGTGGCACACTATTCTAGGCACCAGAAGGATGTGACAGAGTGGGGTCCATTTGTGATGATAGATGTTGCCAAAGCAGAGTACCTAGATTTGCAGCTAGATCATTGGGCTATACATCAAGAGGTTACAGATGCAGGGATGATAGATGAGTACACAAAATAATTTTACACACATCCCTTTCTAAGATTTACCAGTCTAGACGAGCTTGCTCCATTATTGAGATGACCAACAATACAATGAGCACGATGAAAGCCACAGGTATAGGCAATGGTAGGGCAACCATAGGTACCAGTAGAGGCATAGGCATAGGTAGGGTAGGCCAAGGATATAGGTGGGGTAGATATGGATGTGGATGAGGAGGATGAGGAGAACAAGGAGGAGTGAGGTGGCTTAGAAGACAGTGGTGATGACGGGGATGAGGGAGGTGGTGGGAGTGGAGGTCAAATGTTTTTCTCTGATGTACCATTCAGTATGAGGCCATAGCCATTGAGAGTGGTGGATCGGCTGAGTAATTCAGCTCCATGGATCACTACCAGGGCTCCTACATAGGGATAGGTGGATACCTTGCAGGTAGAGGTTTAGACTCTTCGAAGTTAGTTAGCACAAGCCCAGGTGACTATCAACCGGTTACAGGCACAAGTTGCACAACCACCACCTTTTGACCCAAAAATAGCTCATCTTACAACATAGCAAGATAGCTTTTGAGAGCGATGCATACAGGCCAAGGGGATACTGAGAGACTCCTAAGATTAGCTGAGAGCACCTCTATTGGAGAGGTTGTAGCTGAGGGATTGGAGACCACTCGGGAGGCCAAGTATTATAGGATGAGATACTTTAAGGCAGTGCCACTAGAGAGGAGGATTTCCTTCACACAGTCAGGTAATCAGTCTCAGACCCATTCACACAGACATACTAGGAGTGCCACCAAAAGCGTGGATTAGCCAGTCAGATTAGAGATCAGATCTTTTGGGAGCAGAGATCTAGTGAGACCTACCGCCTCGGGAGATGGTAGCAGACATGTGCCACAACCAGATGCCCCTCAGTGATGAGTATCTTGACATATTTATTCATTATATTTGATATATCTTATTGAAACATTTGATATCCTTGTACCTGTGGACATTTTTTTTGATGAGATTTATGATATAAATTTGTGATTCGATTATGCATGTGTTATGGTTTCATGTATGCATTTTATTTCTATATGTTATGATGCAAATGATGATGCTTTGATTTTATGCATGATGATGCAATGATGATATGAGGATGTAATGTGTGTTATGATGAGATTATTATGGATGCATGTTGATATATGATGCAGTCTAAATGATTTTATTTTATGATGCATGTAATGAATTCAATTTGTAATGATGTAATGATATGTCCTAAAAATGATATGATGTAAACTAAATGGGAAATGATCAATATGAATGAGGCCTAAATGAAAAGTTATGAATTGAATGGGATAATGTGATGAGATATAAATGAGGTGAATATTTAATGAATGCTATGCTCATGATGTGAAAATGGGATATATATGAACTAACATGAATAATGACGATAAGGATGATAATAATGATAATGAATTGGTGAATAATGATAATAATGATAACGAATGCAATCTTTGTATCAATGTAGATTTATGTAAGATGATGTGAAATGGGTGTAAATGCGAATGTTATGAAATGATATAATATGAGATGAATGATTAATGCATAATATGATGAAAATGATATAATATTTAAAGATGGATAATGATAATGATAAACTAAAATGAGATCAAATAATGATAATGATAATATTGATAATGAAATGATATGATGTGAAAATAATGAAATGAATGATAATGATATCTTAAATGGATAATAATGATGAAATGATATTTAATGAATGACAATGTGATGAGATGCTACAAATGTCCAAATGTACTCAATTATTGCTTGAAAAGATATATGAATTTTTTTCTGACCTTCAAAAATTTACCTTAGACAACCTCCAAAATGCAAACCTAAATGAATCATGCAGTCCTAGAATGTAGTAATGGACCATTCTCTTGTTTTTCATTGCATGTTGCGCTTGATTTTCATCATTGAGCCTTTTGATATGTTAAAATTTAGTGCAAGCATCAAAGGATATGTTAGCACCAATGATTACCTGAGTATTGCTTTCATGATGTTTGATATAGCAAGTTAATACAAGCATCGGGGTATAATTGAACTAAGATGACCTGAGTATTGTTTGCATAAACAAGAAAAGTTTAACCATTTTCCTATGAAAATTCTGAAATGTCATCAATGATATGTTGTAGAGAATGTCCCATGACAAATTTGCACAATACTAGTGATTAGCTTACAAACAACAAGCAAAGAAAAATCATACTCCTTCCTTGTGATTCTAGTTCAGTACATCATTGAACCACTCCAAAGATATGATTTCATTGAATTTCAAAACAAAAAATTCAACTTATGCTTTAAGTTTATCATTAATTTTATTCAAATTAAGATCATCCAATTTGTTTCAGTTGTTTGTCAAATAGTCATGTAGACTTAGTTTAATTGGACAAGTTTGTTGTTTCCTGATATTCTGATTCTAGACACATGTTGCTAATTGTCTGCTAGAAAGCTCCAAAAAGTGAATTTTCCCCTAGTGACCTTGTACTCTGACTCCTACGAGACAAAACTACTGCTAAGGATAACCCTAATCATCAAGCCTTGATGAAATGTTTGTTGTATGATGCAAATGTGATGACGAGGCATCTATGTGATGTCGATGAAAGGTGGATATGTAGAATGTATCTTAATAAAAGAGAGAGCCAAAAAAAATCACAAACAATGCCTATTTTCCAGGTTTTCACCATTTATTTTTATTGCACTTTTTTCCTGATTTTATGATTTTTTTATTTTTGCTCTTTTTTAATTTTTTTAATTTTTTTAATTTTTTTAATTTTTTTTAATATTGTTTTTTATATTTTTAGGAATAAAAATTATTCAAATGAATGTTGTTGGTTGGATCTTCAAATAGGTCCCCTTCTGATGTTGAAAATTGATATGCCCTTGATCCATATGGAACAATGATAACGAGTAGGCCCAACCAATTAGGTTTGAACTTGCCTTTCTTTTCTTGATCCTGCTGATTAGGAGGGTTTTCTTTGAGAACCAAATCACCCACTTGAAAACTTTGAGGTTTGACTCTATGATTGTAGCTATGAGACATAAATTTTTGATATCCCTTTAAATGATTAACTGCAGTTTGACGTCGTTCATCAAGTAGCTAGAGATCTTGCAATATTGATACTCTGTAGTCTTCATCATTGATTGGCCCCTTTAGTGATACTCGAAGTGAGGTAATCTAAACTTCTAGTAGTAGAATAGCTTCTGATCCATAGACCAAATCATAAGGAGTAGCACCTATTGGTGTGCGAATACTTCTTTTGTATGCCCACAATGTTGGATTCAATTGGACACGCCAATCACAACCTACCTCATTCATTGTTTTCTTTAAAATATTCAAAATTGTTTTGTTTGAAGATTCAACTTGACCAGTCCCTTGTGGATAGTAAGGTGTAGAGAACTTGTGTTGGATGCGAAATATTTCACATCGTTCATCGACATCTCAATTTTTAAAGGGTCTTCCACTGTCTATGATAATGGAGTTGGCAATACCATATCAATGATGATATAGTTCAAAATGAATGAAGAGATTTGTTTGCCAGTAATAGTTGTTAGTGGAACAAATTCAATCCACTTAGTAAAATACTTAGTGGTTGTGATGATGAATTTGTGTCCATTTGAAGATGATGGGTGTATCTTGCCAACCAGGTCCAATCCCCACTGAGCGAAAGGCCTTGTCATGGTGAAGGGTTGTAATTCCTTAGTAGGAGCATGAATGAAATTCCCATGAATCTAACATTTTGCACATTTCTTCACAAAAATGAATGATTCCTTCTCCATGGTCGACCAGTAGTAACCCAATCTAACAAGTTTTTTTTCTTAGGTTAGTCCACTTGAGTGTGTCCCACAAATGACACCATGTACCTCTTCTAAGGCCTTTTTTGATTCATCACATTCGAGACATCTAAGGAGGGTACCATCCAGACCATGCCAGTATAAGACTTCAAAAATTAAGGTGTAATGGGAGGATTGTCGGATGAAATTTAGTTTTCGATTTCTAGACAAGTCTAACGGTAAAATAGTATCCTTTAGGTAAGTGTAAATCTGGCCATACAAGGGAGAATAAAAAATGGTTATGTGGAAAATTATTTGAGTTTCTAGATTGTCATAAGCGAGAGAACACAATTGTTCCACCAGGAAATCATACCTTGTTTGGTTCTCTAACAAATGGAGTAGAGATGTGATTGTAGCCATAATATCCATTACTTTATTATCAATCCGTGGAATTTGTATGAACTTGATATTAATAAAGTATTTCTTGAAATCGTCCACCATATTTTTTTAAGGTATAAACTTGTCATCCTTAGTGTGATATTCATCATTGATTTGATTTATAACAAGTTTTGAATCACCAAAAACTTGAAGTTCTGTGATTTTCCAGTCTACGACAATTCTCATGCCAATTAATAGTGCCTCATACTCAACTATGTTGTTTGTGCAAGTGAACATTAGTTGATAAGATTTTTGAATTGTATGTCCTTGAGGTGGAATAAAAATAATCCATGCTCTTGAACCATGTTGAGTGTAGGAACCATCAAAATAGAGTGCCCATGGCTTCTTAATAGTTGTTGTGAATACATCGGCATTAATAAAATCAATGTGTATTGGGCGTTCTATTGGAATTGGTTCTTCTGCTAATTGATCTGCAATCACCTATCACTTTATAGCTTTCTGATCCACATAATGAATGTCAAACTCAATCAGGATCATGACCCATTTAGCCAACCTGCTAGTTAAGGTTGCCTTACTTAGAAGATATTTGAGTGGATCGATCTTAGCTAAAAGATTTATTATATGAGCTAGCATATAGTTTCATAACTTTTGAGAAGTGAGAACTACTGCTAAGAAATATTTTTCAATGAAGGTGTAATTTAGCTCATGACTTGTCAAAGTTCGACTGATATAGTAGATTGCTTGCTCTTTTCCTCAGTTTTCTTCTTGTGCCAATAATTCTCCTAGGGACACTTACATGGCAGAAATATACAATATGAGTGGTGCACCTTGCACTGGTGGATTCATTAGGTATTTCTTTATCTGATCAAACATTGCCTCACATTTTTCTTCCCATTTAAATGGAACATTCTTGTGTAAGAGATGAGTAAATGGTGAAATTTTATCCACAATTTGGGAAATGAATCTTTGAATGGATTGTACCAACCCTACAAAGAGCATAGTTGACTAATGTTCCTTGGTGGTGGCATATCAATAATTTCTTGTACCTTAGCTAGATCTACCTTAATTCCCTTTTTTGATGCAATATAACCCAACAAATTTCTAGATTTCAGTCCAAAGACAATTTTTTGGATTAAGTTTCACTTTGAATTGTTACATTCTTTTAAAAATTTTAGATAAGATAGGTATGTGTCCTTCCCTAGTGTTAGATTTGGCGAGGAGATCATCAACGTAATCCTCCATGAATGTTTGCATCATATCATGAAAAATCGTTGTCATTGTACATTGGGATGTAGCTCCAGCATTCTTCAACCCAAATGGTATTACGTTCCAACAATACGTACCCCAAGGACATGTGAACATTGTTTTATCCTAATCCTCTGGTGCAATATTTGTCTAATTGTATCATGAAAATCCATCCATTAATGAGTACATCGCATGGCCAATAGTCAAATCAACAATAATATCTATGTTTGGTAGAGGGAAATCATCTTTAGGACATGGCTTATTCAAATCTCTGAAATTTGTACAGATTATAATTCTTTTGTCTGGCTTTGAAACATGAATGATATTGGAGATCCATTTTGCATAGTTGATAGACTGAATGAATCCAACATCTAAAAGCTTCTTTAACTCCTCTTTCACCAATAATGCAACATGTGGATGCATTTTTTGAGTTTTTGCTTCACAAGTTTTGGCCTTGGCATCATAGATAAATGATGCATGATGAGATTTGGATCTAATCTAGGCATATCTGCCTAGAACCATACAAAACTGATTTTATTATTTATGAGAAATTCTATGAATCCTGGTATTTCTTCCTCTGTTAGAGATGCAACAATTTGTAAGACTTTGGGTTGTTTCATAGTACCTATATTGAGTGCCTCCATTGGTTCTATTAGAATAGAAGACCTTTCCTGGTAATGTTCCGGGAGAGTGTTTAGTTTCCCATCCTCTAGTGCCTTTGAAAGGTTTTCACTATTGGATACACTTTTTATTTTTCTCTTTTCTTGATCTAATACTGCCTTTGTTAGGTTTTCACCATTAGATCTTTCTTTTATGTTATTTATTTCATAGTTGGGAAAATTGGTACTTTCCTATCAAAAACTCTGATCTTGTGATTCTCTAGTGAAACTTGTTTCCAGTTGAGATGAAAAAAGGAATTTTATGATGGTTTCGTCATTTGGAAAAGTTGGGATATCAATTGGTGCAATCTGTTCCCAATCGATGAGTTTGGGATGGACCAAAGGAAATGGATCATTAGGATGAGTAAGGTCACTATCTGTTAGGATCATGATGCTATTATTAATGTCATTATGGGAGAGATCTAGGATGGTATCCTCCTATAGGTGATCTTTCTCACTTTGAATTGAATCAATTTCACTTGAGTCATGATCGCTTTGTAGAAAGTAATCAAGCAGATGCGTTGAGCTTTCCTCTTGTAAGAATGCGGGTGTAAATTTGTGTATGACATCCACCCTTTTATTCATTAAGAATGTATCATCAAAGACGTTGTCCCATTCATATTAATTGGAGTCAGTGTCAGAATTGTTTGCTTGAATTCACATAATTATTTCAACTAACTCCTCATTAGACATTCTTTGTACTACTTCTTCCTTTGTATCTTCACCATATCCTAACCTAGTATTATCCTTTGGGTGCATTGTTTTCGGTTGGATAAGTTCAATAATACCCTCTTTTCTTTTACCTATAGGGCCATTTCCTTCATAACCCATTTGTTGCATGATCGCATAACCTTTTTAATATTGCTCTATGGGTAACTTGACATGTTGTACAAATTCTTCTTCATCTTTATAGATCCAATCAAGGATAGCCCTATCTTCCATTTCATTTTCTTTGATAAATAATCCATTAAACTTGCTGATGGGAATCAAAGTTGAGGTTAAAGTTGTTGTAGCCTATTGTATAGATGTTGATGGTTGACCATGGGATCTTGGAGATATGGGTAGATAAGAGAGACATAAGGAATATTCCCCCACCCCATTATCTTTCAATTTTAGCTTGGTGCCAAAATTACTTATCATTTCTCTTGCTTGCTCATTGTATTTGGAGGTAGAAATGGCCAAAGCATCTCTATTATGTGGGAGGAGTGTGTCCTAAGTTTCTCTTAGGTTAGAGAAAGTTTGACTGCTAATGTGATGAATAGGTATTGTTACTTCCTATCCATCATATGGAAAATTCAAGCATTGATGATAAGTAGATGGAACAAATTGCATGTCATGGATCCATGGACGACCCAAGAGTATGTTATAGGATAGATCTCGATCTAGAACCTAACAAAAGGTTTTCTTCACAACAGGTCCCACTCTGATTAGTAGCATGATGAGGCCTTTGGAAGCTCTTTCTTCATTATCATATGCCTTGATTGTAATATTCCTTCATGGATCTATAGATTCTTTTGAATATCCCAAAGCGAGGACCAATTTTAAAGTAAAAATGTTTAATCCGGCTCCCCCATCTATTAGTACATGTCTAATTCAGGCTTTGTGCACCATAACCTCTAGGTAGAGTGATGAATTATGTAGATGGGTCATGGATGAGTCATCCTTCTTAGTAAAAGATAAAGATTTGGATGAGGAGAATTGTCCCACCATGGCTTTAAATTAATTGATATCCAGATTTGGAGACACAATTGTATCAACAAGTGCCTTTTCTAGAATGCCCTTATGTGCAGGTGATAACTTTAAGAGCTCCAAGATAGAAATTTGGGCTGATGTTTTTCATAGTTGATCAACCAAATTGTATTGACTTGGAGGGGGAACTATTGCTTTAGATGAGGTTCCTTTTACAATTATTTTGGCTTGTCCCCTTGTTGTAGCATTGACCTCTCAATATTCCTGCTTACCTTTGATTTTGATAGTGTTGATTTGTTGATTGTCCATGTAAATATGATTGATAATGGTGGCGTGGACATAATTAACATTCTTGCCCTTGTCACCTGAAGATTTCCCATTTTGATAATTAGGGAGAGGATCCTTGAACGACTGATGGTCATCATTGGCATTATATCCCTCAATCATAATGGTATGGTTATCAATCAAATCCTGAACAATATTCTTTAACCCTTGGCAATTATTTGTCTTATGATCTTTTGCTTCACTTTACAAAGATCAAGCATGGTTTTCTGATGTTGGATGTTGTAGGAGTATTGCGATATAAATTTATTTATTAAATCCTCAAATGTTCTGATGGGGGGAGTGATCTTTGAAAACCACTCCATGGATTTTTGACCTAGAATTCATGGAAATAATCGCATTAAGTAGGTATCTTCATGAGAAAATTCTAAGCTTATATTTTGGAAATCCCTCACATGTTCATTGGGATCAATTTTCCCATTATGCCTATCAAATTTAGGGATCTCCCAATGTTTTGGAAAAGGAATCATTTGAAGACCCTTGTCTAATGGATAAGGACATATATCATCCAAAAAATACTTCTTTGTTCCACCCCCTTGAATTAATTTTATTTGACCTTGTAATGCTTTTATTTGCTGAGTAAGAGCTTTATAATAATTAAGAGGGGCTTCAAGATTTTCTTTAATACCTTCCATGTCAAAATCGACAAGTAACTTATCTCCTTGATCAGCTAATGAAAGAAAATATCTTTCCTTGTTTCATTCTAAAATCCTTTCCATAAGAGTATGGAATTAGGGATCCTGCTCTACTTCTTGGAGCTTTTCTTTCGTTATCTCTTTAGTATTTGAATTATGAAAGGTATTATCTTCCCTATCACTATTATCACCCATTTTGCTTACTTTAATTTCTCTTTTGTCTCTTTCTATGTGATTTCGAGATCTCGTGACAACATGCATAAGCTTTTTCCAAATTTATATACTAACTTTGATCAAAAGAATGAAATAGTGCAATTCTGATGGATATGAAAGTCAGGATAGAATGAAGATTCTATGACTTAAGAGATTTCTAATCTTTAGCTCATGATTCCCTGATTGAAAGGATGATAATCCTATTTGCGGGAATTAAACCAAAGATAAAAAATAAAGATGATTTTTCACTTTGTGAGGTTTGATCATAACTTTGTAAAAAAAATGATTTGTAATAAATGCCTAATGTGCTTGATTTCTCTATTACAGAAATTGATTAGAATGAGTAGAGTATACAATTGTAGGTTGGGGAATGTAAGAGGAATGAATACACTGACTATGATTATGCCTTTGAGAAAGGGCTCTTCTTTGAAAGAAATCTTGTGAGTATAATAGTTCTACAACATAATCATCAGTGAACCCTCTAACAAAGTCGTGATATTGATGAATAAAGGTCTTGTGTTCAAGCAAGACCTTTCGAATTTGGTATAAAAATTGCCTCTTTTTCAATAGCTTCTTATAACTGAGAGATTTATTTAGCTTTCTAATCTTCCTCTCTAGGGAACTTTCGGAAAATTTACAGAATTCCAAACCCTAAGCATAGGAGAAGACTAGACTGAGATGACTGATTTATGAATGTCAAAAAAAATTCCGAGGCTCAAAACATAGATGTGCCAAAATAGAGCATGAATACATTGAAATAAAACATAGATGCACTAAAATAGAGCACATATGTGCTGAAATAGAGCACAAATGCACCAAAATAGACCACAGATGCATCGAAATAGAGCACAGATGCATTGAAACAGAGCATAGATGCACTGAAACAAAGCATAGATGCGTTGAAATAGAGCACAAATGTGCTGAAACAGACACAGATGCACGGAAATAGACTAGGGATGCGCTAAACTTACCAATTATTTTTTGAGATAAACATGTTTTGACAGTTTGATATTTTTGGATGATCTTAATCTGATTTAAATGTGAGAAACATGACATATAGTAGCAGAAATTTTTTTTTTTAATCCTAAAATCTAAACAAAGAGTGTATGTTCTTGAGATTTTTTATAGATATTAAACAAGATAATAAATTTAAACATACTCACTCTTAGTTGTCAAATAGATCATCATAGGAATCACAACCCACAACTTAAAATCACGTCAACTCACACAACCGTGTCACCCCTAGAGGGTGCTCATGTTTTTTTCTTTTCCAAGTGCATACTCAAGGTTAGATTTCTCGATCGCTTGAGCAAACAATCTGTGGTGATTATATGGTGAGTGTCTTGGGGGAAGATTATCCCTGCCCTTGTGCTGTGATTAAAATGATGTTTGGATACAGACACGGTTGGATTTCTACACTATGGTTCATAGTAAAGGTTTCCATTTGGCATGACAATAGATAAAATCCCTTAGGATACCTCCCAATCTTTAGAACAAATATTTTGGGGATGGTTATCTTGCTCATTTCTATTGAATATGGGTTTCCCAAAAAAATCACTTTTGATTAGAGTGGGTTGAAAAACCTGGCTTTGGTTGTTCCCACTTAGGTCATTCCTATAGGGTGATTACTTTTTCCCACTAGGATAGGCCTTCTAAAGGATGTAATAAATCTTGAAATGCATAATATGAAATAGGTAAGTCTAGTGTTTTGATCACCTAGTAAAGGGGAGAGCATAAACCTATTACCCAAGAATCACAACAACCAAGTGGTTCAATTTTAAATCCAAATGACAGTTTTCTATGCTAAGTGAATATTTTTCTTCACAAGAAACATTGGATTCATATTAACCAGCATAGAATAAATTCTGGTGACTATCATAGGATTGATAAATTCCAGATTTAAGTGTCTATCCTATGATTGCTTCACTTAATTTTAAAATTGAATTGAAAGATCCTATTCACGGATGGCATCAGACTCATAATTTATTTTATTACAAACCTTGTATGTGCTAAAACAAGCCACCAATGTGCCAAAACAGTTAACAAATGCGCTAAATGATCAAACATGGATGTGTGAAAATAGGTCGTCTATACGCTGAAACAGTCTGTGGAATTCACTGAAATAGTATGGAGATATGCTAAAAAAAGGCTTGTATGCGCTAAAGCGCAACTCCAATCTGTCACTTGTAAAAAAAAATGCAACAAAAAGATTAAAAAATGGGGGGATGCCCCATGGTGGGTGCCAATAATGTGTTGTTAGAATATGTGGACTAATTAGAAAGTAAACTAACACACCAATGAAACATTACATTAAAAGAAAATAATTTAGAAAAGATAAATGCAAACTCTAAATAATAATAATTCCTTCAAATTCGTCCCATTGTTCTTTGTCTCCAAGGACTCGATTCAAGATACTGGCTCTCAGTTGTGTAAGAAACAACTTGTAGAATGACAACTTAGGAGAACAAGATTGATGCAAAATGCATGTCCATTTCTAATGATTTAAACTATTCTTATCAACTTGAAATTCTATGATATGGCTAAAATGTTGGTTTGAATGCAACTATAGTAACTATGCATGAAATCTAGGATGAAATCTACTTACGAGAAGGTTGTATTTATAGATTTTCGAAGGAAAAAATCTAGTTGGCAAGGGATCAACAATTGAAATTCAAACCTATTAAGATGAACGACAAGAATTCTAGAAGTTGAGAGAAAGGTGGAAGGTTGAGAGGAAAGTGGAAGAATGTTTTCAACCCACAAAACCATCCTCATAAAAAAATGGAAACAAATTTCCATTTGTCACCTCATTTATGAAAACTGGTTGAAAGTTGAGGATAATTGCTAATTAAATAAATAAATTTATTTAATTACACGTGACAATGAATTTAGAAGATTCCACAATTAAATAATTAATATTTAATTATGTGTGAGAAGTGAAAAAGATATTAAATATAAAATATTTAAATGTGAAATGAAGGATGAATATGAACCTTTGTTTGAATTTAAATGTTCAACCTTTAGAAATAAAATGATAGTCAAATAAATAAATTATTAAATTTATTTTATTTAATTAAGAGGAAAATACCTATAATTAAATAAACTTATTTATTTAATTAAACTAGAAGAATTGGAAAAATGAACAATATAAATAAATAATTAAATTTATTTACATGTAGATGACTTTAGAATATTAATTAAATAATTCATATTTAATTAATTTAATAGTTTTGATTAACCGTGACCACTTTTGGATGTGTACAACTACCACGAACAATGGTATACAACTAGTAATTATCACCCAATTACACCTTACATTTTGTTTACTTTTCATACTTGAAAAACCACTGTCTATTTGAGGTCATATGAAAAGATAACCTTGATTCAATCAACCATGTGTTCTCATCTAAATTAGTGTCCAAAGGTGCAACGCATGTATCACAATCTTCCTTCTGGGATTCATAGTCATAATATTTTTTTCTTCATTTCTTGACTTCTTTGCATTTATTATAGAAGTGACCAAGTTTACCACATTCTAGCAAATAGCCTTGAAATTTTAAAAAGATGTTGATCTCCCTTTGAATTGGATCTAAATTTATTACACTATTTTTCATTCATCTTACCTCTCTATTTTGGTCTTCCTCAAACAATCTAGGCCTTTTTGGCACTTGGAGAGACCTCCCTTCTCGTTTTTTAAAAAAAAGGAATCAATTTAACATCCTCTACTATTAGAGTGGTAGAAATTCTCTCAATGGTAATGCCTAGGCTATCCCATGTGTATAGAAAAAAACATATCAATTGTTTTCATCTTTCCTCATTATCCATCTCTATGCCCACATAATATAGCTGATCCACCAACATATTAGACTATTCTTGTTAGTTTATAATGTATCCACATTCTTCCATCCTTAGAGAATAGGGTTTCTTTTCCAAGAATAACTTTTTTATCAAATAATTTTATTGATAAAACTCTCTCAATTTATTTGATTATTTTGATAGTGGGATAAGAACATAATCTACAGGGAATAGTTTGCTTACACCCTTAGATTTTTTGTCCATTAAAACATACTAAGATACTTGAGTAGCATCCATGAGTATATGAACATTGTTTTATAATAGAATCTCAAAGATCGTGATCAATCAATCCTTTTTTAACTTTCATATCTTAAAATTAATCCATAAAAAAATTTCTACCTCAATCCTCCATAATCTAATTTTCATCTTTATTTCCTATACTAAAGATAAAAAACATTCTTTCTACACAAGCTCCCATTAAAATAATGATTATCTCAAGAAACCCTCTACCTAGGAACTAAAACCAAAGGTGGTGAAGCTTTGATACCTTGTGTAAAGAAGCAATATGTGTGGAAAAAACTTCCTATGCTAATATTTAATGGATTGACTTGTAAATAAATTAAAATATAATAAAAAAATTATTAAAAAAAAAGAGAATCACATTCAAAAATTGATAACAATAATATCATTCAAAAACCCATTCAAGAGAAAAAAAAAATCTAGTTCAAAACTTGTGCAATGTACTACCAAATTTTGAATAAATTACAACATTCTTGAAATGCAAGTATTTTTAGGTCTATTTCATTGGAAATTAAAATTGAAAGAAATTCATCAACATTCCAACAACACTTATGTGTCTACAAATTCTCATACTAAAACAAGCTCATCAAGTACCAGTTTATAGACTTTTTACAACCTAAAAAATCATATGATTTTACAAATAACATTACCAAATACCGCCAAGAGGTATGACACTAGATTAGGGCCCAATTTCAAATTTTGAGGCTAGGATAATTTTCTACACTAACTAAAAATAACATATTCTCTTCCACTCTTACAATTTTTATAACTAACCAATTTTATTCGCCCAACATGGGTGCCTACTTTTACATGATTTCCTTTTTGAAATAGGCACTCTATTAAAAATAATAAGTCTTATCATAAAAGAGTTATGATTCTAAAGTAACTCCCCCTATTTCTAGCTTCTTGCACACCATATATTGAACCTTTTACTACATAATATTAGAAACACTACAACATGTTATAAAATTGAGGCATATTAGAGAACTATCATAAAAAATTCTAAAAATATCACTATTTATTGGATCTAAGCTATAATATCTGATATCATGCATTTGAATTAAGACCTACAAATTGCTAAAACTACATCAAAACTATAAAATTCCAAAATTAAATTGAAATGGAGAGGCTCATATATGTCATAGAGAATTTATATTTATTGAATGAGAAATCTTAATGAATCTTCTTATAGTGAAGGATTCACTACAAGAGTCATCATCAAACTTCCCTTGTATGCCTATCCATTTTTTGGCACTTATAGGACATAGACATCAAAATAATGTATTTATTTTGTCGATGTGAAATATTAACTAAAGTAGAGTTTATATTCTCTTACAGATCTATATGCATTACAAGATCCAAAATGTAAGTGTATTTAAATGTGGAATATTGAATAAAATTAGGTTTAAAGTCATGTTAGGTATGCATTCATGGGGTAATTTTGTTGACAATGTGTTAAACATGACCACTTAGATGAGAATTTTCACATAGTGAATGGAATTTAATGAAGAATCAATCATAAGATTGCAAAAATTTGATAGACAACCTTGTTGGTGTTTAAAAAATCCATATAGAGGTTGCAGGTATCTAACAGGTAGCCAACCCCTAGCTAGGATAAGTAAAACCACTAATGGCCAACTAATGAGAGTCAGTTAAGGACTGACTTCTCCTGCACTTTTGGCTCTGTAGGACCAAGGTGGGTAAACCTAAATGTGTTCACATGAATGTCTCATGATTGGTAAGAACACTTCCCGCATACAAATCACAATTCCTACACACTCAAAGGTGTTGGAGTGAAAATACACTGAGAGGGGGGGGGTGAATAAGTGTTCATGATTTCTTAAAAATTTTAAACTGAAACTGAAAAGAGTCATAAATATGTTTTCATTTTTCAGTGATAGTGTCATTCATGTGATCAAATGCAATCATATAAACTGAACATGAGTAATGTAAGATTGCAATTTAAAGTAGTAAAGTGCAGAAGAAAAAGAGACACAAAGACACAAGATATTTCGAGTGGAAAACCCTCCTAGGGTAGAAAAACCACTCCTGAACCTGCTGCCTTTTTTAGGCTTTCATTTCAATAGTTTATTTTGACAAAGCCTCAAAGGCTGATTTTTGAGCATCAACCAAGGGAGCACCAACCCCTTTGTTTAGAGACACCAATCTCAAGGAGCACCAACCCCTTTTCTGATATTTAATAGAACATGCAATAGTACAGAGGATTTCTCTGTTTCACTTGATTTCTGTCAAGTGCCTCTTGACAGACAATGTGTAAAACATTCAAAGGTCAAGAGTGACTTTTCAGTGTTCCACCCATTGTCAAGCCTTAAGACAGCTTGAGGAAAATCCTAACACTGTTACAATACAGTCTCATCAAACTGTTTTCAATCATACATACTTTCTTTCTTTTTCACTGTTTGATTTTCAATGTTTTTCCATACAGAAAACTACACATCTGAATACACACTATGTTTTCCAACTTTCAGCATCTAAAGGACATAATAGACTTCCAGAACTCTCAGTAATAATACCCCTATTTTTCATTTTTGATATTTTTTCATGATTGAACCCTAAGCTCAATAGTTTTTCCTTTTTTAAAAAAAATCATTACAAATTGGAAGTATTACAATATTTTTCTCGAATTTCTCTATCCAAAAATAGGGTATTCAAGTATTTTTTAGTTTACATAATAACTGATAGGTCAGATCTGAAGTGTAGAGTTCACAATAAAGAGATTCTTTCATTTTGTTTAGGATAGAGCAGCAATGACCAAGAATAGATAAATGACAGAGCATTGTCTTCAGTAGAAGCCTACACATGCAGTGCTTAAAAAAAATGCAATGAGAGCACATCATTTGTAAAAGAAATGATAATTATTTTTCTTGACTAAACCAACAGTGCATCATAGGTATCTTTAGCAAACAGAAACCCACCTTCAGATTTTACCCACATGAAGTAATAAAGAAGGCATATACCTAAGGAGATCTGACAAGTAAGCTGGAATGAAAGAGAGATAACTAAAACCTCAACCAGCATGCAATCAAAAAGCAATAACCAAGCATTTTAACTGTTACCCACAAATTCCAGTGGGGCTGAGAGAATATTCTAAAAGCTATGTCCAAAATAGTGACTGGAAAACTTAGCAAACTGAAAACATTTTGAAGTTTGACTGAAATTCCTTCACAGGAAGCATTATTCAATAACCCAGATAGCCATATGCAAAGATTCGATTGAATTAGCATTTCCCATAACCAAACAACCTAGATCCATAATATAACTGACATGATAACCCTCAAAAATATAATGTTGATCCAAAAATTTCATGAGAAAAACAAAAAACGTTTTTCATTTTGTTGTTTTGAAATGAGAGAAGACATGGCATGAAATAACCTTTACTGAGCTAAAATGGATCTGCAAACCAATCAAAGAGAAAATACCCGGCAAAACAAAATTGTTGTTCAAAGAATAGATTACTAGATCTGCAATGGAGAGTAAAAATAGTCACACAACCTTCCAAAAACGTGTTTGCAGCAGTGGTTGAAGGAAGACACATGGAATGACTTCTGTGGAGAGCTCTTGACTGCTCCCGATCTGCTATACAGCAATAAAAATGCCAAAGGGGACCAAAAATGCCCAAGGCAAATGCTCCATGGTGGCGGCCAGAAAGAGGGCAACACAAAAACGTGAAACAACAAAACCATTTTTGCCCTTACTTGGCACAACAAAGAAATAGAATGAGTTCCTTTGTCAAAAAGAATAACATTTGAAGTCTATAAAGACATATAATAATAAATCAAAGACTTATTATGCTCTTTGAAAACCGTGGGCAGATTTTAAGGTAATCATGCTGTCCAAAATAAAGCTCATAAGACATTTTCAAAATTCCAAGTAGACTGATGACATAATAATGCCTTATAATATTTTGATAAGACCACATTACTCACACAAGTCGATATCAAAGACTTGGTGTTTCCCTAATGATCAAAGCTTAGGTCACATTTAATGTGATATAAAAAATTAACCAATTCCATTTGCCATAGTTGGCCTTAAGGCTGAATTAAATATTAACCAAATGACCCCACTCTCATAAAAATGGAGGATCGAACGGAATTCCCTTTCAAATGCCAAGAAGCTGAATTCGTTATAGCCAAACATGTATTCTTAAAAATTCCATGGTGATAGGATGTTTCAATGCCAAGATAGTACCCAGTGACATATTAAGACTGATTTTGCATGTTAAATTCACACTGTAACAACCTGTACAAATTCATCACTGAACCAGTAGAAGATTAAACCAGAAATGTATCACCTGATCAAATGGAGACAAATGACATGTAACTAGAATGCCTCAACAATCATTTGTAATCTGCACATGAAGTTAAATGATCAGATCCACCAAGATAATAAAACCAATGATATGAGTGTGCCAATCAAAATGTGAATCAACTGCAAGATAATCACAAGATGACATCAAGGACAAAAACATAATAGGAGAGATTCAAAAAACTCCCCCTTTGTCCTTGATGGAAAAATTGAGCCACCAAACCAAAGATAATGAATTGTAACCAGATGCTCAAAAATTCTCCCCCTTTTTGACACAAGGATAAAGGGAGATGAAACAAAGATAATCTAGAACAAATTGTGACATCCATCAAACTGCAGAAAGAACCTGTGAGCAATAAAGTATAAGCTGCAGGAAGAGCTAACCAGGTCCCCCTATCATCAAGATAGACTATTTAAGATAACAGGGATTGAGAGACCACTCCCAATCGAGACCGAAGTCTCTCAAAAACATCTTTATCCAATGGTTTTATAAAAATGTCAGCAACCTGTGCTTGTGTAGGGACATTTTGTATAGATACCTCATTGGCCAACCCCTTTTCGTGAAGAAAATGGAATTTTATAGCTATGTGCTTAGTTCAAGAGTGCATAACTGGATTTTTTGAGATGTTTATTGCACTAGTATTGTCACACATAATAGTAATAGGTTTTGGGATTTAAATACCCATATCTAATAATGTTTGTGACATCCAAATTACCTGAGTGTAGCAAGAAGTGGCAACTATATATTCTTCTTCAACAATAGAGAGTGACACAGATTCTTTTTTTTTGTTGTGCCAAGCCACTAAACGATCACCAAGGAAGAAAGCAGCACCACTGGTGCCTTTCTTGTCATCTAGACATCCTGCCCAGTTAGAATCAGTATAAGCTATTAAAGACAATCATTGCTTCTGGAATACCATAGTCCATAATCAGTTGTTCCTTGTACATAGTTAAGAATTCTTCTCACAACATTAATGTGAGATTCTTTAGGAGGAGATTGAAAACGAGCAACCACGCAAACAACTTGCATTATGTTAGATCTTGAGGCTGTTAAATACAATAGACTGCCTATCATTGACCTATAATAAGTTGAGTTTACAGTAGGTGAGTCATCAACTTTGCTAACTTTGCAGCCAGTAGCCATTGGGATGCTTACTAGATGACTTTCATCCATTTTAAACCTTTTTAACATTTCTTTTGCATCCCTTACTTGAGATAGAAAGATGCCAGAGTCAATTTGTGAAATCTGAAGACTTAAGGAAAATGACACTTCTCCCAACATTGACATTTCGAATTCAGATTCCATGATTTGTGAGAATTTTTTACTCAAGGCAACATTGTTGCAACCAAAAATGGTGTCATCAACATAAATTTCAACAACAAGAATATCAGATCCTTCAATTTTAACATACAAATTGCTGTCAACTCCTCCTCTAATGAACCCTTTTGATAGTTAATGACTGTCTAATCTAGAGTACCAAGCTCTAGGAGCTTGTTTTAGGCCATATAGAACCTTTTTCAGCCTGTAGACATGATCTGGTTTGTTTTTACATATAAACCCTTTAGACTGTTCTATGTAAACTTCTTCTTCTAAGTATCCATTTAAAAATGTAGTTTTTACATCCATCTAATATATAGTGAAATTTTTGAAAATAGAATATTCCAAGAAAATTCTAATTGATTCAAGCCTAGAAACAGGAGCAAAATTTTTACCGAAATCAATACCTTCTTGCTGAGCATATCCTTTGCAGACATATCTAGCCTTGTTGTGAACAACTTGACCATTTTCATCATGTTTGTTTCTAAAGATCCACTTGCCACCTATGACATTTTTGTCATCTGGTCTTGGGACTAGATCCCAAGTCTAATTTTTTTCAATATGATTAATTTCTTCCTGCATTGCATTAATCCAACATTCATTAGTTAGAGCATCATCAAAAATTATGGGCTCAAACTGGGTGATTAAACAAAATGCAGTAAGCTCAGCTATGTGAGATTTTTCATCATAATTAACAGATTTTTTTCCTTGTTTGAAATCTTGCAGATCTATCTCCTATAATCAGATCCTTTGGATGATTTCTAGCAAGAGATTTTGAAGTAACTTTGGGTTCACATTTTTTTGTGCTAATTTCAGCATCTTCAGATTGTGCTTCGGCAAGTTTAGGGCTTGTTGGTTTTGGTTCAGGTTTTGTAGTTTCAAAGCTCTCAGTGATTATATCAAGATCAAATTAATCCTCTTCATCATCCTGTATAGGTTCAACATCTAACAAAATATTTTCATCAAATTTAACATTGATAGATTCAACAATTTTGTTCAGCCTATTGTTAAAGCATTTATAGGCTCTGTTGTGTGTAGAGTATCCTAAAAAGATGCCTTCATCAGTTTTAGACTGAAAACTACCTAAGTTTTCATCATCTCTTTTAATAAAACACTTACAGCCAAATATTCTGAAGTATTTAATTTGGGCAGATTTTTCATATCATAGTTCATATGGAGTGAAATTTGATTTCACTCTAATCTATACTCTATTCAAAATGTAAACAGCTATATGAACAGCTTCTTTCCAGTACATATTTGCCCGATTTGCTTGATTTAGTATGGTTCTTTCCATTTCTTTGACAGTCCTATTCTTTCACTCAACTACCTCATTTTGCTGGGGTATTCTAGCAGTAGCATACTATCTTTTTATGCCATGTTTGTCACGGTCATTTATGAATTCTTGTGAGGTGAATTCACCACCTCTGTCAGATCTTAAACACTTTAGTTTTAAGTCTGTTTCTCTTTCTACCAGTTTTCTAAAACTTTAAAGCATTCAAAATCTTCTGATTTATTCTTGAGAAAAGTAACCCATACCATATGAGAGTAGTCATCAACAAACAGCATGAAGTATTTCTCACCATTTATGGATCTAGTCCTTGTAGGACAACATAAGTCAGTATGAACAATTTGTAGAGGCTTTGTAGAAAAATGTTCCTTGGACTTACAACTTACCTTGGTTTGCTTTCCTTTTAAAAACTCTTTACAAACAACTTTTTCAGGTTTTCTAAGAGGGGGCAGGCCTCTTACATTTTGATTTTTGTTGATTCTTACCATATTGTCAAAATTAATGTGGCCTAGTCTCTTGTGCCACAACCAAATTTCTTCAACCTGACCCATTAAACATATACCGTAAATGTTCTCATGTCCAGATGTTTCTAGTAAGTTGTAGACATTTCCTTTAGTCCTCTTTCTAGCTGCAACAACTTTACCAGACTGGTTTTTGATTTCACATCCTTGTGAAGTGAACAGGACTTGATAGCCATTGTCATAGATTTGACTAACACTCAAAAGATTATGTTTTAATCCTTCTACATAATAAACATTTGATATTGGAGTTTCTTCATTTAGTAACAGAGAACCTCTTCCTTTGATTTGTATTCCAGAGTTATCTCCGAACTTTACATATCCACCAACATAGTCTTCTAGATTTCTAAACTTTTCTTTGTCACGGGTCATGTGATTTGAACAACCACTGTCCAGGACCCATAGTTCCTTCTTCTTAGAGTGAAAGGTAGTTTGAACAAGCATAGTTTGTTCAATGTTGTTAACTGCTTTAGGTTTCCAAATTTTGATGGTTTTCTCCATTTTATTTTGCTGATCAACATTGCATTGCTTTGCTGAATGACCAAAAGATTTACAAGTAAAACATCTCATTTGTCTTGCAAAACCATGATTCTGCCTAAAACCAAATCTAGGTGTTCTAGTATTCACAAATCTGCAAGAATTTACTTTGTGACCAAATTTATTGTAGAAGTAACATTACCCATAAAAGAGAGGGTAGGAGTTGTAAATTTTTTTGTTGCTTCTAAAAGGATGAATGTAATCCTTGACAAACTCAGAATGTTTGTGTTCGAGCTTTTTGTTTCCAGCAACAGTATTGTTCTTCTCACTGTCATTTGAGCATTCAACTTTAACAAAGCCAATGCCAGTTTTGTCTTTGTTTAATTTCTGTTTGCTAAGCATGTCATTTAGTTTAAGAGTGCTTTCATACTTTTCGATATTCTTCCTGAGATCTACAATCTCATGTTCAAGTTTATGAATCCCTTGATCTTTAAGACTTATGTCAACTCTAAGGCAATCTTCAACCCTGTTGGATTATTCAAGTTGATTTTCTAGAGAAACTATCTCGAGATTAGTGAGCTGCTCTTGTGAGTTATCTTGAACAACATTCTGTTCTTGAGCACACAACTATTTCTTAGGTTTTCTCAACTCTTTTAGAGCATACTTTAGTTCTCCTTCATAGTCCACTTCACCTTCTTCAGCATCATTGTTGTTTGTTTCATTTTTCTCAACAATTTCAGCCATGAAGAGATTTTCATCTTCTTCATCTAGAGAGTCATTGGATTCGAAATCTGTTTTGTTTTTGTTGAACAAACTTTTCTTCTTTTTGACGTTAAATTCCTGTTTTGGTTTGTAGGCCTTTTTCTTGGCAAACTTTTTAAATTTCTCATTATCACTATTTGTGTCACCATAGGGACACATTGCAACAAAGTGACCTATCTTGCCATAGCTAAAGCATTTGAAGGGAAGTTTTCTCTTATACTTTCCAGAACCCTTTTTGAGTTTCCTTATAAAATGGGATCCTTTAGAATCAGAAAATTTTGATTCAGAGAGCTCATCTCTTTCTTTCCTTTCAGCATTAAATGCTGCTTATTTTGTAGAGGTGTTGTTTTTACTAATCCTCATTTCATAGGCAGTCAAAGTGCCTTTTAAACTGTCAAGGGTAAGCTAGGTAAAATGTTTTTTCTCTTCTAGAGTAGCTACCTTAGCTTCAAATTTTGTTGGCAATGTTCTGATGACCTTGGTCACAATGTCAAAATCTTTGACTTCTTCTCCCAGACCCTTCATAGCATTTACTATTTCATCATCCCTCATTTTCAATTCTTCAAACTAATGTTTTAAAGTTAGGACTTTGGAATATTTTACCTTTTCATTTCCTTGATAAATAGTTTCAAGCTTAGTCCAAATTTCTCTAGTAGAACTGCAATGCATGAATTTGATGAAGACATCTTTAGTCAGAGCACATAGAAGAGCATGCTTTGCTCTTGCATTAGTTTCATATCTCTTCTTTTCATCAGAAGTAGTTGGAAAAGTAGCTGGTACAGTGTACCCAGTCAATACTATGCTCCAGACATCAAGGTCTATTGAGGTTAAATAGGTCTCCATTCTAATTTTGTAGAAAACATAATCAGTTCCATCAAATAATGGAGCTCTGGTCATGGAAGTACCTTCATGAGCTTGATACATTTTGAATAGACTCCAAGTCCAGAATCAATCCTAGGTTGGAAAGACCTATCAGAGGACCCTAGGCTCTGATACCAATTGTTCCAGTGAAAATACACTTAGAGGGGGGGGTGAATCAGTGTTTATGATTTCTTAAACATTTTAAATTGAAACTGAAAAGAGTCATATATATATTTTCATTTTTCAGTGATAGTGTCATTCATGTGATCGAATACAATCATATAAACTGAAAATGAGTAATGTAACATTGCAATTTAAAGCAATAAAGTGCAGAAGAAAAAGAGACACAGAGACATAAGATATGTCGAGTGGAAAACCCTCTTGGGGTAGAAAAACCACTCCTGAACCTACTGCCTTTTTTAGGCTTTCATTTCAATAGTTTATTTTGACAAAGCCTCAAAGGCTGATTTTTGAGCACCGACTCAAGGAGCACCAACCCCTCTATTTAGAGACACCAATCTCAAGGAGCACCAATCCCTTTTCTGATATTTAATAGAACATACAATAGTACAAAGGATTTCTCTGTTTCAGTTGATTTATGTCAAGTACCTCTTGACGGACAATGTGTAAAACATTCAAAGGTCAAGAGTGAATTTTTAGTGTTCCATCCATTATCAAGCCTTAAGACAACTTGAGGAAAATCCTAATAGTGTTACAATACAATTTCATCGGACTATTTTCAATGATACATACTTTCTTTCTTTTTCACTGTTTGATGTTTTTCCATACAGAAAACTACACATCTGAATAAACACTGTGTTTTCCAACTTTCAACATCTAAAGGACATAATAGACTTCTAGAACACTCAGTAATAATACCCCTATTTTTCATTTTTGACATTTTGTCATGATTGAACCCTAAGCTCACTGGTTTTTCCTTTTTTGAAAAAGATCATTACAAATTAGAAGTATTACAACATTTTTCTCGAATTTCTCTATCCAAAAATAGGGTATGCAAGTATTTTTTAGTTTACATAATAACTGATAGGTTAAAACTGAAGTGCAAAGTTCACAATAAAGAGATTCTTTCATTCTATTTAGGATAGAGCAAAAATGACCAGGAATAGATGAATGATAGATCCTTGTCTTCACTAGAAGCTTGCACATGCAGTGCTTAAAAAAAATGCAATGAGAGCACATCATTTGTAAAAGAAATGATAATCATTTTTCTTGACTGAACCAGCAGTGCATTATAGGTATCTTTAGCAAACAAAAACCCACCTTCAGATTTTACCGACATGAAGTAATAAAGAAGGCATATACCTAACGAGATCTGACAAGTAAGCTACAATGAAGGAGAGATAACTGAAACCCCAACCAGCATGCAACCAAAAAGCAATAACCAAGCATTTTAACTATTACCCACAAATTCCAGTGCGGCTGAGAGAATATTATAAGAGCTATGTCCAAAATAGTGACTGGAAAACTTAACAAACTGAAAACATTTTAAAGTTTGACTGAAATGCCTTCACAGGGGGTGTTATTCAATAACCCGAATAGACATATACAAAGATTCGATTGAATTAGCATTGCCCATAACCAGAAAACCTAGATCCATAATATAACTGACATGATAACCCTCAAAAATAGAATTTTGATACAAAAAATTTCATGAGAAAAACAAAAAACGTTTTTCATTTTTCTATTTTCAAATGAGAGAAGACATGGCATGAAATAACCTTTGTTGAGCTAAAATGGATCTGCAAACCAATCAAAGAGCAAATACCTGGCAAAACAAAATTGTTGTTCAAAGAATAGATTACCAGATCTGCATTGGAGAGGAAAAATAGTCACACAACCTTCCAATAACGAGTTTGCAGCAGTGGCTGAAGGAAGACACATCGATCGACTTCCGTGGAGAGCTCTTGACTGCTCCCAACTACTCTCGATCTGCTATACAGCAGAAAAAATGCAAAAGAGAACCAAAAATTCCCAAGGCAAATGCTCCATGGTGGCGGGTAGAAAGTGGGCAACACAAAAACGTGAAACAACAAAAACGTTTTTGCCCTAACTTGCCACAACAAACAAAAAGAATGAGTTCATTTTTCAAAAAGAATAACATTTGAAGTCCGTAAGGAAAAATAATAATAAATCAAAGACTTATTATGCTCTTTGAAAACTGCGGGCAGATTTTAAGGTAATCATGTTGTCCAAAATAAAACTCATAAGACATTTTCAAAATTCCAAGTAGACTGATGACATAATAATGCCTTATAATCTTTTGATAAGACCACATTACTCACACAAGTTGATATCAAAGACTTGGTATTTCCCTAATGATCAAAGCTTAGGTCATGTTTAATGTAATATAAAAAATTAACCAATTCCATTTGCTGCAGTTGGCCTTAAGGCTGAATTAAATATTAACCAAGTGACCCCACTCTCATAAAAATGGAGGATTGAATGGAATTCCCTTTCAAATGCCATGATGTGGAATTCATTATAGCCAAACTTGTATTCTTAAAAATTCCATGGTGATAGGATGTGTGAATGCTAAGATAGTGCCCAATGACATATTAAGACTGATTTTGCATGTTAAATTCACACTGTAACATTTTGTAAAAATTCATCACTGAACCAATAGAAGATTAAACCAGAAGTGTATCACGTGATCAAATGGAGACAAATGACATGTAACCAGAATGCCTCAACAATCATTTGTAATCTGCACATGAGGTTAAATGATTAGATCCACCAAGATAATAAAACCAATGATATGAGTGTGCCAATCAAAATGTGAATCAATTGCAAGATAATCATAAGATGACATCAAGGACAAAAACATAACACGAGGGATTCAACAAACTCCCCCTTTGTCCTTGATGGCAAAACTGATCCACCAAACCAAAGATAATGAATTGTAACCAGATGCTCAAAAATTCTCCCCCTTTTTGCCACAAGGATAAAGGGAGATCAAACAAAGATAATCCAGAGCCAACTGTGACATGCCATCAAACTACAAAAAGAACCTATGAGCAATAAATTTTAAGTTGCAGGAAGAGCTAACCAGGTCCCCCTATCATCAAGATAGACTATTTAAGATAACAAGGATTGAGAGACCACTCCCAGTCGAGACCGAAGTCTCTCAAAGACATCTTTAGCCAATGGTTTTGTAAAAATGTCAGCAACTTGTGCCTGTGTAGGGACATATTGTACAGATACCTCATTGGCCAACACATTTTCGTGAAGAAAATGGAATTTTATAGCTATGTGCTTAGTTGAAGAGTGCATAAATAGATTTTTTGAGATGTTTATTGCACTAGTATTTTCACACAGAATAATAATAGGTTTTGGGATTTCAATACCCATATCTGATAATGTTTGTGACATCCAAATTACCTGAGTGCAGCAAGAAGTGGCAGCTATATATTCTGCTTCAGCAGTAGAGAGTGACATAGATTCTTTCTTTTTGTTGTACCAAGCCACTAAACGATTACCAAGGAAGAAAACAACACCACTAGTGCTTTTCCTGTCATCTAGACATCCTACCCAGTTAGAGTCAGTATAAGATATTAAAGAGAAGTCATGGCTTCTAGGATACCATAGTCCATAATCAATTGTTCCCAGTACATATTTAAGAATTCTTCTCACAACATTAATGTGAGATTCTTTAGGAGCAGATTGAAAATGAGCAACCATGCAAAAAGCTTGCATTATGTCAGGTCTTGAGGCTGTTAAATACAATAGGCTACCTATCATTGACCTGTAATCAATTGAGTTTACAGTAGGGGAGTCATCAACTTTGCTAGGTTTATAGCCAATAGCCATTGGGGTGCTTACTAGATGAATTTCATCCATTTTAAACCTTTTTAACATTTCTTTTGCATCCCTTACTTAAGATAGAAAGATGCCAAAGTCAAGTTGTGAAATCTGGAGACCTAAGAAAAATGGCAGTTCTCCCAACATTGACATTTTGAATTCAGATTCCATGATTTGTGAGAATTTTTTACTTAGGGCAACATTGTTGCAACCAAAAATGGTGTCATCAACATAAATTTCAATGACAAGAATATCAAATCCTTCAATTTTAACATACAGATTGTTGTCAACTCCTCCTCTGATGAACCCTTTTGACAGTAAATGACTATCCAATCTAGAGTACCAAGCTCTAGGAGCTTGTTTTAGGTCATATAGAGCCTTTTTCAGCCTGTAGACATGATCTGGTTTGTTTTTACATATAAACCCTTTAGGTTGTTCTATGTAAACTTCTTCTTCTAAGTATCCATTTAAAAATGCAGTTTTTACATCCATCTGATATATAGTGAAATTTTTGAAAATAGAATATGCCAAGAAAATTCTAATGGATTCAAGCCTATTAACAGGAGCAAAAGTTTCACCAAAAATGAATACCTTCTTGCTGAGCATATCCTTTGTAGACATATTTGGCCTTGTTGCGAACAACTTTACCATTTTCATCATGTTTGTTTCTAAAGATCCACTTGCCACCTATGACATTTTTGTCATCTGGTCTTGGGACTAGATCCCAAGTCTGATTTTTTTTAATTTGATTAATTTCTTCCTGCATTGCATTAATCCAACATTCATCAGTTAGAGCATCATCAAAAATTTTGGGCTCAAACTGGGTGATTAAAGAAAATGCAGTAAGCTCAGCTATGCGAGATTTTTTATCATAATTAACAGATTTTTTTCCCTGTTTGAACTCCTGTAGATCTATCTCCTATAATCAGATCCTTTGGATGATTTCTAGCAAAAGATTTTTTGGGAACTTTGGGTTCACATTTTCCTGTGCTGATTTCAACATCTTTAGATTGTGGTTCAGCAAGTTTAGGTCTTGCTGGTTTTGGTTCAAGCATTCAGTTTCAAAGCTCTCAGTGATTATATCAAGCTCAAATTCATCCTCTTCATCATCCCATATAGGTTCAACATCTAATAGAAGATTTTCATCAAATTAGACATTGACAGATTCAACAATTTTGTTTAGCCTATTGCTAAAGCATTTATAGGCTCTGCTATGTGTAGAGTATCCTAAGAAGATGCCTTGATCAGTTTTAGAATAAAAACTACCTAAGTTTTCATCATCTCTTTTAATAAAACACTTACATCCAAATATTTTGAAGTATTTAATTTGGGCAGATTTTCCATACCATAGTTCATATGGAGTGAAATTTGATTTCACTCTAATCTGTACTCTATTCAAAATGTAAACAACTATATGAACAAATTCTTTCCAATACATATTTCCAAATATGCTTGATTTAGCATGGTTCTTGCCACATCTTTGACAGTCCTACTCTTTTGCTCAACTACCCCGTTTTGTTGGGGTGTTCTAGTAGCAGCATATTGTCTTTTTATGCCATGTTTGTCACAGTAGTTTATGAATTCTTGTGAGGTGAATTTACCATCTTTTTCAGATCTTAAACACTTCAATTTTAAGTCTGTTTCTCTTTCTACTAGTTTTCTAAAAACTTTAAAGTGTTCAAAAGCTTCTGATTTATTCTTGAGAAAAGTAACCCATACCATATGAGAGTGGTCATCAACAAACAACATTAAGTATTTCTCACCATTTATGGATCTAGTCCTTGTAGGACCACATAAATCAATATGAACAATTTGTAGAGGCTTTGTAGAAAAATGTTCCTTGGACTTAAAGCTTACGTTGGTTTTCTTTCCTTTTAGACACTCTTCACAAACAACTTTCTCAGGTTTTCTAAGAGGGGGCAGACCTCTTACATTTTGATTTTTGTTGATTCTTACCATATTGTCAAAATTAATGTGTTCTAGTCTCTTGTGCCACAAGCAAATTTCTTCAACCTGACCCATTAAGCATATACCATGATTGTTCTCATGTCTAGATGTTTCTAGTAAGTTGTAGACATTTCCTTTACTCCTCTTTCCAGCTGCAACAACTTTACCAGACTAGTTTTTGATTTCACATCCTTGTGAAGTGAACAGGACTTGATAGCCACTGTCACAGATTTGACTAACACTCAGAAGATTGTGTTTTAATCCTTCTACATAAATAAAAATTTGATATTGGAGTGTCTTCATTTAGTAATAGAGAACCTCTTCCTTTGATTTGTATTCCAAAGTTATCTCTGAACTTTACATATCCACCAACATAGTCTTCTAGATTTGTAAATTTTTCTTTGTCACTGGTCATGTGATTTCAACAACCACTGTCCAGGACCCATAGTTCCTTCTTCTTAGAGTGAAAGGTAGTTTGAACAAGCATAGTATGTTCAATGTTGTTAACTGCTTTAGGTTTCCAAATTTTGATGGTTTTCACCTTTCTATTTTGTTGATTAGCATTGCATTGCTTTGCTGAATGACCCAAAAGATTTGCAGGAAAAACATCTCATTTGTCCTACAAAACCATGATTCTACCTAAAACCAAATCTAGGTGTTCTAGTATTCAAAAATTTGCAAGAATTTACTTTGTGACCAAATTTATTTCAAAAGTAACAATACCCATAAAAGAGAGGGTAGGAGTTATAAAAAAATTTGTTGCTTCTAAAAGGATGAATGTGATCCTTGACAAACTCAGAATGTTTGTGTTCAAGATTTTTTTTTCCAACAACAGTATTGTTCTTCTCACTGTCATTTGAGCATTCAACTTTGACAAAGCCAATGCCAGTTTTGTCTTTGTTTAATTTCTGTTTGCTAAGCATGTCATTTAGTTTAAGAGTCCTTTCATACTTTTTGATATTCTTCCTGAGATCTACAATCTCATGTTAGAGTTTATGAATCTCTTGATCTTTAAGACTTATGTCAACTCTAAGGAAATCTTCAACTCTCTTGGATTCTTCAAGTTGAGTTTTTAGAGAAATTATCTCAAGATTAGTGAGCTGCTCTTGTGAGTTATCTTGAACAACAATCTATTCTTGAGCACGCAACTATTTCTTAAGTTTTCTTAGCTCTTTTAGAGCACACTTCAGTTCTCCTTCATAGTCCACTTCACCTTCTTCAGTATCATTACTGTTTGTTTCATCTTGCTAAACGATTTCAGCCATGAAGAGATTTTCATCTTCTTCATCTAGAGAGTCATTGGATTCAGAATCTGTTTTGTTTTTTCTGAACAAACTTTTCTTCTTTTTAAAGTTAAATTTTTGTTTGGTTTTGTAAGCCTTTTTCTTGGGAAACTTTTGATATTTCTCATTATCACTGTTTGTGTCACCATAGGGACACATTGCAGCAAAGTGACCTATCTTGCCATAGTTAAAGCATTTGAAGGGAAGTTTTCTCTTATAATTTCCACAACCGTTTTTGAGTCTCCTTACAAAATGGGATTCTTTAGAATCAAAAAATTCTGATTCAAAGAGCTCATCTCTTTCTTTTCTTTCAGCATTAAATGCTGCTTCTTTTGTAGATGTGTTGTTTTTACTAATTCTCATTTCATAGGAAGTCAAAGTGCCTTGTAAACTATTAAGGGTAAACTCGGTAAAATGTTTTTTCTCTTCTAGAGTAGCTACCTTAGCTTCAAATTTTGTTGCCAAGGTTCTAATGACATTGGTCACAACATCAAACTCCTCCACATCTTCTCCCAGACCCTTCATAGCATTTACTATTTCATCAACTCTTAGAAAATAGTCAGCAAATTTTTCATTGTCCCTCATTTTCAATTTTTTAAACTGATGTTTTAAAGTTAGGACTTTGGACTATTTTACCTTTTCATTTCCTTGTTAGATAGTTTCAAGTTTAGTCCAGATTACTCTAGCAGAACTCCAGTGCATGACTTTGATGAAGACAGCTTTAGTCAGAGCACATATAAGAGCATGCTTTGCTCTTGCATTAGTTTCATATCTATTCTTTTCATCAGAAGTAGATGGAAAAGTAGCTGATACAGTGTACCAAGTCAATACTATGCTCTAGACATCAAGGTCTATTGAGGTTAAATAGGTCTCCATTCTGATTTTCTAGAAAACATAATCAGTTCCATCAAATAATGGAGCTCTGGTCAGAGAAGTACCTTCATGAGCTTGAGACATTTTGAATAGACTCCAAGTCCAGAATCAATCCTAGGTTGGAAAGACCTATCAGAGGACCCTAGGCTCTGATACTATTATTGGAGTGAAAATACACTGAGAGTGGGGGGGCTGAATCAGTGTTAATGATTTCTTAAACATTTTAAATTGAAACTGAAAAGATTCATATATATGTTCTCATTTTTCAGTGATAGTGTCATTCATGTGATTGAATGCAATCATATAAACTAAAAATGAGTAATGTAACATTGCAATTTCAAGCAGTAAAGTGCAGAAGAAAAAGAGACACAGAGACACAAGATATGCCGAGTGGAAAACCCTCTTGGGGTAGAAAAACCAATCTTGAACCTACTGCCTTTTTCAGGCTTTCATTTCAATAGTTTATTTTGACAAAGCCTCAAAGGCTGATTTCTGAGCATCGACTCAAGGAGCACCAACCCCTCTGTTTAGAGACACCAATCTCAAGGAGCACCAACCACTTTTCTTATATTTAATAGAACATACATTAGTATTGAGGATTTCTTTGTTTCACTTGATTTCTATCAAGTGCCTCTTGATAGACAATGTGTAAAACATTCAAAGGTCAAGAGTGAATTTTCAGTGTTCCACACATTGTCAAGCCTTAAGACAGCTTGAGGAAAATCCTAACACTGTTACAATACAGTCTCATGAAATTGTTTTCAATCATACATACTTTCTTTCTTTTTCACTATTTGATTTTCAATGTTTTTCCATATAGAAAACTACACATCTGAATACACACTGTGTTTTCCAAGTTTCATCATCTAAAGGCAAGAATAGACTTCCAGAACTCTCAGTAATAATACCCCTGTTTTTCATTTTTGATATTCTGTCATGATTGAACCCTAAGCTCACTGGTTTTTCCTTTTTTTATGAAAATCATTACAAATTGGAAGTATTACAACATTTTTCTTGAATTTCTCTATCCACAAATAGGGTATGCAAGTATTTTTCAGTTTACATAATAACTGATAGATCAAATCTGAAGTGCAAAGTTCACAATGAAGAGATTCTTTCATTTTGTTTAGGATAGAGCAACAATGACCAAGAATAGATGAATGACAGAGCCTTGTCTTTGCTAGAAGCCTGCACATGCAGTTTTTAAAAAAAATGCAATGAGAGCACATCATTTGTAAAAGAAATGATAATCATTTTTCTTGACTGAACCAACAGTGCATCATAGGTATCTTTAGTAAACATAAACCCACCTTCAGATTTTACCGACATGAAGTAATAAAGAAGGCATATACCTAACGAGATCTGACAAGTTAGCTGCAATGAAAGAGAGATAATTGAAACCCCAACCAACATGCAACCGAAAAGCAATAACCAAGCATTTTAACTTACCCACAAATTTCAATGGGGCTGAGAGAATATTCTAAGAGCTATGTTGAAAATAGTGACTAGAAAACTTAACAAACTGAAAACATTTTGAAGTTCGACTGAAATGCCTTCACAAGAAGCATTTTTCAATAACTCGGATAGCCATATGCAAAGATTCGATTGAATTAGCATTTCCCATAACCAGACAACCCAGATCCATAATATAACTGACATGATAACCCTCAAAAACAGAATGTTGATCCAAAAATTTCATGAGAAAAACAAAAAAGGTTTTTCATTTTTTTGTTTTCAAATGAGAGAAGACATGGCACGAAATAGCCATTGCTGAGCTAAAATGGATCTACAAACCAATCAAAGAGAAAATACTTGGCAAAACAAAATTGTTGTTCAAAGAATAGATTACCAGATTTGCAATGGAGAGGAAAAACAGTCACACAACCTTCCAAAAATGAGTTTGCAGCAGTGGCTGAAGGAAGACGCATGGAGCGACTTGTGTCGAGAGCTCTTGACTGCTCCCAAATGCTCCCGATCTGCTGTACAACACCGAAAACACCAAAGGGAACCAAAAATTCCCAAGGCAAATGCTCCATGGTGACGGACAGAAAGTGGGCAGCACAAAAACATTTTCGCCCTTACTTGGCACAACAAAGAAATAGAATGAGTTCCTTTGTCAAAAAGAATAACATTTGAAGTCTATAAAGACAGATAATAATAAATCAAAGACTTATTATGCTCTTTGAAAACCATGGGCAGATTTTAAGGTAATCATGCTGTCCAAAATAAAGCTCATAAGACATTTTCAAAATTCCAAGTAGACTGACGACATAATAATGCCTTATAATATTTTGATAAGACCACATTACTCACACAAGTCGATATCAAAGACTTGGTGTTTCCCTAATGATCAAAGCTTAGGTCACATTTAATGTGATATAAAAAATTAACCAATTCCATTTGCCATAGTTGGCCTTAAGGCTGAATTAAATATTAACCAAATGACCCCACTCTCATAAAAATGGAGGATCGAATGGAATTCCCTTTCAAATGCCAAGAAGTTGAATTCATTATAGCCAGACTTGTATTCTTAAAAATTCCATGGTGATAGGATGTGTCAATGCCAAGATAGTGCCTAGTGACATATTAAGCCTGATTTTGCATGTTAAATTCACACTGTAACAACCTGTAAAAATTCATCACTAAACCAGTAGAAGATTAAACCAGAAGTGTATCACCTAATCAAATGGAGACAAATGACATGTAACTAGAATGCCTCAACAATCATTTGTAATCTGCACATGAAGTTAAATGATCAGATCCACCAAGATAATAAAACCGATGATATGAGTGTGCCAATCAAAATGTGAATCAACTACAAGATAATCATAAGATGACATCAAAGACAAAAACATAACAAGAGGGATTCAACAAAAGGGATAATGATCATTTCACTGTTTTGGCAGACCAGAGAATGATTACCAGTGCCAAGGAGTAACGAAATTGGCCCACTTATTTATTAAAATACCTCCAAGAGGAGGGCAAGGTCTTAATCAAGTGTTTTATATTCAGTATTTGGATATCCCTGCTTAGAGCTTACAGTCTGAACTAATAAAAGGACATAAACATTATCTAGTGCTTCATCCATTAGGCAACAGAGTCATACAAAATGAAATCCTAATAGGATGAACCTATCTCATATAGCATTACTATCATGAGATATTTCAGCACACCAAGATAGTACTTCTTCAAGCATCCTAGGGATATACAACCATGAACATGTAACTGACTCTTCAAGCATTTGATTAACTTCTTAAGCTAAAGCAAGAAAAATAGTTACATTTTCAATTAACTATTGAAACTGAAAGGAGGAATCCTTGATAACTCCACTCATGATCCATGACACACGCATAGGAGAGTAAACCATCTTAATTTTATAGATTTCTTTCTATATCAGTAATATAAAAGGCATATCACACTAATCTGTATATAAACCCAACCCGATATGATTTCGTGAACAAAATGTTCATAACATTTTAACTATAAAATGGACTGTACAAACTTCCAAGCTTCGGACTCCAAAAATATTTTCTGACCCCCACAATGAGCCATGAAATCTCCTTTATACAATAGGAGAGCAACAATCATTAGGCTACATTTTGATACAAAATTGAATTACAACTAAAAAATGAAATTCAAATTTACATTCCTTGTCATAATGACATCATGCATGATCAAAGGAATCAAAAACAGTTACAAAACAACCAGTTGAAAAAAAAAATTTGTGCAAAGCACGCACATGTCCACATCCACACCCATTCGACGAAACAAAAAGAGAAAACCTGTCCAAAAAACCCATCGCCAGTAACCATCAAGAAGATACACGGCCCCGGTACAAGCGACTACTCCGAGTCCGCGCATGTGATAGCGATGGCACCACCTCCTCTTTACCAACCTTGCAAGCATATCCCTGAACAACTGGACCTGGTGTCAATGTAGATACTGGCCTAATTTCCATAACCTCCTCATACACTTCCATTAGGTCTGCCAGGGAGGCCAAGTAGCACTGATAATCAAAATCAGTCTCAGATTCATCAGAATTCAAGATGATTATTGGGGACAAACTATGCACTGGCCTCTTCCTAGTGTTCCCAATAATAGCCTTGTGAGCCACAGGAGAATCAGAATTCTTCATGACTAGTGAAGCCAGCCTCGCACTCCTTCGCTTAACTGATTTATTCATGATAGAAACAAAGCTCAACAACAAACAGAAGAAGAAACCTTACTGCACACATACATAAGAGAATGAAATGTTGATCACATACAACTCAGTCAACATTTATAGAGTAGGCCAGTATGCAGGGTATAGTTACTTGAAGGCAATTCAAGCACTCACACAATTAGTGATCCAGATAACCATGAATACCCTTAGTAGGATGGCACTGTTTGCACGTAGGAAGAAATCAAGTGGAGATCCTTTGGAGAAGGAAAACCCATGCCATTAATGACACGAGCAACAACCAAGCAATACATGCCACACGAACAACTCACACACCCCTTCCTTACAATTGAACCATTGATTAGGGAGACACTCTAATAAATAGAGGGTTGAGATCAATTGAATGGATGTTGATGATCCACCTCGACACCTTCAAAAAGCATATCCATTCAAACCCCCTAGAAAAGTAGACCCGAACTGCACAGTGGGACCCATATAGTCCCATTGGCAAGAAAAGAAAGGCCACGTGCCACTCCCTCATAGACCTCACAACACCCTCCTGGATATTTACTCCGCTCGTGTGAGGTGTGCAAGAAACCATAATTACCCCGTTATTAATGGCTATGACCAGTGAAAAGATGGCCCCATGTCATATCCAACACCTTGGGAAGAAAACCCATTCATCTACTCATGCCATGTGGTGACATCTCATGAGCCTCGCACCACTTTGGTGATGCGAGTAGGAAAACCTGTGAGGTCGGCGAGAAGCAGTCAAGATCCAATCCTGGGATTGGATGGTTCATCGGATGACAGACAGAACATCCAAGTGGGGCTTGCATTGAAATTCCCAATGATGTAGAACATAAGCCATTATTCCCAAAAGACCGGTGAATTAGGTGAAATAGGGCCAGTAAAGCACAACCTGAGAGGGATGAAACCTCACTTAAGTGACCAATTCTCCACAATAGCAAGTCACCGTTAAAACATAACAAGAGGGTTTCAACCGGTCAATAATCAAGATTACCATGAGTAACTTTGAAACCCTAAAACCCCAGCTTTAATTTTCTCAAAAATTGAAGTTCCATCAGTGGCTCTGACTAGGGATGTATGCCCCCTATGCGCATAGCAAGAATCCAAAATCTCTAGTTTTGCAGACCCAATTACTGAACTACAAAAGTCTTTCAACAGATATATTGCCTTGTTTTGTCAACTGGACTTGTGTATACAAACATGGTAGCCCTAGGCTACCAAACAAGAGAAATCAAGGCTTACCTTTATCAAAAACAAAATTTTCCGTTTCCTGACAAAAAAAAATCTTGCAACATTCCCCATTTGGTGTTGTGAAGTGCATGGGATAACCAATACCTTTGTGACTGCAATGGAAGTTTTCCCCACTCTGCCCCTTTATTGATTTAATCAATGTTGTGCCCCTCCAATTTAAAAGCAATATATGACCATGATAATATTCTACCTTATCTTACTCCTGGTCATATTTTATAGGCTGCTGGCTCACCTGTTCCATGAAATGAAAACTCTCATAACTTACCTGGTTTACAACATCATCCATTCTATTATCCTTGGTTTGCATATTGAACTGAAAGTTATCATACAAAATAGTATGCAAAGTATGCTTACTTCCATTAGCTATCCAAGACGATACATAGCTCAAGGAAGTTTTCTCTTGGCACATCCTTTCTTGTACCTCTTCATTCATCTCTATATGAAAACCCTCAAAGATAGGTTTAAAAACATCAACTTCACTTTGATCAGAAAAGATAGAGAAATACATACTTGGTTCTATTGTACTCAGGATTATCTATTGAATATGTTGATCTATAAGTGAATAATTCAGCAAAATCAGAATACCCCTTACTGACTACATCAATACTAGGGGGGAATAACACCTCCATCTCCACTTTATATAGATACTCAGGGAAAACCATAGGGCTAGTGTATGGACCACAATACTGGCCACTTCTGAATGTATTCTCTTGATTACAGGTATTAACATCCTTAGATTGTTCAACATTTATATAACTCCCCTATTCCAATGCTAAGATATCAGAGCTACACTCTAGATACACACCATCTAGCAACCCTTTCTTTACTTGGGAACAAACATGGGGCTCTTCATCCCCACATAACTCTGGTAAAAATAACATTTCAGCTGCATTCTCAGTACTGCAATTATTACCCCTAAAATCACAATCATTAACTTGCAACAAAATCTCAGTAACACTAGAATCATAATTATGATTAAGAAACACAATAGGTGTCTCATACAATCCTTCATCATCTTTTCTTTCAATTTTTTCATTACTCATACAATTATCTTGTAACGAATGAGCACTACCTTTATTTTGTGTAGATGCATTCCTGGCAGACTCTTCAATCTTTATCCATTGAATTACCTGAGCCAAATTAGCGGGTTTCAATTCCTCTGGTAAGGAGCTTAGTCCCAATTCATATAGTTCACAAAAAAAATCAATGAATTCATAATCATTAGGTCTTTGCTCTATGGGAATTTGTTTTAAGATTTCCAAAAATCTCAAAAAAAACTCATATGATGATTCCTTCTCTTGCCTTCTCATATCATATAGTTTTGATACACAAAAACCTTGATCATCTTCATTCAGATCAGATTGGGTTTCAACTTGGATCTCATTATCATCAAACTGCATTTTTGGACTTATAACAATTCCAGCGATAATTTTATCATCAAGTTTTTGAATAGTCGGCTCAGATATTATACTAGCATTGGTTAGGCAAGGCTAATCAATACCTATAGTCAGATATCTCTTCATCATTGAATATTTCATGTTATTTTCAATTTCCATAGCTAGTTGGTATTCTTGAGGCAGAGTAGTAGGTTCTTTATCGCTTAATAAAAAGCTCATCCTCTTATTGAAAGCACCTAGATATACAATCAAGCTTTCAGCATCATTTGGTCTTATTTCTTAGGGGATCTACCTTAATGCTCTTGAAAACCTGAGATTAAAATGCGAGACTAATTACTCCTCTTGTATGTGAATTCCCATAAATCCTTTTCTCAATGTGTTGGGATTGACTCTTTCACTGAATTGTTCCATAAAACAATCACCAACTAATTCCATGAGTTAACAGAAAAGGTAGGTAAATAAGAAAACCAATCCCTAGCATCACCTTTTAAGGATTGCACAAATAATTTCATGACAATATCCTCATGATCCATTTCATAATCACCCATTACATCAACAAAATGTTGCAAATGCTTAGAAGCCAATTCCGTTACATGCCCTGTATATTGAGGTAAATATTTCCTAATTTTCTTAGGAATTGAATTAGGGTGATTACTGATAGCATCAAACATAAAAGGCATATACCTTTGAGTTACAAAACTCATCAAAGGATTTAGCATAACTTGCTCTTCTGGCATATTTATGCTTGACCTTACACATGGTAGACTATTCAATAGCATATAGCTATCAGGCACATCACTTGTCAGCTCGACCAGGAATTTGTTAATGACTAACAAAAAAATTCATTATTTTCCAAGATTTTATGCAATACAAATGTGTTTCATAAATCCTTTTACATATTGTATTACTAGAGGTGTGGTAAAAAAAATCCTTGTTCCCTTGTATATGCCTTAACATATAAATTTGGAACCATTTTTATCTTTAATCAAGACACCCATTATCATTTAAAAGTAGTGAACTATTTTGGTTTTAGTAAAATACCTAGTAGTTGTTAGCAACATATATCAACCTCTTTTCCACATTGTAAACAACACAAATCTGGAACTATTCCTTCATTTATTCACTGGTCCTTTAGTCAGAGTCACCACCTCCTTTCAGAGGACAATATTTCAAAGAACTTTAAGAGCCTATTTTCTAGATTCTGTCAAATTATGGGTTTCATTACCCATTACAGAGTCACACCATATCACCAGTAGTATCTCTCAGAGTCACAACCCATTATCATCAAAGTTTATCACTTATCTTTACTTTGAACAACAAGCTCCGGATAAGCACCTCCCATCCCTATGGTTCCTTTGTCTTCTTTCTCCCTCTTTTTCTTTAAATTTCTCAGAAGTTCTCCCTAAATATAACCATCCTTCAATGAATAACTCTAGAACTCCTGAATCCATTGCTTACAGGACACCATAGACCATAAAATTCATAGGATAAGTTTGAACTACCTCCTTTCGCTCAATTTGCAAACATTCACTATGTAAATTCAGAACAACATATCATTTAATATGACTCTATATCAGCACCTGTCTGCAACTGGAACTTCTGGATCATCCCCAGTAGAGTTGCCATTTTGTTGGTGACTCAAATGGGAAAAATTCAATAAAGTGCAACCTTTGGTTACAGGAATAATTCAACACTTTAAGGACTCTATATCAACACCGTCTGCAACCAAAATTTCTGAGTTCATCCCTAGTAGAGTCGCCATTTTGTTGGTGTTTAAAAAATCCATATAGAGGTTACAGGTATCTAAGAGGTAGCCAACCCCTATCTAGGATAAATACAACCACTAATGGCCAACTAACAAGAGTCAGTTAAGGACTGACTTCTCCTGCACTTTTGGCTCTGTAGGACCAAGGTGGGTAAACCTAAACGTGTTCACATGAATGTCTCATGACTGGTAAGAACATTTCCCGTATACAAATCACAATTCCTACACACTCAAAGGGATAATGATCATTTCACTGTTTTGGCAAACCAGAGAATGATTAGTCGTGCAAGGTGTACGAGAAACCATAATTACCCCATTATTAATGGCTATTACCAGTGAAAAGATGGCCCCATGTCATATCCAACACCTCGGGAAGAAAACCCATTCATCCATTCATGCCATGTGGCGACATCTCATGAGCCTCGCACCACTTTGGTGACACTAGCAGGAAAACCTGGGAGGTTAGCGAGAAGTGGTCAAGATCCAATCCTGCGATCGGACGGTTCATCAGACGTTAGATAGAACATCCAAGTGGGGCCCACATTTAAATTCTCGGCAATGTAGAACATAAGCCATTATGCCAAAAAGACCAGCGAATCAGGTGAAACGGGGCCGATAAAGCATGACCTGAGAGGGATGAAACCTCACTTAAGTGACCGGTTCTCCATGGCAGCAAGTCACCGTTAAAACATAACAAGAGGGTTTCAACCAGTCAATAATCAAGATTACCATGAGTAACTTTGAAACCCTAAAACCCCAGCTTTAATTTTCTCAAAAATTGAAGTTCCATCAAACCTTAAATGCTAAAGACAAGAAATATTCAATTAAGGAAAGACTTGGACTTACCTAACCTTTACACCCACTAGGAAAACTTGGAAAAGTCATTCAAGCATAATGGATAAGGGATCTTGAGTTTGGGGGAAGTTCCAAGTCTAAGACATATATACATGATCTAGTTAAAATGAGTTGATAATTAAGTTTAGACATATCATGATCCTGGATAAACCTAGACATGAATCCCTCAATGATTTGTAATTTATTTTTTGTCTCAAGTAAAATGAACTCCAAAAATGAATTAAGTATATTTACTAGACATGAGGGCATTAACAAAATAAATGGCATAAGAATCTTTGGTTCATAAAGGTGTATGTGATGTTTGAATAGGAAACAAGCCATTAAGATATTATAACAATGACAATGCATGTGATAAACAAAGGCTTGATATATGTAACATATGACACTTCCATAAGAGTATAAATAAAACCAAACTAATATCAAGGTAAGACATAAGAAATATCAAAGGCTATGAAAAAATTAAGAAATCTATGCCCGATGATGGAGAAGACCTTACAAGAAATAAATTCAAAGTAACTGAAAGCTATGGAAAATTTAAAAAAAGCTTCTTGAACCCTTTGACATTCCTCAACATGATCTTTGTGAGTTCAATCATCCCTACTTTTTCTTCTGTGAAATAACCACATTTTGCAAAGCTTGTATTACCTCTTAGCCAACATAACGAGAGAGAAAAATGGTGGGTGACCACATGAAATAAGTGATTTATTTGTAAGTTTGAACAACCGTTGCAAGCTTCCTTTTTAATCTAATGATGTAATGTCCTACTTGCTAGGTATAATTGTCAAACTACAACACATACCCCAATCCCAAGAAAGCATCACTCCAAACCCAAATACCAAGAGGACGCGAAGTGCTAGTTACTATATACATTGTATGTGGGAACCAGCTCATATGAGTATTTATTTCATTTACATCTATATAAGCAAGCCGAGACAAATGCATAACCATCTTGACTGCAACTTCTGATTTCGACTTGGGTAGAAACCAAGCCTTTCTGAAACTAAAACGCCTGTAAGTTGACAGAGTTCCCATATCTTTTGAGTTGCCATCAACGTTGGTTAGTACACTCACAATGTTCACATGGAATCAAATGCAGAAGCGTGTCTTGGTTGCACATTCTGACATAGACTTGGGTATAAACAATAGTTATTTCAGGCCACTATTCTCTGTAATGTAACAGTTTTGTTTTCTATTATCTGTTGTTGCACAGGGATTCTTTGGCCGGGTTTAATCGGCACACTCTAAGGCTACACTCTAGTCACATTCTAAGGGTACACTCCTTTAGCTGGTCGGACCTGTGGGTCCTATCAACTCACTTTTCATTTTCTATTATTTCCAAATTTCCGTTTTCATGTTAGTTGTTTTCATTTTTATAGTAGTTCATTTTACTGGCACATTTCCAGGAGATTAAATATGGTGGAATAAACTATTATAAATACCCTGCATGAGGGAAAATTGAAGTAGAGGAAAACTCCTATTTAAGCTTATCCTAAAGTTGTGTTTATTCATTATTTTTGAAGAGATAGATTAAGTGTAAGGGTATTTTATTTAAGAGCTATATATATGATCATCACATGAAATAGCTCTTAAATAAATAAAAATTAAATAATTCTTATAGAGTTTTATTTTTTAAATATTTTTAAATATTTAGTTGTGTGGCATTAAATAAATAAAAATTAAATAATTTATCCATTATTTTATTTAGACTTTGAAGGTACAACTATGTGGTTCTAATGGGGAGAATCATTATTATTTAACATTTTCAATTTAATAAAATTCAAATATTTTCTTATGAATGAATAAAGAAAGAAAATGATAATAAATTTGAATATTATAAATTTGCTTACCATTCATGTTCATTAACCTGGACTAGATAAATATTTGTCTATGGAATTTTTGTATGAATTATAATATTTTGAAAGTTGTTTATATTTTATGTTATTGTTATATTTTCATTTAAGAATTATTTTTTCACAAATCATTTTAATAAGTGTTATTAATTAGTTTTTGTTATAATATGTTAGAAATTATAATTTACACTAATCAATTAAAAGTATTATTATTAAATATTGATTGTTGATATTTTATTTTTTGAGAGTTCTTTATAAGAGATTTCAATTAAAAAAATAATTATAAATATAAATAATCTTGAATAGTTGTAAAGTAAAAAAATAAATGAAGACAACTTTTTCCCCTACATATTTGAATGCTAGGATATAACTTTTAGCTCAATCTAAGACTCCTAAAATTTGTTAGCATAAAAAATTGTGTATTATTCTCTACTTATTCCATTGACCTTAGTTAATATTTATTTGTGAATTGCATGGGTTACTATCTAGAAATGTAATATGTCGATGGTTGCTTTTATTGTATATATAGTGTAATTATGATCATGAAATATATGGTTTTCCTCAACCTCTCAAACTAGTTATGTCATATGTTGAGGTAAAATTGAAAATATAATAAATTGTTAATCTTATGTTCATAGGAAAAGTTTGAGTTTGGTAATTTTCACTTTACCCTTTAGGAATATTCAATGATCTACATAGGGAAAAGGATTTGAGTAGGGTTTTGATGAGTCGACTTGGTACTTCATCATTGCCAACAAGTAAGATGTTAATTTTGGTGACCATAGGGGTTTTCAGAAACATTTTTGGGAACAATTTGAGAGGGAAAAAAATATAGAAAAAAGGGTGCACATAAAATAAGAGATAATACATAGGCATGTGCATAGTTCGGAGATTGGGAATCCAATAAGTAATATTGATACTTAAGTTAGGGTAAGATCATAAAAAAATTAAAAGAAAAAGTGAAGGCCACATGATAGAGGAGACAATGTTAAGACATGGACAAAACATACAAATATAAATATAAATATAGGTACCTTTTTATTTGGTTGTGGTTTGATGCTTTATCATACAATGATTCAGCTAACTCCATGTATTATTCGTGATTGATTTAGAATTAAACATCATGATAAGGAAACAACCAAAGAAAAACAATAGAAGAGCATGAAATTGAGAATACAAAGAGAAGAGAATGAATGAGGAAAATTTGTGAAAGTAAGAAATTGAACACATAGATGAAGACATATCATATTTCTCAATTGAATTAAATCATGGAGTGTCCATTCAATGCATTCAAGAGAAGAATTTGGAGAATCAAAGCAAAGAAAGTAAATTATTTTTTCAATAAATAAATTGAATCTTAGAGTTGAATATCAATTTGTGGCTTAGTCCTCTCTTGATGTAAGTATTCAAACCTTCGCTTACCTCTATCTTTTGTACTTATTCTGATTTTGGTCATGCTTAAAAAATTATGACAAGACTTTTTTCAAGATGATTCTTTAGCTACCATTGATTAAATTCAAGCACACAAAATAGAATAAAACATCACAAACATGCCAAATAAGGTATGTGAATACAAAATATGGCATGCGAGTGGACTAGTGTATTATAAAGAATTAAATTTTGAATATTTTTTCAAATTAGATTTTATCTTTTGTGATTGATTCATTGGTAGATGGATTCATATGTCATAGGAAATTTCCTTAAAAATTCATGTCCATGGTCATTAATTGGAAATATATGGCATGATATCTAGTATTCTAATGAATATTTTGTGGAAGGTTTGACTTTGGGGAAAGAAAAAGGTGAATTTTTGGTAGACAATATCCCACAAAACAATCTAGTCCAAGGTGGCTAAATTATTTGGATTATAAAATGGGAAATCTTGAGGTGGTCGGTAGATTACTAATGGGTGTTGTGCACTAAATGGATCACTGAGTATTTATGATGTATGTGAATAATGGTATAGAAAAAGGTGTAAGTTCTATAATATTCACTTTTATCACTTAAATTACAAAGAATAGTATAGTTTGACTTGCAAAACTTGTGTGATATGTAAATTGAATACTTTAATAATGTACACAATTTAATTTATTTTAATAATTTAGTCATGCATGCATTGAGGAGAAATGGTTTTGATGAAAAATGTTAACAAAAGAAGTATATATTGATGACTTTGAGTGTATTGAAAATATAATAGAAAACTTAAGAGATCATATCAAACTAGATTTATATAAAGAAGCTATGTAAAAAAGACACAAAAAGTGAACTTATAAAAAGAGGGCATGAAAATACATGTTCAATAGATATATAAATGCATGATGAAATAATACACGTTATAATCATATTTTAAAATTGTTTCAAACAAGAGAATGGAATCATTAATAAAAAAGTGAACAAGAAAATGGACTCATTAATAAAAATATATCATATAAATTTACATTTAAGAAACCTTTTGCAAATTTGTTTTGAAAATTCTCTTTCATATACATTGTTATATTGTTCTAATTTTTCTTTTAAACCATTTATCTCTTGAAAAAAATCTCCAAATTAATGGAGTCTCATTATTTTTTGTTATTTCGAGGCAATTAAGGATGCTAATTTAATGAATTACAATAGATAATTTTGTTCGAAATTAGACTTGTCACTCCTTCTTAAGGACAAAATTGAAATGCATTATTATTTATTGACCTTCTAAATCCTTCTAGAATGAGAGATAATTGAATGTGTGTGTTGTTTGAAATGAATGGAAATAAATCTTTTTATACCAACATAATAATTTACATAACCACCCACACATTTAGGTGAGAAAGGCAAAGGGGACAATAGGCCAGTTTGAATTTATGAAAGTTGGGTTCATTCTTATGAGGATCACCCCATGATTGTGGACTTGACCTAGGATACGATAGATGGAATAGATCATGATAAGCATCGATTTTGAGAATCAATGCATATATTATTATGGATAATTAGAAGGATAGATAAAATGTATGTGTAGATAAAAGTGAGATCTTGTTTAGTAAAATTTATGTAAATGTGTCTAAATTTACATTAGAATATGGCATTTCTCATAATGCATATGTACCAAAATATTATCCAAAACTAAACACGATATTAAAGATAAAGTTATCCCCATAATACATTGTTCACCCTTATAATTATATAAAGATAAATGAATCAATTTTAATCCTTATGATTATATAAAAAAATTAAACTGTTGAAATAATTAAAAATGATATTTTCTATCCTTACACATAAAAAAATAAAAATATTAAATAATTGATAATAAGGATAAGATGAATAATACACCTCAAGCACATCGCACAATGCCTCGATCTGCATCTCTTCGCTCCTTTCCCATGTGGCCCTACATCAAGGGTTTCAAAGATTTTGGAGGTGTTGAGGGCAATGGTGAGCCAAAATGAAAACCCATGCCATTCGGTGCTCCTTTCCCTCTTGCCAACAATGTGAAACCCAAACGATGCTTCACTTATGCCCTCTGAGGAAAGGACAAGGCTGGTTCAACAACGCACTCTCCCAGGGGTTTGATGGAGAATGATGGAGTGTGGGGTACCCTTCCTCCCCCTCCCATGGATCTTGAATTAATGAACCAGGCCTACACGCCTTCGCTTGATACGCACGGGCTGATTGGAGTGAAGATTGGTGCTGCCTAGAGCAATAAAGTTGGTTCGATCAAGCCTAGGGATATCAAATCTCCCTTTCAAATACATCACTCTAAGAAAGTGCTTGAGATTCATGTAGATGGCCCAGTACATGATAGAGAAGAATTACTTCATGACAACACCCTCATTTGCAGGTTTGTAAAAATCTGGCCTAAGCTGTGCAATCTCCATGCATGGATCAATTCTACCTGGAAGGAGGGTTTGGAGGATGAAATCAGTATCTTCCCCCGTGCTAGGGGTTTCTTTATCCTTGAGTTTGAGTCTTGTGAGGACAAGGAAAATGTGGCAAAAAATGGGTTGTGGGTGTTTCAAGGCTATTTCCTATGTATCAAACCTTGGTATCCCTCCTTCGATCCTCGCATAGAAACTTTCAATTCCTGTTTACTCCAGGTTCATTTGCCATATCTCCCAATACAGTTTTGGGAGTTGGAATGCTTGCAAACCATTGGAAATGGTCTGGGCAAGTTTTTAGGTGCCTCAAAAGAAATAATTAAGCATGCAAGCACCACCTGTGATCGAATCTATGTGGAAATGGATCTCTCCCATGGTCTCCCAGCGAAGATTTTATTAAAGGTGGGCGAGAGACTATGGAGACAACAATTTGACTATGAAAAGATTGCTTTTAAATGTAGGTTGTGTTTCTCAACAGAACATCATACACCTCAATGACCCAAATAAAATATCCATGTTGCTGGGATGAGGAACCAATCCTTTCACAACATCTCCACATGGTGGATTGGTGTTGAACCCATCACTATCAGATCTGTTCTCAAGCGGTTTCGTGTTCTTCTTCAGATCCTTTGAAAGTAACTTTCTCCTCTTCAGAAATTTCTAAATCTTCAGACCCTATGATTTCCCCTATCAACATTGCCATTACTGAGGATACAAACGGTGGGTCTTCAAATGAATTGGTGCTTAATGGGGACAAAGTCAAGGATGACATCGTCAATGGTCGGGGAAGGTCAGATGACTTGAGGAATATGCGCTCCTCAAATAGAGTAGATCAAAATACTATGGACTCCTTTTAGGATGAGCATGGTTGGATAGAGGTAAAGTGAAAAATGTTTCCCCCTAGCAAGAAATCTTTGCCAAAAAAAAGGGGAACATTCAACAAAGTTTGAAGTCCTCTCTGTATAGGAAATGGTGGCCAACATATTTAATGCAAGTCAGCCAGAATAATAACATAGGAAAGGCTAAATCTAGTTTGATGTTGTAGTTATGTGCTCCCCATTCATGGGTCTGAAGTAGGTTTCTGTGCTCCCTAATTTTGGGTCTTAAGCAATGCATACTTTTAATTTTGGCTACTTTATGGGTGCTACCCCACATGCAATGATTTAACTAGCAAAAAAAAAGGGATAAAATGAAAAAATAAAACTTTTAAAAAGAATTAAAATAAAATAAAGGAAAAATTTAATATAAAGATAGATGAATAATTTTCCATCATTACAATTATATAAAAAAATAAAAATGTTGAAATAATTAAAAATAATCATTTAAAATAAAACTATTAAAATAATTAAAAATAAAACTAAAATCACAATTTAATATAAATATAAATGAATCATTTTTCATTCTTACAATTATTATATAAAAAAATAAAAAAATTGAAATAATAAAAAATAATCATTTTGCATCATTACAACTAGCTTATCCTTACTAATATTATATAAAAAATAAAAAATATTGAAATAATTAAAAATAATGGATATTCATCCTTACAACTAGCACTTTATCTATATATATTAAAATAATTAAAAATAATCATTTGTACACATACTCTCTAACATAATATATATTTGCTAAAATTATGTTTGAGAGTATGTAAAAATTTCATAATAGTAAGTGTTAAATAATGGAATGAAATAAAATTAAATAGAACTAAAAATTTTCATTAAAGAAAATAGATATTATCTAATTTTGAAATATTTGTAGACAAATTTAAAACATAAAGAAATGCAAATGAAAAACAAGTTGATATCAAATTGATCTAAAACACTTCAAATAGAAATAAAATGCTTCCCACCCAATTGAAAAATAAATATTTTTATCTAACTTTTATAAGATAAGTGAGATTTTGGAGACTTTCATCCAATATGTTGGAAGCTATAAATTTTACAAGATAAGTGAGATTTTGGACACTTTCATCTAATATTTTGGAAGCTCTTACCCCTAATTTACCAACCACTCCATAGTTATTTGCAAGTGTGAGACTTGTTTTTTTCCAACCAGTGTGAAACTTATCTCAGGTTCAAATCTCAAATCTCACAATATATAACCAAATAAATAATTACATAAAAAATATAAAAAATAAAAACCATTAAAAAAAATGATAAATGATAAAAATAGAACTTCTAAAAAAAATAGTATTAAGGAGAGTAAGTCCAATAAACCATTAATTCCAATCAATTGATTTAAACGTTAATTTTCCAATAACACATTAATTTCAATTACTTAATGAAAAAATATGAACAAACATTTCATAATTCATTTAATTTAGATTTGGCATTAGTATTTACAAATAGTCATTTCTTCATGGTGATATCTTGAACGTCTACTTAAAATCCCTTTCTCCATTTATTTTTCTCACACAACACATGTGAGTTAAAATCCCATTTTCTATTTTGCACAGGAGACCAACATTGAAGAGGTCATTTCCCCATGGCAGAGATATGTAGAGAGAACACTGACTTCACTTCTATGTATTCTTCAAAGTATGGCCGTGTCAGTAGCTACAAAAGAAATCTTTGAGACACCATGGTTGATTCTCGTATATGGGAATGAAAACAACTAACATGAAAATGGAAGCGCGAAAAATGTTTATAGAAATGGAATCCGTCAAAAAAGACAATTTGGAAATGATAAAGAATGAAATCGTGAGTTGATGAGACCCACGAGCCCGGCTAGCTAAGGGAGTGTACCCTTAGAGTGTGTCGGTTAAGCCCAATCGGATTCTTTGGCTGGAATGTATATGTGTTTGGGCACTAACTGTTCAGTCATGTGGCATTTCGTTCATCATACCCTCATGATGCATTAATTGTTTGTTAGTGTTCTGTCTTTATGACGTGCAGTTTTATATGGAAGTTATGTCTATGTATTGTGTCAATCAGACTTGTCTTTGAGCTTCTTTCTGTAACTTCCTCATTATTATTTAATGGGCATTCCATGTTGAACTGTTGTATTTATTGTTTTGTAATACTTCAGATTTGATTAATACACTCACAAGAACTATATATATATATATATATATATATATATATATATATATATATATATATATATATATATATATAGTGTTGATGAAGACATATCCTTTTTTTTATGTGTTGATAGTACTGAAAATATTATGTTTTTGAATAAATATTAATGTTTTGATATACAAATGGCTGTCAAATTGAAGGTAAACTTAAGTTTTTTTCTTAACATAGTCACTGTGCCATTGCAGAATTTCTATGGGTAGTAATTGTTGATTTTTTTTGTGTTTAAATGGGGTGCATGTTTGTTATTAAATTTTTTATTGTAATGATGCAATAAATTCTTAAGTAGGTAATTTATTCTCATAAGAACTACTACTCATGAAAAATGAGTCAGTAAATTTGATCACAAACTATAAAGATGAATTTTCATATAAATATCATAAATACATATTAATTTTTAAGTTATAGAACATAAAAAAAATTAATTATTTATTTTCTAACCCAAAAATGACTCTTTCCCTCCCATTTTGATCTTAAATGTATCCATTTCACTTTCATATAGTCTTCTATGATCTTCTTCACAATCTCATTCAACTTCACTTGATCTCTTGAGCATTTTTTACAACTCCATTGAGCATTGTAGCAGCTTGTTACTCCATCAACGTCATCTTTGTATGTGTTGTGCTACCATAGAAGCTATGATTTTTGAGTCTTACGATCGTGCCGACTTTGCCAAGCTCATTTTCTTGTATTCTTTCTTCATTGGCCTTGAGTGTCTTTGGGTGGAGGTGGTATTGCTTCAATTTCCTTTGCTTATTTTGGTTTGATAGAGTAGCATTGTATATTTTTTAGTGTTCAATATTCTCTTATATTTCCTTTATCATACTATCTACTTTTTGGCTTTCCTAGTTGTCCATGGAGGTCAAAAATCCAAAATAGGGGTATGACTGCAGCATAACCCTATACAACCCAATATTTTCCCCTCAATTGTGTGTAGGTGAACATGCGCATGGAGCTTGCTAGAAAACTAGAGCTCTAGTGAGTTGATATTCATCAACCTTATCTTCATCTACCTTATTTATCATTTATGTAGTTATTTCTTATATTTCATTATTCTATTTATTTTATTAAAATTAGTGAGCTAGGTAGTTAGTAGATGTTCTTGCTTTCCACATTGTACTTCATGTTTTCAATCCATATGAAAGCCAACGCACTAGAGAGACATTGGTGCACCCACACTACCATCCTAGACCCATGTCGTCATCCTCAGATAAAGAGTTGTATGAGGTGAAATTTGGACTCCAAAAATTTGCTTGTCTAGACTCATTTACGTATTTGGATCTGTAGAGTGATAGAAGTATTTGAGAGTGCTCTTCATTTTTTATTCTTGTCTTAGACACCCATCAGCTTGAGGTAAGATAGGGAAGCCCTCTGATCTTGGCTCTCCATGACTAGAGCCTTCATGTGGCTGGTCCCCCTACCTTACCAAAATATATCCATTTCCTCTACTTCTTAATTTGATAGTTTGTAAAATATTTTTCCTATAATCATTTCTCTATGAATGTGCCCATTTTGATTTGAATTTTCAACTATTAAAATCTCGCCTCCAAGTCACCATTTGTATACTTTCAGACACACAAAATACCTCCAAAACACCCATAAGTTACTCATAAACCTTAAAAGACATTTCTTATAGTGCATGGGAATTTATATTTACCTAGAATGGAGTTTAAGTAATATACAAGTTACTAGAGGAGTGTTGAGTCATTTTTTATATTACGGGAAGAAAACCATCATAATAAACTTCATCAAAATGAATACTTAAATTCTTAAAACCATTCAAACACATCCTGCAACTAAGAGAGCACTTTTATTGCTATTAGTAACATTTCCAACCTACTACAATCTTTCACTGGTCTTATTGGGTGTGATCAAGTTTGTAGAGGAATTTTTGATAGTGTAGGGGCATTTTCTACCTAATTGGAAACTTTAAAATGTTTAAACCATTTCCCCAATAGGAAAAAGGTCCCACCAACTTTTGGAAGGTGAAAAACACTATTTTCAGCATGTATTTGGCTTCAAAACCTTTCTTAAAACTTTTAAACATGATTGCACTTTACTTCCAATGTTGCACCATATTTTGGTCCCATATGGGACATCAAAACAACATAAATAGTTTATTAAAATCTCAAAATACTATAGAAACCCCCTCCAGGGATGAGATGTTTCCTTGTAGTCTTGGAAATGATTTTTAACAAGCTTGAGAAATGTCTACAATCCTATAAACTAGTGATGAAATAGAAGAATACATGTAGAAGAAATAAAAATTTAGAAGACCATGTGAAAAGAGACTCTAATATACACCTTTAAACATTATCTAGTTAGAAAATGAAATGAGCCAACGGATGTTGTTGTGCACTTTTTGCACACATGCCCCACCAAAGGCGGGGACTCTCTTTTTCTTCTACAGTTTTGTACCTTGGCTTTGTCAATTTCTGGTTTTTCTCTTCTTGGAGGTTATTTTTGGATTAAGTCTAGATTTCGTTTGATGGGGGTGGTATTTTGAAGCATTTTGGGGCCTTGGATTTTAGAAATGAGGATTTTTCAAATGAATTTTCAAAGTGACGTGTAAATATTTTTGCACCAATGGATAGAAGACAAATAATTAGGCCAAATTGCTTTTTGAACTTTTTGAAAATTCATCCGGGAAAAAAAGTTATGGGGTTTCAAAGTTTTTCTCCGATTTCTAGGTCATTTTCGGGGAAATCCGTCCAGTCCAGATTTTGGCGAAATTTGTCATTTTCGGGGATTTCCACCCAGTTCGGATTTTGGTGAAATTTGCCACTTTTGGGGATTTCCACCCGGTCCGGATTTTTTTGGGATTTTCCGGATTTTTCAGGATTTTTGAGATTTTCCACGGTCCGATTTTTGGTTTTCCATTTTAGGGATTTTCCCCGTCCGGATTATTTGGGATTTTTTTGACATTTTCGGGATTTTCCGTTCGGTCCAGATTTTTTCGCATTTTTTTCAAAATTCAGGATTTTCCGACCCGTTTGGATTTTGGCGGATTTTTGGCCATTTTTCATCATTTTCCCTTCCTGGCGGGAGTTGAAATTTCCAAGGGCTTATTTATGCTTAATTTTAATATTTTTTGGTTGGATTTTCACATGTGGGCTATCAATGATTATATCTGTTTTTTAGGATTAAAGGGAGGACTTGCATATGGATCCATGCTAGGAGGAAAATCTAGAAAATATTTAAAATGTTGATTTACATATGAATCGGTGCCCAACTGTTCAAATGAACCCAATTGCATAAGAATTTGTGCCACAACCTGTCTACAACTGGAATATATGTTTCAAACGTGGAGTGACGTGTGATGCTGTTTTCACTCTCCAATCATATTTTTTATTAAAATCGAGGTGGCAGATTGTTAAAATTCTTATCGTTTCTGGATGTAACTACTTTATGCTATTGGATGATGATGTACCACATTTTTAAGAACCCTAATGTGAGTTCTTAGGGTTTCTTGGGGATTAATTGCAGCCATTGGATTGAATTGAATCCTGGCCCTTGATTTAAAAATGTAATATCTATAAAAGGCCAGTGCCTTCTCATTTGTAAGGGTTAGTAGTTAGAGTAGAAAAGGTTAGAGAACAACTGGTTAGAGGCTACAAAGCCAGAACTGGCTAGGTTAGATGTTAGATTTTGCAAGTCAGTAGCTATAGGAGAGGAGAAAGACTAGAAATTGTTATGTAATGCTGGAGAAGATAATGCAAACGTGTTGTTGATTTGGCAAACATTGTGTTATGTTTCAAAAGTTTTATGGTTTCTTGTTCTTGATTCTCAGTGTTAGATGTTAGTTTTTAGTTCTTTCATGATAATGGTGAAATGTTAATGATGTTGATAGATCTCTGGTCCATACTTTTGGCAATTTGCTGATTGTAAGTTGCTGTGTAAAGTTAGTCTGGGCCTTATTTTGTGCTAAGTTCAACTGTGAATGCTTGTTTACATTGTGCCATTTACTGGGTATGTGGATGAATGTTCATAGTCTGAAAATCTTTAGTTTCCTCAGAAGATTGCACCATTTTTGCAAAGTTGCAGGCTTGTCCTTGATTAAGCAGAAATTGGTTTTATTGGAGATTTGTCCGTTTGTAGAATTCATCATTGTTGTGATTGATTTTAGGAGTAATTTTAATCTTAGGATCTCTCTTAAACTCTTATCTTTTATATTTCTTTTATTATCTAGGTTATATTTAAGAATCTGAGTATCAATATATTGCAAAATCTGATAAGTTTGAAGATCTAGTATTTGTTTGTAAGGCCCCTTGTGATTACTACTATTTTCACATTATGTTTGAGTTGTTTCACTGCATTGTCAAGACCTGACATTAGAGACCTTGGGGTTATCTCTTTTCCCATAGAGATTTACCTTTCAAGAGAGATAAGATATCATATTCTGTCTGAGTTGTTGCTGTGCAGAAAACACCATCAACAAATTGGCGCTAGAAGGAGGGCCTAAATACACAAGCTAAATTGATTTTTGTCTGCCATTTCTCCTGAGAGGTTCAAAAGAAGAACTAGATCCACTCCAAGAGAGGAAGAATTACAAAAGCTGCAAGCCCCTACTAGGTCAAGAAGGGCCAAAAGAAGGGGAGAATCATCATCCACCCAGCCAATCCCATCATCCCCATCATCTTCATCTCCATTACCGCTCCCACCTCCACTAATGGCTTTTCTTGCTAATAATCTGTCCCCATTATTCTTCAACAACTACAATGCTATGCCAAAGAACCCTCAAAAAATTTTCTCTAGATTTCACACAAATGATCCCAAAAGGACTGCTGAAGAGCATGTTAGGATTTTTAAAATTACACTCCAGGATAGGGGAATTAATCATGAGGATGTTACTTGCATACTTTTCCCCTATTCTCTAGGAGATGAGGCATTCTATTGGTATAACAATCTTCCTGCTAGGTCTATCACTACTTGGCTTCAGTTGGAGACAACATTTTTACAGAGATTTTGGGTCCCAATCAGTTCTAGTGGACTTTATTTGCAGTTTACTAGAGTAAAGAGGGAGACGAATGAACCAATAGGGGATTTCAATAATAGGTTCCATAGGGCTTATGCTAGGTTGCAACCCCCTTATGTTGTGGATGCTGCCTCTGCCAAGGAGGTTTATTATGAGGCTTTGGATAGTTTGACATCTACCTTTGTGAAGTGGAGAGAAACCCCTCCTGATAGCCTGCTTGAAGCTTATGATGTGGCTATTAAGGTGAGCACAGATTTGAGACAACACTTGTCTAGACCCTTGCCATTAGCTGGTTAAACAGTTATGTCGGGTTCAACTCCTCAGCTGCCTTTGGTTTCACACCCAAGCCAACTCTTGAATCAAGCCCCTCTCATGCCAAATTATTATCCAAATGTGAATCATCTTGCATTCTCTCACCAGTAAGCTAATGTACCCAGTTACTTGCAGAGCTATGAGACGTTTAGCCAATCCTCGAACCATGGGTTTCATTATGTTTATATGCAAAATTCAGCTGGTGTTGTTCCTCCATCAAACAATGCAGATAAGGGGAGGCTAGATGAACTCACGGAGCTAGTAAAGAAGTTTTCCACCAAAGTCACCTACCTAAGGAACCAAAACAACCAACCTCAAAACATCAAGAGGGGAGATCAGTTCAATTATGATCAAGATCAGGGAAAGAATCTTGATAGGGGACAATATTTTAAAGATCAACCCTCAGGTCTAACATTTGATAGAAGGTAGCTACCACACCAAAATAGGACTTGGGATATAAGGCCTGACAATGAAGGAGTCCTAACATCTTTGGAGCATCCAAACAATCAAGAAAATTTTGTAGCTGGTGTATATCTAGCAAAAGTAGCTCTATCCGGATGGTGTAGGCTTCATAACACCAACCAACACTCTGAATTAGATTGTCAAGAATTTCAGACTATTGCATCTATTTTCCAATAGGAGATCCAACATACCAACAAAAATTTGAGTGGACATGAGATATTACCAGCTAATCCTTATGACATATCAGTCTTGGTGGTGGATCATGCACCATTTCCAGGGAGTGAAGAGAACAGACCAGAGGAAAAACAAGAAAAAAGTGTTGAAGCAAAGTATGCATACAATGAAGGATCTATGGTTCAATCTTCTAAAAGTGATGAGGAGGATGGTGATGGTTTTCTAGAGGTAGAAGAGAAGGTTTGGTTATCAGATTATTCAAAAGATGCATGTCAAACTATGAAGAACCAGTCTCCAATGGAAGAATTACAACAAGATGTTGAGGAATTCCTAGTAGAAAAGTCAACTGGCATTGGATCTAAGCAAGGCATAGCAATAAACGCTGGGGTAGCCCTAGAGGAGGTTGAGATTTCAATTGAGAAACCTCAATAGATTATCGATGAGTGTCCCATGAAGCAAATTCAAGGAACTGATGTTGTTGATAAAGGGGTTGATGTTCCTAAGGGTTACAGTTACAAGCCTGAACTAGTGCCAACAAAAAAATTTAGGGAGTCTTCTTATTCATCTAATTTTGTTTGTTCTCTATCTATTGATTCTCTAAATATTGAAGATTCAAAAATTTTATGCATTAATGATGGGATAGCTAATGTGGTTCATTCTGATGCATAGGGAAAATTGAATGATGCTGAAAACAATAATATTATAGTCAAAATTGAGAACATGGTTGTAGGTGAAAATTTTCTTGAGGACCAGTCTGTCATGCCTCCTAATGAACATCCTACTAAGAAACTTTCCATGCATGACAAAGCTTATGTCATTTCATCACTAATTCCTCATGAAGATACTCAAACAGGTGAAAAGTTCCATGATATTAATTCTGAATTTGTTCAATCTAATTTTCCCCCTGAATTGCTCATTGATGAGTTTGATTTTGTTGTGTATGTTTCAAATGCAAGAGGAATACTACATCATCAATTGAGACCTCCTGACCTCATGGATGTTAACTCTGCACAATTGGAGGACAATAAATTTAACATTCAGTTAGAACAAGCGCAACGCCATGTTGTTTCTCTCCTTGCTGAAACTCCTAAAGTTTATCATTTTGATTATGGAGGTTTAGGGAAGACAACGCGCATATGGATTTTTCATGGTTTCAAAGAGTTACCTCAATTGCTGATTATTCTTGTTGAGAATTTTGAGTTTGAATGTTGCATTTTTGAGGTTCATTTTGCTGAATATAAGGATGAATTTGCATTCCTGAGGACTGTTACCATTACATTACTACTTGTTTGTGCATTGATGAACCATTTGGGGATGGGTCTCAGTCTTCCTTGTCTGATCATGAGCCATTTTCAGTCTCTTTGTACATAATGTTCATCTAAATAAATGCAGCTTGCCTTGCTATTCTTTTGCTTTAGTTTGTTTTCATTTTTTCTAGGATAGATTGCTTTAGCATTAATTTTCTTTGGTTAGTTTAGATGGCTTTAGTTTAGATTATTTTTCTTTTCCTTTGGTTGTCTTTTGTGCTTCTTTTAGTTTCGGTTTGGTTGCTTGCTTTGCTTCTTCAGCTTGGTTTCCCTTGTTTTTTGTTGGGAGTGTCTTATTTTCACAACAACAATTATTTTATCTACAATTGTTTTAGGTATTCCTTTTACAAACTCTAATCATCCTTCCAGGATATATTGGTGAAATCTTCTATTCAATGTCACATGTGTTTAATATTTAAAGTGGACAAGTCATTGGATTGAATTAGCTCCTGAATGTGCTCAAATCTTACATGTTTACACACATCTTAAGAATCTTGAGGTTGCTGTAGGATCTTTGTGAAGTCTTGTTAAGTGAAAAATCTTATATTTCTACTTCAGTGCCACTGTGATTCTCAGCCCTAAGTGTGAGCTTCATTGCTTACAGGTTGAAATGAAAAGAATGAAATGAAATATCAAAAAAAAATATTGAAAATCAGAGAAAGTGAGTTCAACCTTTTAGGGGGATCTGAATATCTCTACCAAGGCTATGGACGCCTAGCTGGCAGTAGAGCTATGCTCAAGAGAATCACAGCGATAACCTCATCAAGACTATGGATGCCTGACTGGCAGTGAGGCTTTATACAGGTTGCTTTTGAAGTTAGAATCTTTATGTAGCTCAACATGACTGAACTCGGTTTCTTGCAATAGCTTAAGGAGGGAAATTTATACACTTGCACACACTTGGATTTCCAGCACAGGAAAGTGCTAGCTTGTCCATTGATTTTGAAACTTTAGCTTTTTTTGGTTGACTTGATGTGAGGATCAAACCAGAGATTCTGGGTTCTTGATTTTGGTTTGTCATTGAAATGCTCTGAAGCATTTCCCCAGTGGAGTCATCATTTGTTGTGCACTTTTTGCACACACGCTCCACCAAAGGTGGGGACCCTCTTTTTCTTCTGCATTTTTGTACCTTGGCTTTGTCAATTTCTGGTTTTTCTCTTCTTGGAGGTTATTTTGGGATTAAGTCCAGATTTGGTTTGATGGGGGTGGTATTTTGAAGCAATTTGGGGCCTTGGATTTTAGAAATGAGGATTTTTCAAATGAAATTTCAAAGTGATGTGTAAATATTTTCGTACCAATGGATAGAGGATGAAAAATTAGGCCAAGTTGCTTTTTGAACTTTTTGAAAATTCATCAAGGAAAAAAATTTATGGGGTTTCAAAGTTTTTCTCTGATTTCTGGGTCATTTTTGGGGAAATCCGTCCGGTCCGGATTTTGTTGAAATTTCCCATTCTCGGGGATTTCCATCGGGTCCGGATTTTGGCGAAATTTGCCATTTTTGGGGATTTCCACCCGGTCTAGATTTTTTTGGGATTTTCCACCCGGACCGGATTTTTCTGGATTTTTTCGAGATTTTCTACTCGGTTTGGATTTTTCTAAGTTTTTTGCCATTTTTAGGATTTTCCGCCCCGTCTGGATTTTTCCAAATTTTTTTCGAGATTTTCCACTCGGATCAGATTTTTCCGAGTTTTTTGACATTTTCGAGATTTTCCGTCCGGTTCGGATTTTTCCGGGTTTTTTTCAAAATTCGGGATTTTCTGACCCGTTCGGATTTTGGCGGATTTTTGGCCATTTTTCAGGATTTTCCCTTCCTGGCAGATTTTTTCGAATTTCCTGTCATGATTTTCCTAAACTCCGAAAGGGTTAAATTTCCAAAATTTTATGACGGAGTTGAAATTTCCAAGGGCTTATTTATGCTTAATTTTAATATTTTTTGGTTGGATTTTCACATGTGGGCTATTAATGATTATATCTATTTTTCAGGATTAAAGGGAGGACTTGCATATGGATCCGTGCCAGGAGGAAAATCTGAAAAATATTTAAAATGCTGATTTACATATGAATCGGTGCCCAACTGTTCAAATGAACCCAATTGCATAAGAATTTGTGCCACAACCTGTCTATAATTGGAATATATGTTTCAAACGTGGAGTGACGTGTGATGTTGTTTTCACTCTCCAATCATAATTTTTATTAAAATCAAGGTGGTAGATTGTTGAAATTCTTGTTGTTTCTGGATGTAATTGCTTTATGCTATTGGATGATGATGTACCACATTTTTAAGAACCCTAATGTGAATTATTAGGGTTTCTTGGGGATTAATTGCAGCCATTGGATTGAATTTAATCCTGGCCCTTGATTTAAAAATGTAATATCTATAAAAGGCCAGTGTCTTCTCATTTGTAAGGGTTAGTAGTTAGAGTAGAAAAGGTTAGAGAATAGCTGGTTAGAGGCTGCAAAGCAAGAACTGGCTAGGTTAGATGTTAGATTTTGCAAGTCAGTAGCTGTAGAAGAGGAGAAAGACTAGAAATTGTTATGTAATGCTGGAGAAGATAATGCAAATGGGTTGTTGATTTGGCAAACATTGTGTTATGTTTCAAAAGTTTTATGGTTTCTTGTTCTTGATTCTCAGTGTTAGATATTAGTTTTCAGTTCTTTCATGATAATGGTGAAATGTTAATGATGTTGATCGATCTCCGGTCCATACTTTTGGCAATTTGTTGATTGTAAGTTGCTGTGTAAAGTTAGTCTGGGCCTTATTTTGTGCTAAGTTCAACTGTGAATGCTTGTTTACATTGCACCATTTACTAGGTATGTGGATGAATGTTCATAGTTTGAAAATATTTAGTTTCCTCAGAAGATTGCACCATTTTTGCAGAGTTGCAGGCTTGTCCTTGATTAAGCAGAAATTGGTTTTATTGGAGATTTGTCCATTTGTAGCATTCATCATTGTTGTGATTGATTTTAGGAGTAATTTTAATCTTAGGATCTCTCTTAAACTCTTATCTTTTCTATTTCTTTTATTATCTGGGTTACATTTAAGAATCTGAGTATCAATCTATTGCAAAATCTGATAAGTTTGAAGATCCAGTATTTGTTTGTAAGGCCCCTTGTGATTACCAACATTTTCACATTATGTTTGAGTTGTTTCACTACATTGTCAAGACCTGACATTAGTGACCTTGGGGTTATCTCTTTTCCCATAAAGATTTACCTTTCAAGAGAGATAGGATATCATATTCTATCTAAGTTGTTGTTTTGCAGAAAATAACATCAACAGATGTTATAACACTTCCCTTAATCCCATCACAAGTTGTTTTATTTTTCTTCCAAAGTATTAATGAAGTGAATTTAGGCCACGTGTATACTCAATGTACCTGGGCATTGAGTCAAACTAGTGAAAATGACAACATTTGGTATGTCTTACAAAGTACAGGTGAAGAATAATAATAAGGGAACCAATTCCTTATCCTCCATTCAACCAGCAAGAAACTAACCAATTGGAAACATATTGCATTATTCTGAATTATTGTAGTGTGAAAGCATCAAAAGATTAAACATAATGATAAAGCATTCTTTATACATGTGGATCAACTTCTGTTGGTTTTTCCATTTTTTTTAATTTTTGGGTTGGTCCTATTTTTGGTTTGTTTTGGTCATTCACTTCATTATTGTGACTGTGTTTCCCAATGGATAAGGGACTAGTGTGCAAGGTTTTGAGTCTAGGTTCATGTCTTCATCCTTCATAGTCATTATCCCCAGTAAGAGCCAGTTGTTGCCATCACTTTTAGTTTCCCCCTTCAAACAAAGAAATTTCACCTTATACTTAGTTTAACAATAAAAAGTTTTGCCTTGTCAATCCTTTTGTTCATTTTTCAAACCAATGTTGGAACTTGATAGAGTTTTATAACTTTTCTCCCCCCTAATGTTTCCAAGGAATTGACTAGAAATATGTTTGTGTTGGTCTTTTCAATGGTTGTGAGTCGACCTTTGGTTATTGAAATGTCTTTATGGTCAATAAAGTGAATCAAGACAAGAAAATATAAATAGTAAAGGGACTTCAAAAATAATTACAAAGTTTGGAAACCTTTGCCGGTTCCCAAGAGGGTTCCCAAAAATTCACTATTCTTGTCACTGATTTTGAGCTAAATGATGGCTAATTTTTATTAAGTGTTATTTATAAAGGAAAAAAGGTGGTAATAAGCACTTCAAAGGTTACTAAAACATCACAGAGTATAAATAGGTTTTCATAACTATGGTGGAATATGAATCTTTTTTTAAAACCCTACCTAGAAACAAATAACCAATGCATTCAAAGTCAAATAATGCTTTATTGATAAAGATGTATTTACAAAAAAAAAATATCAATAGAAATAAAGGATACACAAAGAAATACATCCACAAGTACCATAATAGCTCACCATGAACATAAAAATGAAAGAGTTTATTGTAGGTGAATACAGTAATGAAGCAAAGAATAATATCTCCAAAACATTCACAATACATAGTGTAGTTTGAAAGACTATATATGTATCATATATGTTCTACAATTATATCAAAAAAAGAGGGCTTTTCAACACAAGTGGTCTTAAGCACAAAGAGTGAAGATGAGGATCCTAATGGCCTCAATGACTTCTTGCAAACACTCAATCTATAGGGAGAAAATAGGATTTTTAATTAAACTTGACAAAGTGGGTGAATGTATCCATATTGTTGCACTGAAGTTCAAAACATAGTAGGGTGATTACTTGTATAGCTCACTCATTTTGCAACATAGAAGCAACACAATTAATGTTGTTGACTAAGCCCACATGTGGATGCGTAGATAAACCTCTTAGAGAATATTCAACACACAAAAGATACCTTTGCCTCACCAGGTTCTCAACTACATAGATTCCCCATTCAAGGTTACCAAAGGTGTGGACGATATTAGAAATAAAATGGTCGAGGAGACTAGAGTTATGGATGTGCACCTGAGACATGAAGTTCTGACCAATAATCTTTTAGATCTCCTCATCCTCCACATCATTATGGATGAGGAAGATCTCTCTAAGTTTCTCTACAACCAATTTATGCACAACACTACATTCAACACCCTTAATGACAAGAAAATCACTCTGAACCTTCAAATTTGCATCACTAGAAGAGCTTGAAATTCTTGAAGATAAAACTAGAATTATACAAAATGAAGAATTATGCAGCTAATTTATAGAATGGCGAGAGAAAAATATTGGAGTTCGGTTGAAGGAAATTAATATTGAAAGTACATCCAAATTGCCTCAAACTTAATGAATTCGACAAGGTGATGTGATGGGAATTTTTAGTAAATTATATTTAGGAATTGATGAAATCATCTAAATTTAAAGAATTTGCATGGAAAAAATATTAGGTGACATGCAAATAGTCATGGTAAATTGGAGGTGACAAACATTTTGCATGGGTTTATGTCATGGGGCCTACTTAAAGCAAGCATCAATTCACTCCTTTGTCATATCAATAAGAAATGGTGATGTAATCATAAACACCCTTAAAAATAGTCATTAATGACTACATTGTCATAATTTTACAATAATTAGCTGGTTTCCATCCAACTTCTTATTCAATTAGGCGACAATTATCATCAAAGAATTATTTTTTCAAAAAACCCTAACCATAATGATGAGAATTTATAAATATCCATTACTCGGATTTGCAAGGGTCTAAAATTTTGATTCCCCTTGCACTATGATGCATGATTGAGAATTGATCATAATCAAAGGATCAATTTTGTAGTTTGATATTTTTCTATGAATGTTTATTGTCTATGTGAAATGGATTTGTGAATAAAATTCTAATGTTTGTGAATAAGTTTGTGAGCTTATATGAGCATTTGAATATTCCTTACCTATGAGGATTCATTGTTTTGTGGTGTTTTATTCGTTTATTTTTAGTGAATGTGAAGTTGCAAGTGAGTTGAGTCAACAAGCTCTTAATAATATGGTTTATGAGCTACAATATTGATTGTTTTCTAGTTCAATTTGAAACATTAAAGTTTTCTTTAGTTTAAAGAATTTTCTATCACATTTATTTTCATGGGTATGGATAGATGTTTGTTTCTGAGATTATTTGTGACCTACCCAATTAGAACATAAGATTGTTGAGAATCATATCAAGTGGGTAAATAATTACTTTCTCTACCCAATCATCAATTAGTTGATAGGGGATACAAGATTCATGTTGACCAAACATGCCATAGCACTAATTGGAGAATGGTGGCAGTGGTTTATTCAATTCCCAAAATCAACATACATTAGGCTTTATGGATATGACAAGGATCCTTTCTTTTTACCAAGGTATTACAGTGACATGTTGGTTTTGATTGAGTTTTCTAGATAGATGATGGACGTGAATGCGAAATTTTCTGGTAAGAATAAGTTAGGGGGAATAAAGTACACTATGAATCTTGGTTTTTATTCATATACAACAATTCCAGTTGCCGGGAAATCCCCAAAATAATTATGGGACATTAACATGAAATAATATGTTAAAAGGGATAAATTTGATCCCAAGGGAAAGAATAATAATCTATATTCATCTCTCTTCCTATGCTACTAACTGAACATTGAATACATTTGGGAAAACCTACAAGATGAGTTTGAGGTATGAATGATAAATTATGAAATGTTGACAATACCTAAGATGATGGATTTTGAGATCAAGGAGGATATTCCTAAAGGGTTGTTTGATGATGGTCAAACACTGGACCCCCTATATGACCTATAGAGGATTGACACTAAGACCTTGGATCCTATTAATTGAATGGAAAATTAAGAATTATCAATTCAACATGTTTCCATGGGAGTGGTGGAGAGAAGTATCTCTTGGATAGATCTCTAAATTAAGAATTGAAAGGGAAAATGATCCAATTCTAAGAAGAATAATGAAATGAGCACTGAGACTTCCTTGAGGGTTTGAACTAAGGAGCATATAAGATTGAAGAAGAATACACCTAACTATTGTGCATGTTTTGCACACACACCATGTCGCAGGCAGAGACCCTCTCTTTTCTTTCGCCTTGTCAGGTCCTTATTGTTGCCATATAATTTTGTGTGCCCTAGTTTGGTGTCCTTAACATTCAACATGTTCTCCAAAGTATCATTTTAAGTTGACCTTATTTTTCCTCTAAAATAAAAAATTGCTAAGCCTTGGGTTTCTTGTGCTAAGTCTTGGGTTTTTCACGCTTTTCCCTTCGAGCTTCCCTCTTCCCTCTTTCTTCTTTCACCTTTCTCCCTTCACGTCCCCATTTCCCACCTTTTCGAGCTTCCTCATTAGAGTTTTCACCTTTTGGGTTTCCCCTTTCAGGTTTCCCCTTTCGGGTTTCCCTTTTCAGGCTTCCCTCTTGTAGGTTTCTCCTTTCGGGTTTCCCTTTTTAGGCTTCCCTTTTGAGGGTTTCACTTTGCCTGTTGCCTCGATGTCCTTTGGGCCTCATCCCCGCTCACTTGGTTCACTTTTTCCTTCATTTTTGAATTTTGGGATAGGTTTCCTATGGATTTTGGATATTTTTGGGGTGCCTAAGTGACCTACCAAGGTTTTTTTAAGTTTAAGGAAGTTGCAAAATTTTCATTCCAGAACTTCATCCCTCTGCGGCTGTTCCGAGAACTTCATCTATCCCTGGCTATTTTGTAGCCTGGCCCCTCCATGGACATTTTTGAAAGTCCGTCCCTCTTTTTTTCATTGTGGACTTTCATCCACCTTAAGCATTCTGTCTTCCAAAGCTCGACCCCTCTGTGGCCCTTTCCCAAAGTTCATCCCTCTGTGACCATTGCAAGAAATTTGTCCGTCCATAGCTATTCCAAAGCCCGACCCCTCCATGGCCATTTTCGAAACTTCATCCCTCTCTTTTTGTTTCTAGAAATGTTTCCCTCCATAATTGTTTTGGGAACTTTGTCTATCCCTAGCAGTTTCGGAGCCCATCCCCTTCGTGGCCATTTCTGAAAGTTGATCCCTCTTTTTACATTTTGGACTTTCATCTACCTTAGGCATTTCAGCTTCTAGAACCCGACCCCTCTGTGGCCGTTTCCGAAAGTCTATCCCTCTTTTGTCGTTTTGGACTTCTTTCTGCCTTAGGCATTTTGACTTCTAGAGCTTAACCCCTCCATGGTTGTTTCTAGAAGTTCATCCTTCTTTTGACATTTTTGGAACTTCGTTTGTCCCTAGCTGTTCTGGAGCTTGGCCCCTTCATGGCCATTTTTTAAAGTTAGTCCATCTTTTTATGTTTTGGACTTTCGTCCACCCTAGGCATTCTGGCTTCCGGATCCCAAAATCTCTGCGGTCATTTTTGGGACTTTCCTCTTGGAATGTTGTCCCTTTGCCGCTATCCAGGAACATTACTTCTAGATTGTTGTCTTTCCATCTACCATCTATTAGCTATCGTCCTTCCGGCCTCTTGAGTCCCAAACCTCAGAACTTCATCCCCAATTTTTCTTTTCACTTTAGCTATTCCAAAGAGAAAACTCATGACAACTTTCCCGCTTCACAACTCTTGGTGCCCCAATAATGATCCAAATGCCTACTAATCAAAAACAAACTTTCACCCACATATTCAAATTGGATCCTCTCTTGCATAAAATTTTACAATTCCAAATTTGAAGCCAGAAAAAATCATCTGGGTTGCCCTACCCTGTTCACCCTTTTAAAACAACATTCTGGCTAAGGAAGTCTAGCCTCTCGAGCTCGGGCCATCCAAACTACCTCCTGTAAACTCCTAATGGAAATTTATGCTGAATATTATGATATTTTGATGATGCATGGATAAATCTAACAATGAGTTTGCAATATTTGATTAACGTTTTCCTTGATTTATGTATGAAAGCATTTACGACACTTCATGTATGCAGGTTTCGACAAGCCTATAGCAGGTCCGTTAGGAGACCCATTGAGAAAGTTGAACAAGGAAAAGAACATAGCTCCCATCATCATTAATTTTATACCCACCTCTCCTCGTTGTGCCCATCAATAGAGCTTGCATTAGAAGAAGGCATGTGCAAAATAATTCAATTAAAAAATTCAAGGGGGTGGCCTTGAAGATTCATAGGGGGGTTGTCCTACTTTTCACCCAATGATGATGATCTTTATGGGTTGTTTGCCCAAGTGGGAGGCAACCAAACCATGGATGCCATTCATCAACGAGACTGTTTGATCCAATGAAGAGTGTTGCAAGTCCACAAGGAAGAAGGAAAATTTCAATTAGTTTCAACTATAGTAAAAGGGAAATCTGCTAGAAGACAAATTTTTACAACACTTGGGCACTAAAAGACAAAATAGGGAAAAGACAATAGATGTATTTTAAATTGCTGAATATTGTTGGGTAGGTGAAGCCCTAATGTAATTGAATCTAGGCCACACAATGTAATTCAATCTTGTGCATTCATTCGGTCTTTGGAAAACTATAAATAGGGGTCTCCCATCATTTGTAATGGTTGGAGAGCTGGTGTAAAAGGAATTTGCAGCAATAGAAGATAGCATTGCATGATTTTATGGTTGTTTTATTTGATTTTTCTCATCTTGCATGCATGGTTCTACTTCCCTTTTAATTTAGTTGTTAGTTTCTTTGATGGAAGTTGTGATGGTGATTTTTGTTTTAGTATTTGATAAATTTCCAGCCCATAATTTTGGCGCTTATATATGACAAGTTATTGTGCAAAGTTAGTCTGGGCTTCCTTCTTTTATTGTTGCAACTTAGCTCAATTGCATGTCCATGATGTGCATGTGCAATCTGAAAATATGCAGTCCTTAGAAGATTGTGCTAGTTTTGTGTAACTATAGGATCCTCTTGGCCAAGAAAAACCCAGTTTAGGGAGTTTGTCTATTGTAGCAAACTCCATGATCATTGTTCATTCATAGTTTCAGATCCAGGAACCTTCTCTCTTCCCTGTAATTTTTCCTTTTTTAATAAGTAACATTAGGAAAGGTTCATTGCACATTATAATGCTAAATCCAATGTTGAAATGGAGTTCTATACTATTGTTTGAACTTGCAACAAACACCTAAAAACTCTCCCATCTTAAGAATTCCATTTGCAAATCCAACTTCCCCACTTTGTAACTCATCTGTAAGTCTACCTTGTGATTCCAGCAAATCACATAAATCAATTGAGATATTCAAAGAACTACCAAGAAGTGACATTAGAGACCTTTGGATAGTGTTCTGCAATTTGATCATGGAAGATTGTATTTCAAGAGAGGTGATTCACCTATGCATTACCTGTGTTGAGAAGTGCATAAAAAACACATCAACAAAAGTGGTGCTAGAAGGAGGGCATGACATGTTCTAGCTATAAAGATGAAAGTTGGATGTTGAAAGAGCACTTTCAAAGAAGAAATATGAGATAGAGTGATCTCTTTTAATGCAGAAATATAAAATTAAAAAAAATTGAAGGAAAAAGAATCTGATTCCAAATGGAGCAACATGTACAAGTTGACATCACTCAACTACATGCAAATTTAAATAGAAGACTGAGGAAACCATTGCAGAAATTTGCATCGGTAGATAAGTGTAGGATCTATTGAACTTGTAGGAATAATGAACTAGAGTGTCTAACTTTCTTGAGAAGAAATTGAAAGATTCTTACAAGGAGAGATTCCATTTTGGGAAATGTACCAGCCTTTAGCATTTGCAGACCCGAAGGAAGAATTGAAAACCATGGCATCCAAGAAATTTGAAGAAATGATCCAAGAATGTTTGGGCAGAAAAGATAGACCAAGATTGTATGAAGTACTAATGTCAAGCTGGTGTAGATTTCACAATGCACCACATTCATAATTTACTTGTCCATTGTGTGCAAACATCATCACCCAAGTCAAGGATTGTTCAAAAAATTTGGAGCTGCCGAATCTCAATGATGTCGAGTCATCCCATGAGGTGGAAAATTTGTCAGCATTTGGAGGACAACACCTTCAAGGTGAACCAAGAAATATGACACAAACTAGTGCAGGGACAATGAGCATTGAAGTTGAAAATAAAAAGAAAGGAGTTGATTTCTATAGGACAGTAGAAAGCTTTGATGAAAGTTCAGTCAAAAAGAGGTTAGAAATCCTTTCCTCTATCAACAAAGAGAAATTCTCCATTCTACAAGAGGATCTAGTGGAAGTTGAGGATGGATCAACAAAGTATGCAATAGTGTATGCTGGGGAAACCAATGAAGATGCTGAAAATCAGCAAGGGGAAAGGAATGACAACCTTGCTAAAACAAAAAATGATAATGAATACATAAGTGAAATCAGACTGGAAGACCTCTCCTTTGGAAATGATAGTGACCAAGCATCTGAAAATGCAGATTTGGAGGAGTGGGAACAATAAAAGGTCGTAGTTGTTCACTACTAGATTTCCATTTCAGGCGATGATGGGAACCCAATCATGGATAGATATAATGAGCTAGTGTCAAGGCTAGAAAGGGATTGGTCTGAGCTAAAATGTCAAATGCATCTAGAGGTATTTTTTTACCAAATTGGTGTAGACTCCATAATTCATCCCACTCTAATTTTGTGTGAAAACTTTGCCAAGAAGTTGTCCAGCAAGTTAGAAGACAAGCGAAGCAGCCAAGCACCCGACATCCTCTACTTGCAGCCCAGATCGAAGTATAAGATCAAGAGCTAGAACCAATTGACAATTTAGTTGAAAGAAGTGATCAAGAAGGAATTAGGACAACAAAGTAGTCTCGAGCTTTCAAACAATGGAGTGGAGCAGATGGGAATGTTGTCCAACAATCGTCCAAGATCCTTCCCTCCTATAGAACACTTGCACACGATGGATGCTAGGATGTGTAGAGGACTTTCAAGGGTGGATCATTCAGTGTACATTGATCCCCTTGATGGAATAGTGTCTCTTCCTATTTTCCTCCCACTTGGGACCATGCCACAAGGGTATATCAGCACAACAAAGGAATACATCCCAAATGTTAGCAACGATGAAAACATACTACTTGAATGCCCCATTGATGAAGCATTGGAGCTCCTAGAGTGGAAAAGGGGTTCCTTCTCCATTTATAGTGACATCGACCAAGGTGAAGTGATCAAACATCTTGATGAGACACATGTAATACAAAAGGAAGAAGATAAAGGTGGGGGTATTCCAATGACTACCCACAAGAATTATGCACCTGGTCAACTACAAGATGCAACGTAGAGTTCTTCCGCCATAATTTTTTTTGATCCTCCTTCATATTTAGATGTTTTCAATAGAAAATAGTTGTGTATATCAATATCCCACAACATTGAATACTTGATAAATAAGGGAAATTCTTGGCAAAGGAAGTGGGACAGTGTGCTTCCTTTTGAGGACAACAATCAAGTGGACGCTTGGTTTGGAGAAGATCAATGAGATGAAGTCTATCTTCTCGAAGAACATCTGATAGGGATTTTTGATCCCACACAAGATGTGGAGGAAGTGTTTGCTTACCTATTCTCCCTACCTTATGCAGACTTGATGCATGAAGTGTTGCACCATCTGGTGCCTCCATCTGAAGCTTCCGATGCAAAGATTAACGATGCAGTGCTAGCTCTCGATTGTCAAATGTTGCCACCTCCATGTGATGACACCAAGGTTCTATCCTTAATTGCTCTTGTTAATTGTCATAGCTGCACTTATCATTTTGATTATGGGAATGAGGAAAAATTAACGTGTTTATGGATTAATCACAGGTTTAATGAGCTTCCTCAAATGCTGATTCTTTGTGATGTTGGGATAGAATTTGAATGCTACAATATTGAATTTATTTTCTCTAGACATAAGGATAAATTTGCATGGTTAAGAACGACAATGATTTCCCGTCTACTTGTGTATGCACTACAAAATCCAATAAGAGTTGACATTAGCCTGCCTTATCCAAACATAGTGCTTTGTAAATATCTCTTTGTGCATAGATCATTTTGAGTAGTGTAGGTTTCCTATAACTACTATGATTTCCTACTTTCCTTAGGTTAGTTGGTTTGGTGTAGGTTGCTTGCTTTATATTGGTTTCTTCAATGTTTTCTTTCAATGTCCCACTTTGTTTTTTTTTGGTGTTTTCTTTTTTTTGCTCTTTTTACTGTTGCTTTGCTTGAGGTCCCTCTTCTTTTGGTTGGGCACATCTATGTGCACAACAACCATACTTATCACCTGGGGTTGTTCTATGCATTTCTTTTTCAAATTGTAATCAAGTTTTTAGGGTGGATAGTGAGGATCTTTTGTCAATGTCAAGTGGTCTGGATGTTTAATTCAAAGTGGATAAGTCATTGGCTGGTCTGATTTTGAAGTATTCTAGAATCTTATATCTCTCACACATTTTAAGAATCTAATGGTCACTATAGGTCCTTTGTGAAGTCTAGCTAAGTGAAAAATATAAAATTCTTCTCCAACGCCACTATGATTCTCATCATTGAGTGCGAGCTTCACTACTTGTGGGTTGACATAAAAGAACTAAAAAGAGAAAAGAAACAAAAGAAAGAAAGAAAAATATTGAAAATCAAAAGAAAATAAATTCATCTTTTCAGGGGTATACAAATAATTCTATCGAGGCTATGGACGCCCAGCTGATAGTAGAGCAATGCTCGGGAGAATCACAATGAGAACCTTGTTGGGGCTAGGGACACCTCACTGGCACTGAGGCAATGTCCTAGATTCTCTTGGAGTTAGAATAAACTATGTATCTTAACTTGATGGACCTTAGGTTCTTTCAGCAATTGAAGGGTGGGAATTAATGCAATTGAACACATGTCGATTTTAAGCATACTGAAGGTTGGGTTGACTAGTGGTTTTGATCTTTTGATTGAGCATAAAGATAAGAACTAGAGATTTTTCAGTTCATGATTCCAGTTTTTCATCGAGATGCTTAGGAGAATTTTCCAAGTGAGTCAACATTTGTTGTGCATGTTTTGCACACATGCCCTGCCATAGGCAGGGACACTCTCTTTTATTTCACCTTGCCAGGTCCTTGTTGCTTCTGCCTCATTTTGTGTGCCCCAGTTTGGTGTCCTTAACACTCAACACATTCTCCAAAGTCTCATTTTGGGTTGACCATATTTTTCCCCTAAAATAATTTTTTTTTAAGTCTTGGGTTTTTCAGGGTTCGCACTTCAGGCTTACCTCTTCCCTCTTTCTTCTTTCTTCTTTCGCCCTTCACCTCCCTACTTCCCACTTCTCACCTTTTTGGGCTTCCTCATTAGGGTTTTTTCCTTTCAAGTTTTCCCTTTCGGTTTTCCCTTTTTAGGCTTCCCTCTTGTGGGTTTCCCTTTGCCTATTGCCCCAGTGTCCTCCAGGCCTCATCCCCGCTCGCTTGGTTCACTTTTTCTTTCATTTTTTAATTTTGGGATAGATTTCCTATGGATTTGGGATGTTTTTGGGGTTCATAAGTGAACATAATTTCTTTTGTTAAGTTTTGAGAAGTTGCAAATTTTCATTTTGGAACTACATCCCTTCACGACTATTCTGGGAACTTTGTCCATCCCTGGCTATTCTGAAGCCCGGCCACTCTGTGGCCATTTCTAGAAGTCTATCCCTCTTTTTCCATTTTGGACTTTCATCCACCTTAGACATTATGAATTCAGAAGCTTGGCCCCTCCACAGTCATTTCCAGAAGTCTGTCCCTCCGTGGCTGTTTCCGGAACTATGTCCCTCTACCACAATTTCAGGAACTTTGTCTGTCCTTGGTTGTTTCAGAGCCTGACCCCTCCGTGTTTATTTCTAGATGTCCATCCCTCTTTTTCCATTTCCAAAACTCCATCTCTCTATGGTTGTTTTGGGAACTTCATCCATCCTTGGTTGTTCCAGAGCCAGACCCCTCCATGGTCATTTCTGGAAATTCGTCCCTCTTTTTATGTTTTGGAATTTTGTCCACCTTAAACATTCTGGATTACATAGCTCGACCCCTCTGTGGCCATTTTTCAGAAGTCCATCCCTCTTTTTCCATTTTGGACTTTCGTCCACCTTAGGCATTCTGTCTTCCAAATCCCAACCCCTCCATGGTCATTTTCGGAAGATCGTCCCTCTTTTGTCATTTTCGTACCTCTGTCCCTCCACGACTGTTCTAGGAACTTCATCTCCCCCTAGCTGTTCTGGAGCCTGACCCCTTCATCGTTGTTTTCGGAAGTCTATCCCTCTTTTTCCATATTGGACTTTCATCTGCCTTAAGAATTCTAGCTTCTAAAGCTCGGCCCGTCCGTGGCTATTTCTGAGACTTTCCTCTCAGAATGTTGTCCCTATGCCACCATCCAAAAACTTTTCTTCTAGATTGTTTTCATTCTGTCCTCCGTCCACTGGCTACCATTTTTTTGACCTCTAGGGTCCCAAAACTCGGAACTTCACCCCTGAAATTATGTTTCACCTTGGTTTTTCCAAACAGAAAACTCGTGACAACTTTCCCGCTTCACAACTCTGAGTGCCCCAATAATTATCCAAATGACTCCTAATCCAAAATGAAATTTCACTCACATATTCAAATTAGATCCTCTCTTGCATAAACTTTTCTAATTCCAAATTTGAAGCTGAAAAAAATTATTCAGGTGTCCCTACCTTGTTTGCCCTTTTTAAACAACATTTTAGCCAAGAAAGTCTGACCTCTCAAGCTTGGACCATCCAAACTACCTCTTGTAAACTGCTAAAGGAAATTTAAACTAAATATTATGATATTTTGATTTCACATGGATGAATCTAACAAGAATTTTGCAAGATTTGATTAACATTTTCCTTGATTTGTGTATGAAAGCACTTATGACACTTCATGTATGCAGGTTTCGAGAAGCCTACCGCGGGTCCGTCAGGAGACCCATTGAGAAAGTTGAACAAGGAAAAGAACATAGCTCCCATCATCATTAACTTTATGCCCACCTCTTCTTGTGGCACCCATCAATAGAGTTGACATTAGAAGAAGGGATGTGCAAAAGAAGTCAATGAAAAAATGCAAAGGGGTGGCCTTGAAGATGCATAGGAGGGAGTTCTCCTACTTTTCACCAAATGATGATGATCTTTATGGGTTGTTCGTCTAAGTGGGAGGCAACTAGCCCATGTATTCTAGTAGTCGATGAACCCATTTGATACATTGAATAATGTTGCAAGTCCATTGGGAAGAAGGGAACTTTCGGGCAGTTTTAGCTACATTAAAAGGGAAATCAGTTAGAAGACAAACTACTACAACACTTGGGCACTGAAAGACAAAATAGGGAAAAGACAACAAATGTATTTTAAATTGTTGAATATTTTGGGGTAGGTTAAGCCCAAATGTAATTGCATCTGGACCACACAATGCAATTCAATCCTAGCCATTCATTCGATCTTTGGAAAACTATAAATAGGGGTCTCCCCCTCATTTTTAATGGTTGGAGAGCTAGTGTAAAAGGCATTTTCAGCAATAGAAGATAGCATTACATGATCTTATGGATGTTTTCTTTGACTTTTATCATATTGCATGCATGGTTTTACTTCCCTTTTAATTTAGTTGTTAGTTTCTTGGATTGAAGTGGTGATGGTGATTGTTGTTTCAGTATTTGATGAATTTTTAGCCCATACTTTTGGCACTTGTTGATGACAAGTTGTTGTGAAAATTTATCTTGGGCTTCCTTCCTTTATTGCTACAAATTAGTTCGATTGCATGTGCATACGTAATATGAATATCTGCAGCCCTTAGAAAATTGCATTAGTTTTATGTAGCTGTAGGATCCTCTTGGCCAAAAAAAACCCAATTTAGGGAGTTCTTCTATTGTAGCAACCTCCATGATCATTGTTCATTCATAGTTGTAGATCTAGGAACCATCTCTCCTCCCTTCCTTTCTTCCTTTTTTAATAACTTTCCTTAGGCAAGGTTCATTGCACATTATATTGCTAAATCCAATATTGGAATGGAGTTCTAGATTGTTGCTTGAACCTATAGACATGGAAAATGTACAAGTTCGTTTTGGCACACCTAATCCCGATTACTAACAATGTTTCCTCTTAAATCAAATTCTCAGCATTTCATCACTTTCTATCCTTTAATTCAATAAATCACTACTTATTGAATTAAGTCTATCACCTCCTTTGATTAAATTAATCAATTCAATTTAATTAACCTTACTTTTTTGTTTAATTAAATAAATCATTTTATTTGATTAAAATCTCTAAAGTCCTATTATTAAATTAAATAAACTAAACCTTATTTGATTTAATCTAACACATTCCTTCTTTATTAAATAAATCAAATCATTTATTTAATAAATCATTTCCTCTCAAATTTTGACTTAAATCAATTCATAAATCTAATTCTAAATTGTCACATCACCTAATTCTCCATTAAATTAATCAAAACATTGATTAAGTTAATCCTTCTCACTGAAATTCTCTAGAGAATGCAAGTTGCACAATAAATCAATTACTTTGATTTATTAATTCCTCTATTTTCTCTCACAAAGCATCAAAAGGGAATATTCCTTATTTGAATTCAAAAAAGGCCAAGTGGACTTGGTCCTTCCAACAAGGCATTCAATGCCTCTTACATGTCCTTGACCTTGAGCCAAGTGACATTAACTTCATTCCTTTTCCCTCTTCAACATGTCATTTCTCAAATTTGAAATGCCACCTAAATGCATTTATTGGCACATTGGCCAAAACTTGCACATTCCTCATCCAATCACATTTGGACAAGTGGCACAATGCCATTGGACTATCTTTTGTCCCACATTGCTTATTTCCACTATCTCTTCCAGGATTTGAATCTATAAATTGGAGACCTCTCCTCCTAATCTTCATCCATAATTTATAGGCAAAGTTACTCTCTTCAATTGAGAACTAATTTTGCCCATTTCATCCATACACTCATCATATTTTCACATTTGCATCAAGGCTATGCTCAAATCTCTTTAGAGATTTGACCATTGATTCAATAAACTTACATTTGCATATAGGAATTGGGAAAGGGCCAATTGCAACACTCCATTGGCACTAACTCCCCCATGGGATCATAATTTTGTTCACTTAATTAGGACTGGTTTTTATTCATTTTAGTTGTTCTTCCTCTATTCCTATTTTAAGTTTATTAACAAATGGATTTCATGGGGAATCTCTCATTGTTTGCTTGCATTTAGATCTAACACTAACAATGTTTGTCGTCTTTGTGCTATTGCAGGTTTAGGGGTTCATAGAACCTATAGAAAATGCTCAACAAATCTCCCATCTTAATAACTCCATTTGTAGATCCAACTTCCCCACTTTTTAACTCATCTCTAAGTCCACCTTGTGCTTCCAAAAAATCACATAAATTAGCTGAGATATTCTAAGCACTGTCAAGACCTGACATTAGAGATCTTGGGATAGTGTTATGCAATTTGATTGTGGAAGAATTTCTTTTAAGAGAGGTGATGCACTTATGCATTACTTGTGTTGATAAGTGCATAAAAAAAAATCAACACTACCCAAACCACAAAAGAGGATGTACCTATAATTGAGAAGGCTGCATAAGAGTTCAAGAAGGATTCTACTACATTTATGGTTCTTTTTACAAGGGTAGTTTCAATGCTTTGTGTAATGCCCATTTACGCAGTGATACCTTCAAGTGAAATAGTTATAGAAGAAGATTCTCTTGCTACTGCTTAGGAAACCCAGTTGGTAACATAAATGGGTGAATACATCCCAATAATAAATAGAACAAAATATCAAGCATCTACTAATACTGAGGAGGTCCTAATAGGTTGTGCAACCTAATCAAGGTTTTTGATGTGTTTAATATAAATTTGATCTCTAGGGAAAAGACCTAGATTTTGGATGCACTAGCTATTGTTGGAAGCATGTTCAAATCAATGAAGCCTTCTGAGAAAAATAAATTCTTTTTTGAGTTTATTTTAGTCCCAACAATTCCCAATAATATCAATAACTTTCAAGTCTTTGATGATGACTAACACATCTTAGCCTTCTTAGCAAACTCAGGGGTCTTTGATAGTCAAGTTATTGATGAATATTATTGTGTGGTCTCACAACATGCCTCAAGACTATAAGACTTGGGGACCCAAGTGAAAAATTAATGCTTATGATAGGTGCTAGTTAGAAAAGAGGATCACTAGAAGTTAAAGTTAAAAGGAACTATTTGGGGTAATTTTTGATTCAGGTGTATCGGGTATCAAGTACTATGTATTAGAAGGCTAGAAGTGCTGAAATTCCTATATAAGGTTCTGGTAAAGTATTCCAGTTGAGGAGTGAAGGTCCAAGAAATTTGAAGGTTTTGGTAATAAATATCGTCTAGAAGTTAAATTCTAGTAAAAGTTGAAGTTGTTGGGTATCGTGTACCGAGTATCGGGTAACAATGTTAACTTTTAAAGTTAAATGCTTGAGTTTTCCTAGGAGGCTCAAAAGTTTTGGTAACCCACCTAAAAGGATAAGTACATGAGGATGCATTTTAAAAGCATGATATTTATAATTTGTTTAAAATGGTGATTTATTAATGATGGTTTTCTTGTCATGAGAATTTTATGAATATTTTAAAAAGGGACTAATATGTGGAATTTGTACTTGTAGGAGGAAAAAATTGTGATGTAGTATTCAGGTATGGATGGTCAAGAAAATTTTGGATTACGAGTAGTGACATAGCTAGGTCGAGGGAATTTTTCAAGAGTCTAAGAAAAGGAGGATCTTGAGTTGTCAAAATACCAATAATCCTAATATTATGAATCCAGTGAAAGAATACATCAACCTCTGGTGTGACTCATTCCTAGGAGTTTTAAGCTCAAGGAAGAACCAAAATGTGGGAGCATAAAGTTGGTGTTCATATTTCTTTATATTTTTCTATGCCCGCCTGATCACTTTGTATATCCAATAAGCCCCTATATTTTTTTTGAAAATTCCACTATGTTCTAAGTTATTGTCTTGATTATATAAAGATGGAGATCACAAAATATTTAAAGTGTTGAAGAAGGTTGACATCTGATCCGGTGGATATTTTTAGTGAAAATTGAAGTTTCTCATTTCTCTCCAAAATCTGCACCATTAGAAAGAGTTCGACGTCTTGATTCCAACGCAACTTGAATGGTGCAAAAACAAGTCCATTTGAACAAGTTATGGCCAATCAAACTTTGGGTCAAACTAGCATCGAGGGCATGCAAGAAGCGAACAAAATGATGTTGTCAAAACATGTCCAAGTTAGCATCATCATGAAGAGCTTGTCATAAGCTTTCTGATGCAACTCATTTTGTCAAAATCTGACACCGTATGCACGAGATATCATCAATCAAAGATCGTGCTATGAAGGTTGGCTTTGACCGTATAGATGCTGATGTCAGCATTCCGTACTATATGGGTAGTGAAATGTACTAACCAAAATTTGACATGTGGCATCCATGTCAGCATCATATGGAACCAATCAAGTGATGACACATTTCATCCGTACACAATCAACATCTCGTCATCGTCCACGTCAGTGACACATCAGCGCACGCGTCAGCATACACGTTAGAATTTTTGAGATATAGGAACTCGCCACGTGGCACCCTCCTAGTGCGACACATGGTCTCAGTTGCATCATCCCCCTTCTATCTCTGGTGGAGTTGAAAGAATTGTTATGATTGTTAAAAATATATGGTGGGAGGGATTCAAACCCCCCACCTTCCATACTCTGCTAAGGCCGCTTGCCAACTCACCTAAAAGTTTGGGCTTTACTGAAAAGAGTGGGCGGATCCTTTTGTTGAGATACGAAGCAGATTTGTGGGAAATGTGACGCCAGTAGGGGTTGAACCCAGACCGGCTGGCTCCCCAAAACTTATAGCCACCAACGAACCACTGAAATCCTTTGTGATATTTGTAGGCTCGGTTTGATTTTGTTTCTTATTCTAAACTGAATACCCTTTAAATAAACAAATCCCTATAAAATGAAAACAAACAAACTCCTAAATTGTCAATAAGATAAAACAAAAAAACTATGTGAGCCCGTGAATTAATACATTAAAGGGCTTAAATTTATTTTATGTGATTTCACATGGATAAGGGAGTTGTTTTTGAATATTTTATGTAAAAAATAAGAGAGATTATTCTGATTTTTATATGTAATTAGGAGATTTTGGGGGATATTGTAAATCATATGGTTTTACACCATATTTGGTAAATTTGATGTATAAAAAGGGGAGTTTAGGAGTGAGTTTGGTACTTAGATTTTTCAAGTCTAGGTGGTGAAGCTATGAACTAGAGAAATAGGGAGATTTTCTAAGGAGATTATTTTGAGCCTTTTTGTAAGTCGGAGTATCGTCATGCTGCCGAAGTGCTCTTGGTGCAATTGTAAATCTGTTTTTGGAGATTAATCGGATCGATCTCACTCTATTGGAGTGGACCCAGAGACATAGTCACGTTTGTGGCGAACTCCATTATCAGATCGATTGCACTCTCTCTCTCTTCTTCTTTCTTAATTTCATTCTTTTCACCTTCAATTTTTAATGCATAATTTCAATAATGTATGCATGAATTGTATTTTCGCTTAATTCACATGTTGATGTGTTAATTTTGTTTATGTAATTTGGATTTCCATGATTTGTAAACATTAAACATTCAAATGCAATTAGTCTAGATCCTATACAAATCAAGTGGTATTAGAGCTCAGTTGACTATTATTGTAGTTGTTTTCTTGAATGCTAATGAGATCTAGGATTCAAAAGGGCGAAGGAAAGCTTGAAGACTTTAATCCTGAGATCAGGAAGTGAAGAAGTTTTCTGAAGATGTCTATGTTTGGAATGGAGGTTCCTGAAGAAATCAGTCAGCAGGAATTCCGAAGAGCATTCTTTGAGATGAAAGCTAAGGTGGACATTCTTTTCCAAGAAAGACAAGAATGGAAGGAATGTGAAGGAGGTTCGTCGAAGAAGGATGTTCCTGAAGACAAGAAAGGGAAACAACATGGAGATGGTGGCAAGCAACCAGATCACCCCTTTTCTTCTTCTCCTCCCTCTTCTCCTTCTCCTTCTTCTCCATATTCTCCTCATTCTACTTCTTTTAATCCTTTTAAGAGTGGGCATAAGCCTAAAATTAAGTTGGATGTAAATTTTGATTTACCAAAGTATTGTGGTGAACTTAATTCTGAAAAATTGGATGATTGGATTCAGCAAGTAGAAGTCTACTGTAGAGTTCGGAACCTATTAGATGATGTTGATAGGATCCAATTAGCTACTCTTCGGTTAGGAGGTACAACTTTAACCTGGTGGGAGAGTAAGACTAAGGCAGAAGTTTCACAACATGGTAGAGTATGTTTAACTTGGGCAGAATTTATTAATGCTCTTAAAAAGCAATTATATCCCTTAGGCCATATGCAACAGTTAATGATGGACTAGAAAATGTTTAGGCAAGGGAAGGGTCAATCTGTCTAGGAGTACACCCATGAATTTAGAAAAAGGGCTATTGCTTTGAATGTTCCTTTGTACACCTAGGACACTTTGTTGAAGTATATAGGAGGTTTGCATTCCTACCTTAGGCATTCTATTTTGGTTTTGAATCCTAACAAATTGGATGAATTTTTTGTCCAAGCTACCCACTTAGAGTCAAGGGGTAAAGGGTCTTTTATTGATAAGTTTGATAATGATGTAAATAAATCTTCTAAGGTTGCAGAGACAGGGAAAGGAAAGAGGATAGCTACAGTTAAGAAGGATGATAAGTTTGCTTGCTCCCATTGTGATAGGAAGGGTCATGATGAAGAACATTGTTGGCAGTTGCATCCTGAACTGAGGCCTAAATGGGCTCAGAAACATAATCAGAAATAGAAAGGTAAGGAGAAAGCCGCAAATGTTGTTATGGATCTTGGTTTAGATTCAGATGATGAGACTAAGATAACAGCTATGAGTCTAAAAGGTAAAACTCCTATTTCTGGTGTTTTTGTTGCTAGTTTTGCTTCTACTTCTATAGTTAATGATTTCTCTGAAGATATGAAAAGGAATGAGTTGTTTCATTTAAGGGTTGTTGCTAAGAACAGTAAAATTGATGCACTCATAGATAGTGGTTCTCAAGTTAACTTAATTTTTGAAAGTGTTGTAAGAAACTTGGGATTAAAAACTACACAGCATAAGAAACCTTATCCACTAGGCTGGATTTGTGAAAATGATAAGTTGCAAGTAACAAGACAATGCACCTTAAGATTCACAATCACTAGTAAGTTTGTGGATGAAGTACGGTTTGATGTGGTTCCACTGGATATTTGTGGGATAGTGCTTGGTAGCCCTTATTTATATGACAGGAAAGAAATTTTCTATAGGGAAAAGAATCATTATCACTTGTTTAAAGATGGAATACAATATATTGTACATTCTCACAGGATTAAGACTGATCATTCTTTTGCAAACATAGGGCAGTTAAAGAGGGTAATTAATGCAAGTAAAGAATTAACTCTTATGTCTATCAGTACAGGTGGTTCTAAACTTGAACTTGGAGTAGCTAACCAGGGTCAGATGTTGCAGGATGCACCCGCAGTATAGCATGAGGGAATGATGATTGAAAGCATTGATGGTTCCTTGGGTAAAAATGTTCTTGTTGTAAAGGATCGATATCTTGTTGATTTGTTCTCTTTCATTTTTGCATTATTGTTCAGCTTGATGCTAGTCAATTTTTGTTGGTTAGTGGCTACAACAGTCGATGTAGAAGCTTATGGAAGTGATAGAATAATGTTTATGTTCAACAATGTTATTGTAGTCTTCATTGTGCTTGTGAGCTAGGTATGAAAATGTACAGAGGATACAAGACAAGTGGGGAGGCTAAGTCCTCACTTAATGTCAGAATAAATGCCACTTTTGGAGGTCCAAAAGGTCTTCAGTGGGGAGGCCTGATCCGGTGGATATTTTTAGTGAAAATTGAAGTTTCTCATTTCTCTGCAAAATCTACACCATTAGAAAGAGTTTGACATCTTGATTCCAATGCAACTTGAACGGTGCAAAAATGAGTCCATTTGAACAAGTTATGGCCAGTCAAACTTTGGGTCAAACTGGCATCGAGGGCATCCAAGAAGCAAAAAAAATGATGTTGTCAAAAGATGTCCAATTCAGCATCATCATGAAGAGCTCATCGTAATCTTTCTGATTTAACTCGTTTTGTCAAAATCCGACACCATACGCACGAGATATCATCAGTCAAATATCGTGCTATGAAGGTTGACTTTGACTGTACAGATGCTAACGTCAGCATTCCGTACTGTATGGGCAGTGAAATGTACTAACCAAAATTTGACACATGGCATCCATGTCAACATCGTATAGAACTAATCAAGTGATGACACGTGTCATCCGTACACAGTTAACATCCCGTCATCGTCCACGTCAGTGACACATCAGCGCATGTGTTAGCATACACGTCAAAATTTTTGGCCTATAGGAACTCGCCACGTGGCACCCTCCTGGTGCGACACATGGTCTCGGTTGCATCGTCCCCCTTCTATCTCTGGTGGATAGTTGAAAGAACTGTTATGTTTGTTAAAAATGTATGGTGGGAGGGATTCGAACCCCCCACTTTCCATACTCTGCTAAGGCCGCTTGCCAACTCGCCTAAAAGTTCGGGTTTTACCGAAAAGAGTGGGAGGATCCTTTTGTTGAGATACGGAGTGGATTTGTGGGAAATGTGAGGCCGGCGGGGGTTGAACCCGCACCGGCCAGCTCCCAAAACTTATAGCCACCAACGAACCACTGAAATCCTTTGTGATATTTGTAGGCTCGGTTTGATTTTGTTTCTTATTGTAAACCGAATACCCTTTAAATAAATAAATCCCTATAAAATGAAAACAAACAAACTCCTAAATTGTCAATAAGACAAAACAAAAAAACTATGTGAGCCTATGAATTAATACATTAAAGGGCTTAAATTTATTTTATGTGATTTCACATGGATAAGGGAGTTGTTTTTGAAGATTTTATGTAAAAAATAAGAGAGATTATTCTGATTTTTATATGTAATTAGGGGATTTTGGGGGATATTGTAAATCATATGGTTTTACACCATTTTTGGTAAATTTGATGTATAAAAAGGGGAGTTTAGGAGTGAGTTTGGTACTTAGATTTTTCAATTCTAGGTGGTGAAGCTATGAACTAGAGAAACAGGGAGATTTTCTAAGGAGATTATTTTGAGCCTTTTTGTAAGTCGGAGTATTGTCATGTTGCCGAAGTGCTCTTGGTGCAATTGTAATTCTATTTTTGGAGATTAATCGGATCAGTCTCACTCTATTGGAGCGGACCCAAAGACGTAGTCGTGTTTGTGGCAAACTCCGTTATCAGATCGTTTGCACTCTCTCTCTCTTCTTCTTTCTTAATTTCATTCTTTTCACCTTCAGTTTTTAATGCATAATTTCAATAATGTATGCATGAATTGTATTTCCACTTAATTCACATGTTGATGTGTTAATTTTGTTTATGTAATTTGGATTTCCATGATTTGTAAACATTAAGCATTCAAATGCAATTAGTCTAGATCCTATATAGATCAACATCCGTTGACTTATTTAGCAATTCTCTTGCCATTTTTCACATTCCACATGTCTTTTTGTGATTCATCCCTTGAATTCCCTCTCATATGTTGATTGGATTTCCTGAGTGTCTTTTTCTTATAAAAGGCTGGGAGATGTTTCATTTTAAGTTAAGTTCATAATTTTTGGATGTCGAAGAACCAAATATTCTTTAAGTTTTTCTCTTTTTCTTATTTTATGTTCCATTCCAAATTAAAAACCTGTATGTTTCATAGAAGCTAATAAATATTAGAGTCGATTGTAGTTCTGATATGAAATATTACATAAATAATTATTTATTCGTATCACACAAGATTGTGTGCTACATATTTTAAGGGTTCATACTAACACTATCCCATGGAAAATGATCCCTCCTCTCTTTAAAATCTCACATCATTTTGTGCCTAGTTGTGAAGCAATCTAGTGATGTATGGAATGGGTCATTCTGGTTTGGTTAATTATTGAGGGATGCATGGATAATACTTGGGATAAACTTTACCTTTTCAGTACTTTTGATGCTTTATTTTAGAATAGATGTTTAAATTTAAAAAAATGTTCCAAAAAAGAAATGAATGAATGAAATTTTTATTGAAAATATTTTGATTCCATGATATTGTTGAATGCTTAAAGCTAAATTTACTTAACTGGAAGCAAGTTATGAATTTCATGAAATGCTATTGAAAATCTATTGATCTCATGAAGTTGTTAAATGATTAGACTGAGATTATCTCTCACCTATCTCTATGATTCCTTTGAAAACCTAAAAAATAATTTACCCTCATTATTAGAAACATTATCACACTGAGTCATGATGTGAAACTCGTAAAGTCACGACATGACATAAACGAGCCTTGGGATTAAGCTAAGTTAGCCTACAATTTATGTTGTCCTAGTGCAATATTTCAAGTTAAGAGGTTCTCGTGGTCTGTCTGTAAGGATTTGTCTGCAATGTTGGTGTGCAACTAACATCGTGATCAATAGGAATTGGCACTAGAAGAAAGGCCATCTCCGATTTTTATCTAGAATCAGTATTATTATCCTAGTTTTGGGTTGGAAAGTTTCTTGTGAGATGAAAGTCTAAGCGAGTTGATAGAGGAAAGGAAAATAGACATTGATAAGCTCTGTAAAATCCTTAATCAGAGGCTCTATCATTTGAGTTTTTTCACATTTTGTAGGGTCACCGAGTCTAGAATTCATGATACAACTGATCATGGCGAACTTGATTCTGATTTTGTTTAACTAGGGTGAGTTTGGCCACTTATAATGTGATTTTGTTAACAAAAGCATATTTAATTGCTCAAAGAAAGGAACCATTACTAGAAAGAAGTTTAAATTTTGAGAAAGTGCCTAAACCTAGTAAAATTGGAAATAGTGGAAAATTAATTGTTAAAAAAAATGGATCCACTAACCATAATTGTCATGAGGAAATTCTTAAAATTTTATAGGAAAAAGGAAAAGACATTGAGACATAGAAACAACATGCCAAAATAATGAACATGAAAGTGACGAGTCATCAGTCATCTCACAATGGAAGGTGACAACGAAGAGAAAAGATGTGGAAAATGAGTGGGAGATGCGATTTTTTGCCTTAATTGAAAATCCATGATCTAAAAGGGAAGAAATTCTTGATTTTATATAGAATACAGAGTATCAAGTTTTTACTTTCTCTCTTTTTGATGATAATGCAAATTGTGTTACTATTTGCTCTAATGAAGTGAATAGTGTTACTGAGAGTGAAGAAAGGGCCAAGGAATTGATAAATTTTGGAGATAAAGAGAATCAAGAAATGAATGCAGTCATTCATGGAATTAAATAGAGAAAAAAGGAAAACCATAAACTAGGATTGGAAGAAGGTAGAGTATGGAGAAACCAAAAAAGGTGTATACAATCGACCTTTAATGAAGTTGTTTTCATACATATGAGCCAATTTATTGGTAAGTATGCATTTGAGTTTACATTTGTTAAACACAGAAAAGTTAAAATAGTTCATTGTTATAATAGGATGTTAGAATTTTATTCAAGTGAATTTAAAGACAAGCATACTATAAATTGTACAAAGAACACCATGAATACAGTAATAGAAATTAAAGTAGACTGATTAGTTAGGGTTAGTAGCTTGATTAGGGTAATTTTTTAGTTAGTTAGATTAGTTTTCTTTTGTAGGGTTTATTTTTTGCTTTCTAGTTTGTTATGAGCATTAACAAATTATTCTTAATTTAAAACACACATGAGAGTGAATTGAATTATTCTCAAAATATTGTAATTATAGAAAAACAAACAAACAAACAAACAAAACCATGCATAGTAAATATATGCTTAATTTACAGAAAAGAAAAAAAATCATTATACTTCATATGTATATGGAAATACAAAATTTCTTGTTGTAAAAGTAGCAAAAGCAAAAAGGGAGCTGAGCTAAATGTAGCAGGATGGCTAATCAGTCAATATGGGACACTTTGTGCATAAGGGTAGTATATCTCAAGTAAGTGTTGTCCCTATGTGTATCAAGGTCAAGGGTAAAAATATTAGTTTGGAAGGGTTGGATGGGAACAAATTATCCTCATTCTAGAAATAAAAGAATGTTGTTAGCAGAGGGAATTCCAATGACCGAATGTGAAAAACAAATAAAATGGTCGAAATTCCCCAAAAAATTGGGCCACACTATCATGTGAGTAGCATCATGAACTTCAGCAATTGAAAGGCCAAGGTCTAGGAGCGACGCTATAAACCACAAAGACAAGTATGAATTCAACCTATAATACGCTGTGGACTCCATATAAGGTTTCCTAAGGACCAATCGTAAATTGGATTTGGTGGTTAGAGTCCTAAGAAAGAAAACTTATTTAGCCTCTAGGTAGTGTAGACACATAAAAATGACCTAGGCCTACAAGATTTATTTTTAATCTTTTTCTTCCTTGCATAATTAAGACATTTTAATTATGTCCCAGATTAACTTTCGACTATTAATTAAATAACTCATAATTATCTAATTAATTCATGTCCTCTTTATTCTTCTTGATTATTAAATAAATAAATTTTATTTATTTATTTAACGTGTCACTAATTGTCTAATGTCTTCCTATGATTAAATAAATTTCTTAATTTATTTAATTATTTTTGTTCATTCTGTCTTCTTGATTATTAAATAAATAAATTTTATTTATTTATTTAATGTCACTAATTCTTAAAAGGTCCTCTTATAATTAAATAAATTATTTAATTTATTTAATTATTATCACCTTCACATTCCCCTCATTTTAAATAAAATTATTTATTTAAAATAGTCCCACTCTCTAATATCCCTTTTTTTTAGTAAATAATTCAAATTAATTATTTACTATCATGTGACCCCACCTTTAAATCCTTCAACATTTTCTTAGGGCTTGTAATTGTCATTAGATTACTTATCATAAATTTGATGGCAACTCCATATTTCAGCAAATTGAGAAGGTATAATAGAGGTCAGCCATGGAGGATGAAGACATTTTGGTGAGATTGTTTCATTTATTCCTTTGCACTTCATTATCACTTTGGGTTTTTATGTGTTGCATACTCTACACATCTAAAATGGTCATGGTTAACCAAAACTGTTAATTAATTAGATATCAATTATTTAGTTAATATTCTTAAGTCATCTACATATAAATAAATTTAATTATTTATTTATATTGTTCATTTTTCCAATTCTTCTAATTTAATTAAATAAATAAGTTTATTTAATTATTGCCATCTTTCTCTTAATTAATTAAATAGATTTCACACTTTATTTATATCAATTATCAAAAGTTTAAATTCAAAATTTAAATGATATTCTTCATTTAACATTTAATTTTATATTTTCAATATTTAATTAAACACTTTCTTTCTAATTCTTTATTATTTTCCAGTTAATTAAATATTCTAAAAATATTTAATTAAAAGTTTCCTTCTTTTCTTCCACAATTAAATATTCTAAAAATATTTAATTAGAAAGCTTTCTTCTTTTCATTAAAGCACTTTTTATCATCTCTCACACATAATTAAATATTATCTATTTAAATTATGGAAGCTTCTAATTCATTGTCACATGTAATTAAATAAATTTATTTATTTAATTATGTATTTTTCCTCAATTATCAACTAACTCATAATAAATGAAGTGCACAAATGGAAACTTTCCTTCATTTTTGAATGTAAAAAGTTGTGTTTGAGGAAACATCGTCCATCTTTCTTTCAACCTTCCATCTTTTTCTCAACTTCTTGATCTCTCATCATTCATCTTAACAGGTTTGAACTCAATCGTTGATCCTCACCAACTGGATTCTTGTCTTCAAATATAAATAAATACAACCCTCTTATGAGTTGAAAAGGACCTCAAATCCTAGAGTTCATACCTAGTTACTATAGCTGCATTCCAGTATTATCACCATTCTAACATCATAGTATTTTAATTTCATAGCTTAAATCATATAGTGATGAACATGCATTTTGAATTAATCTCATTCTCCTAAGTTGTCATTTCAACAAGCTATTGTTTACACAACTAAGAGCCAACATCTTTAATCAAATCCTTGGAGATAGAGGATGATGGGATGAATTTGAAGAATTTGTTGTCATTAGAGTTTTCATTTATGCTTTCTAGTTAGTTTTCTTTAGCATAATGTCTCCTTGGTGTGTTACTTTATTGTTTAATTAATCCACATTTTCTAACAACACATTTTGGGGGCAAAATCTTGAACTCACTGGGGGAAATCAAATTTTTGAGCAAACAAACAAGCAACATGTGTCAATTATCAAGTATTAGATCAACAATCGAATATCCAATCAAGCCTAGTCAAAACAACTTTGATACATATCATACATTGAAACTGAAACAAATTGGATGATCTTAATTTGAATACAATGAATGATAAACTTAAAGAAATAAGTCGCAATTGTTGTTTTGATATTTAATGACATCATATCTTTGGAGTGATTCAATGATGTACTAAACTAGAATCACAAGGAAGAAGTATGATTTTTCTTTGCTTGCTATCTACAAGCTAATCATTGGTATTGTGCAAATTTGTCATGGGACATGCTCTACAATGTATCATTGATGAAATTTTAGAATTTGCATAGGAAAACGGTTAACTTTTGTCTGTTTATGCAAGCAATACTTAGGTCATCTTGGTTCAATTATACCTCGATGCTTGTATTAACTTGCTATATCAAACATCTTGAAAGTAGTACTCAGGTTATCATTAGTGCTAACATACCTTTTGATGCTTGTACTGACTTTCAACATATCAAAAGGCTCAATGATGAGACATAAAGCATACAACAGCTCACAAAATAACAACTTTGCATTTTAGTTTTCATATTAGATAGATTGCATCCATATTATTTTTTGCATAACATTATCATATCCATCACATCTGATTTGCATCATCTCAATCAATCTATCCAATCATTTCTTCCAATCTCATATAATCAATCCATTCAATCTAGCACATATCATTTAATCATACCTTTGGTCTTGTTCCTAGCCTTCCTGCAAGCCTTGATCATCGTCATCATCGGGATGTATCATTCCCTATCCTTGTGTTGTTTCGGGATGAATCCTTCCCTCATCAAGAACACTATCATCATCATCATCATGAATCCATCTCGGCTTATATTTTGACTGGGGCAACATCATACTCATTTTTTAATCTATTTTTGTTTCTTTCTTCTCATTTTCTCTTACCAATCTCCTATTGCTTATCATCCTTTCTTGTCCCTCACATCAATGCATCCAATCATTTATTTCAATTTCTTCTAATAAAACTCATTCAACCAATCAACCATCTTCATCAAATTCTTGTATCAATCCTCTTCAATCAAATCACTTACTATTTGTTTTCTCATCAATCATGAAAGAAAATTTATCAATCTTACTATTTGTTTTTCATCAATTATGAAGGCAAATTTATCAATCTTACTATTTTTTTCTCATCAATCATGAAACAAAATTTATCAATCTTACTATTATTTTTTCATCAATCATGAAAGAAAATTTTTCAAGCTATCCTATCATTCTTATCAGTTATCATCACTCAATCATCACAAATTCACTATCACATGTTGAATCAATCGAAAAGCATCATCAATCGGGGAAAAATCAAATTTCTTCATCTTGATATCAATCTTTCAATAGGGGTTTTCATCAAATCATCTTTATCAGTTGATGAATCAGAAAGAAAATCAGTAAAAAATTCCAAAAATCATCTTTATTTGATTCATCACCCTAGGGGGCATATAGCATCAGTAATTTCTAAAATTTTGGGGCAAAATTCTTTGAAGTAATGCATAAAACACATCACTTCAAAGAGGGGCGAAATGTACACATCTAAAAATGGTCACAGTTAACCAAACTTGTTAATTAATTAAATTTAAATTATTTAATTAATATTCTTAAGTCATCTACATATAAATAAATTTAATTTTATATTTATATTGTTCATTTTTCCAATTCTTCTAGTTAAATTAAATAAATAAGTTTATTTAATTATTGTTATATTCCTCTTAATTAATTAAATAGATTTCACAATTTATTTATATCAATTATCACAAGTTCAAATTTGAAATTTAAATGATATTCTTCATTTCACATTTAATTAAATATTTCCAATATTTAATTAAATGCTTTATTTCTAATTCTTTATTCTTTTCTAGTTAATTAAATATTCTAAAACTATTTAATTAAAAGCTTTCTTCTTTTCTTCCACAATTAAATATTCTAAAAATATTTAATTAGAAAGCTTTCTTCACGCTTTTTATCATCTCTCACACATAATTAAATATTATCTATTTAAATTATGGAAACTTATTTTTTTTTGTCACATGTAATTAAATAAATTTATTTATTTAATTATGTATTTTTCCTCAACGATCAACTAACTCTTTATAAACGAAGTGCACAAATGGCAACATTCCTTCATTTTTGAATGGAAAAAGTTGTGTTTGAGGAAACATCTTCCATCTTTCTTTCAACCTTCAATCTTTTTCTCAACTTCTTGATCTCTCACCATTCATCTTAACAAGTTTGAACTCAACCATTGATCCTTGCCAACTGGATTCTTGCCTTCAAAAATCTATAAATATAGCCCTCTTATGAGTTGAAAAGGACCTCAAATCCTATATTTCATATGTAGTTACTATAGCTGCATTCCAGTATTATCAGCATTCTAGCATCATAGTATTTTAATTTCATAGCTTAAATCATATAGTCATGAACACACATTTTGAATTAATCTCATTCTCCTATGTTGCCATTTCAACAAGTTGTTGCTTACACAACTGAGAGCCAACATCTTTAATCAAATCCTTAGAGATAGAGGACGATGGGATGAATTTTAAGAAGTTGTTGTCATTAGAGTTTGCATTTATGCTTTCTAGTTAGTTTTCTTTTAAATAATATCTCCTTGGTGTGCTATTTTATTGTTTAATGAATCCACATTTTCTAACAACACACATACGATTTGCTAACCCTAGGAAAATTCCCTTAGTTACAATGGTGAACCCGACATTTTTCTTTAATATGTTTTTGTAGGTTATTGTACATTTTTTTGATCATTTTCTCTTTTGTACATATAGGTGTATGAAATGACACATATGCCATTTTCTGTGACACAAGTGCTTTGTCGAGCCACATCTTCTTTCACAAGCGACGAATATGTTATGTCAAACTGCATCCTCTTCTCCAAATGACGCATTTGAATCACCAAGCCACATCCGAAAACCATAAATCCACATTTGATCTTATCATCCACATTCGGTTTTCCAATCAATGCATTTTCCTTATCGAGTCAAATTCGCTCTGCTACGACGCATCTGTAGGGTAAATTTTTTTTTTTTTAGATTTTCTAATTTTGTCTATGTGGTAGTTTAAAGTTTTTGGGTTACTGATTTTCTATTTGTAGCTTGTGGCAAGGAGTCTAACATTTATTTGCTTTTATTTATTTCAAAAATCTTAGACAAACAACTATAAATTTTCATTTTATTTTTTTTACATTCATGAGTTAAAATGGACATGCATGCATATTCATTGGATTAAAAAGAACACAATCTTGCATGATAACTCATTGGGTTAAAATAAATTTGCATCTTTTCATAACATTGGTTTAAAATGAACTATTAGTTAGCTCATACTACAAATGGTTAAAATGAACCCCATGTTTTTTTTTTATGTTTTTCATCATATTTTGATTTGGGCTTAAAAAGAACATCATGCGAGTGTGAGTTAAGATATTCATGTGCTCTCTCTTTTTTTTTAAACAAAGATTGATTTAATTATGAATATTTTGACTCGGTTTTTTTAGCCTTAGAAATTGGGTCTGGTTTGTTGGGAAAAAGTACTCACCCCAAAGTGACTCAAACCAGGAGCGCACTAAAGCCAAGCGATGCCCAGCCGATATATAAATTTTAATGTTAAGGAAAGCTTAGCATTAAAAAAAATCTTGTGGACCAACAATTGAATCCTTAGTACCCTTGTGGTGCATCAAAACCTATAGAGTGTAACCTCTACAAACTCAGACGATAATGCCTCTCACATGGCCTTGTGAACAGGTGCCCAAAATAAATCCCTTTTTTTTAAAACCACAAACCTTTTATTCTTTGGTGCAACAATGGTCATTTCCAAGGCACTTGCACCTGCACAATTCTTAGTAGAAATGATCAATCTACAATGGGAGTTTCATGGAGGTTGGAAGCTTGGTTTCCCTGAGAAGTGAGTGCATTGTAAGGGGGAGCCTATGGGGCCAAGCTTCTGAATTCATTCGCTAAGGATATGCTATTAGTGGGATTTATAAGAATACTATCCTTCCAGCCATAGGATTTTTGTAAAATGATTTCTATGTGGTTGATTGTCATTTTTTACAACACCATGTGTCTGTCAACTATTTTCAGACAATTCCAACAAATAAACATCAAACTTGCAAAAATCGGAAACAACTTTGCCAAGTGAAACAAATCTTTGTAATCGGCCTTATATTTTGTCAAATCACTTTTTGCAACACATTTGCCATCTTGAACTGCAAAAAATTGTTCTTGAGCCGCATTCACTCTGTTAAGCCACATTTGATCAAAACTGAGCCACATTCACTCTAGTGAGCCGCATTTGAAATCTCCTGAAATGCAATCGCCATTTCACACCGCATCTACTAAAATCTAAGACTGGTCTAAAATTGCTTCCTACGATGCAATCCCCCTACCAAGACACGTTTTATTTAAATCAAGCCGCATTTTCCAGTCTGAGCCACTTTCATGCTAGTGCGCCGCATTTGAAATCTCATGAACCATAATTGTCATTTCACACCGCATTTGCTTTATCATCTAGCACAAGCACCCTATCAAGCCACATTTTCTTGAATTCAAGCTACATTTGCCAATTTGAGCCGCATTAGCCATTATGAGCCGCATGTGCTCTGTCGTTCCAAATTTTCTGTGATGCATTTTCTAGCTTTCATAAGCATCTTCCCACTATCAAAATCAAAGTCCAAACCTGTCTTTTTCTATATTTCATCAAGTCCTTTTTTGTATTTGTCAAACCAAACATTTTTTTTCTCAACTTCCCTCATAATGACATTATAGATGGCATTCTTAGGATCACCATAAGTTTCCATTTTCATTTGAATAGTTGCATTGTTAGCTCTGCCATCTTCTTAGACACTCATTTTGTAGATTTTAGGAGTAGATTCATTACCATCTATTGTCAAAATTTTCCTTCAAAATTAGGTTATCATTGGACCCAATCACCCTTTCTCCTTTAGTCAACTATTTTATGAAATATTTTCCACTCAATAGTCTAGTGTGGAAATTTCACTTCATCCTTCTTTAGTCCTTTTACGGTCCATTGATTTTCCAAACCTGAAGCATTGCTAACACTTTATTTGGTCAAGTAGTCATCTCCTCAGATTTCTCAATAATGAGTGCATATTAGGCTCATTTTAGTTTTCATACCATTAGTCTCCTCATTTTAGTGTCATACCATTTGCATCCACAAACCTTTAGTCTCCATTTAATCTCATTTTTATTTAATAGCATTCCTTATTTCCAAAAAACCCAAAAATATAGTGTCATACTTAGGTCATTCTCCCTCATCATCCCAAAGTTGAGAAAAAAAATTTATGGTTGAAACTAGGTTACAAAGAAATAAAAGACTCATGGATTTTTTTAGTCAAGACACCAATTTTTTCAATTTCTCTAGTGACTTGAACACTATTTCTACTGACATGGGAAATTCTATTATTAATCCTTTCAATGAGATTTCCATTCCACACAATCCCTTTTAACAATTTGTCCATAGAGATCAAAATGGGGAAGTCTATGAAGAAGACATACAAGTTGCTGCCCAAAACCTAGAAGTGACCTCTTTTGTGGAAGAATTGGTCTTAAATGACTCAGCCAAATATTTAGCCATGCTCCTTGACCAAGGGGCTAAGCTACCAAAATGATTTGACCTCAACACTATTAGAGAAAAATCTCTTGATCACCAATCACATAATCCTTCCATGGGAGCCTCTTCACAAATATGTCATTAACACGATTAATACTACCTCCCTTGGTCATGCTACCACCAAAACTAATACATCAACCACAACCAACACAATTCAGGGATCATCTACCCAAACAAACACCACATCATAATCCATCCCCCAACAAAAATCCACTACCCCTTCACAAACATTTGGATCAACAAGGGGTGCAACCACCTCAAACCTCTTTGGAACTTCATCTAGTTCCATGGGTACATCAACAAACCTATTATTAGGTTCCTCAAATTATATGGAAACCAACTCATTGAATCCTCTTGGGAGAAATAAATGAAGAGTTATAATTTAAGGCACACAACCTAATTCCTCACAAGTTAATACTGACATTCCTTTGAGGAAAAACACCAACATTCCTCATGGCCATAATTTCTTATTTGGGCAAGGCAATCAAGGCACCCAATTTTCCACTCAATTTGGGCATCAACATGCTCAAAACCAACAAGGCCCACAAATTCAATCCAACATGGTAGGGTCTCATATCCCCACTTATGCTTCTCAAGTTCATACACAACAACATATCCCTCATCAACACACTCATTTCCAACAATCGTAGAATCAAAACACTCACTTTGCTCACCACCAACACATACCAAACCAACACATCTCATCACAACAAGTGGGAAACCAATCCATACCTATCACCAACAAGTGTGATGCTACCAACAACCCCATTGTGGAAGCACTTACACTCTGACTCACTACTCTTCAAATGCAAGTGGATACCTTACAATAGTGAAACAAAAACTCTTATATGTCACATGACTTGTGTCCATATCCATGCAACATAACCTTGTATATGCCACCCTTTCCTCATGGATCTATGGTACCTCATTTTCCTAAATACAAAGGAAAAATGAAGCCTATTGAACACATAAGAGAATTCGCCACTAGTTGCATGGACATTGCATATGAGAAAACCTATCTCATGAGACTTTTTTCTAGAAGCCTCGTAGGTCATGCATTGGAATGGTTCTCGCTATTTCCTAAATGAATCAAAACATGGGATGAATTGGAAAACAAGTTTTTTGAAAACTATGCCTATAACATTGACATGGATATCGACATTTCCTCCTTATGCCAACTTACCCAAGATGAGGCAGAAGAGACTTTTATCCCATTCTTTCAAAGATGGAGAACCTTAGCAAGTAGATGTCCAATAGAAATACTAGAAAAGGAGAAAGTCGCCATGTTTGTACAAAATCTCCTAGGACCACTTAGATATGGCTTACAAGTCCATTGATGTACCACCTTTGTTGACCTTGTTGAAAAAGGTGTTCAACTTGAAAAATCCTTGATCTCCAAAGGAGAATTAAAATATGGTGGCAAAACCATCAACACCACCACAAACAACAACCCAAATAACTCCAATGACAAAAAAAAACTATCAAATTAAATATAAACACATCACAAATGATGGTGTGGTTGATGCAAAAAAAATTAATGCAATAGGTCATGTACTCTCCATCAAAGGAGTCCAAAATAAAAATATACCTATGACTACACTGACACCAACTGCTAGTGTTGTTCAAAATAATCCTACTCAATCTAATCAAAGGTAGTTGCATCAACCACAAAAATTTCAAAAGCGCACATACACCCCTTTGGGTGAACCTATTGAAATTGTTTTGAAGAAAACTCTCCAAAAAAAATTAATAACGTTGGAAGAACCCAAACCGTATGACCCTGGTATGTTTAGGCCATCATGGTGGGATGATAATGCATTTTTTATTACCACCGTGTCAAAGGGCAGAAAACTTCTTCTTGCTACTAGTTGCAAAATATGGTACAAGACCTTATTTAAAACCACACCATTGAGTTAGGAGGTCAACCATTTGCATCAAATGTGGATCATACAATCCACAAAAACCCACTGTAGGATCATGGTTCTAGTAAACCTACCACATTTGGCATGAGGAATATCGATAACTAGGCCACTAACTCATTTGACCCCAATTTCTGATGAAGCCTTCCAACGAAAGCTATATAATCAGATGTATCATCAAGAACTTGTGCGAATTTTCATTTTTTAAAACTTTTATCCTTGACGTTCGTCGGCATTTTGATGAACCATTTTTTCGTCTACATTTTGATGAAGATCTTTCACCAAAATTTTGATGGACCTACAATGTTCAATTGTGGCAGACATAAATTGAAATGAGCTCGACTATTTATTGCGACAGTGTTTTGCTTGATGGTTTTCTTGGGGAAAATCAGAACAAACTCAAGAAGATATTGCTAGGTTGAGGCTAGGCACTGTCTTTTTCCAGAATTCATTTGTGAAGTCAGATTTGTACTTCCAGGTTTGAAAATCATATTTCAAAGAAACATCTCATCAGATTTCATTTTTTGTCTTGTGCATTTTTAGAATTTAATTTCTAGATTTTAGACCTGACTTCATAAATTCTTTATAAGGGAATTGTTTATAACTGATGGAAAATTATTGATGGATTTGGACAAAGATTATATTTGCAAGGTTTCAATTTTAACCCTAATGATAAATTTGCAATAGATTTGGGAGCCATAGCTAGACAATATCAATGGTGTTGGTTGGTTTTTACTATAATCAAGTTTATCTTCTAGACACATAGCATATAAAATCTCAGATAATACTGCCTTACAATACCATCAATCTATATTCTAACCCAATACTACTTATCAAATCCTTATATGAACATAGTCACCTATAACCTCAATCAAGCATTTTAATTAATTCCTTTAGTTAAAGCCAAAATGAGAATTACACACACCATAATAGTGAGATGAATAGAATAACCCTTGATCATTTTATTCAAGATAATAATATATTCATACAATGGAGATACATGACCTTGAAATGAGTAATTTTCATTCAGATGCTAGTACTGTCTTGAAAATTAAGTACCCATGAAACTAAAACCTACAACATAATGACACCAAACCTAAGAATAGTATCTTCACTATAATATCAAGCTCTTTACAAATTTTCTCTACAACTTCAGTTAGACTCGACCTAAAGATATCTAACTTGCTAACCCATATTTCTAGTCTTGAAATCCTTCTTATAGGGAAAATGAAGGAGCAACAAGCATCACACCAAAAATACACATGTCTGTGGTCACTTGGACCGCCTTATGAAATTTCAAAATTTGGTTACAACAGCTGAATCTCTGAAGAATCTTCTTGTTCATCCCATCCACTGGAGAATAATTGTTGCATTTGCCAAACTTTGAAAACTTGCACCAAAACTACCACCTAGACAGCAAAAATTTGTTATAACCATAATCGCTGAGTTGTTAACTGCCGATTGTAGACTCTATCCTATTCTTGTTCAGTTAAGTACTTTTCTACCCATCCTTGATATTCCTCATCTTTTGGCCAATTAAAATTTACCTCCTCATTTACATTGGCACTGTAAGGTGTATACTTTACTACTACTTGATTCGCCTCCCTTTCAAAAGATTCCAAAAATTTTCTAGTGCTAATGATTTTATCCATACTACTCATCAACATGTCATAATCTGAGTCATCACAAATCAATTTGATTTATGCATTGATGATTTCATCTACCCTATCCTACCATTTCTGCAGTGATCTAACATTTCCTTGGGCATCTACAATATCTGGTAAAGATGTGTCACTCCAATCATCAAAACTCTTTACCAACTCTTTAATCCTCTTGTTGAAATCATCAGGTAAGGCCTGGAAACCTTGCAATGACTTCACAAAGTCTTGAGTAGGCCTTAATTGTTGAGGCCTATTAGCTACATTTTGAGAATTTCATTTCCATATTTTGTTGTGTAATTTCAATATTCTGATTTCAGGAGTCTAACAGTTGGAAATCATAGTAAAATCAGAATTTAATAATTTATGGAATTAGCATTTGAAAGTGTTTTTTGGGGTCATTAACTTTAGACTATCTTCTCTTTTGCAGGGGTGGTTGCATGCCGAATTATTTTGGTGTAAAATATCATAATTATTATATTTTGTTACTTGTGTATGATTAGAAATTATTGGAGTGTGAGTTTGATATTTTTTGAAGATCTAAATATTCAAGCTTGGTAAAGAAAAATCATGTTAGATAATATTATTCCAGAACAAAATGAAGAGGCAATTGCTCTATTGTGGGCTATATTGAAAATAAAGGGTGATGGGAAATTTTATTGTCCTTGTAATAATTGCAAGGGCTTAAAGATGAGAAGACTTTTAATCACAACAGCTAAGAAACATTGTAGGCAGCATGGTCACATTGAAGGGGGGCATGATTATCGTCCATTGGTAATTTGTTCATTATATGTGTTTATATTGATTGAATTTGTAAATGTTTATATTGTTTTTACATTTGATATATATATAAAAAATTAGTTGATCATGATCATGGTTTATTTGTGTCTGCCATTATTATAAAGTTGGGGTGCCCTAGGGTACACAATATGAATTATCATGGCCTTAAGAATGTGGTTTTGCAAGCGGAGGAACATGGAGCTGTGAATATCTAAGATGAAGTTAATGATACTATGGAAGAAGATGATCATGCACTAGAAAAAACAATTGAAGATGATGGTACAAATAAATTGATCCATGACACATGTAGTGGCACATCTGATCATGTTGATCGAGATGACTTTTATGATGTTCATGATTTACCTATACTTGTGAAGGCATATGAGCCCCTTTATGAAGGTTCCCAAATAAATCTTCTCTCTACTGTATTGTTGTTTGTGCACTTGAAGGTTATGAATGGTTTATCCAACATAGCAATATCACGGATGTTAAGGTATGCCATATATGTCATCTTTTTTCATCTATTTTAATTGTTGCTAGTTCATCGCTAGTAAATAAAGGATGAAGTATGTACCATTAATATTCTTTATATTAAGAAATTATGTTTTATTGTAGATTGATTGGTGAAGTTTTGTTACCACCATCAAATATTTTACCTCGCTCATACCGAGATTTATCTGGCATTACGAAAGATATTGGAATGGAGTATCAAGCAATAGATGCATGTCCCGATGATCATATTATATATCATAAACAACATGAATTTGCAACAGAATTCCCAAAATTTCATATCAATACATATCAAACAAATCAACTAACAAAAAAGCTACCTCACAAGGTTCTTCATTATATTTCCATTATTCCACGTATGCAACAATTATTTAGGTGTGAAAGCTTACGCAATTTATGGATTACCATGCACGAAATTGAAGTGGAGATGAGATTCTTCGAATGCATACGGATGGTTCTACATTTAGGGACATGAAGGAAAAATGGACACACTTTCAAGAAGAACCTCGTAATCTCAGGCTTTCATTGGTAGCAGACGGTGTCAATCCATTTGGAGAGCTGAGATTTATTTACTCGATGTGGCCTGTTTTTGTTATCAACAATAACATTCCCCCATGGATGTCAATAAAGAGGGAGCACATAATGTTGGCAATGATTGTTCAAGGTATTTGTTTACATCAATTTTCTTTAATGTTGTAGCATCTCATTTGTCTTATTTGTTGCATAATGACTTATACGTTTTTTCATTTAATAGTCATGTACATGAATTTATATATATTGCAGTAAAATGGTTCTAATAATTATGTAATGTTTATGTTCACTCTACTAGGTAAGTACCAAGTTAAAGATATGAATGTATATATTGAGCCTCTTATCGATGAGTTACTAAAGTTATGGAATGGCATGACTATGTATGACGTATCTAGACCAATAGGACAAAAAATATTTGAATTCCATGCAATGCTTGTATGGACAATTCATGATGCCCCAGGGCTAACACATTTTTTTAGTATGTTATAATGTTCGACTGCATGAATTTAATGATATTTAATTTTATGAAGTAGATATCGTGCATGTTTTTTAAATAATCTATTCATTATATATAATTATAAAAATTGACATATTTAATCCAAGTATATATGATTTGCAGGTCTTCAAACAAAGGGAAAATTTGCATGTCCAATTTGTGGTCCAAAGATGAAATCTCGTCATTCAACAAATTTAGGAAAGCAGGTGTTTGATGAGTATAGGCACTTCCTCCACATAAATCATAAGTATCGAATTACTGAAAAACATCTTTTCAATGGGAAAGAGGAGACTACATAAAAATCACGAAGAATGACACCTCGCCTATGGAAGTTGGAATATAATAGAATTAATCATCAAGGTTATACATCAAATACAATTGTTTATCTATCATTTATGATATGTTTTGAATTTATATTTTTATATTGTGTTGTGTTTACTCATACTGTAATTGACAATGATTGTCATTGTTAATTTGTTTAACTTATATTCTTCATGAAGGTCATCAAGGCATTAATGGTCGGCTTCCATAGGGATTGAAAAGTTATCCTAGATAATTTAGTAGGTTGTCCTACTATGAGCAGCTACAAATTGTGCATTTGTTTGATATAATGCATATCAGAAAGAATACGAAAGAAACGTTATGGAAAATATTGGATGGAAGGCATGACAAAGAAAAAATTGTCAAAATTTGTAGTGACATTTAGGAAGCCAATCATGCAATGAAAAATGTCATTCAATTAAATAGCCATGGAGACCAAATTAATATAAGTGCCCTTCCTTGGTTATTAACAGAGCAAAAAAGCAATCTATAAAACAAGTCATATGAAAAATTCAATTTCCCATAGGATTTGCTGTGAACATAAACAATATCATAACAAAAAAAGGTGAATTTGGGTCAAGGATGAAAATGCATGATTGGAATACCTTCATTAAGGTAATTATTCTAGTATATTATATATATATATATATATATATATATATATGTGTATACTGCATGTACTTTTCAGTGTATTATGTTTACTAATTTTGGAAAAATATTAATGAAAAGATCATTTTATAATTGTTGTAGTACATTCTACCTCTATCTCTCCAAGACAACTTCACCAACAATGTCAAGAAATTTATATATGATCTTAGAAAATACATGAGGTAAGTAGCGATATTTGTTCAATTCGTTGTATACTTTTGTTAAATATCATTAATATATTTGTGACTTGAATCACTTGTAGATGGTTGTCATCTAAAGCAATGCATAAAGAAGATATAAATTATTCGAAGAGAAAAATTCCTTGTCTAATGTGTGAAATACAAAAGTGTCTACCTTCGACATTTTTCAATGCTCAAGAACACTACCTCATACACCAAGTTGAGGAGATTGAATTGTGTGGACCTATACACATAAGGTCAATGTGGATGGTTGAGAGGCACTTGAAATTTTTTAAGGCTTTGGTTAGATAAAGAGCACATCTTGAAGGTTCAATGGTGGAGGGATACATGGTATACGAAACCATGGTGTACATTACTGAATATCTTCCTAAGTTTGCAGCAAAGATCCATGTAGATCACATTTGGGATCCCAACTCCATAAACAAATTCAAAGATGGTCATGGAGATTAATTAGAATACATTTTACATTTGGTTTTTATGTATATTGTACTTATTTAATTATTAATCTTCAATATTCATCAATTATAAGATAAGGTCGTATACCATCATAATTAAATAATTATAGATCATTTGTCAATTTCATTTTTTTCTTATACAGTTGGTTGAGAGTGGGATGCACTACATTTGTACATCACAAAAAATCTTGATTGGATGATGGTATGGATTGAACGATGTCAAAAATCTGGTCGCGCATTAACATGGGAGGTTGTGGCTTCATTGGTTAAAGAAGCTCATCGTAATGGAGATTCCAATGTTACACCAAGGGAAATTGATTTAGCATATGGTTTAAGAGATAAACAGGTATGCATAAATATATTAATCACCCATATTATTTAATTATTTTCAATTATATTGATGTATATATATGTTGAGATTTTTTTTCTTTGCATACATTCGGCCAAGAATAAATATGTTTATCAACTGATGATATTGCAATAAGATTTATGTGTTTGACATATTGCAGATGCAACACCACAAGGCTATGTGGTGCAATGGTCATAAATTTTGAATCAAACAGTTGGATGACACAAAGAAAAATTGTGATTTTGGGATAACTGTAGTCTTCCAGGTGACTAATGTTTCATCTAGAAGTGACATACATCTAGAAGTCTCAGAAAATCAATACTATGGAATTTTGGATGATATACTTGAGTGTTACTTTAAGTCCTTCAAATTAGTTATGTTTTTTGTCCTATGGTATAGGCTATGATTGAATGAAAATGATCCCAAGAGAATTGTTATTGAACATGATAATGAATTTACCATGGTTAATACAAGGTATTTTGAGCGAGCTGGAAATGAGCCCTATGTTCTTCCAAGCCAATGTGAGCAAGTATTTTACTCAGAGGTTCCAAGTAAAGTGGGTTGGTCATATGTTGTTAGACATGACCCAATAGGAAGGGTGGTAAAGTATAATGTGGTGGAAGAAGAAGATATTGAAGAAATAAAAGATGATGTAGATGATGATCAGGATCAACAATTAGTTGGTGATGTGCCTGACGAAGATGTCAAAGAGGAGGAACTAGATCATAATGATTTAGGAGTTAATGTTCATGAAGATGATATCTGTGTGGATGATGACATTATCGAAACTGATATCAATGACAATGATGATGATATGACCAATCCTTACAATGTTGAATTTGGATCAGATGATACAGACAAAGATTTGGATGAAGAAGAAGATCAATGACATTGAAATGTATGAGTTATGTGATTGTATTATCTATTTGATATTAATTTCTTGATAGAATTATATTTGAATTATGTGGTTAGATAATTAATTTATGATGTTTTTTATTTTAATTATATTTGAATTATATTAGAATATGTTCAATTAACAAATGTAAAAAATAAAATGGATAAACCAAAAGATGAAAGCATGAGACCACTACCTTGTTGGGTGTATGGAGTCTAATGAAGATCTATAAAAGTGTAATATATGATGGTAATAATTCAAAGTGTTTGGCACACAGATGTAGTTTATAACTTGTATAAATTTGCAAGCAAATGACTAAAAAACTCTACTTGAGATAGAATGACAATCCTAGTTATGTGATTCTTCTTATCGATCCAATTAATACTCTTCAGTTACTGTGATTGACTATAAGGGTTTAATATTTATTTTAAATAACCAAATAATCACATAACACAAATACAACAAATGTGTATCCATAAACTGAATATATATATGCTTGATATATCAATTTAGACAACAGAAAAACATCAAAATGGAGACAACTAGATAAATGTATAATTCCACAAACAACTGATACCAAGATTAAGGCATAAGTTAAAACATCTTTATTAACTTCATAAAAATTCATACATGCATCCGAGTCTTTTAAAGGAAAGTTTCATTGCAAACTATCTACTGTATATTTCTCTTATCTGCCTATATTTGTTTTACATTATGAAACAGATATAAATATATCAATATTATGAAAGGGCGCATCCTTTGAGAAATGACTTTTGCTTAACAACAATAACAGACTAGAAATTATGCTCGATTAAGCCATAAATAGATGTTTGATAGATAATCTTGGTAAGTTGGAAGCTTGTGTGTATCAACATCCTCCAGTGCATTCCTTATGGCTATCTCCATTTCAAACATCTTCTCATTTTGTTCACATTCCCTATCCATTGTTAAATCATTTCCTATGGCTATCTCTAGAATTGTTTGCATCATTGTTTGGCATTCCTTAATCCATCCTTCAGTAATAGACACTATTTTACTCCTCTTCGGTTAAGTAATTTTCCACCCACCTCTGATACTCTTCATCCACTGTCCAACCAAAATTCACGACCTCATTCACCTTAATATTGTAAGGTGTGTACTTCACTGCAACCTAATTGGCTTCCCTTTCAAAAAACTCTAAGAATGTGCTAGTTTTAATTATCTTATCCATACTATTTACTACCAAATCATAGTTTTTTTTATCACAAATCGATTTGATTTGTGGATTGATATCTTCTTCTGCCTCATCCTGCCACTATTGCAATGTCCTAACATTTCCTTGTGGATCAATAATGTCTAGCAAAAATGTATCATTCCAATCATCAAATCTCGTTATCAGCTCCCTAATTCTTTCTACTGAAATCATCAGGTAGGGCCTGGAATCCACTCAATGATTTTACAAAGTTTTGAGTAGGCTTCAATGACTGGGGCCTATTGTCCACATCAAACCTAGAAGCTTTGTACATAGTATCTAGATTGTTGGCCCTAGGGATCCATTTCTCATCCAAAGGAAAAACTATTTCCTGATACCTATTGATATTTTTTATTCCATCCAAGAATAAATAATACAAATAATGTATAGATGGTAATTTACCATGAACCTTTTCATTAAGATGCCTCAAAACTGTGTCAGCCACCTCACTTTGTTTGACAATTGCATCATCCTCACTTGCCTTTAAGGAAGCCTACAATTTTGTGATCCTATTCAACATTTGCTTCTTGGTGAGATCCACAGAATATTTAACTTCTTCTTCAATTGGCACCTAGTGTAGGACTGAGATCATGTGCCTGGATGGGGGACCCTGGAGTTGAAACAATTGGAGTAGTATGGGGGACCAATCCTACAATAGAAGGTAATGTTCTAATACCAGGAGCAATGGAGGATTCTCCCACCTGCCCATATTTCAACCTATCTACTTCAGAGTGCTGCTCAACATTCCTTTGTTGCATCCTACTATATTATGAAATTATCATATTGCATTTCTCCACCAGACTCTTCTTTTCAACCTCTTCTCTCTTAGCTTTATTTTGGGCCAATTTGAACAAATTTACTTTCAGGCTTGTGGATTCCGTTGTTGAAGTTACAGAATCTCTCTTGATGATTATCCCTCCCTTTAGGTGTGGGCTAATATCAGTTACATTTGGCTTTCTGCCCTAGGGTGCCAATGCCCATATGGCCAGAGTTTCATACTCCTCACTTAAGGCAAAGTCCTGTAGAGCTGCCTTAACCTCTTCTTCACTATTTTGTATAGGGTACTTGGACTATAAGATATCATTGAATGCAACCACATCAACTATGTCCCATTTAGGGAAAAGTAAGACACCAGCCTCAGTCACAAGTCTTCTTCCCTCCTCAAGAGTGATGCCTTTGAATTCTTCCATTAATTTGACCTTGACCTCATCATCATTCTCCTGCTTAGACCTACTAGGACTCGATTCTCTCCTACTCTTGCATTTATTCTGGCACTCTTCTAGTTTCATCCTACAAACTAGTTGTAAGAATACAAGAATCTTTGCAAATGCATCATCATCCAAGAACACCTTGTAGGCCTCCAACCTGGCATCTTGTACACATTTCCCCTTTACATCCATGTCAAAAAGCACCAATTGTTTTGATCTAGGAGGGGAAGGGATACCAACCTGCATGTCTTGATCAGTCATAGATATCTCATCCATCAGAGTTTCCTATGTTTCCTCAACTCTCTACCTCTTAGGGCTTGGCTCTGATGGTAACACTACAAGATCACCTCTTGGTGGTGAATCTAGATCCAGAATCCTTATCCCTCAGGGTGTGTTGGTCCTTGGACCCAACTATGATGATGCTTGCATGACTTGTTTTCCATTCTTATCCCCTTCATCCTCATCACTACTCACATTCCTCTTTCTCTTGTGTAGAGGAATTTCAACTAGTGGCTGATAAGCTGGCCTTGTTTCTTCAGGCCTCACATCCAATCTTTCTATACCAAAATCTAATTCCAAACTGACCCTCTTGGTCATCAAGGAGCCCATGATATTTTTGAAATTAGCCATTAAGAAGTCTATTCTCTTGTGAAATGGAGTGAAGTCCATTAATGGATCATATTTTGGATCCATTTTATGTATTATAGCCAGCAACTTTTCATATGCAATCCAGTTTTCTTTATTCAACTCCTGCCTATTCAAAGCAAACTCATTTCTGATTAGGTCCTCAGGAAAGTTGAATTCATGTGCAAATTTTCCATATTTAATTTGTTGTTTGAACAATGCAAAGAATCCCTCAGGGTCATGATGTCTCCTAGGACCATTCCTCAAATTGAAGTCATCAAAAAACCTTCTGAAGTGGACCCATCCTCCCCTGGAATAGACAAAATTAGAAACAACAGTGTAGTTAGGGAACAAAGTCCCTTTTCCTTTCTTTGTTAGGTTGTCCTCATGAATACAACCTAGTTGCCACATTATTTCGGCAAACCCCATCCTTGATGGTACATTAAAGGGGAGGATATGAGGGGTTCCATGGAAACCATACACCCTCAAGACAGTGCTTACAGGGTACAAGATGATATCACCCCAATTGTGATACACTTTTAAATTAGGCTTCCTCACCTTTGGCCAGAGGAAGTCATGCAAATATTCAGGGACTCTTGGAACATTTACCACCAACCCAACCCTGAGTCTAGAGGCAAATCAGTTATCAAATTGCACAAAGCTGGCACCTCCCCTATTGTAAGATAAATCTACACTCCACATGTGTACTGGTAACCTTTCTCCATTCACCTCCTACCTCAACTCCATTTTTTCTAAGAAGAAAACAACATTCTTGTATAGGAACATATGCATCAATAGGGAGTACCAGAAAAAAGGAGTGCCAGTATCCCCCACATGCAACTTTATCAAACCCTCATGCATCTTCTCTGATAGGAATAATGCAAAGTCATATACCACAGAGAAGTTGGGATGTTGAATCTGGGCTCCCATAAACATGTTTGCAATTGGCATCATAGTATTAGGGTTGAACCCTAAAATATGGCACAATGAATAAAATGTTGCCAAGAAGTGACTGGCAAAACAAATCAGCCTGAAAGGCTCTTGGCCATTTGGGCTGATAAGAATTGTTGAACTACCCGCCCTAGCCAGGTGAAGAGGAAGCAACTTCAATTTGAAAAGAGGCTTTAACCTTTTGTACTCCATCTCCTCAAAATATATTTGGACTAAGAAAGGGCTATACTCAGTCAAATAAAAATCTATTGAATCTCATCTACATTTAAGCTTAGCAGAATTCCACCATCATTATCCCTTATGACCCTTGTCATAGGATCATACCGCGCTACCACTGCTCTGAGCAAGTCAACATCAGGGAACACATTTGGCACTGTTAGTTTCCCCATATCATATCTCTAGGCATTAGAGAAGAGGTGAGGTAAGTTTCTTTGTCCATACCATAGCCTAAACATTTCAAGACCAGTCATAGGAATCTTGGCATCCACAATGTTATAAGTTTTGCATAGTAGACCTTCGCCTAGGGTCTTTCCATTCATTAAAACCAAACCATTCTTCCTCTCATTTGTTGACAATGGGAGTTGATCCAAGAATTCATCATAAAAATTCCTCTTCAAGTAATCAACATGGCTAGAGTGTTGCTTTGGTGGTGCCATCTTAAACAACTAGGGCTTCTTTTAAAAAATCAAATCCTCAAAGAAACTAGGCATACCCAGAACACAACTATGCAGTTCCAATAATTCAAACAAACCAGTAACCCTATGAAAATAATTAACAAAACTCCTTGAGTAGAACAATAGAAACCTTCGCAAAGACACAGTCAAATTAACCCAGTAGTTTAGAAAATAACTCATGGGATTTCACGCCTTGTAGAGAACCAAACTTCATGGTGATCGCTCGAAAAACTTTAACTCTGGCTCTAAACTACTTGGAAAATACTTGAATGCTTTTGTGATGAAGATAGAAAAAGAGAAGATACTTTATGTCAATTGAATTGAGGCTATAGACATTTCATCCGCCATTAAATCTCATTTGCATGTCGCCCCAAGGGCTCCAATCGCATTTGATGCGAATTTAAATTTCAACCATCGATCTTTTATTTTTGTCAGATCATCAAATGGCCATCTTCAAAAGGGCTAATGCAATCTCCATGTCAGCATCGAGGGCCCACGATAGAAGCAGTGCCAAAGGAATACACATGGTGCTCACCCGTGATATTGTGATCACTAAACATCTTGCATCTTTGGATCACATGATGGCAAGAAACTATTGATTCCTACCATCAATGATCATGTTCACTCACACCAGTTAGCAATACCAAACATAACCGTTGAGAAAAATTTTACCAATATTATAACATAATCATTGATCTCGAGCACGTAAATCTCGTAGCTATTTTAGTAACCCACTTTATAACATATTTAAGTCCGACACAAATATTAAAGGTTTTATTTATCCCTTTTCGACATCGATAACTTGGGACACATGGTGCTCACCCATGATATCACAATCACCAAAAAATAAGTGGTGATTTGATTGCAAGATCGTGGGGAGCGGTCAGGATCAATCGTAGGAAGAGTGACGGTCATTAAAAATACAACACTCAACAGCAACAAATATAACTGTCGAGCAAATTTTTACCAAGATTATAACATCACCATCGATTTCGAGCACGTGCATCTCGCAGCTATTTTAGTAACCCACTTTATAATGTATTTAAGACCGACACAAATATTAAACACTTTACTAATCCCTTTTCGACATCGACAACTTGGGAAATGTGGAACTTGCCCGTAATATCGCAATCACCAATCAATCAGTGGTGATGTCATCATGAGATCATGGGGAGTGGTCAGGATCAATCGTAGGAAGATTGAAAGTCATATAAAACACAGTAGTCAGCAGCACCAAACATAAGCGTCGAGCAACTTTTTACCAAGATTATAACATCATTGTCGATCTCGAGCATGTGCATATCGCAACTGTTTTAGTAACCCACTTTATAACGTATTTAAGTTTGACACAAATATTAAACACTTTATTAATCCCTTTTTGACATCAGCAGCTTGGGACATGTGGCACTCACCTATGATATCACAATCACCAAAAAATCAGCGGTGATGTCATCACGAGATCATGAGGAGTGGTTAGGATCAATCGTAGAAAGATTGACAGTCATTAAAAACAAAACAGTCAACAACACCAAACATAATCATCGAGCAAATTTTTACCAAGATTATAACATCACTGTCGATCTCGAGCACATGCATCTCATAGTTGTTTTAGTAACCCACTTTATCACGTATTTAAGTTTGACACAAATATTAAACAGTTAATTAATCCCTTTTTGGCATCGGCAGCTTGGGAAAAGTGGCGCTCGCCCGTGATATCGTAATCACCAAACAACCATCGGTGATGTCATCGCGAGATCACGGGGAGCGGTTAGGATCAATTGTAGGAAGATCGATGGTCATTAAAAACATAACAGTCAACAACACCAAACATAACTATTGAGCAAATTTTTACCAGGATTATAACATCACTGTCGATCTCAAGAACATACATCTCGTAGCTATTTTAGTAACCCACTTTATAATGTATTTAAGTCCATAACAAATATTAAATGCTTTATTAATCCCTTTTCGGCATCGACAACTTGGGATACATAGTGCTCGCCTGTGATATCGCAATCACCAAACAATTAACATTGATGTCATCACGAGATCACGGGGAGCGGTCAAGATCAATCATAGGAAGATCAACGGTCATTAAAAACACAGCAATCAGCAACACCAAACATAACCATCTAGTAACTTTTTAGCAAGATTATAACATCACCATCGATCTCGAGCACGTGCATCTCATAGTTGTTTTAGTAACCCACTTTATAACGTATTCAAGTCCGACACAAATATTAAATGCTTTATTAATCCCTTTTCGGCATCGGCAGTTTGGGACACATGGCACTTGCTTGTGATATTGCAATCACCAAAACAACCTATGGTGATGTCATCATGAGATCACGGGGAGCGGTTAGGTTCAATCGTAGGAAAATTGACGATCCTTAAAAACATATCAGTCAACAGCACCAAACATAACCATCGAGAAATTTTTTACCAAGATAATAAGATCACCATCGATCTCGAGCATGTGCATCTTGCGGCTATTTTAGTAACCCACTTTATAACGTATTTAAGTCTGACACAAATATTAAACACTTTATTAATACCTTTTCGGCATTGGCAGCTTGGGACACGTGGCGATCACCCATGATATCGCAATCGCCAAACAACCAGCGGTGATGTCATCATGAGATCATGGGGAGCTGTCAAAATCAAACGTAGGAAGATTGACGGTCATTAAAAACACCCCCTGCAAAATAAACCAACTATTAAAAAGCTAGAGAAAATAATCTTTTTGCATGTGCAAATTGCATGGCCGTCGGATGAAGTGATTTCAATCTTGACCATTGCTTGCAAACCTCACAAGGTTTCTGCTAATGTCACAAATATGGTGCGAAGCATGCGAGATTTTGCCATCTGTCACATTTGATGGTGGGGACCATTTTTTCTTGTTGATCGATTATGAAGGCTGATGCCGACAACTATTTCCATACTGATGCATCGTGGTAGTTCCTCACTGACCTCGCGCAATTAAAACTGTAGTTTCAATAATGTTGCGAGGTGTGCAATTTGGTGATGTGTGGACTCCGATGTTGTGTGCTAATAACAAAGGTGGGGCCCATTTCTATGCTGATGTGGTGCTCGGTAGGTGAATATCCTGTCCGTTTGGTGACTGGACAGAGAACGTGGCATTTTCAAACTATTTTAACTAAATTTGAGTCGTTCTCCTAGCCAACGTTGTGATTGATCAACGACTTGTATTTAAAAGTAAACTGGTATTGGACAATAGCCGTTTTATCTCGCACGAGTGAGTAGTAATGACTGAGTTTGGCTTTGCCTACATAATTAAATGCTAAATTTTGTGAATTACTATTTTTGTTTTGTATCTCTACATTGAGGAAGAATTGCTTGGTATCTAGTGAAGCAAGTTGTGGTTATGATTTCTCAATTTCGCTGCCCTGGATGTTCTACGATTGAAACTGTAAGTAGCACGTAAGTCATTTCTTGTACATTCAGAATGTTTTATGGATGCTTGCTAGGAAATTAGTGATTCTTTCCTATTTTTGTTCTTGAATAATTGATTGAATAGATTTGCTTTTAGAGTTTGTCTAGATAAATGCTAGGGTTTTTTGAATATTCAAGAATTTTTTGTTAAGGCTAAAGGAGAAAATTGTAATTATTTGCTATCTAAAAATAAGAAAACCCTAGTCCGAATTATCATTAGTCTAGTAAAAATAGCACCCAAGGCCTGAAGTTCTGATTCTGAAACCACTACCAGATCTTTATCCCAAGATTTTATTGATTTTTTACAACCCTCTACTAGCAAGAAGTAGGAGGGAAAGGTTTTTTTCTATGGGCCTCGAATCTTGGAAGGATTGACAAACAAGCAATGTGTGATTCAAGATGTCGAGTTACCATAGACCGGGTGGAAGTTGTTCTCCAATTGGTTTGGGAACAGGAATTTGTCGGTTCCTTTGTGTAACCCCTAGAGGTTAGACCTAGGTAAATTGGTGTTTCCTAATGTTTATATGGATGTAGATATTTTAAAGGAAATTGCTGCTAGATATGACCCTACGGCTGGAATTGTCAGAACACATGCTAGTGGGCAGATGATTGATATAACCAAAGAAGAAATTGCAGAGATTTTTAAATTGCACAAATGGAGTCAGGATATGGTTCCTATCAACTTGGAGGTTTTCAGACAAGAATATAGAGATACTAGGGGTTTTCTCAAAACATCCTTGTTAATACCTCATTTTGAAATCTTTGGAAGAGGAAAAAATCAGAAGGTAGTAATTGGCAGGAATGAGTCTGAACCTTTTCCTGTGGACTATTTCTCCAGTTATTTCAAGAAGATTTTTTGTGCTTTATGTCAAGTTCTAGGAGTCAGCATAAATAAAACCTTGTCGATCGATATTATGTATATGGCAGTAAATCTCCAGCACCCAAGTTTTAATGTAATATATGATTTTGCCACTTATTTGGCAGAGAAGATGCACACGAGTCTAGTATCCCTAAAGGAGGGGAAGATATGGGCTAGATTCATGTGGTATTCCTTGTTAATCCACATGTTTCTATATAGGGTTTAGGCTATGTTCGAAAAGATATGGAATTAAAGAAGAAGGAAGGAAACATTGAAATGCTTGTCCAATATTGGACTAGGATTTTTGACATGCATGATCATAAGTTTGATTATGTAACTTTCCATAATTTATTTGGATCTAAATTAAGTCAGGCTCTGTCTCATGACCCCCCAAGGATCCCAAAATAAATTCATTACTTCTTGAGGCCAATGGAGAGAAGGCCTTAATTGAACATAATGCACAATTGGGGAGACATTATCCCCTATCGTAATACCACAGTTTTTAGGGTTTTTGGCACTAATTTCAATCAAAATGTTTTGCCAAGGGAGGTGCCCCTTAGAATTGGATTTTTGGAAATCATGAGCCAGTTGGGGGGTGCTCAGGAACTACACTTGCCAGCTGAATAGAAGAAAGGTTCTTTCCTCCCTGAATATACAACATTTTCCGATTTTGTTATGGCAAAGGGAGGATGGAAGGAGTTGCATCGATTACTTGGGCCTTATAGGTTAAGTATTGTGCACCCCAAGAATCATCATCTTGAGGGTTTTATCACTCAAATGAAAGAAAAACATCGTACAAGATATTTTGTCCACAGATTCTACTTTCTTGAGGACATCATCAGGAATATTTTTTATTTGGAATTACAAGATGATAGAAAGGCACTATACATTGCGTACTCTAGAAGAGTAAAAAGTAAGTAGGATAAAATACCTGGTTTCAATCCCATTCCTAACGCTAAAGATGAGTTTAGCTGGGCAACGTATGCTATTGATAATTTTGAGAGCTTGGTTGGAGTTTTTAAAGATGAAAGTGTTGTGGAAGAAAGAGGAAAATCACAAACCATCAAGGAGTACCCTAAGGTAAAGGAAGAGGAGAGGCCTACTTATCAGCCCCAAAAGAAGATAAGGGTTTTTTCTAGAAGAAAGGGAAATAGGGCTGAAGATCTTGCTAAAAATATTGCACCATCTTCTTCAAGGCAGTCAATACCAGATGTTGTTGATTTGAATTCTCCTCCAAGTTTTTCAGAACAGGCTTGCCCACCATCACTAGAGAGGCAGAGGGTTGAAAGGGTAAAGATTGTTGATTGTGATGGTGATGAGGATGATGAAATTATTGTCACTCTAGATGAAATACATCTTGAGATGCCATTGGACCCACTTGATATTGCAACAGGTTTAGGTATAGTTTCTTTGAGGTTAGGAAAAGATGAAATCAAAGGAATAACAAGCAATGATGACTTGAGAATAGAAGCCTATAGAGAGTTCATGATGGATGACTATTTTATTCAAATCGGTGCTTTTAAAGATTTTGTGTGGAGAGAACATATTGCATTGTATGCTAAGAAGGTGGCACGTGAGAGAAGTCTACATCTAGAGCTCCCAAAGAAAGTAATTCAAGCTAAGGTCAGGAAACATATTAGACAAAAGTTCAAAGCAATAACACCAGAGTAGGGCTGAGAATTGGTACAAAAAAGTGGAGTATTGCTACTCCCTGAATGGGATATCATTGATGGTATGGTGTTTGAAACAATAAGAAGGGCTAATAAACCACTTCTTGCTACTAAAGAGGAGGCTACATTGGAACTCAAGGGATCGACCTTTAGTGAGGAATGGGATGCATTGGAAATCTGGTCCCTATCTACTAGCTCTAAAAAGCCAATTGTTGCAGAACCTTCTGACTTTAGTGGTCACTTGGTTGTGAGGAGAGCTACTGATATGGTTGTGAATGTTGCCAAATTCACTAGAGCAACTGTTGAAGATTTGACCAAGGAGCAGGATAGTCTGAGAGGCCAATATAATGACATTATTATTCAATACAATAAGAGTCAACAAAAGGTAGCACAGTTGGAAACTGAATTGGATTTATTGAGGCAACAAATGGATACCATGAGATCTCAAAAGCAAGCTAGTTCTAGCTACACTATTCTCAACCCACCAATAGAGAAGTCTCAACCTCCTACATAAGCACAATCTTTGGCTATTGTTCCATATAATATGGGACAAGTGCCTATCACTATTGAGAGGGCTACTAGCCTTGGAGGGGGACTTTCTAGGGAGAAACCGATTCATCAGGTTGAGGAGTATAAGGAGATAGTATGAAAAAAAATCTGGGATGCAGTAGGGAGAAGCAATGCAGTAATAGTGGACATTGTTTTGAAATATTTAAACAAAAGGGTCTAGGGTAAGCTAAACAATGTTCATGCAAATTATGCCTTAATTCTGCAAGCACTAAAAATGTTTCCAAAGGATATAGAATTGGCCATCCCATTGCTGAACAGATGGAGCCCCAAGATGGAGAAGTTGAAATTCATGGCAATAGGGGCAAAACAGCATGGGGATAAATATCCTACAGTTATTGCAATGTGTCAATTTGTCAAAGGAGTTGTTGAGCAGTTTTTTAGGGATTTTCCACCCCTATGGAGTTCAAGATTAAGTTGTTAAAGGATATATATGATGGAAAGGACTTGACCCCACTACCACATATTTTGAATAGTCAAGACGAAGTCAAGCCCCTGCAGGTTTGGAAGGACCAGATGAATAATATAATGATTGTTGAAACACATGACATATGAAAAAATGTTGACATCTACATGCTAGAGAATACATTGGAAAAGTTTTCTTTTGTTATAAGTTTCTTAGAAAACTTTGATAAAAAGGCCACATTGATAATGGTAAAGTATGCTCCCTATCAAAACAAGATTGATCAGGTTGTGGCTTTCTAGTAGCCTTCCGAGGAGGAGTTTGAATTATGGAAAAATTTGTTCACCGATGAACTGAAATTATGAGTGTTATAGTCAAGAATCACAACTTGGTCATGTATAACGGCTAAGCATGCCTTTGATGTATTGGGAGCGGCCTTTGGAGTGATGTTTTCTTTCCTCCTTATCAACTAATGATGATCTTTGTCTTATGCTCTCCACTCGCATAATAGAATTGTAACTGAATCAAGAGTTAATGGTCTAATTACAAATGGACATGTGTACTCTCCAACCTGAAGCTTGTTGGCTCCCTTGTTTTATAAAAGGGAATTCTAGGCCAAGAGAGTGGTCGGTTGAAAAATCCAAAATATGAGAAATAAGAGTCTAGTAATATAGAGAGTTTGTATCAAACTCGTGAATATTTGGAGTTTATTTTGTCTCCTATTGTGTTATGTTACATGGATTATTAATTAAATATCAATCAAAGATTATTTTCATTTGTTCTTTACTATGAATTATGTTTAACTATAGCTTTGGTTCAAAGGATCAGTTAAATACTTTAGTTAACCAAGAAATTTATGCAATATAACAAATAGGATTCATAAAGGAGTAAAAAACTCAGGTATAGATATATGGTTTGTAATGCAATTCACAATAGATCATAAGTGTTCAAAATTAAATTTACCCCGTAGTTTAAGCTTTCTCTTTTGACTCCTTGTGTTGGGATATGGCACTAGAATTCTGATTATGTTTTATTCTCGTATGTTATGTGTTATGGCATCAGGATATTTTACTTCAAAATTTCCTATCGATTTACTTTATGTGAATTTTTCGATTCTCTATTAAATGGACACGAGTCTTTTTTAAGGAATAGCCAACTTATTGAAGGATTTGATCCTTTAACATTAATTGGGGATCTATCTGTTGCTTACCTATGTGCAAATTAAATGAATTGTTTAAATGTTGTATGTTAAGAGCACATGTTAGGGAATACCCTGCTGGATCTTACAAAGTCCAAAGTGTAGGAGAATTAGCCTTATTTCTATTCTCGTTAAGTTGGCCATACTGTACCTATTTTTTATTATTGAATGTGGCGAGTTCATAGGATCTTGTAGGAAACAAGTGTGGGTTGCAGTAAAAAAATGCCAACATGTTCAATTGACAACATGATCTATTGAGTAATTACAAAGAATTCATTATTTGAAATTCTAGATTTTGACAACATGATCTATTGACAAGTAGGAATTATTTTTCACATTATGTCAAATTTTGATATTGTTATCAGGATTCAATTATGTAGTCTTACAAGTCAAACTCATTGACCCATGTTTCATGAGTAGTGTTTCACAAGAACCCATCTCTCATGATAATGAATGGTCCACTTAACACTCATTGCATCTAAATGATTCTGAAAGTGATGAAGCACTAGGCCTTCCTAGTTGGTCACCCATCCCAATATTACATGATCCATGATTTTATTAATAATTGATCATTTTGGATTTTGACAAACTTGACACACAAATGACAATTTGACAATGAACCTAATGTATCACAATTAAGTTTCAAATTGAGTAACAAAATAGAAACTAAAAAAAAATGAGAGATTGTTATGAGGGTAGTGATGCAACTTTTCTAATTAGAATGTATTCCATGAGATTACAATTCTTTGAGATATTTTGTCAAATAGTTAACAAGATTTGTCTATCCTCCCACATTTTACATAGATTTGAAAATGGAGTCTACAACCACAAAATTTGAGAAAATTCATCTTCATAATATTCTTTGATGGATGTCTATACCTTGTTCCAAATCTCCCATATTAAGGAAATCGACAAGGATTTTGGTGAAGGTTGTGAAATTTGTCTATGCATCTACCAATTGCTTTGATTGAAAGTTTCTAAAACCTTTAAAAAAAATCCATTACATTTATTCTACAATCATTATAGTCCACAATTTCACATTTATTTGGTTTTGCATCTACCAATTGTATTTTCTTGAATTTTCCTACCAAATTTTCAATGTAGATCCATTTTATGTATATCTTACAATCTATTGGTATTTTTTCCCACATAGGATTTTCAATTCTATAAGAGGTGGCCAACCTCCATTATAAAGAACTGCAAAGGCTAGTGGTCAACTAACAAGAGTCAGTCAAAGATTGACATCTCCTACAATTTTGGCTCTATGAAACCAAGGTGGGTAAACCCAAGTGTGTTCATAAGAATGTTTCATGATTGGTAAGAACACTTCGTCTTATAGATGCAGTCCCCACTAACACTAATAGACATTCATTACCCTAGTTGTGGAAAAACTAAAGAATAATAACAAATATCCCAAAGCAAGGAGACTGAAAATTATCATAAGATATATATCCGAAAAAGGGATAGTAGTTGATATTTGTTAAAATGTTCGGGTATTGAATCACCGTGCTTAGAGTCACAGTCCTATACCTGAAAGGAATTTACCAATACTATCCAGTGCCTCATCCATTGGGTGGGAGTCATATAAAATGTAATTCAGATGAAATTGAACTTATCACCGTAGTGCTTTGCTACCATGAGATATGTCAGTATATTAAAACAATAATCCTTAGTGAATCCTGAGCATATAACCATAAACATGTAATTTGTGTTCAAGCATTTGATTAACTCATTAAGTCAAAGCAAGAGAAAAAATTACACTTTCAACTACACCATTGAAACTGAATGAACAAACCCTTGATAAATCCATTCATAATCCATGGCCCATACACAGGAGAGAAAAATATCTTAATTTTTTTAGATTTCTTTTGATATCAATAATTACAAAAGCATAGTATAATTATTCCATACTATTCCCAACCCAACATGATTTCCTACATAATACCTTAAAAATCTTGCATTACCACTAACTGTACCTATTCTAAGCCTTCAAACCCAAAAAAAACAACCCTTAACAATGAGTTGTCAAATCTCCTTTATAGGATAGGAGAGCAACAAAGAAATAGGCTACATTCTTCATTTCAAAATTGAATTTCATGTAGAATGGAATTAAAATTGACATTCCTCATCACTAGAAAAATACCATAATTAGTTCAAGGAATTAAAACAGTTATAGCATTGTAACCAACCAAAGCTTAAGACAAAAGAGCATGGCAAGCATGCATACATCAACATCAACACACCACCTAAAAGTAACACACCCAACAATTGTAACTACTTGCAAGACACATAGCCATGGTAGAGGCAACTGCTCCTGGTCCTCACTTCAGTAAGAAGCGAGACCAACTTCCTTTTTTCCACTTTAACACATGATCTGGTAGCATGGCATAACTCCATCGTAGTTATTGGAGCAACTTTGAGGGGCTGTTCATTCACCCCCAATAGCTCGGTCATGGATGCCAAGTAACATTGGTAGTCCGAGTCAGTTTCGGACCCATCACCATTAGAACCAAAAGACAACACTAGCGGGGACTTGGAGCTCCCTATCCCTTTAAAATTAGCATCATGGACATCCTCGGGCTTGCTAAGGATAGGTTGTACCGCATTAGGCTACAAATTTCTCACCCCAACTCTGGTCCTTTTGCGCACAACCGAATGGTCCATTGCAAAGAACACCTCGCAAAATATAGGAGAGACTCGACAACCTACAAACAAGACAACTCAAAATGCGATGATAATACCAGATAACACAATGAGCATTTATAGAGTTAATTGGTGTGATAATATTACTTGCTTGAATGCAACATAAGCATTCGAGCATTTTAGTGGTTGATGTAGCCACCACAAATTATTCCTGTCTTGCGAAGGCATGGTGTACAACCCATCATTGCATTTATCAAGAGAATAGTGTTTGTACACAAGCAAATCAGGCAAGGATCCACTGAAAAAATCTACACCATTAATGAGAACAACTTGCAGAGAGCAAGAAATCCCAATGCAAATAAATAGGAACCCAAGAAAAATCGAACTTATAATGCAGATCGAACATGGCAAGTCAGATGACTCAGATTGAGTCAAAAATTGTTTGAAAATCCACATCAGCACCTTGGGAGAGTTGTGCCTAATCAAAACCAAAGAAAACAAGAGGTTGCAACTAGATAGCAAGTCCCACCTAGCCCCATTTCTTCAACAACCAGGCCATATGTCGCCTCTTCACAGACCTCGCAGTACCCTCAAGGGCCTTTAATCTAATCGTGCGAGATCCACGAGGAAGGATTATCATTGATCTCCCTCGTTAATACCACATGGCTAGTAAATTTTAAGTCCCACCACAATCCTTGTATGGTCCACATAATTTTTTAATCCTTTGTTGAAGAAACTATTACAATATATTTCTTATTTATGTACTTATTTTCCATACATGTTTATAAAACTTTGAAATTATTAATAATATTAATTTTGTCAAGACATTAAAAGACTGTTGATTGTAAAAAATATGCATCCTAATGTGAAAATGTAAACAATGGAAGCAATGACTATAAGACATAAATATTTTATGTAGTATCCAATTCAAAGAATCATGTTACCCTCTACCTTGAATTTTTTAGTATAAAAAGCTAAGGAAATGCTATAAATAAGATAATAAGTTGACTATTCACATATACCAATTTTTATAGAGATGTAGATTTTTGGATGTTGTGGTTGTGTTTCCCATTATATGTGGTTGTAATTTTTGTCAACACTATTAGCATTAATGTCTGAAAGGTTGTATATGTCGAGGATATTGAGAAAATTATAATAAATATGTTGTAGATAGTCTATGAAGTTGTGAAGATCATAGTGGTGAAAATTTTTGTACGCTGGTATTATGAAGTCATGTATTAAAGGGTTTGTTGTTGAGCCTATCTAGTATATCCTCTGGAAGTTTCTGAGGTGTGAATCAAGATTGGAGCGAGTTATGAGTTTTTGTGTTCCTAAAGTTATTTTGTTGCTATAGTTGGTGTTTCTCAAAGAAGAGAATGTAATTCTAGTGAATTGAATTGTTGTGTATGCTCTTAAGATGTTCATTTACATTTCTTGATCTCATACTCTATTATTGTGGCATGTCCACGTTGATCAGTGTGCTTGTGATCAAAGAGTTTTCCTTTGCATGTTCAATTTTTCATGTTCTTGGTTGACATAATGGTGGTAGCGTGTTGTAGATTCTTGTGGATTAATTTTTGAATGCCTGGAATGTTTGAGGATGTTTCTTTAGGTTGGTGTGCATTGAGATTTGTTAATAAATTGGGCCGACATTTTTTATGCATCTATTATTTATTTTTGGTTGATAGAGTTGTTAATGTAAATTCATGAAGTGGATATATAAGAGCGATTGTTTTATTCATTTAGAGATAATTTATGTGAAGTGTATGCGAGATATGTGTGAATAAAGATTAGATCATTTGAATGCAGAGCAGAGTGTGAAGAAGTTTAGGCAAAGTATGAAGAAGTATTTATGTGCCTAACTGAAACTGTCATCAGGATTTTGGAGAAGATAATTTCTTAGTTCAACCTCATCAGATGGATTTGATTTTTATTATGTTATGTAAGGCAGTGAGCCTTCCCTTTGAGCAGTGATCTCTAGGAAGTGTTCCTGAATGCATGTGAATTCCTTATTCATTTCTTTTACACTTTTAATAGGGTATAAATTGTGGATTAACCTCCACTATGGTTTTTCCCCTCATAGGGTTTGTACACAAAAATCTTGGTGTTATGTGTGTTTCTGATGTGTTGTTGATTCATGCTTTCACTATTAATTATCAGATCTGAGATTAAAGGTTAACAAGGTTAAATAAGTTTCAATTTTGTAACAACTGATTCATCCCCCCTCTTAGTTGTCTATCCTTGTTTTCCAACACAGATATCTTGTTTTGTAAAAGGGCATCTACAACCACAACATTTGAGAAAAATCATCTTCATATTATGCGTTGATGGATATCTATACCTCGTTCCAAATCTCCCATATTAAGGAAACCAATAAGGATTTTGGTGAAGGTTGTGGAATTTTTCTTTGCATCTACCAATTGCATTTGTTTGAAATTTTCTGAAACCATTTCAAAAAATCCATTATTTGTATATTCTAAAGTCATTATAGTACACAATTTCACATTTATTTGGCTTTGCATCTACCAATTGTATTTTCTTGAATTTCCCTAGAATATTTTCAATTTAGATCTCTTTTGTGGATATCTTATAGTCATTGTAGTCCACATCACTTTTTTTTTGAAGAAACTGTTACCATATATTTCTTATTTATGTTCTTATTTTTCATACATGTTTGTAAGTTTGATATTACAGTTAATATTATTAATTCTGGCAAGACATTATTGATTTTGAAAAATATATGCATCGACCCAATGTAAAAATGGCAACAATGGAAGAAATGATTGTAACACATAATTTTTTATGTAGTATCCAATTCAAAGGATCATGTTACAATTTAGGGTTTTGATTGGGTATTTAATTAGGGTCAGGATTTACTATTTGATTTAGTGTTAGGTTTAGAGTTATGGTTAGGGTTAGGAAAAATAATGTTAGGATTAGGGTTACATTAGGGTTTATGTTTGTCTAGTATTTGGACTAATAACTTATATAGGGAGGTATGGTTGTTCAAGGAAAGGATCACCATAGGGATGCAACCGGGTTGCACCGAGAGTCCATAGCCGAACACCAAATGGAAAGGGTGTTCTAGTACTCTTCCTTCCAGGAATGAAAACAAGTAGCTCCTGCCTCAAGTCCCATAGCGAATCAGGTGTTCATCATAGTCTTAGGAGCGAGGAAGTCTCATTTTTCCCTAGCTATGAAGTGAGGGGTTTTATGGTGAACCCAACATCCCGAACCCTATGAATGCAGTAATAGGGCCAACATGGGTTAGTTCCCAGACATGTTGTCGAGGGAGCTAGATGTTGGAACAATTTTTTAATGACCATCGATCATCCATCAGTTGATCCTGACCATTCCCTTCAATCCCGACTGCTATGAATGAACATGATTGTTGATGCTGGTGACTTCATTTTATCTTATAAGGTAGTTTAAAAGGAATATACTTATCTTCAATGTGGTTAATAAAGCCTTGACATAGTCTATTAGATTCCAAATTTAATTCTTAAAGGTCTACTTCTGATTCCAAGTGAAAATATAAGTTAACCTAGGCATCACTATCCATATTTGTAAACTATTGTGTTACACATGGATACATTATTTCTAAGATATATTAAGAAAATACAACAGATTTAGCAATAAATAGTGAGGTTTTTATTTAACTATGCCAAATCCTCACTTTATCACAATAATTGCAAAAGATAAATCGACTTGGTTATTTTTTATATATAAACTGGGAAACCAAGCTCCCAACCCTATTACATAGCACGCCCGAAGGATATGAAAAGAAAAAACAAAAAATAACTAACTATAAATAATTAATAGAGGAACAAAGAAAAATAGCACATAAATAACTAACAAACAACAAGAAAAAACTACAAGTTGTATCATGTATTTTGGGGAGTCACATATCCCCAATCTTCAAAAAGGAAAGAAAAAATATCATCCTTAGGGTATTTCTTTCTATCCTTCTTTAAAACAAGACTATCAAGATTACCCTTCAACCTTCTTTTCTATAACTCCCACACAACATTCTGGAGTAGAAGCATAGAAGTAACCTATGGATCACCTTAGTACTAAATTTAAGCACATTATTTACTCTTTCCTCCAAAGTCTCTAGAATTTTCTCCAAATAATTAGGAGAATTGGTGTTATGGCCACAATGAGAACATAAATGAACAAGATCAAACTTAATGTCCACCTAAATTCCTTTACCCTTGACATCATCCATGGCCACCATATCATTTCTAGGGACTAAATTCACATCATTTTAAGCCTCTCAATCATCCCCTATGCTTGAAGACTTGGTGTCATAAAGAACATTCATTTATGTAAAAGGTTGACACAAAAATCATTGGAAAGAGAAACATCTTCCTCTTACATGAAGTCTTCAGAGTGACTGAACTCTTTATTCCTACTATTGATGCAGTCATTGTCCTTGTGATAAACAAAGCCTTTGTTGTTAATTAGAAACAACTAATTCTACATTGGGTATAGTGCTAGGGGTAGTAGAAATTATGGCCATTGACCTATTAGATATTCTTACAAGGTTCCCCTTAAAAGGTTTTCCTATAGAAATCTTATTATTAACAGTATCAACAATAAGAACCTTAGTCGTTGTTGCCCACAAGTGAGCACTAAAATTTAGGGTTTTTACTCTTAGTCTTGGAGATGTCAACATCACTAGGAATGTCCACATGGATATGAAAGGCAAATTTCAATAGAGAACCAATGGAAAAAAGATTAGGGCAACCTAAGTCATCATAATCAGCCACAACTATACCAAGATCAAGATTTCCCTCCACCACTTTACGAGGCACATCATCAAATGTAATTTTTTTCTTGACAAGGAATGAGGAATGTTTGATAGGTTTTCTCTTACCCTTAGGAGGACAGGGATCATGCAAATCACTAAGATTCCCACCTTTAGCTTTGATAAGAATAGGGGTAGGGAATAGATTAGACTTTGAAATAAGAGAGCTAACAAAATTCTAAGAGAACATAGAAAGGTGGAGAAAATAAGACCTCCTTACCCAAACACTTAAGAGAACTTAGGACAAAATAAGGAAAACAAGCAATCTTATTATGTTTAAGATGGTCATGTGAGAAATGGTAATGAAAAACACATTTAAAACTACCTTCAACACTAAAGTACTTAATTGGCACTCTACTAAACTCATCATTCAAAACCACTCTATAATTCAACGAGTTCTCTCCTTTTCAAAATTTGGTTGATGGTTTCCATGTCCATCATTTTTCCCTATTAATGACCTTCCTACCTTCAATATTTAACCTAGTAGCAGCTCTGATGGTTTCCTTTGAAACAATAAATCTAACACTGCCCAAAATAACATTTTTATCCTTTTATGAAGCAAAAAATTATTTTGAAAGGACTTGACTAGAGCAACATAGGGACTCAAAGTAGGGAGCAATTCTACCCTCTTAAAAAATGTCATAGCATGGCATTATTTCTCACCTACTTAGGGGATGTGAGTTTAGTGTGCCATCATATATCCCCTGTAGTATCTAAACCCTTGCAAAAAATATTAAACTAAGAAATATACTATTGGAACTTAGTAGGAAGAAAACACAAGCATTCATCTAAGAGAATAGGCTTTGCAAAAATTTGAGGTTTATTCACTATCATGCAAAACTAACCTATTCATACGATCATACCATGGACAAACCTCCCAACCATAAGTGACTTGATTGAATTGACTATATCATTATTTTCAAGTAAATGCATATTTATGGAAGCTTGGGCATGATGATTAGAAGGACCAGAATTACCAATACTAACATTATCCAAGCAACTTGCAAGGGGTTCATAACAAGACTATTTAATGACATCAATTTGGTTGAAGGAAATAGCATCCATTTGAAAGCCATTCCTCAAAAATAATCACACGGGATAAAAATACCCATCTTGAGCCAAAGCAATATGATACATAGACACCAAAAATTATCACTAGGGTAAAACTCAATACCCTTCCCCAAGCACCCATTAAATGACAATTTCATTATTTTCATTATTAAGGTTATTGATAATACTTTGAGAAGTAAAGGAACTTCATATAGACTGATATGGCCCAATGACTTTAAAAATATCATCTATGCAATCATATAATAATTCATTAATAGAAAAAGGAAAAGATAAAAGCCAAAAAATAATTAAGAAAAGATCATACAAAGATGTCATATTAGGAAACCTCTAACAAATTCTATGGTGCAACAAGCCATAGTATTATTAAACTCGCCTCAACAACAAAGTGTTAGAAATGGGAAATCTTCCTTTGATGACATACCCTTTAGGTTCAAATTCATAAGCTCATATGCATGCCCAAGTTTTTTCACTTGTTTAATCCATTTCCAAATGAGCAATTTTCCAAGCATGAAGAATGAAAGAATAAACCCAAAAACATGTATGATAGTAGAGGGAGTAGTTTGTTTTGCATTGACTCTTCATTACAATTCAAAGTAGATATCATGTATTCCCTCTCCCATAAAAGTTTACATGGGAGGAAGGGGAGAATATTTCTAGTATTAGACACATCTAGCCTATCACCATTTTTTTTAGAAGAAAAGAGTAAATGCCAATGCCAAATCCAACACCATTTTTCATAGTGACCCTTTGTTGGAAAACAAAACACAAATGTCAATATTCACTACTCCAATCAATGGATTTTATCCTTCTTTTTTTCCAAATATAGCTTGTAGGCCACCTCTATGACCACCCATGTCACTATCAACGTTGCCATCACTAGCCCAACTATTCAATGGTAATTTCTCTAATGACTCATTTCTCACTCTCTTGGAGGAAAAACGTGACATTATTTAGGATATTCAATGCCTAGATATTTTCTAGAAATCTTTAAGGTCAAATATATAGTGGCATAAAACTCAATGTTATAGGAAATCATTCTTAGCCAAGCCCGTTTGGTTCGATTCCTATGGATAGAAGGGTTTTGATCATAAGGAATTGTTGAGATTCCTAAGCATCTCTTTTACCTTTTAGGTTTCTCCTTCCTTTTTAAGGAAACATATCATTTCTAGAGCTGAGAAAAATTATCATATTAAATTATGAAGCCCATTTATTTGGCAAGGAGAAAAATTATCATATTAAATTCTTGTTGCACACATTTCCATTACTCATGTTGCTAAGAACCTTGCAAACATCATATTTGAAGATTGAAAAAATCCAAAGGTATATTTTATGGCCTCCCTTTAACCAAGGAAAATGGTTTCACAAAGTATCCTAGGAGTTTTATTATTTCCGTCATGACTATAATAGGCTTGGCTTACTTTATATTCACTACTCTTAATGGCACCATAATAGGCTTTGCTTGCTTTATAATCACTACTCTCAATGGTGCCATAATTTTAAATTTAATTAACATACTCTAAAATGTAACTAAACCAGGTTGCAACTCATCAAATTGGACAAGTGAAAGGTCAATACCAACGCTGAGGAAGAGTTTGGAGGAGTGAAAATAGGGTCAATACCAACACCGATGAAGAGTTTGGAGCTAAAACAAGGTCAATACCAACATTGAGGATGAAGTTGAGAGCACTCAGGGAAAATTGACAACCAAGGGACAATGAGTACTATAATTCTGGCACCCCCATTCTCTTTAACTTGCAATTTTCATGCCTAGTTTCTGAATATCTTCTCATACATTTCCCCCCCCCATTCTCATAAAATGGTATAAGATAAGACAAAAAAAATAAAATAGCTTCGTCTTTTACATTTTTATAGTGATTACTAGAGGCAAATAGACCAATTCTTCATAATAGAATAATTTGATCATACTTTTCCAATGATGGCACTATGATAAAACCTTAGGTTAAATGAATAATTCCTAGCTAAGTTCTTGAAATCATGTCCAACCGTATAAGAGAAGACTGCTGCTATGTGTACTTGGATAACATGGGGAAAGGCTCTTTAGGCTCTTTCATCAATCTATGTATTGTTAAATTTTAACACCTAAAAGTGAGAATGAAGAATCTTTCCTAGGATGGTGGCAAATTATGCTTCTCAACACCTAGATTACAAAATCCTTGTCAATATCATTGCCACCACAATTAAACCTATTTCTTGAGATATAGTCATAGAGGTAATCAAATTGGCTTTCTTGATAGTAGATACATTATAGACAATTCAATCCTTGAATCAAAGATTGTTGAATGGGCCCAGAAAACTACTCATGATGCCCTTACTACTAAGTTAAAAGTTTAACAAGGCATATGATTGCATCAAATGTACTTTCATTTATAAAAGGCTCAAATGGATTTATTTTCAACCCTAAATTATTATCACAAATTCAAAATTACAAAATACCAGTTAATGAAGAACCTTCATTTGAAGGTGATGTCGTCATGACCTTTGAATGAAGAACCTTCATTCAAAAATGATGCCATGTCAAGACTTTCAAATGAAGGTATTTTATATTTTAAATATTTCATGTCCAAAATGATTTATACAAGGAACCTTGGCATGAATGAACTTCAAATGAAGACCTTAATTCAGAGGTCCTTCATTAGAATATCCTTCATATGAAGGTTCCTTTAATGCCATCCCATTATAGCTCTTAGAGTTGTTAGAGATATTTTTTTTCGAAGCAGAGATTGGACCATCAAACAGTGTCACCATGACTCTACCAAGATATCCATCAAATTCATAAACCATGACTTAACAACCACAAATTTAGAAGAAAATTGCCCCTGTGAACCCTAGGGCATCAATTCAATGCTAGGTTTCTTTCTTTAAAATACCCCTCAATGCAATGGACCTCTATCATACCATGATGCACACCAATCCACCAAGTTATAGTTCCAAGATAGTGGGTGGATTGGTGGATGTCATTTCTATTTACCCCTCAAACCCTTACATAGGCAAAATAGGGTAGTCCCTGTAAATTTGGTAAAGACGTACGATTCCAGTCATCAAAATTCTTTACTAGTTCCTTAATCTTCCAACTCAAATCATCAAGTAAGGCTTGAAAACCTTGTAGTGATTTTACAAAAACTTGAGTAGGCCTTAATGATTGGGGCATGTTGTTTGCATCGAATCAAGAGGCCTTATACATAACATCTAGGTCATTGGCCCTAGGGATCCACTTCTCAACTAAAGGAAAAACTAATTCTTGATCCCTAGTAGATTTTCTTATTGAATCTAAAAATAAAGAATATAAAGAATAAAATGATGGTAATCTACCATCAACTCCCTAATTCAAATGCCTAAAAACTATGTCTACAACTTCATTTTTCCTGGCAACTGCTCCCTTCTCACTTGCTTTGAGAGCTTCATGTAGCTCTCTAATCTTATTAAGCATCTTCTATTTGGTGGGATCTACATAGTACTCAACCTCCTCTTCAATTGGCTCTAATGAAGGACTAGGAGCAGGAGTTTAGATGGGGGACCCAGGAGTAGAAGCAATTGGAGAAGTTGTAGGTACTGATCTTGATGTAGAACATATGGCTAGGCTACCAGGAGCACTAGAAGACTCCCCCAAACGTCTGTACTTCAACTTGTCTACCTTAGTTTGCAGCTCAACATTCCTTTGTTGCATTCTACTATACTCTCCAATAATGGTGTTATACTTCTCCATCAAAATTTTCTTCTTAGATTCTTCTCTTTCAGTTGTTTTTTGGGCCAATTTGGCCACATTTACAGTCAAGTTTGTAGCTTTTGTAATTGAAGTTTCAGAAGCTCTTTTGTTTATTAACGCTCCCCTTAGGTTTGGTCTAATATCAGTAACATAGGGCATAGGCCAACCTAAACCTAGGAAGTAATAAAGTTAGGAAAAATATTTAACTCTATTTATAAAAAGGGGCTCGGCCTAGACGAAACAATGAGACATAAGTCATTTTAATACCCACTCCAAAAAGGTAATAGTTGAATATATCTCACCCAAGGTTTTACATGGAACATTAGGATTTTTATGAAAGCCAAGGTAAAACCCCACCTTAGGTTCCTCCCAAACAATGTAACAAGCCATGACAAGGGAAAAACATAAATGGAATTCAAAGAAAAATATTTGAAACTCCATCAAATCCACCATGATGCACACCAATCCATCGAGTTATAGTTCCAAGACAGTGGGTGGATTGGTGGATGTCATTTCTATTTAGCCATCAAACCCTTACATAGGCACAACAATGTAGTCCCTGTATTTGATTGTTTAATCCCACAAAATAGTGATTGAGACCTTCAAAACAAATGAAAATGAAAGGGAACACATATATTTATCTAAAACAATGATCTTAGAGCATTTCACATTTGTATGGATCCATACCACATAAAAGAACTTTAGATAGATTATAAAAACATAGAAAATTGCTTCAAGAATGTGGTATCTTATATGAAATTTTGGTATCAACTCCTCCAACAATTGCAATGGGATGGGAATACAATATGATAGAAGTGGGATAAACAAAGCATCGTTTGAAGCATCAAACCAATATGCAAAGATGAAAGAAAGTGCTAACCCCTTAAACTAAAAAATTTTCTTTTAACTTTAAGTTTGTTGGGTAGCCAATTCTTTTAAGTTATCAAATCCTACCATCATACATAATCAAAATGTTGCTATTTCAAATGACTATGAGCACTAACGTTCACTATTTGAAGATGTTGAAACCTTGTCATAGAGAATTAGAATATTGATAAACTTATGATGAATTTACCAGGCCTAGTACACACTCCTCCCCATTAACCACTTAGACATATGGAAATTAAATTTTAATTTTCTGTTATTTGTAGTCATGTAGGTGTCCAATAAACCACTTGGTGGTGTTTCCTTTCAAGTTTATTTACTTGAATGAAGGTCCTTTGATTACAATTAGAGAATACATTTGATGCCTTGGTTGTGTAATTGGTGGACCATAGTCACATTTAACACTAGTAAAAAATTTTGGGAGTTAAAACGTTAAGTAGATTTGATTTGTGATGGACACATTTGGATGGTAGTAATAATAACTTGCAATCTATCAAGACTTGATTACCTTATAACCTATCAAAGTCTAGTGATGAAATAATAGATTAATCATAATGTCACCTTTGGATTGCATCACCATGAAAGAGCTTCATCCAACATCCTTATGAGTGCAGGTACCACCAAATAGGCATTTGTCAAATTTCTCTTCCTCGAGCGAGGGAAATTCAGGAAGAGAAGAGGAAAGTAAGACATGTAGTAGGTCTAAAAGAGGGAGACCAACTAGAGGTCAAAAGATTAGAATAAGATTTTGTAAACACATGGAATTTTTTCTTGCTGAAGGGGGGTCATGTTCTTATGATGATGAGAGCATAGGCAACATCGAGGTGCCCTTGAGGTACAAACATCTCCGGAAACAATGGGTACCCAAGGAACTTCCTCCAATAATCACTGATCTTTGTGTCAAAGAGAGGATATATCACATCACACCATCGTCATTACATGGTTTGGGCCTATTTTGCATGGACAGCATAAAGGTTTTTTATGAAAAATTTACTGAGTTGATGGAGTATGTTGGACCCTATTACAGTTACAAAGATTTGATGAAGCTGGTTCGATATACACGAAGTATGCGTAGGTATGCACTATCAGCAAATTATATACAAATAAAAGATAAGGATCAAAATAAAAGAGTGGCTAGGTACATTGACGGAAGGCCAAAAGCATCAAGGAATATTGCAAGGTTTATAAATAGTACATGACCTGCGTCAACAAATAAGCAACCCAATTGTATATTCGAGGCACGAGAGGGAAATCATGTATTCGTATGTGCGATAAAATCAATAACTGCAAGGGAAGAGATGCTAATCATACAATTTGAATCGATTAGATACAAAGAAACTTACTATGGAGGTGGTATGTACTATATACCATTTTACCCAACCTCCAATTAATGACTCCAATATACCATTTTATTACTATGTTATTTTTGTAAGTCTATTTGTTTCATTTCAGTAATTTTTTTTATATTTAGTTTTTTTCATCACGAGACATTGATCATACAAGGAAGGCTCTGGCCTAAAGCGCAGATCACAATCCATCCTCAAGCGCTTCTATCCAACAGGTTTACCTCATTATAATTGTACAAATTAGATACAAGAAAAAAGTTTTATTATTATGTTTTTTTCATGAGCTTATTGGGTTAACTTTGATAATGTTTTTAATATTCTTGTAGCAGTTGGCTGATTGGGGAAAGGAACCAGTAGTACAAGAGAACATCCATATGGAGGTGGACTCACTATTATGTGATGATGACATCACATTTTCCACAAACCGTAAGGATATGATGAGGAAGGCCCAAAAAAACTGCAATCACGAAATCCTTAAGTTGGTATTCATAGTGCCTCAAATAGATGAGATAAGAGAAAGGGTTAAGCTATTTTCTGAGAGAGCACAAAACTTGCAAGTAATATGTTATGAGATATTTAATTATAACATAAGTTCATTCATGGTTTTATATTTTGTACTCTTTTATGTCATGAACTAAAATATGTGTTGTTTTTATAGGATTATTTTCATCCTCATCATGCTGCTGGCCATGATCAAGGTATTGCAAGTGTTTCTCGAGAAGTAGGGGATGGTACAAGTGTCAATCTTGATCTTCTTGCACATACAAAACTTTATCCAGCTCCATCATCCGTGCCTATATTTTTGACTGAAATGTTAGCAACACATACCATGCAGGCATTCAGTAGTCCACTGTCTAGCAGGGAACACATGCCACAACATGTGTTAGTACCTATGGATACAGAGGCCACTAGTACTGGTGATGTTTTAGAAGCATTTCTTGGATCTTCCTGTATTACTAGTATGGGAACATTTCCGGTCACACTTGTGGTGACCGAGGATTTCCTTTCCATAAAGATAGAGAAGGTCCGAGGTACTTTAAAATGTTTTAATTATTATTATATATAATCCAATTGAAATTTACTTATTGATCACTCTTTATAGACTAATGATCCCATGATCATTTTGCAAGAAATGATGTTTTTTATAAAAATCTAAGTGATATTACATTGGAGCTCTTTGGGCCCACCATACGTACACGGTGGAATGCCCAAAATCAAGATTTAAAAGATGAGCTCATTAACCGTTTAGTTTTGTTGTTCAGTGATAAAACATTCAATCGAACCAAGGTCCTTAAGAAAGATGGTACCTATCTAAAGTATGTGAGGGACCAATATAGGTTACATTTAGAGAAGAACAGAAAGTACGAGCATCCCCCCATGATTTTGAAAAGGGAGTGGAAGGACTTGGTGTCGGATGGAAAGGAGAAGGCTGGAAAGAAGAAAGGAAAGAAACCACTGGGCAAAGAAAGGTATGTGATACTATCAAAAATTTAATTATATACTGATTACTCTTTCTTTTTACATAATCTAACGTATTTCAATTTTTTCATAAGCTACCCAACACATCGAAGGAAATAAAGGCAAGACTAGAAAAACACGGGCAACACAAACTTGGCTTTGGTGGTTATATGAAAACAGTCGCACGATTTGTAAGTATCAATAAATGAAATATTGCATCCAAATAATAAATTGCAAACAATTTTGGTTTTATCACACCATAGAAGAAAAATTCATGATCGCATGCAAAAATGCAAGGGTTTGATTTCAACAAATTGCCCATAGAAGAGGACCTGAAGATTTCCTTCCACCGAGGCTATGGAGCCCTGAATGAACAGCTAAGAGTCTTGAGTGGGCAGACATAATCTTCCACTACATCCAACATGCAGGGAAATAAACTCAATAAATTTTATTTCAAATTGAATACTTGTGCAATCTGTTCAATATTAATTTCTACCATAATAATGTGCATATTTGTTTTACACAGATAAGCAATGATAATACTGCACATGACACTGGAATGCAGCCTGGTGAGGTTGGAGCGCAACCTACCAATGAAGGCCATGTTGTGCATCTCGGTACTGGATGTATTCATGTGTTATAAAAAATGTAGTATGGATTAATACAATTAAACATCTTTAATTGCATTTTGTGTATTAATTAATGTAACCTTTTGTGTTTCAACTTTAGAGGATGTAGAGAGTGATCAACATGTTGAGCAAGAACATGATGTGGCTCCATCAGGTAAAGAGGACCACTCTAATGTTCTTTTAAACATATTTAATTGCAATTGGTGTATTAATTAATTTAATCTTTCGTGTTTCAACTCTAGATCAGGATTTAGAGGGTGTTCAACATGTTCAACATGAGGCTATAAGACAATATCAGGAACATGATGTGGCCCATTCAGGTAAAGAGAACCACTCTGATGTTCTTTTAATAAATGAAATATGTGTAGCAATAATAATAGAACATATCAATTTAACATTTCTTTGCTATTGCAGCAGACCCCCCTTTGCAGCCACGTCCACATTGTGAGTACATGACTAGGCATACATTAAGATCATGACCAGAGATTAGAACAAATGAAGGGGGGACAAATGATTTTGAAAATGATACTCCACTTTAGCTTTTTTTAGCTGCAAAAAAGAAACAAAAAAAAAGTGATTGTAATCATATTATGACAAGTTGACAACCATATTTTTGATAATATGTAAAAACTGAAAAAATGAATGTTATATGTTAATGAATGAATGTGAATATGTTAACGAATAAGTGTTATAATTTAATGAATGAATGTTATATGTTATTAATGGATGAGTGAATGAATGTTATATGTTATTAATGGATGAACGAATGATTAATGTTATATGATTGGGTATGCGAAATTGAGAGTTATGTGAAGGAGGGGGGGCGGGAGGGGTGGGAGGGGCCAAATGAGCTTCCACCTTCACGTGGTTGGCCCTATTAGGTAGAGAATATTAAACTATTCTCAAAACAAAGAGAAGCTCAATAAGGTAAGAAATGCACTTTTCAATATAAGAAATGCATAGTTTGAAGCATCAAATCAATATGCAAAGATGAAAGAAAGTGCTAAATTTTCACTATGAACATTGTGTTGTGTGTGGATTTGGATAATAATGTAATGTTTTTTATTTATTTTTTAGTGGTCTCTAAAATTTGACTTTTGTGCATAACAAGTTAGTGGAAAATTTGATAGCTTTGAAAGGTTTAGAAGCTCAATTGAGATAGATACATGGATATTTGGATCTTTTTGTTGATGGGAGGCTTCCACTTAACCATGAAATTTTGTACCATCTGCAGGTATGCTAAAATATCTCTACTTACATTCATTCAACTTACTGTAATATAATATTTGACAAAAATCTCCTGTTCATTATACTTACATGGATTTCCATGCCCTGTTCCAAAGCACATGTTTTAAAACAAGAAAGAAGGATGCTGGCAAGGGTTAAGGAATTTGGCTTCACACTTGCCAATTGCATAGTTTACTTCATTCATCCAGCATATTGCCTATGTGTTTCACAATTGTAGTAATCATATACTATAACTATAAAACTAGTAAAATTAAAATATGTAAGTTTCAAATATGGCATTACACATATCTTTTTATGAATTTTTGAAAGATAATATCAAAATGGAGAAGAATTAACAAAATAATCTGCATAATTTCTAAGAGATAGGGGGATTTTTTTTGTAGAGTTATCTTGAATATATTTAAGACAAAAGTAACTTATAGAGATTGAAGCAGAATATCGATAGTCTAAAATCACCAATCAACACATCTTAGTAGTATCTCAATTCAAGAGAACTAGGTTCACTATCCAATAGCCAGTAAAACAAATAAAATCAATTCATAAGATTATTATGTTCTAATAGGGTTGATTGGTTGCTTCTTTCTTTTTGATTGTCAGGAAGTCATCAATATACACTTGGTTTCCCGTCTTCTCTTGCCTCGTGGCTAGAGATTTTCTATAGAAGGCATCAAAGTAACCTTCAAAATTGACAATGGCAATGAGTACAAGGCTAGTATAACTTAAAGCTAATTGGGTATGATTTTATTTGTTCAAGACCAATTTAGATTCATTTTTTTCTCACACTACTTTAATTTACATTTATGTTTTTCTAATATCCATTTTCCTTTACATTCATATTCTTCTATACATATTGTGTTTACAATAATGTTTTCCTTAATTTAATCTAGTGGATAGGACCTAGTACCTGAGCAACTTTCAATGTCATGCTGTTAGGATTTACTATGAAGCTAATCCAAAGTTTTTCATTGGTGCTTGAAGCCATATTGTAGTGCTTTCTCTATGAAGCCCACATGATCCTCATCAGGTATCTTCTTTTTGTAGTCTCCAAATTTCTTAGAAGAAATCAACAATGAGTTTGTCTAAATGTGGCTCCTTATTTACACATTAATATCTCTTTTGGCAGTAATAGATCAAATTGCATTCATGGGGTCTTAAAGAGAAGGCTCTCAAACATGGAGATCAAGAGTGGGACTAGGTAAAACCATTCATAATCATGCTCATATTGTTTTCTTGACTATCTAAGAGCTAAGTATCTAGGATAACATTATGTATTTTTCTATTGAATTTCCAGAGTGAGAATAATTTTGGGTTTGCAATCCCATTTTTTAATACACTAGCTAAGTATCCAAGAAGCACTACAGGTACTCTTTCTCACCAAATTGCTCATTTTCCACAAATTTAGATTCTAGTGTGTAGTTTAATATTCACTAGTTTGATTTTTTCTTCTTTAGCAAAATTAGAATCTAGTTCGTAGGTTGTGCTTGTTGTCCATGACAGTCCCCTTGATCTCATGACTCATCATAGTTGTTATATTTTTCTCCAATTTTTGATCAACATCAAATGTGACCATCATAATATCATCCATAGCCTCCATATTCTACAATTATTCATTGCTCATTTCTCATACATAGTAACCAAATATTGTAGGCCTAGAGCTTGGACTGAAGATGTACGCAAAAAATGATAAATCCCCACCTTTGTAAGCCTAATTAAACACAACAACTAACATGTTGTTTGATATTTTAAAGTCATATGACTATCCTTTTTCTACCTTGTAAACACTTACTCAATGCATGCAATAATTTACTGAAGTGCAAAGTTGAATGGCCTCTTAACTCTTGACACTAATGTCAATGCATTTTTCCAAACATGGTTAATCATATTGTGATCTAAATTTTCATAATGAAGTCTTCCAATTTGAGCATTGATGACAATCCATCTTGTCTTTTACTACCCTTATTAAAGGCTCATGGACATGGCACATAAAATTTCTCTCTTTGATTGACCTATCCTTATGTCCTATCATTATCCCTATGGATGCACTTTGGAACCTCCTAATACTTTTATATATCGCCCAGAGTCACCCTGATATGCCCACATTTCAACAAATAGTTTTTTTTTTTTTAAACTACATTGTTCCTTTGAAATTGTGACGAACTGCAAAAACGCACGATGACCTTGTTATGTATCTGATGAACTTTCATCATAATGACTTGCCTATTTCATTGCGAGTGCAATGAACTTTCGTTGTAATGACTTGCCTATTTTGTCGCGTGTTCAAAATTTTATATTGTTAACCTGAAAATTTGGCAAAGCTATGCCACCCATTCTCTGGGAACTGTTCGTCACTACATCGATGAATCTATGTTGTTGCTCCGATGCTTTAGCGATGATATGCCACACATGCTCTGAGTAATATTCGTTGCTAAACCAATGACACTGTCGTCTCCATCCTAATGAATGTATTTCAATGCACTGACTCTTTATCAATGGTATGCTGCATGTGGTCCGGGTATTATTTATCGCTTGACTAATGACTATATGTCACTGCTCCGATGCTTTAGCGAAGGTATGTTTCCCATGCTCCAGACACTTTTCATCGTTAGAACGAGGAAACTTCTGTCCCAGTTCTGATGAACATATGTCGTTGTTTCGACGCTTCAGTGAGGGTATTTCGCCCACGATCCAGCCACTGCTTGTCGCACGATGGACAAAATGAGTGTCGTTGTTCCAATGAGCTAGCGTTAGGAGAGTGACATTTTACTATCCATCGGAATATAGACGAAAATTGAGCGACGATGCTGATTTGTGCAATTCGTCGATCGACCGACAATAGATCATCGAAATTCTAACGAATGGTCATCAAAAATTGGGGTCAAATTCATTAGTGTGCCAATCACATAAATCTTGTCTTCAATTTTTCTGTTGGTGTCATCATTAGCAACTTGCGAGCTACTGATGAAGAGAAATGTGTCAATACTATTACCATTACAAAGGCCCTGGATTGCAATGTTACAACATGCAAAGGCAAGGTCACCATCCTAGGTCCCTCTACACATTAGCCTAAAATTACCATACTTGTTCTGTCTGCTAGACAGTCCAACCCTAAACTAGAGTTCAACCTTATTGATCAACTAAATAAAACCCTTGATGAAATATACATTCTTGAATTACTCTGCATCTCACTTGCACATAAGGCCATCTTGGATAAATTCCTCCAAGATTTTTCCATCCCAACTAACATTGATGTAAACCACTTTGAAACTATAGTCGGATATATCAATTCACCTCATCAGATTACCTTTTCAGATAGTGGCTATTCATTTCCCAAACTATCTCATAATGATGCCCTTCAAATCAAGCTTTTTGTCCACAAACATAAGGTTAGACGAGTCTTAGTAGATGGTAGAGCGAGATTGAACATTTTCTCTCTAAAATTAGTTAAAGCTCTTAGATTCTTTGATGCATGTATGGATGCTACCAAGAGCATTGTCATCAAGGCATATGATGATGAATAATGTGCATCTAAAGGCTTCATCATAGTTCCACTCCAGGTGGGACCAATTATTATAGATACAACATACCAAGTCCTAGATCATGACATACATCATAATATCTTACTTGGTTGCCCCTGGATTCATGCCCTAATGGCCCTTCCTTCCACATACCACCAATTCTTGAAGTTCCCTTTTCATGGCACTAAAATTACTATCCTAGGAGATTCTATTCCATTTCAATATAGTACCAATCTATGAAACATTGTTGAGCACCAAGTACCCATCAATCAAGAAGCCTCACCTTTCGTCTCTTCCAAATATATTGACTTTTCTGCACTCACCAAATGATCCATTCCATCACTTTCTACCATGCCCTCTTCCTCGGCCTCCATACCAAGTAAAGACCTCCAGATCTAGGACCTTGGTTGTGGAGAATTAAAATTTAATATGGCTTAGTGTATCACTACATTGCCTAAGCCACCTAAAGTCTATGATAGACCAAGTTTCATGGTCGAACCCAAAAAAAAATTCAAGGTTCCACCAAACATGGTTTTCAAACTATGGGGGATATGAGTAATGAATTCATCATCGAGATAGCTAACTAGATCTACAAAGACCCAAAAGATTTACCTCCACTATTAGTGCATCTCTCCTGAAAAGGCTATGATATATGCAAGGCACTAGGTTTTGATGGCACAAGTGGTCTTGGAAAGGCCAAAAATGGAGGGAGGGAACCTATTATCATTTATGTAAGACCAAGGTACATAGGGCTAGGGTTTGATCAACTCAGAACTAATGATCAATGCACCTATGAACTATCAAGTGAGGAGAGAACAACTCTAGAAAGTGTCAAGACAAGCGAAGAATCCCTTACCAAAACTAACTCTAAAGAATGGGAGGGGGGATCTAAGAAGACCCTAAGATCCTATTTTTTTACTTAGGGTGTGTCTTGGTTTTCTATTGTGTCATCAAGTGTTTCCTTATCCGGCTAGTTCTTAAAAGAGAAATCTACTAGTTTCATGAGTTTCAATCCACTTTGAATATCTTGAGTCATTTCAATCACCTAATCCACCCTCCATCTTTGGTCTTAATAAGGTGTATCCTTCCTTAAATAAAACCTCATCAATCCCATCCATCTATTGATCCTACGTCAAAGGAAGTTTTAAATTTATTATGATCTTTTGGTGCTTTTGCATTTTTTTAATCTTTTGATCTCCTTATTATACCTCATCAAGGTTGTCACAATCCATCATATCATGGTGCAATTCAACTAATAAACATAGAGGAATATCTTGATTTTATGTGTGATATTGTCTTCTTGGTTGTCCCATGTAGTACCCACCAAGATCCTGACAGTCTTGTGTTATGTTGGGGCATATTTTTGTTTGTGGTTTTCCAACATTGGCCCTACTAAAGACCCCATGACTTTGGAAATTTGGACTAACCTTTTATTTGTTGCTTCAATATTATCCATATGATATAAAGTTACCTTGGTTCTTCATACCCTATTGCATAGTGTGTCATTCTATATCAAATTAAGTGCTCACTACATGCTAGTTTTTATATGACACTACTAATACATCTTCCAATCCACTCAACCTACATATTTCTAATCCATTCATCCTCCTCTCTATTTTCATCCCTACACTCCCTCCATCCTCATCATATCATCCTTCCTTCAATATTCTTAGGATAATATAGATTTGTTATTAGAAGTATCTTTTCATTACTCTTCATCATTTCATCATCTCAACAATCTTCTTAGGATAATATAGATTTTATATTCTAAGAATATTTTCCTCCATAATCTTCATTCATTTCAGCAATCTCACATCTCAAACCCACCCTCATCTATTCAATCTAGCACAAATCATCTAATCACATCCTTGGTCTTGTTCCCATCCTTGCTACAAGCCTTGATCCAATCATCATCATCATCATTAGGATATATCCTCCCCTATCCTTTTGTGTCTTTTTGGGATGTATCCTTCCCTCGTCAATAACAATCTCATCATCATCATCGAGATGTATCATTCCCTACCCTTTAGTGTTATTTTGGGATGTATCCTTCCCTCATCACAATACTTTCATCATCATCATCAGGATGTATCCTTCCCTATCCTTTTGTTCTGTTTTTCGATGTATCCTTCCCTCATCAACAATACTCTCATCATCATCATCAAGATGTATCCTTCCCTATCCTTGTGTTGTTACTAGATATATTGTTTCCTCATCAACAACACTCCATCTGCCATTAGTTCATCTTGGCTTGTCACTTTACTAGGGCATCATCATTTGTACTTGAATCTGTTTGTGCTTTCTTACTTCTCTTCTTCTCCTTTCATTATCTCTTCCACATCCCATACCCTATTCTATCCATCATTTTGCATCACCTTCCCCATCTAATCTCACATCACCTCATCCATTTTGAGAGCACAACCATGTTCTCTTCAACCTACATGTCCTCTCGAGGGGGCATTATAAATACTTATTCTTTATCTTCACTCCCATCATCTTTCCTCCTAGTCACTCCTTTGAATGATTGGGTCATCTTTCACAATCTAACCATCTTCTTCGAGGTGTTACATTTTAATCTTCTTTGAAATGGTGCTACTTCGTAACACCATCTCAAAGAGGGGGAAAATGTAGACACCTAAATTTGACCACTTACTTTTTGTCAAATTTATCCATTTTCATCTAAATATCTTCTCACACACATTAATTAAATAATATTTCTATTATTTAATTAATACCCTTAAAGACCTCTAAATCCCTAAGGAATTTAATTAAATAATTAAATACTTTATTTCCTATTCTACCTTACCCCTTTTATCGCATAAATTAAATAAATAAATCTTATTTATTTATTTAATATCTCAAGTGTCACATCATCCATCACTTTTTCTTAATCCTAATCCCGATCCTAATCCCCACCTTACCTACCCACTAAATAGGTGCACACACTTAATCCAAGATTAAGTGGGTCAACCCAATCTCAACAATTTATCTCCATCATGCAATCTTGTCCATTCATCTCATTACCCTCTAAATCTATTTTTCTAAAACTTAGCCATTTTCATCTCTCTCATCCATTTTCCACTAGAGCGTCATTATGCTGCCAAAATTTTGAGTGCTCAGCACACATCCAATCGAACATCATAGGAAAATAAACATAATAGGAGACTTCATATGCTAGTTTGAACTCCTCATCACCCTATCTTGAGCGCTTTTCTTGTTCTTGGTCATTTTCTTGATTTTCTTGCATTTTAAGTAGATTAAAAATATTGCACACAACTAGAAATGGAAAATTGATTATCTATTTCGAGAATACTTTGGCCTTCTTTTTTTTCAAGGAATTTGTGTTTTATGCACATTTTAATTCCAATACAACAATTTATGCAACATGAAAACTTTAAGGTAGTCTTGTGAATGAAAGATAAATTTGGCACTCTAGAGAATGAGCTATTAAAACTCCCAAGGGCTTGTTGTTCTCAAGATTATCATACCTTTGTTTCAAGTGAAAATCTAGTGTCATGGAGTTATCACAATGTCCATTTTGGCTGCAAACCCATTCCTTGAAATCATTTTCAAGTAACTGGGACTAGTATGGATGAAATATTTATAAACGATATCAAAGCAAAAAATAAAATAAGAGAAAAGAAATGAAGAAAAGATAGAAAATAATAAAGAAATATTCAGTTGAAATGGGTGATCCATTATATCTATGGGGGATATTAATTTCTAGACCATAATAGAGCTATGCTTGGAAGAAGTCATATGTATCCTTTTTGGGGCTATGGATTTTTGGCTGATAGTAGAGAAATTCCCAAGAATATCATTACATAATGATGATATGACCCACCTCACATAGCTTGAGCCCAAGTATTGTTAGTTTGAGTATAGCTAGGTCTATGGGGGAAGGAAATTAATCAAACACACACAAATAGATTCAAAGTTTTCACCAATCCCCATTCGAGATTTCAAATCACTCATATATACGTAGACTAATTGTACCGAGTTGAAAAGGTTGTAAACCAAAGATTCTAGGGTGACTAAATACCTCTGTATCTTGAAAGAGTATAAAACATTTTCCTAATTCAGTTTCAATTTATTGTACCTTGCATACCCATCCTCATTTTCCCTTTGGTTCAAAATGGGTCCCTCTCTTTACATTCACCCCCTTTGTTGTTTTTTTTGTTTTTGGTTTTCCCCTTTGTTGTTTTCTCCTTCCCTTGGGCTTGGGAAGTTCCTTCTTCCTAGCCTGTCTTTTTTCTTTTGTTTGGTTTTTGCCATGGTCCTGAGACTATTTTCTCTTCAGTGACTTCTTTGTTTTTCCTTGTGCCTGGTGGGTGTTGGAACTATGAAATTTTGACCATTTTCACCTTTCACAATTATTACCATCCCACAAAAATACAAATAGTAAGATCCCCACATAGCATCCGACTTAAAATTTGTCATAAAGCCCCATAATATTCATTTGGCATTAAAACATGGATATATGGAAATATTGGCATAAGTGGATACAAGTCTCATCAAAGATAATATACATATCTTAAAAGTATCAGCAAGACATCAAACAGGTCATATCAATAAAATTGTGCACAAGGAGATTTGGGTCTATAATATTTATCGGCAAAACAAAACAAATCGGTATAATGGTGAAAACATCATATCGAGCTAAGTTACCTTGGGCTAACTAAGGAAAAGAGAAATCTATCAGGGAGACTTTGGTCCTCGGAGAGAGATTTTGAAATACTACTCGAAGCACTACTGGTCTTACCGATAAAGCGAAGGAGGGACCACTCGGCAAGACAACTGATGCGGGGGAAAGTTCTGAAGATCTTATCAATCCCTCAAGACACACCGACGAAGACCGAACCTTACCAAGATAAGAAATATTGGGGAGACGATACGCATTATCTCACCGAAGAGAAAGCATATCAAAGAGACAAATCATCACAGGGAGATCTAAGAGACATCACAGCAAATATTACTAGGTCAACGGAACAAATTGCTTAGTGTCAGAAACATATGTAAAATAAAGAAAAAATCTCGATGAGACCAAATATTTTCATAATGAAATAAGAATTGTTGGCCCGATTCATTAAGTTTGAGCGATAATTGTTTCGGTAAAAGTAGTGGTGATATTAAGGATGAAAAGAGAGAAGTTTTCAGGGAGACCTTCTAAGTCGGGGAAACTGCAGGAGGTCTTGGTGGAAGGATGAATGTTAAGCAGGCGGATCGGCCAAAGGCTTGAAATATGTCACCGATATTAAGTCTGATGTGACAGCGAGAATTTTGAAAAAACCTGCAACATTCATATCTCGGCAAAGGTAAGTAATGGTGCCATGAAGCATATGAGATTTTGCATATCGGGTAGGATCATTTGAAATCATTGCCTCGCAGTATTCAAAGTGAAGAAAAGAAAGGGAACCAGTAGAGAAATTAAGGCATTTACCTAGCTTGAGTTTGGAGGAAGTTGCAGTAAGTTTTCTTCAAAAACTCGTAAAAATTTTGAACTATGGAAGGCATTGTTTCAGGAAAATCAAAAGGAAGAAGACCTGGGCAAGGTAACCAACAAAAGGGAAAGAAGTAGAAGACTGAATCATCAATGGAAGGTACTGAAAGGAAACTTAATCAGGATCTCATAGATCAATTACTTGGTTCTGGACCTAGAGCTAGGCGTTCTGCACAACTCAAGGCCGATATTAACAAATTAGACGATAGGTGCAAATTTATAGGAAATATTTGGACTCCAATTAGGGGCTATGAGTTATTCATGGTCCACTAGCATAGGAGAACTCATTTTGAGCTAGTATGCAATCCATGGAGGCTTAATTTAGGGAGATTGGTGTGCCCTAACATCTTTATTGATGTGGAACTGATAAAAATTCTTGTTGGGCATTATGACCCAAAAGGTAGACCTATATGTGATTTGTTAGGAAATCCATTGATACATATATCTGAGAATGCAATAGTTGAGGTTTTCAAGATGGAAGGAATATGCAATGAGAAAATAGTGAGTGAAGAGCGTGACAGTGAGTTCAGGAGGATGGACACAATATATAAAGGATGGAGGTTTCCTTTGCACAAAATTAGGTGTCATGACAAGCCTATCCCAATGGAAGATAATGAAGGGCCACCCTATCATGTTTATCTTTTCGAACCTTACCTCAAATACACTTATTACTCAGTGGGACAGGTGTTAAGAATGGAAGTACCTAAGCATACGGTGGTTATACCCATGGTGATTGCTATATACATTCATTACCATAATTCAAGATCATTTGACTATGTTGCACATATTTCTAAAGAGTTCGATACAGGTTTGATGGCGATAAAATTTGGAGACTCAGTTCTCCATCTCAAGAATTATTCACTACTGCTGCATTTGGTAGTGTACTTCAGACAAGAGTTGGGTTTATGGCCCCAGGAGCCGAGAGTTTCACAAATTGACAAAGAAGGTAGGCCATTGCCTATTCAATTATGGACTACTATTTGGGATAGAAGGTTTTCCAATTCGAACTTTTTGCATTTTGAAGAGTTTTTTGTGAAACCCTTGTATAGACTTTTCAACCATCCTTGTGACTTTTCCTTATCTAAAGAAGTGAAAATATTTCTTAGGCCTAGGGAGTAAAATGGGTCAATCAACCATAATTGGGGGGATTGGTACTATTTAGATAATGCAACAATGATCAGGGTTTATGGCTTTGAGGATGCACCTTTCATTTTGCCTAGAACTATCCCAGATAGGATTGCTTACCTAGAAATTGTTAGGAAAATGGATTATTCCAGTGTTATGAACTTGAGTTCATATGCGAAACAAGCTTGTATGCCCAACACTCTGTGTTTTAGTGATTTCACTATATTGGCCAGAGAAGCTTATGATTCGATTTTGGATAAATTGTTGCATTATAACATGAGAAGGGCACCAGTTAGAAAGAACTTTGATCCTAAGGGGTATATTCACTCTTCCAAACAAAAGATAAATTTCGGAGGATACCATCATGTGCCCTATAAATCCGATGATATAATCAGAAACATGGAAGCAAAGAAGGTAGAGATTGTGATTGAAAAACATAATCAAGAGTTGATGGATGCTAAATTGTTATCCTCCATTAAAGGGATATCAAAAATAGGTGTGACAAAAAGTTCATCTCAGAAAGTTTCGAGAATGAGGACTCGGGACTATACATATGTTTCCCAGGAATGTGGTATTGATGAAACCATGGATGTAGATACGAGACATGAGGACTATAGGTCTTTCAATTCTGATGATGAATTTATAAAAACCTCAAAGTTTAAAACATTTCTATATAAGTAAAAAGGAAAAGAGATAAGAGGGCAGGTTGAAAATATTACACCACGAAATGAGGATAAATTGTTGAAGAGCCTACAAGATGAAGTGGATAAGCAGATGATTAGCATGACCCCTAAAAAGGGAAGGGAGCTGATAGAAATGGCTAGTGTTATGATTTTTCTAGGTTTGGACATGAATTTTGCTCTAGTTTTTGATAGTTTCTTGAAAGAAAGCAATGCCACGCACAAGCTAAGTGTGGAAAAGGTGACGGAGGTATACAGAGGATCAAAATACAACACTGATGATAAAAAATGGATGATTTGGGCATTGTATCCTCCTCACAAAAGGTCAATTATTATTGATACTAATAAGGCATTTGGACATGTCATGACTCTAAAGGCTGGGGAAGTTGACCCTGTGGCAACTGTTGGTATCGGAATAAACATAGCCAAATTGAACAAAGCTTAAATCCAAGCACTGATAAGGGAATAGAAATGTATAGAACTAGAAATTAAAGAATGTTGAGGGAAAATGAACACTTAAAAGACTTGGTAGGTGCTATAACAGAGTCAACAAAGATGCTTACTCAAGGTGAGATTTCATAGAAAAGAGATCATTGGGAAGGATCAACTGCATATTCTCAGGGTAAAACAGATGTATTTGCTGCAATAATCAAAAGAAGACAAGTTTTCCTAATCACTTGGTTGAATAAGCTTTGGGGAAAACATTCACAATTTGTCGATGCCATAAAGGAGCACAGGAAGGTAGATAGTAGAATTTAGGAGAAAATTGAGGAATTGGAGCAAAAGGACACCCCTAGCAATGAAGAAATTGAAAATTCCAACTGCATTATAGAGAGACACAGGGATTTCTATGAAGAATTGCAAGGAGATATGCAGGGATTGATAGAGGCTTCCAAGGATAGGTTGACCATGTTATATGATGATGAAGGAAAAATGAAAGAAGCGACTAAATGGAAGAGTGAATGTGAAGCAGTGCTCCAAGAGATGTTGAAAATGACCACTATGGAGGATTTAACATCGAATGACGCGTGTGAGAAGAATGATAAAATGATAATGATGGAGATTTTGATCCATGATGTAATTGGGGATTCTGATACTCACAAGCGCTAGGACTATACAAAACATATGTCTGCAGTTCATTTATGGCTTAACAAGAATTAGCTAGATAATAATTTGTTAGAACTCTCATGCTTTAGACTTTTGAAAATGTGTGACCTTTCACAAACTGATATATAAATATCCGTAATTGGATGGTTATGCAGGAGGTAGAGGATATAGAATTAGAATAGGATTGATCGCTATAAGCATTATATTTTTAGAATATTCAAAGAGACTATGGTGCATGTATAAATTTTGGAGGATCAAATGAATGGAATTTAATATTGTGGTGCTATTCTGGTATCAATTATTTGCTAGAGTTAATTGAAATATTATCAAGTTGTCTCCAATATTAATGTTTCTTTGTTATTTAAATTGACATATCAAGTATATTCTCAGTTTATCAGTACACATTTGTTGTATTTGTGTGGTATGATTGGCTGGTTCTTTCAAGCAAAGATTAATTCCTTCAAGTCACTCATAGTAATCTAGAAATTACCATTTGGATCATTAAGAAGAGTTTGATAATTACATTCCTGCATGTTTATCCAAGTTATAGTCTTAATATCATATGCCAAATCCTTAGAATCCTCGCTAAATAGAAACCATTCATTTAAAGCTATCATTTGACTTCGTTTTACCCAATAAGGCATTGGTCTCCCCTATTTGGATTATATTAGTTCTATTCAATTAATTTGACATCTCTTCAATTAAACATATTGATTCACACCTTGATATTGCATATGCAAGTTATACCAAATTAGGATCATATATTTCCATTATTAATTTTCCATTTGTGGATAGTTTGATCAAATAGGAAACATAAATTTAAGATATGTGTTATTCATATAGGTGCACCCGCCTAGGTCTAGTAGAGACTTAAGAGTAGAGGGTCCATCCATATCGGTTGGCCTTGTCAGTTGACCAACAACATAGTGAGAGTTTGGCAGCCTCTCATGGTTCATTAAAACCAACGTTTTTGAGACCCAATAGCAGGTTTTAGGTCCCAAAATATAATTTATACCTTTCTTCAAAAGTTCCAAGTCTGGATTGTCTCCCAACCCCACATGCTCAGTGCCTCATTGGGATTCGGATCTCAAAATGAACATTGGAACTTTTTTCGAAGGGTCCAACTCTATTTCAGTTCCCCAATCTAGTGTTGTTTTGGTTATCAAGATCAAAGGTTGGGTTTGGACTTGGACCTTTTGTCTATTCTCCAAGTTTTTCTTTGACTCTCAGCCCTATGTAGTTTTCTTCTTTTTCTTGCCTTGATCTATCCAAGAATGGGAGTTCCAATCAGACTCTCCACTACGGTTCCTATTCCAAAACTCTATCCTGATCTCAAAATCTTATATACCTACTATATTAATGGTGGTCTGGTTCATATGTAGTAGATTGACTTATAATTAGATTTCTAGCATAAACTAGGTCATAATCACAATTTTTTAATTAAACTATCAAGCTATAAATGTTGTTAGAGGTTGTTAGGAGAATTTAACATCCAATTGATTATGCGACTATGGTTTTTCTTTCCTATATTCCATTTGATGTTGGTTTTGTTTCTTTTTTTTTAATGTGTTTATGTTGTTTGCCTTGTCTTTGACATGTCCTTTCATATTTACTTTTCATGTTTTTCTCATTTGTTTTGTGTGTTTGTGTCCATTTTGTGCTCGTGTTTTTGCCCTCATTTGAGGGTGTAGGTTTTGGAATCTAGATCTAAGTTCCCACCCATGTTTTGGTCAAGGTTATTCATCCTCACATGGTTTTTTCCTGTGGGATCTTTGATTCTCATTGTGCCCTAGGTTTTACCTAGGATTTTTGTACAATAAACCTAGCCTAATTGTAGTGAGTAAAAAATTAATTATGGACCTCACATAACTTGCAACCCTACACTGCCTTTTTTCATAAGGATTCAGGTTCAAGATCCATTCTCGACCTTAATCTCTAAACATAAACTTGCCATTAAAATGTGGTTGCAAAATTCATCCTTATTACTTTCAATATTTAAATTCTCGCTAGACACCCTACTAGAAATTATGAGCTTAGGATCCATTCTCGATCTTGTGTTCCAACTGTTACAAATTGAAATAATTTATTTTATTTTTTATGCCATTCATCCTTGCGAGATCCCAAGTCCCAATGAGGCATCTTGCTGAAATATGCGGGTCTAGGATCCATTCCCAAACTCGAGTTCCAATCCCAAACAATAAAGTAACTTGTCCCTTGTTTTCACTATTCCTTAGGTCATGAGACTTCATGCCCCGATAAGAAAGTACACCAAAGTCCACGTTTGAGATATGTTCTCAACCTTGATACCCAAACCAAGTTATAAAAGAATCAATAAATTTCCTCATGGGATTTATAATATTGAATGCCCTTCTATAAAAAGAGTCTAAATCCAAAGTCCATCCCTAATCTCAATATCTAACTATAAAAAGTGCAACATGAATAAATTGGATTTCAAGAACTACCTTGAACCTTGCAAGATCTAAAGTCTCGAGGTGACACTTGAAATTTTGGTTCTAGTCTAAAGTCCAATCCCACTCTTGACTTCTAAAGAAAATATATAGTGCTATAGTTCGTTGAGCTTTCATGAACCCTAAGGTGCCTACCTCAGTTGATCTATTTGGGACTCCAAGTCCTAATCAAACCCCAAAGATTAATGTCCATGTTTGAAGTCTATTCTTGAATCCAAATCCCAAAGACAAATATGAGGGTCTCATTAGATCTCCAAATCCCAATTGGAAATTTTTCTCGATAGTTCTGATCTAGAGTTTGATCCTGACACTAATCCTCAAAAAATACAAGATATTTCCTATTTTCAAATAAGTTCTCGTGGGGTGTGAAAACCCAATAGGACACAATTTCATACTTACTTTAAGACTAATATTTATGAATAATTATGATTAATTTTCAATTGCTTTCTCTCAGATACCCTAAATGTTTGAATCAAGTCCCGAGTCTAGTCTCAAGATTTCTCAAAGGGATCCCAAACCTAAGAAGACAAAAGCTAATGAATTTCCACTCACCATGAAATAAAAAATTTTAGGTAGTCCTTGTCGTCTCCAAATTCACCTTTAAGGCTACGCAAATCAATTAAAAAAATTTGGGACATATTTGATTGGATTAAACTATGGTCTTAAATTACTCTTCAAATGGGTTTGATTTAATCTTAGAAATGGCTTCCTCAATTCATCCTAAAGTGTCAATCCAAGAATGTAGGATTTTGAACCATGTTGTGGAAATATACCGAAGAGTTGCAATCAATAAACCAAGGGTTTATGAATGAAAACTAATTTAATCTATATTTGAATAGAATTCTTGATTGGTAGAATTCATGTCATAGGTGTGACAAGAACCCATGAAGAAATAGTTTTGCAACAAAAAATAGATTACTGGCATACGAAAAAACTAAAATAAAAATCTATATAGAAGAATGAAAATATATCTTGAAATAATATGACATAATCAAAGTTAAACTATTGAATGTCAATAGAATTTCAACATCAATTGACTATTCAAATTCTAAGCTCATAATAGCTTTATTAATCAACATCTAACTATTCTTAATACTGGTAATAAGTGACTGATAAAATATACATGCCGATAGAAATTAAATGAATCGATAAAGATCACATTGACAAATATTAAGTGAATCAATATAGATTAACATAGTAATGAATTATACAAATAAAAATTGGTCAAATAACATAGTAATGAAATTAATTAAATAACTATGAAATAATAACACACATTACCACATGCATAAATCTAATGTAAAGATCACCAACAATCAAGGAAGTGGGCCTTGCCTTTGCCAGTTATTGAATGACAAAACTCACAAATACAAAACTACTCAACGCTAGCTATCACTCATTCAAATTGTAGTAATAGAGTATAGATTTTAAATCATCAAAGTCTGATTTCTATTATGTATATCTATATTAGTTTTCAGCATACACACATATATAGCGGTCGTACTATCAAAAAATAGATAAGTTTGTTTGTTCATTAGGCTTATCGGCCACTCATAAACAAGATTTTATAAAACGTCAAAGGCCATAGGCCACTTATAATGTTAAAACAAAATATCTTAATAAAAATTGATCGATCACTAACAAATTCTTGCTAATTTCATTCCATCAATCTCTTGAGGTCCTCATGCTTGTAGCAGCTTGAGCTTCCTTTTGAACCATCTCCTGCCATTTGGACATGAAACAATCAGAATTATCATGAATTTCAGTAATTCATTAAGACCAATTTATTTTCTTTATTTTATTAAATATTAAGGTTCCTTCATCAAATGGTGAGCGGAATATGGACAAAGACACACATAAAAAGGAAATTATAAGGTAAAATAGTGGAATATTCTACACTCATCAATATTGACATGGAAACCTTCATAAAATAAATCTTCTTAGAATATGCTACTCCTATATCCAATAATGTAGCTTCCTTAGGCCTGGCACATGTGGCATCCTTTTCAGTAGCTCTGTAATGCCTATATTTCATATTAGTAGCAACAACATGATATAATCATGTATGGAGGAAGTGCATTGACTCATGGGGCACAAAAATTATTGGACTTTCTCTCCTAAATGATCAGGTTGGTTTTTGATCTCCATCCATATGCAAATTTGAAAACCATAATGAAGGAAAAAGAAGTGTAGGAGTATGAAAATGATGTTAATAGGCACCAGAGATACATGAATAAGAAGTGGTTGAAAACAAAAGGGAAGTTAATTTCCAAACATCCTACCAAATTAAAAAGGTCAATTTTTTGAGAAGTGGGAGATATTATCGCATTGTTGTGTAGAAAATTTAGGAAGGAATATTCCCACATGTATGAGAATTCGATGCTTCACTTCATTAATTTAATATTTAAGGGTGAATCCTTTTTGGATTAGGGACAAATTGTTTGAGGTTTAATTCATGCTCAATTGACTATGGTAGAGAAAACCAAGAAAATATTTATGTCTTCTTATGTTGTGTATTGTGCTACAAGAATGGGTAACTTCCCATGCCTAAGCACCACCAGAGTTAGAGGGGAAGGTCAAGCATAAAATAAAGTATTGAAATATTAAACCTAATTGGAAGATAAGATTGTTGAGAAAAATTTCAAGCAGTTAAATGATGTCTTTCTCTACCCAATCATCAATTACTTGATAGGGGATATACGATTCAGGTTTACCAAAGAGGACATATCACTAATTGGATAGTAGGGGCAATAGTTTATTTAATTCCCCAAATCAACATACATTAGTCTTTATGGATATGATAAGGCTCCTTTCTTGCTATCGAGGTATTACAACTATAGGCTGATTTTGATTGAGTTTTTTAGATAGATGATGGATGTAAATGGAATGTTTTTTGTTAAGCATAAGGTAGGGGGAATAAAGTACCCTATCAATCCTATTTTTTATTCATGTACATCAGTTGAAATTTCACAAACAACTCAAAAATAATTATAGGCCATTAAAATTAAACAATAAGTTAAAAGGGATAACTTTGATACCAAGGGAAATATGAATAATCTATATGTGTATCTCTTCCCATGCAACAAAATGAACATTGAATACTTTTGGGAGAATCTAAGAGATGAGTTTGAGGTATGGAAGGGAAATTATGAAAGGTTGACAATACCTCAGATGAGGGATCTTGGGACCAAGGAGGATATCCTGAAGGGTTGTGTGATGATGGTCAAATACTGGACCCCCTATATGACCTATAAAGGATTACCACTAAGACCTTGAATCCTATTAATTGGGTGGAAAAGGAAGAGTTCTTAATTGACCAAATTTCCATGTGAGTGGTGGAAAGGAGTATCTCTTGGATAGATCTCCAAATCAAGAATTACAAGGGAAAAGGATGCAGTTCTAGGAAGCATAAATAAATAGGCACTAATACTTCCTTAGGGGTGTCTACTAAAGAGTATATAAGATTGAAGAAAAAGAAACCTACCCAAACCAAAGAAGAGGATGAAACCATAATTGAGAAGGTGTAAGAAGAGTTCAAGAAGACTTCTACCACATTTATGGATATTTTTGCAAGGGTAGTTTTAGGGTCAAGTGTAATTCCCATTTTCTAAGCGATTCCTTTAGGTAAGATAGCTATAGAAATAGTTTCTCCCACTACTACTCAGGTAACACAATTGAAAAGAAAAATGGGTGAAGATATCTCGATAATAAATCTAACAAAATATCCAAAATCTATTGATATTAAGGAGGTCCTTTCAAAGGAGGAAGAGAAGTCGGATGATACGGTGGATGAGGCACTATAATCTCTAAGGGGTAAAAGGTGAAAAGATATAAATATAGAGGAGATTGTTTTCAAATAAGAAAATGGTGGGGGAGAATATCCTGAGTATTTTCTAATGGAGGATGAGAAACATGAGTTAATTGAGATTTTAGAGAGGTAGGCTTCTCAAGTAAAAGAGGAACAAGAGATATTTGAGCAAGAGGAGGCTTAGAAACAAAAGGTTGAATAGAAAATATCAATAACAAAAATATGAGCAAGAAAAGAAAGATAAGTATGAGGAGGAGAGGATAGAATGGGAAAATACCTACTTTTCAAAGATGGTTGACATTAAGAAACATATAAAGTAGACTCCAAAGGATACCCCTCAAAAGGAATAATTTTTTTTTGCATCTACGAGGGCTCCAACATGGCTAAAGATGAACTTGAAAAATATGCAACAAATAGTAGGGAAACCCTTGAGCTGGCAAGAGATGATGGTAGAGGTAGAAAAGAAAAACCATAAGAAGAATTTGACGACTCTACACTCAATTCAAATGAATGATTCTATGGAGTTAGTTGTAATTATTTATATGATAATAGTTGACAAAGATCATGGCCAAGAACTTCTGGTGGAGAATACATTGTCAATGGTCAATTTAGGTAAGTAGACCTATGATTAAAAAATAATGTCTCTTGATTTGGTTGCTAGTTCTAAAAAGACCATAATGACAAAGGACAAACAAAAAAAGGATGAACTAAGGCTCATATTGAACAATTGAAAAGATTCTTGAGGGATATTTCCTCCTCAACTATAGAGCAGACTTCTTCGTCTAAGGCTCCTATATTGATCAGAAAGAAAGAGGTTGATGACCTTGCAAGATTAAATAAAAAGGCACCACATTTTTTACAAATGAATGAATAATTTTTGGGGAGAAATGGATGAACTTCTTGTTTTAGGGCCAAGCACTATGTGGAAGCTTTCTAGTTGGAAGAGTAGCTGAAATAATATATAGATAATATGAGAGAAGAAGAGGAAAAATATAGAGTGTACCTAAAATAACTCAAGGAGCTGAGTAAAATGAGCACTGATGAACGAACTATAAGTTTGGAATTTTTGGAGATGAGGATGTTGGCTATCTAGATAAATGAATAAAATTAATATTATTTCATATGGAGTTAATTGATGAATATAGGATAATATTACTTAAGTTGTAGAAATAATTTTATGAAGACTCATCATTATTTGAGAGTTTCAACACCATTGTTATCAGTCAATATCTCTTATTTCCAAGTAAGAGATTTAATAATCTACAGGCTATCAAAGATACATGGAAGAATAAATTAGAGGAGTAGATAAATACTAGAAATGGTGATGAGTAAACCATTCTAGAAAAAACTATGAACATCAAATTTGATGCTAAATGAGTCAAGAATGAAATTCATTAGCTTTGTAATATTGATACAATGGCTACTACCAAATTTGAAACTTGAAAAAATTTAGAATAGATTGGGTAGATGATCTAGACCCAAATGTGTTGACGCAAATGCTAACCAATTTGGAAGAGTATAAACTACAAAAAATAGGTTGAATTTTAAATTTCAAAAAGGAGAATATGTTTTTTTGACCAAGTCAATGTCAAAGATGTTGTTTTAAAGGCGCTCCTACCAAATAGGGAACATAGAAGTTGAGTTGAGTGAGTGGATAATTATAACAAATATTGGTTGTCTACTTTTGGAAAAATCAATTGCCAAACTATTAATTGTTTCTTTATGACCACACCCCTATTTTTGTGGATAGACATGCTCGGGGGTAGATATTTGGCTTCTTATCTCTTAGTTTTCGAGGGAAAATTAATTATAATATTTGATAAATTGTAAATTATTACTCAATATAAAGATCGATGAATTGAAGTATGATTTTCAGTCCTTAGGCTAGAAACAATTATTAATTTTCTATAGTTAGTTAAATTTTTTGAATTCTTTAGTTTAGTAAGTGTAATGCCCCGCCACACAACCCTAGAGGAAGTTTCAATTCACAATAAAATCGTACTAATTTTTTTTTTATTAAAGTGAATTAAACATACATGTTCACCTATAATTGAAAACATCCCCTAAGGCTACATAACCATGATTACTTAAATTCCGATTAACATACATCAATTAAATTACACTGCATTTAATAACTCAATTAGTAATCTTTCATTCAACATAAATAAATACCAAGATAAGAAGATAACATCCATAACATATATCCATTACAAGAATAACTGATTACAACACTCATTCTCCGAATGAGTCATAAATACATAAGTGTTACAATTACATAAATCCACCTCATAATTACAAGAGGGGTAAAATCAACTTATACAATTTGAAATACAACAGTGCTAGAAATGAAAACAAGATCTGCGAGTGACCAACTGGATGTCTCACCTCCACGAACTAAAGATCAATGGGAACCCAATGATTTATGGTGCATGCTCCACCCAACCAAGTGGTACCCGAAGGCCCACCCACCATGCTAGGAGATAGTAACAATGTAACATGGACAAAGATCTACAACCACTATCCAAAGGCAGACTCATACTGACTCAAAATGACATAACCAAATAAATGCTCAACACAAGTACAACTCTCACATCACTGAGATAGATCACATTGCTTCTAGACATAAAATAGATCAAGTATGTTCAGAGAACTATACACATAAAACAATAAATAATATTTGTCCTAGATAGAGTGTCATCGCATAGTAGTCATGAGATATCCTCTAGGAATTCTTCATAGGCTCCAGTAATCCTAGTGACCTCAACCGAATCTTGGCCCCCATGATCACTCATGTGGCATCAAATACCTCTCTTATTGACAAGATAGATGACTATGCAATTTCAGGCCTACTCACTCATACAAAGTCTAAACAAGCCCTTGTTTCTATGAGTGAGGATAAATTATCTTGATTAGTGAGAAGCTAGTCCTACTCTTCTAAGTACATTACTTTAGTTATCACTTGTTTAAATAACTTCTGAAGGTTACCTGGTTTACCTCTTTAGGCTCTGACGCCTAACAAAAGCCACTCTTCTAATGGACAACACACCATAAAACCATACTCCAAGGGAAACCCAAGCGCATACAAACTAGGCATCATAACCACTCCAACATAAGGAGGAAACAAATAATGAAACTCACTCCCAACATCTTGGAGGCAACAAGCACATAGTCGACTCCTTTCACAAGAGGTACAAACATCCCCGTTCGTGGAAACCGGGTAAAATTTGAAAAGACACCGTGCACTACCCAAGGGAAAACAAATGGTTGACATAAAGATTCGACAACCCTCATCCTCCAAGTTCTTCTGGAAGACTTACAATTTTGGACTAACACTAAATCCCAAATCCCACAATGCAACTTCACGACATAGCTACAACAAGCATTCAAGTCCCTATTCAAATCTAATATTTGGATTTCTTAAACCCATAATCATTCAACATGTAACATTTACAAAATCAAAGGCACGATAACATGGTTAACTCAAATAATCATATAACCCTTTGTGAAATATGGGGAAAATAAATCTAAACGACAATCACGAAGATCTTGCTATTTTTGGATATACTAAATCCATATCTCTTTCTTATTCCAATCATAGAGATTTAATTCTTCTAAATAGACAATAAATAAATTGAAATAAATATTTGTCTTTTCCAATATAACCAATTCCTAAATCTACTTTTAAAACCAACATAACTTTATGCAAGTAAATCCTTTCAATTTTTCTGCCCACATACTATATTCCTTTCAATTTTCTATCTAAACATGCAATTTATAAAATATCTTTTCCCTTATCTAATTTACCATGCATTCGAATCTTATCCTTTAAAACTTCATTCAAAATTAGATCATATGCAATTTGTAAAAATAACATAAATATTGAATGTACACCTAATTGAAAATATTCATATAATATATACTTTAAATATATAATAATATATTTAACTATATATACCTTGTATATATACACTAAATATATCTATTAATATTTACCAAATATCAAATTGTTAACCCAAAATAAATACACTTAATTAATAATCTACAAGATATATATATATACATATAATGTATATACACAATTATATATTTGCATATATAATCATGCCCACACCATATATCCACATATATTAAATACATATCCATATTAAAAATTTACCCAACATATATACATAATATATATACATAGTACATATACATACGTATATATGTAAACATACTATATATACATATTATATATATAACAAACACGAATTATATATTATTAAAAACTTACAACTCACATCCCTTTTCATGCGAACCCATTATTTGAGCGAAATTTAAAAAAATAAAATCTAAAAAAAAACATAAGCTAAAGGTTGGGGAGGGGTCGGCTATAGCCGAACTCCCGCCCCTCTCCATAGTACCAGTGGCTTAATGGTACCGATAGACTATACACAGTACAATGACCAATGGTATTCTTGGGGAGGCAACACTCCCCATGGGACACTGCATCCCCCTAGGTGGTGGGCACACTACCCCATGGGTAGTGCATCACCCAAGGATATCCATGGGCGGTGGGGTCATGACCACCGTCCACTAAAACAATTTTGTTTTATTTTTATTTTTATTTTTTCTTTTCATCTGGAATCCGAACTCATCAAACCGTACCAAGTACGCGTTTTCAAAATAAAAAGTATAAATATATATATATGTAATTATAAGTTATATGTATATATATCCACCAAAATATCTTACATATTATATATAAATATATATACATATATATATATATATATATTTACACAAAATCACATTTCTGGTAAAATTGAGAAAATAATTAAAAAATAACAAGGTACAGAAAATTAATTAAATTTTCCAGAATGAATTTATAATTTCACATATATTTAAAAACCGATTTTATCAAGAACATACCCTTAAATTCTGAATAATTCAAAATAAGAAAACTAAAGGGGATCTAACTTTCTCCATTACCAATTTTCTAGAGAGGTTTTCTTTTCAAACTAGATCTGATTGTTTTCTAAAGGAATTTAAATTTCTTCAACAATCTAAATATTTGAAGCACAATTTAAGGTTTAATTTAAACAATGAATCTACAATTTCATCATTTACTGGATTAAATCCTACAGTGAATTTAAACAATCTTCCCCAATTTTAGATTAATTTAAATCTAGTTTCAATTAACAAATCCTAATTCACAATTAATTTCTACAATAGATTCTTAAACAATTAAATTGTATTGAACAAAACAAGAACCAGAAAACACACAGAACAAAACCTAGAATTCGAAGCTACAGAAGAAGATGAATTTCCGACGCAAGCCTCCTCCAAATATTTCCTGAATTTTCTTCAAATGTGTAACAAATCCAATCCAAAAACTTCAACAATTGTAAACTGACTTTCTTCAAAACAATTCTACAATTAAAACTGCTTCAAACCCTTCTCTATGCAAATTTTTCCAAAAATCCTCCATTGCCTTTCAGAAAAACTTCTCTTCTCAAAAACCTCCTCTTGCATGAATGAATTTTCAATCCAAAACCCCTCTCTTCATTAAAACATGTAATCCTATTCAATCAAAATATCTTAAACAACCAAATATAATCCTTGGCATGCAATATTGACAATTACAATATTAACCTAATTCAATTTTCGAAAACACACTTTGAATATAAAATGTATTTCAATTTCTTTCAATTTCAAAATGTAATTTTCAATTATCTTTCAATTTCAAAATGTAATTTTCAATTATCTTTCAATTGCTTTTGATTTAATTTAATTTAATCCAATAAACTTAATTAATTAATTTTAATTATTTAATACTTAAATTCAACCCTTTTGAGATTAAAATTTAATTAATTAAATAAATTAAAATTTAACTAAATTAAATTTCATTATCAACTTTAAATATAACATCAAAGAATAATTTTAATTTAATATAAAATAATCATCACTTTCAACCAATGCAATTATTCTAAAAATTCATTTAATAATCAAGCACCTTTCAAAATCAAATAAGATTAAATAAGGTAAAACATGACTCAATAATCAAGACTGACAACACACTAAGGCTAGGGCATAGACTTGACACATGTTACCTAGCTACTATCTCCCACTCAACTTAACTGTTGGATAGACACGCTCAAACCTGTGAAACCAGGTGGAGTCAATGTCATTTACCTGCAACTTGAAACCAAGTCAACAACATCATATAATATATCTAGCATATAATACATACCGTGAAGAAGAAATCATGGATTCGTAGGGCGCTCGCAAGCGAGTGATGTGAAACCGTCCTCTTCACCAATACACTTATCAAAGACTGACATTAACATCATAATCAATAATCTCATAATAACATGTCATGCTAACTCTACAACATCATTAATCGATAATGTATGTGAAACAATAATCAGATAATCACATCACACAATAATAGTTGTCACTCAATAGTAGTGATCAAAACATCATAACAAAATGTATCCAATATCAAAGTAGTTGCAACCAAACATAGCATAAAGAAAACCGAACAAGAAGCAAAACAGAGGGGTATTATAGTAAGTAAGTCTAAAGATGAAGGTTTTTCATACACCAGTGAATATTGTTAGAGTTGAAACTATTTCTTATTTATCTCAAACATAATAGAAGGAACTAGATTTAAATCCATCTTTGGAACATCAATATGAATGGTATTTCTCTTTACTATTGTTGATTTGAAATCCATTGTAGGGATAAAAAAATATAAAAAATTACGATGCAATGAGGTTAAATTTGTTGAGTGAAATGATATATCTTGTTAATACTACACTATAAATGGGTGTGATTGTGTAAAAATTGAAAATTGATTCATTCATTAGTTTCTCTAAAAATTTCCTTAAGGAATTTCATGTTTGGTTAATAGGATAGATATTCATTACACTTTCTTTGGTAAAATTTGCACTATCTTTTGATGTTTATTTGAATTTTTTTATTAGTATAGTTTCAGTTTTAAATAATCTCTAGTTTGATATCATAGACCAACATGCCCCTTGAAAATTTTAGACATTTAGAACACTAAGTTATTGAGCATAGTTGTAAACCAACTCCCAAGAACTTGGAAGGTGACTGATTTCACAGTCTGTTGTTTTTCAAGAGAGGTAAGGCCTTTTATAGTCTTGCATATGTTTTTATGTCAATTTTTCCATCAACAAAACCAATATAACAAATCACCATGCTTTCATGGTCTCTTTAATGAGTAGGAGTATTCTCAAGGATATTTTCATGATACCTCTATCAAAAATCTTGTGGGTTGTATTCAAGTGATGTGCTCAAATGCCCAAATCTAGAGAAGAGTGTATATCATCAAGCTTTGTGCTTCATAGTATACATATCAACCAAGATCATAGTAAAGGTAGGCTAGCATGTTTTCCCCCAAGGAGAACATGCTATTCTACTTCTCTATTTCCCATAAAGTGTGTACAACGCCCCCATGTAAGTGTCTACCTCATCTATTTTGTGCAACTAATAGTGCTATGGTTAAAATAAAGATACAACAAATGATGGGGATATCTACATCTCCATATAGAATCCATCATAATTATATTTCAGCATTACTATAATTTTGCATAGGTTTCAATATAGTTGGTCAGCTAGGATATTATCTAATGTCCTCCCCTCCTAATCGATTATGGTTCTACCCTATATGGGTAACCATAGAATGTGATACACATCCTCAAGCTTCACAATAATCTCTCCCATTGAAAGACTAAAGGTAGTTGTACCCACATCCCATCGCTCCATTAGTTCCTTCAACATCACATCATGATATGCCATTAAGAGTATTGTGTAAATCCAATGTAAACCAACATATCTCATGTGCCTATACTCTACTACTAAGAGTAATTTGGTATGGTTACCTAGAAGTTTGTATAAATGACCCCATGGGCGCTCTCACATGGGTGGTGGTACTTGTCAATCATCAAAATATTATTTCATCACTTCATTTATTAATGTTAAATAGATTGAAGATACCACATACATGTTCTAAGATAATGTACCTAATTAAGGGTACTATAGTTGGAATTAGGTTCCCATACAAGTCTAGGGTGCCTATGCTAGACAAGGGAATCCTCATGGGTCTAGGGTGCCAAGATTGGTGAGGGGCTCCCCATTTTGAAAAAAACATCAAAAATTATACAAATTAAGCTCCCAATTATGTGGAAAGTGAAACCATGACTTACCTCTCATGTTGACACCCCTCATGCAATGCATACTCTTAGGGAATCTAGTCTTGGTGCACGAGATGGTTGTCATTGTGGAATTTTTACTCCTAATATTGATTGTCCTAGATCAAGATCTTCTCAAACTACAAAATTTTAAATAAATAATGAAAAGATGAAAAATTTATTACTTATAGTAACAAAAATAGCAAATTTCATATCATTTCCAAGTGTCTCTCATTGAAATTATCATAAATTGGGATTGTGAACTATAATTTTTGTGTCATTTTTTTGTGCTAAGAATCCTAGTTCAACCCTCAAGGTCATAAAATCATTTTTGGTCCTTGGAGTTATGTTTACATGACCATACCAGAGGAATTTCTATCAAAACCCTAATCAATTCAACATGCAGAGATCACCACCTTGTTTCTACACTCATAATATAAGAAAATACTAGTGGGTAGCATACATATACCCTTGAGTTTAATTCTCCTTATAATTTTGGAATAACACATTTTTTTGTATGTGTACAAATGATTTCTAATTTTTAACAACTTGGTTTTGTAGTATGTGATTCCTAATATTGTGGTTTGTAGGTTAAGTTATATTAGGAGGTTTTGTTCTCTCACTTGGAATTTTTTTTTGTGTCCCCTACAATATCCTCTTGGGTATCATTTCCCATATCTTATAATTTAAAATTTGGTAATATATCTTGTATATACATGTGTACCACCAAAAAAATAAAAGAAAGGAAAGATGATTCCCCAATGAGCTTCTAGGATTTTCCACCTAGAAGCTAGTCATAAATGGGCTCTCTTTCACACCTTAAATTTTAGGGTTCATTCAATATTGAGGGTGATGTGTGTGTGAATGTGATGATCTAAATGCAGGAAACTAAAAAGGAGATGATGAATCTAAACTATTGAAATACAAAGTGCTGGAGAAAACAATGTTGTATGCAAAAGACCTAGAAATGAACTGTGAAATGCAAGTAAAATATAATACAAATGAAATAGGAGAATGAGGTGCACATAGAATATGAATAGGGATGATATGAAGGTCTGGAATCCTGGTGAAATTATTACAGAAGTTGACAAGGAAACTTGTGCCAATCTAGGCAACTTAGTCCCAGATCTGGGAAAACTAGTCCAAAGCCTATTTCTACCCAATGGGTGTTTGAATATACAAATATCACTAAAAGGTGTGCCCATTGAGAACAATTATCCATTATTGTAAACTTATTCCACTTCTATATTTCTAGAAATTAAAAAGGGGAAACATAAGCCCTCGATCTGCACTTCGGTTCTTCATAGGTGTCTACTTCCGAAACTCTGATTCTAAGAACTGAAAGTGACTTGTAGTGGATGTTTGGACTTTGCAAGCAAGGAGAGGTCTTAAAAAAGTCTTCAAATCCTTCAATTATCTTCAATGTACCTAAATAATTCCATGATTATTGATCTTGAGTTGTTACAACAATCAACCATTGGATTCCTCAGAAAAAAGAAGTCTTGTTGAATTAAAATGCTCAACCCCTAGCTTGCTTGAGAAGAATGAGAGATGAGTGATTGAGAATATTGAGTGAGTCAAGAGAATAGAAGAGTTAGGATTATTTAGGGTTGGAAATGAGGGGAAAATCCTTTATTTATACATGTTGTGCCCTAATTTCTCAAAAATAAAACATCACACGCCAACTTTAGTGTTTAGGAGACAAAATCCTGCCAAAATATTAAGTTTTGATTTTTATGCCACATGGGACTAAGTCACCAAAGGTGGCGATGTAGTCCACTTGGGAAATTTTTATTGGTTTTTAGGTATTAAAGTATGATTATTGGTATTTGTTGAGATTGTCTTTCGAAACACACTTAATTCGGGCCTATAGGTGCATTAAGGGGTCATTGTGCCATAAGAAAGGGTTAATTTAGTGATGAAAAGCCTAGGAAAGTGTGAGGGTTGGTTACAACACTTTGAAATAAGGCTTGGTGAGGGGTTATTTAGATGAATTATAATGAAAGGGTCCTAGAAAAGTGAGGAAATGTGTTGCAACACTTCACAACACCTTTACAATACACCATAGAATCTAAGCAAAACTAGGCCAAAATGACAAGAAAGGACCCAACTGAGTGAAAAGTTTCAAGGCTACACATTTTGGTGACACATTTATCCCCTACTTTAGTGAGAGGATGAACTTACTTCAAAATCACACTAAAGTAGCCAAGTGATGCAAATGGTGAAGAATGAGAAAGACGAAGGTAGTGGTCAACCCCCCAGGTTTCTAGATTCTAAGTCAAGTCGACATCAGTGCAAAATGACACATTCAAGGGAAAATTATTTGCAGCCAAATGAGATACATAATCATGTAATGACAAGAACTAGAAGTAAGAGAAGACGGAAATTAAAAAGGTTGGATCAAGTTTCAACTATTTTCCCAACTAGTTATGGATTTGATCTAGGCTATTTGTCCAAAAATAAGATGTGTACTCACTTTGGGGTGACAAGAATCTTGGTTGGATTTCGGGTGAGAAGGCCCAAAAGCTGAAAATCATAGGTGACTATGGGGAAAGTCATGCCGCTGGTTAGGCTTCCCACTCAGATCATAGAAGATTTATACCTCTTGATAACTGTAATAAGGCACTACGAAAGGAAATTATTTTGAAATGTTGTAAGGAATGTTCAAAGGGATTTTGCTTAGTTCGTGCAAGGTATCTTCTTAAGGAACATCATGTTTAATGTATTCAAGAGAGGAAAAGTGCAAATGGTCTCATCTTGTTTATAAGAGAGGACAAGTGCAAGGTCTCATCTTGAGAAACATTGTACCTAATGTTTCCAAGAGAAGGAATCGCAATAAAAATAAAATAACACAATGAAATGTGAGTGTCAATGTATGACCCCACTTTAAAGTAGACACTAACACCATTACTATGAGAAAGTACTTTAAATTGGAAGAGGAGGAATACATGAGATCTATTTCAGAAATGCCTATGCCAAGTCATCTATTTGTGATAAGCTATCTCATGAAAAAGGGTGGGTATGTCACATTTGATTGAACTTAAGACATATCATCCACATCACAAGCGTGATCTTATATATTCATGAAATGTTAATGATTAGACAAAAGAGACAATGAATAGTGACATATAAGGACAAGGCTTCTTAACCCATTTCCCCCACTTAGTGCAAGACAAGAGTGAGTTAAAATGATTGATGAGATGCAAGGTAGAGTGAAAAATCAATATCAATTAGAGGAATGAGGTGCCCCCACATAAGGGAGAGCACCAAGCTCCTTAAAATGTTAAATTTTTCTACTCAAGGCCTTACATGCATTAGTAACATGATCTTGGACTCTATGATATGCGTTAAAGTAATTATTGTGACAAAATTTATTTCAAGTTCTTGGAGGAAGGGAGATCAAATGATCTTGGAGGAGTCTCAACAAGATACCCTCTTGATCAAATGTAGAAGGTGTTCCTTTATCATGTAACAAAGAAGTGTCTTGCTTAGTATAGGATGTCATACTTATGCAAGGTGCTATAGATTGTGATATTTTCTATGCTCCTTTGGAGGTGTGTAAAATCCAATTTATCAATGTTTTGCAAGATGACATTGGCATTAAGAAAATAATCCTTTATTAGGTTTAAGTGTTGGAAAGGATCACTTTGTAAGGTTTGGTTAGAAGGGTGATTTGGGATGGTGTTGATATGAGGTGAAGGCTTGGTGATTTCTATCAAAGGACAATAACCAAGACCATGATTTTTTTTGTGTGTGTTAGGCTTAATAGAGGTGTGGATACCTTGTTAATTAGCACCACATCCTTTTCCACTATATCCAAGTTGCTTCATAAGATCATAACCTTTTCCATAAATTATTTTAATGGCTTTTAGACTAAGTGATTATTCATGCTTTTCTTCTTTGTCTAAAGTAGTTGAGGTGAATCTATGCTTTCGAAGGATTGACGTAGTCTTGTGGTGACAAGACTTTGTTTCCATTTTCAGAGTCATTGTGTATGATCTTGAATTCTCCTCGTAAAGGAGGTGTGAAGTATAAGGAGCCCTAATCATCATCTAAGAGCTTCATGATTCACTCGATATTTTTTTCTTTATTTGGTTTTTGTGTGGGTTCCACTTGTGTGGTTGGTGTTAAGGTGTTGAAATTATTCTCTTTCATTTTTCTCAATGTGCAAGAAACTATTTGGTTTAGGATAAATGTCAAGTATGTACACTTTAATTTTATAGATGTCCTTCCTCTTATGATGAAGAGTGGAAGGAACTCCATTCATTTCATGAATCCACAAATTTCCTAAGAGTAGATTGTATGAAATTTCATGAGGCATAACATGGATTTTTGTTTCCAATGTGGCCATTCCAACTGTAAGAGGTATAGTGATCACATCAAGAAGTTGCTTTGTGACATTGTCAAATCCTCAAATAGATATACAATCAAGTATAATGGTTGATAAAGCAATGCCAAGCCTATCTAGAAGGCTGAAACTACACACATTAAGGGAAGATCTGGTATCTACACGAGTTTTCTTGATCCCTTTTTTGTTATATTGAGAGATTGTTATGAAAGCTTCATGTTGTTTTTTAACTTCCAAAGGAGGAAGATCACTTTGGTGAAAAACAATATCAACATTTATTCAATGAATAATAGCTACGATTTCATTAGGTTGCAAATTAGAAGGGATAGAATTTTTTTGTAGGGAATTATACATCATGTTATGATAGTGAGGGGAGGCTTGAATAAGATCCAATAATGATATCTTGATAGGAGTATTTTTTAGTTGGTCAGCAAGATCATAATCCTTAAGAATTGAATTTAAGTGAGGGGTAGTAGGTAAGATGGGATTGGGAATAGGTAAGGGTGTTGAGGTTTGTTGTGAGGGGTGCATATTGTTTCTTGTAAAATGTGTGTGAGAAATGGTATAAGAATTCGACTGCTACGACACATTATTGTTAGGTGGGTAAAGGATGAGTTTTCTTGATTTGTTTTGAGTTGGAGATTTGTGTCAAGGTGGGTAGAGGATAAGTTGAGGTTGAATAATATTAACATCGTTGAGAAAGGGAGAGGCTAATGGTGTATCTTCATTTTCTACTAAGGATGTAATATTATTATTGGCATTGTTAGCCTTATCGTGAATCATGATATCCTCCCTAGGAGGAAGGGTTTTAGGAGAACAAAAACCAACTTCTCTTAAAAATCAAAGGTTGGTTCTTCTAAAATTACTTCATTAGAAATAGGGGAATGATCAATGGTTGAATTTTCATTCTCAATAAGGTTTTTCTAGGTGAAGGGGGACAACCAATATTTTCATGACCTTTACTAAAAAAAAAATCTAATAGAAAAGTATTTTCTTCATAACAAGGAGAAATACTAAGAGAAGAAAAAATGTTATTGTCATGATTAGCTATTTTTGTGTTGTATTTTTTATTAATGTATTGTCCAATAAGATAAGTAAGAGGAGAGAAAAAACTAGGATTCTCATAACTCTCATTGATTAGTTCTTCTACCAAAATATATTCATCACCAAGAGGAGAGATATTACAAAAATAAATATGATCGCTAGGAATGTCCAAGGTTGTATCTTCTTTTACTAAAACATCTCATAGGGAGGGGATAGGAAAGTTTTCTTAGCATGTATAGATTTTTAAGTGACTATAATTTTTTGAATACAAATGAAAATCATATGTAACCATTTCATGTAATGCTTCAGAAATATAAACAATGTATATACAAAAATACAAAATATTTTTATCCAATATATGCTAAGCTTTAAGAATGCAAACAATGTAATTGTAAGAAGGAAAAGAAATTTTAACAAACTCAGGAAACTATTTATAACTATAGAAATTGTATATGTAAAAGTGAAAATTAATTTTATCATTGTGATGCAAAATTGTAGAAATGGAAGCATTTTCAGATCTAGTGATGAAATTATTTTAAAAATGACCCTCCTAAAATGATGTTTTTGAGCTAGAAGCATAAAAAAAATGTTCCTGGAACTTTCTAGACTTATAATATATGGTACTAGGAGCCTAATAAAGCACAAAAATGAGGTTTTTGATGCTATGACTGACAGTTAAAAATTTGGATAGGGACTAAGTCGCCCAGACTGGCGAATTAGTCCTAGTTAGGGTTTTTTTTTCAAAATTTCTAGAAATTTGCAATTGTTTTGGATGATTTTGATGTTGGATGACCAGAACAAGAAAGGTAGGTTCATATTGTGGATGAATGAAAATAAAACATCATAGGCCAACCATAGGGTTTAGGAGACAAAATCCTACCATAATTTTAAGTTCTTTTTTATTTTTATGCCACATGGGACTAAGTTGCCCAAGGTGGTGACTTAGTCCACTTGGAAAATTTTGATTGGTTTTTAGGTATTAAAATTTGATTATTGATGTTTATGGGGATTATCTTCCAAAACACACTTAACTCGGACCTATAGGTGCATTAAGGGGTTATTATGCCATAATAGAGGGTTAATTTAGTGATGACAAACCTAGGAAAGTGTGAGGGTTTGTAAAAAAACCTTACAACACTTTGACATAAGGATTGGTGAGGAATTATTTAGATGAATTATAATGAAAGGGTCCTAGAAAGGTGAGGAAATGTGTTACAACACTTCACAACACCTTTGCAAGAAACCATAGAATCTAAGAAAAACTAGGCCAAAAACCACAAGAAAGGGCACAAATGAGTGAAAAGTGTCAAGGCTACACTTTTTGGTGACACAAAATGTAGTTTCATATGGCTAATAAAGTGTGGGTTAAATGTAGCATCATAAATTAGCCCCCCTAAACTTGAAAGCATAAACTTATACTTTATGTGGGGTTGTCTTTGGTGTCCACTTCATTAGTTCATTTTGGAAACACTCCCTAGCCTTGAAATTTCCCTACAACTAAAGAGAATGTACCAGTTCTATCATAAAATTTCCTTCTTGATTACATTTCACCATTTCAAACCCGAAAAATACTCATTTTCTGAATGAGTCCAAATTAACAAGACCCTAAACTTGAGAATCAAACTTAATTATATCCAAAATAGCTGGTCAAGGGTTCCATTACCCTAGACTAAGTGTTTTACTAGATAATTTTTATTTTTCATTTATGTTAATACTTAATTTATGTGACATGAATTTGAATTTGAGATTTGGTAGTAAATTAATTCCAAAAATTAAATTTAAATGTGTTAGTAGATACAATTTTATTTATTCCTATGTTTCACTATATAAACATGGATTATTATTTCATAAAGAATGCAATCATAATTACAAAAAAGTTCTACCAAAATTCACATATGATTTTATAGATTATAAATCAATTTTTAGATTTGATCAAATTAGCACAATGATTAGATTTTGATGCTTAGAGAAAAACTAGTTGGAATCTAGAGTTGGAGATAGATTTGTCTCGCTTCAACCACCTATTGAATTTTTTTCATCTTGTTCCCATCTTCAGATTTTGATCTCCTTGTTTTCCTAATCAAGGTATGTTAGTAATTTGATATTCCCTTATGTATTTAGCTTTCTCTTGGGTTGATGTTGAATTTTTAATTTAGGAATCCTTTTCTAAACAATATGTGTAGGGTTTTTATTATTAACTTTGCATCTTAGCTCATTTCAGTGTTAGACACAATTAAGCTTCAAATCACACACTTTATCCATCAACAAATAAAATATTCATGGAAGTATAAATACCAAAATAGGGGTTTTAACTAAGGAAAACTACTATATAGCCACCCATCCCCTTCTCTTTGTTGTGATTTTGTGGGATTGGATTTGAATATGACAAGTTGGAAAATGGGAAAAGACAATGCAAAATTGTGTGCTAAAAATAAGAGATTTGCAAATCCCGAATCCCATTTCTTAGCCAAGGGTAACACTATACTTGACCCTTCAATTCAGATCCATTCTTTTATGATAGGTGCAAATATATCTTCCCTTCTTAGATTTTTTTTTTTTTTTTTGTCAAATTTTCATTTTCTTTCATGCAAATAATTAGTGTTTTCAAATTTGGTTTCATAGATAATTTGGGTAAAAAATTCACATTAAATCCAATCAATTTTTAAAGAAAAAAAGGAACCAAGTCCAAGGTAGATTAGTTCTTCTTCTATTATTTTATCGAATCTTAACAAACTATATTCACTTGGGTTCTAATGTTGGTGTGAAGAAATATTGATTAGGGTTAATATAATTGATATATTTAGAATCTCCTTTCTCACAAGATAGATAGAAGTGGTAAAGGGAAAGATACAACCATCAACCAAATAATAAAATAATGTAAAAATTATCTCTCCTAAGAGAGCTTAACAACCACTAAACATAGAACATGGTGCCACAATAATCCATTGGTCACCCATTAAAGATGACATTATAATATTCTTAGGTAGTTAAGGTAACTCTAAATTCTATTTTTTTAGCTATCATGAATTTGAAGAATATTTAAAACTCATGGTTGCCAACTAAAACTAACAAGATAATAAATAATCATCAAATACATGAACTACTCTATCAACAACTCCTTTTAACTATTATAATTTTAGATATTTCTTGGCACACCATGTTTTAAAACAATCATCACTAAACTAAATGAAAAAATAACATCTCAACAACAAGAAGCATCCATTAGAAATCTTTCCTAGATCAATTTTACACTGAATGGAAAATAGACCATTTGGCATGTAGGAAAACAATGGTGTAGAAAACAATTTCTAAAAAATGATGAATGATAATATGGAATGAATTTGATTAAATGAAGGTTTATGGGTGCAAGTTGAGAATCATATATTGTTGTATACATGGTCTCTTATATGTTCGGCCTAAGCAATGGGAGAGTGTATAATTTTGAAATGTTCTTATCATAACACATATGAGAGTTCCTATTACTAAACACTAAGGCCTTTTATATGACACCTCATGCCATTTTCTTGTTCCTTGATGGAATATTCACTCAAGTTCCTACAAATAATCTGGGAAAGTTCCAACCAAATTATATATATGACCCCTCCTAGTTGATAGCCTTTATATGGACCTTATCGGATATTTAGGTGTAGGAGGAAGCCAAAAATTGAAGGAAAGGAAAAACATGGATATTTCAAGTAAACAAAGGATATCAACAAAGATGAATATGAAAAATTTACTTTCCCACCTCTACCTCAGGAACTATCCCTAGGGATATTCTTTCAACTAAAAAAATATCTACAATTTCTAGAGACATAGTCAAGCAACTCTCCCAAGTTGACCAATATTTTCCTACCATGGATATTATACCCTTTGTAAGAAAATATCTAATATTCCTTCTACAATAATTTTAGTTTAATTTCCAATCAACTAGCCAATTTTCTCTAAGTACAATGATGAATGGGGACAAGGTGAAACTTTTCAGAATATTGATAGTTGCATAAATATATTAGGGGCTCCAATCAAGAGAACATAATCTCCTCCACCAATCAATCAATAATAACTTGATATTTTTGTATTAATTAAGCCCCCTATTAAGATATTTTAGCCTTGCATTCCCTAGGAGAAAACACATAGCATTGAGCCCCTTCAACTCTTGTACAAAGGTAATCCTTCCCCATATAATATAAACCAATTGGGGTACCTAAGGACTAACCTAATGAGGATGACTATTCTAAAAACCTTGAGTAAATCATCATTCAAATCATGAAACCAGATCCAAAGGACCCCTTAGGTACTATTTAGAGGTATGTGAAAGACTTGGAACCAATGGTTATAGTCATACACAAGGTGGTATATATTTCCAATAATATATATATAAATCATTGTCCCTTGGTCTTGCAAGAGGCCCATCACATATTAAATTTTATGGATGAAGGATGTTATGAAGAGTTCAAGATAATTTTCCTTTCCAAATAATGGCCCAAAAACTAGACTTCAAAAATGAAAATGACATGGAATCCTAAATGAATAGAAAATTCCTTTGGAGGGAGGGATGGTATGGTGTTGAGGACTCTCTATGGGATGTAAATCATATTTAGTGAATTATTCTATTTTCTACTTAAACATTTGATTTCCCACACTCATCTCATGGAGTGTCTTGATGAATCCATACAAATTTCATAAAAATATATGTTTGAAAGTGAAAGAGATCACATAGAGATTCCAAGACCAAATAGAACAACAATCATGCCTCACTAAAGTAGAGAAAGCCAAAGTGTCAAATAAGGAACAATAATTTAATGAGAAGAATGAACATATAGTATAAAAGGAAAACTAAATTGTAGGAAAGGATAAGCAACTCATAGAGTTGTAGTTGGAAAATGTGAGAACCAAGTGCTAGTTAGCTAAGGTAGATCAACTGGTAAAAACCACTTAAGAGAAAGAGCTCCTAGTAGCCCACCATTTGAAGCTTCACACAAAGGAATTCTATAGGCTATGGAAAAATATATCCCAACAATCTACACTATCCTCATCAATATAAACACCTTCAAATAAATGTTCTCAACCATCCCCTCAGTTGAAATTATTGTTGACAATGTTTAGTCCCCAAAATTATTTTTTTTCGGGGGAAATGATGTAGCTAACAAAATAATTATATTCATTTTGTATTTAGTTCTTGAATGTAAAAATTTGGAATTTATCGATGGTTGGTAGTTTTCACCAACCATTGGACACTTTAATACCCCTATTGTAATGAATAATGGGGACCACATACACATAGTATTTCCTAGGAAACCTTATGAATATTGTGACTAAATATATAATACATTTTTATGCAATTACTATTATAAATTATTATATTTTTGGTTATTATTAGACTATTTGATTTATGAGGATCAAATAAGTAGACCTAGGTAGTAAACACTAGGATTTTCTGATGGGTGATAATTTTCAATATAAAATATGAAAGTACACCCTTTCATCATACACTTTTATAAGTTCATTACTTAGTACAATTTTAAAGGTTTACTTCAATTTCCATCTTTTCATAATATGAACTAGAGTGATTTTCTAGTCTCCCAGTATATACCTAGTTTTTACAAAATTTGAAAATTCTTTCCAAGCTTGGATGCTTGGTTTGTGGTATACCACTAACTTCCTACACTATAAACTAGGGTATCCTAAAAAACTTATAATATTAATCATTCCTTCTTGATTATATTCTCCATATTGTCTAGGTATGTTAGAAAATATCATACTCAAGAATATCAACAAATTTAATAAGAGATATATAATGTGATGTGGTTCAAATGTGTTGAAATTTTAGTTTGGTTATGTCCATAATTTTATTAATTAATTGAATTTTTTAGTGAGGTTCTATTATTTCTAATAACTAAAATTTATTTTTTCTCAACTTTTTTGTAGGCTATATATTCATCTTACACTTAGTATTTTCTTATATCTAACTTATGGTTTATCCTAATTCCAAGATTCCATAGCATTCTCACTATCTATATTGTAACTATTACTATCTAAAATGAATTCTTTCTCTATGTTAGGTTCATGCTCAACGTCTTTGAGTACTATTCTCAATAGTATAGGGCCTTTGGTTCTTCTTCTTCACCTTCCTTTTTATTTACTTCCTCGATTTTAAATATTAGTGTGTAGAGGTGTATGCACTATATTTTTTTTTTTTAGAGAATGACATTTCTTCTTTTTAGGATTATTTTGCAATTACAATTTAAACCAATCTACGTTTAGTAGAATGTTGAAGTTATCAAAAAATTCATTCATCTCTATCACTTCAAAATCTACATTAATTTTTATTCCCATTATATTTCTTTTATATTTCTCTAAGTCCAAATATCATAAAATTATGGCTTCCCAAATTCTTCCTAGGTTATTTTGGGTTTTATTTTTATATTTTCTCCAAGCTTAACTAGTATATTATGGATGTCTTTATTGTACTTCTAATATGAGGTATATAAATTATATTTCTTTCCTTATTATAATATTTTAAAATTTGTTTTGCTTTCTCATAATACTCTCTTCTTCCTTGAATTTTGTTAAAATTCCTTTCATAGTTGAACTTCTTTTTCTAAAAGACATGCTTTGTGGTATTCTTCATTTATTTTTTCTTGTAAAGTAATGCTTCTAAAAAAATTCATTATTTGATTATGTCTTGATTTTATTAGGATTTTTTTTTCATCATCATCTTTTGTCTCCTATTTTGGTTCATCCTCCCACATTCTTACTTTTGTGGTATCAATTCCTCTACTAGTTATCACCACAAATTTATTCTTCATCCTATATCTTCCAATGACTTTCCTCCTCAATTTTTTCTTCTTTGGTAGATATTATGTATCTAGTTCTTGTACTTATATTAGCAAGGCATGGTGTTTTTATCTTTCATTCACCCTACTCATATCACATCTTTGGGATCCTTGATCATCTTGTGTAAATCCTTATGATTTTTTCTCCTTTCATTGCATTAGCACCACACAACCCTTGAATTTTGGTTTACGATGGAAAAAAATTTAATATTTTTATTTCCTAGCATAGGTGAAGAGATCATGATTAGAGTAACAATAGAAAATATTTTTTATTTTATTTTCTTCTTGGAATTTATTAGCATAATATCTGATTTGGACAAATCTAAAAAAATTATTTTCTTCTCTTCTTATTTTTCCATGATATCTTTCTCTACTATGGCCTCCTAGATAATTATTACAATATTCCCTATTACCATTTACATGATAGATAATTATGCATTCCTCACTTATATTTTGTAATGGATTGAACTGTGTTGCATGAGCATTGTGCTAGTTCTTCTAGGTTGGCTATCAATAACCATGGTCATGAAAAGCTCTTTTTCCTTGTCCCTCATCTCTAGCTACTCCTTTGTTAAATTATTATTATTTGATAGTGGTGCTTACACCAAGGTTCATGTTCATCATTACGCCTTAGCCTAAAAAATATAAATAGAAAATAATCTACCTCATCATCATCCCATTCACCAAAAACTTTATAGTAGGTGCATTCTAAGTTCCTAGGGGTTTACTATAATTTAACTTTAAGGGTCACAATTATTTTTTCTTTATTTTTTAATGGGAAATCATTCCATAGGTGGATGTCTTCTATATAATAGGTACACTAAATTTTATTCCTATATAGTAGTGGAATTTGTGTACTATTTTCACTTTTATCCAAGACATGTCTTGTTTGATCTTTAGTTATAATTCTAGTCTCATTTTCTCGAATTCCCTATTTTATGTTGCAAGTATGGATATGTTTGGTGGTGTTGTCTTTAATGTTATCATTGATGTCAATATAGTTCAGGTTGATTGCAGATGGTACTTGTATAGTTGAGATACTATAGAAGTGCTTGGAATACATGGAGCTATATTTATGAAGTTGTAGTTGTGTTTTTGCCAAGTGATTTTGAGAAAATTTGAGAAATAATGAGGGAAGTTTTGAGTGTGCTTTGATATTGTGCTTTGCATTTCTTTTGTGTTGATCCTCTACTTGTGTGGATTTTTTTAAATTTTCATAAGCTTCAATCGATGATATATACTGATTTTTAGCTTATGGTTCAATGGAGAGTGAAATATATGCTCATCGATATGTGAATTGGTTTGGTAGAACTATTTGTTTGTGGATTGGGAGAAATGTGTTGGTTCCATAGTCTTCTAGATTTTGGTTTCAGATCTTGTGAATTGGGGATATAAATACTTTTAACGGTTTCTATATTTTGACAAATTTCTTGTGATCTGGCACTCTGGAAGACCTGCTCCAGAGCTCTTGTGTGTTGCTAGTTGGTCTAGTTGGACTGTTGAAGAGTATTTTGTGAATGAAGAGTGTTGAAATTGCTACAGATGTGCCTGAAGTGTTCTTGGAGATCATAAAATTTCTAGTGAAGTGTGTTGAGTGTGTTGGAAAGAGACACTACAAATTTTATTTTGTGTTGTCATTGATGGCAATCCTAATCAGCGGTTCAATCCACATGTTAGAATTTTCTCATACCAGAAGTCAGATCAAAGTTTTGTATTTAATAGTCAAACAAGAATAGAGCATCTGACATAAATGTATTTCATCGATTCACATGCAATTTATTATTATCATTTTGAGTTGTGGATCTTAAGGAAAATATTTTGGTGTACATACTACCTAATCTAGGGTGTGCATTCATTGGTGTGAAATTTAGAAGATCCAGTTGATTAATTCCCTATTTATTAGTGCAAAAAGCTGACTTTGAGGATATAATATGTTGTGGATGTTCATTTGAGTCATTACTATTATATGGATGAATTTGGTGGTTGTGCATCAAGAATTAACCATGGATTGAGTCGATAGTTTGTAAATATTTTTCATACTTTTGTTTGATCCAAAAACAAGTAATTAAATCATAGTAGTGGCTATATATAAGTGATTGATATATCATTTTGAATATGAATAGATGTGAATATTTGGTGTGTGTTCTAAATAACAGAGCGATTATGCATAGTTTCACTTGTGTGTGAAATATATTTGTGATGTGAATTAAAGTAGAGCATAGCAGAAGAGAAGAATTAGACAGAAGGTCAAGAATTCGATTATTGAGCCTAATTGGAAGTGTAATCAGGAATATCTAGATTCTAATCTCCCAGTTCAATTTCTCAGATGGATTTGACCTGATTATCTTTGTAAGACAATGAGCTCTAGGAAGTGTACTTGAATACAACAACATTCCCATTTTGTAAATTTTTTTTGAGTATGGTCAGATAATATTGTGGATTTTCCTTCCACCGTGGTTTTTCCCCTAACAGGGTTTCCATGTAAAAATCCTTGTGCTATGGTGTTATGGTCATTTACTTTATGTTCATGCATATTTATTTTGATTGAATGTTATAAATGCTCGAAGGGAGAGATTAATAAAGTTTAAAATTGTAGAACAATGATTCACCCCCCCTCTTAGTGTTCCTTAATTCCAACAATTGGTATCAGAGCCTAGTTCCTTAGAAGAAGTTTAATAGCTTGGGGAATATCAGGGAAAGAAATTCAATGGAATCAAGTAGTCTTCAACAATAAATTTTAGTGGCCCTAGATGATCTTGATTATTCAAAATCTGAAGTTCAGAAATTGCAAGCAAACCTCATGGATGCTACGAAATTCTTTGAACCATTGAAAGATAAAATAAATAAGTCCATGGAGAAGAGAAAGGAATTTTGTGATCTAATTAAGCAAAATGGCAGTAAAATCATTGAATATGAGAGACTAATTCAAGCCTTGAAGGAAAAGATAGAAGAATTTGAAAAGATTACTAGAGATAATACAATCCTAAAGCATGATATGGAATCTATTATGATGAGAATGAGCAAGGAGATTGAAGACATAAAGAAGAATGAAGATAATCTTGCTCAATCCTTAAAAGAGAAATTTGAAGAATGCAACAAAATTAATGATGGATTCTTTAATCTGGCACTTGAATTGCAACAATCTAATTTATCAATGAAGAAGAACTTGAAAGGTGGGTTGTTACCCTTAGAGATGAAATTGCTACTACAAATGAACTCAAGGAGAAGTTCAAGATTATCTCAACCAAGCTTGATGAACTGATTAGAAGTTAGAGGATATAAGGTGACAAGAGAAGTCTTGGATATGAGGAAGGAGAAATTTTTGAATTTGGACAAAAGAGATTCAGGCAAGGAAATCTGATGAACAAATCTGGAAGGTATCCAGTAAGACAACCTAATTCTCAAAGATTCAACAGTTACTATTTTATATGTAATAAATTTGGTCATATGGCTTCTCAATGTAGAACTAGAATTAATTCAAATGGTCAATCATTCTCTAGTTAGTTCTTTAACTGCAACAAGCATGGTCATAATTCAAATGAATGCAAAAAAATGATAAACAACTGTTATAGAGTTGTCACATGTTATACATGCAATAGATTTGGGCATATTGCTAACCAGTGTAGATCAAGAGAAAATAAATGAAATAACTGATTTGGACAATGAAATGTGGTGTGCTACAATTGCAACAATTTTGGTCACATTTCTAGATTTTGTAGAAACAAAAAGGGTCTGGTAAATCAAAGAAGAAACATGCATAAGGATGAAAAAGGAAAAGGGAAAGTCACTATAGGTGAGATCAAGAAGAAAATGAAAAAGAAATGGGTGAAAAATAATCCCTCTACAGAAGCAATTGATTCTACACCAACACCAAAATTAGGATCTGGTAATTCCTCTAGGAATTAGATTAAGGCCTCTAGCCTAAGGGGATTTTTCAAGAAAAAACTTCAAACCCCTTATCGAAAGTTGGTGTCAGGATATGGATGAGTACATTGATGATACAAAGATGTTGTTGAAATAGTTGAAGAAAATATTTATGCTAAGTTGGAATTCCACAAAATAATTATCTTTCACAGTGTACGAAAATAGGGTATCCGGAAGAGTTAGGGAAAAATAATTTATTGCAACAGAAATTTAGGTATGCGGATGATAAAAGGTCATTTTTATTGTTCATTTGTCACTTTGAATTTTGAGAAGAATAATTTTAGAGAGATTTGAAGCTAACCTTGGAAATTCGGTGAAACTACAAGTGTGAAGGTGAATCAGTGATCAAACCCCTAATCGACAAAAAGGTATTTTTGACAAAACTTGTGAACTTGTGAATTTTTGAAAATGAATACTCCATTGGTAGTTGATACCAAGGACACACCCCATCCAAATTCAAGTGGCATCCTTTCAAATCTATCAAGATAGACCTGTTAGGTGCATTTTCATTTGTTATGTATGGTGTCTTATTTATTGAATACATTAGGGCATATATTCATGCAAACATTGAAGAATTAGGAAGCTCATAGCTACTTAATTTTATAACAATCACATTAAAGGAGAATATTTTTGTGTCAAACCCAAATTCAAAACTCTAGAGGAGAATAAATTTATACAATTTTTTTAATTTCCCATGTTTGAAGAGTGCAAATGAGTTTGGTATACTTTCAGCCAATTTCAAGAAAAATTTATGTGGTTGAATCAGCCCTTCAAGATTACAAAAGAATCTATAAGCGATGTTACAGGCTTAAATTCCTCTAGAGGGTTACTGATTTTGAAATTTGTAGAGAATCAAATAGTTACTCATACAACTGGTTCAAATTATGATAGAAGAGCTATATCAATTGACGATATCATTGATGTAGATGCTAGATTTACATCTATGGTCATTTGTTACAAAATCTGTCATTCTATATGGGATAATTTTGTATCTAGCACAACTATTTATGTAGTGTATCAAATGGTAAAGGAGAATGCATATTATGATCTATGTGAGTTTCTTAGAAATTAGTTTATTGAAACTTTTGGCAAAATCAAGAAGGATAAGAAGAATTCCTTTAAGTATGGTAAATTTTTTTTATGTTTGTTCTTTTTGAAGTTGTGGATTTGGAAAGGTACAATGGCAAAGAGATAGACCTGTAGGTGCTCAAATCAAAGATCTCTTGTGCAGATTTGTTGATAGTAAGACAAAGAATACTACACTCTAGGGATATTTGAAAAAAATTCAGAGTATGATGCATGCTAGAGAAAGAATTCCCACATCTATTGTGGAGAAGTAAAAAGATACTATCTATTTTATGGTTGACACTGATCAATGCCTAATGGAACCTACAGATCCTAGAACAATTTGGATTATGCCAATGAGATATGAGGTTGAGGAAAAAATTTTGGAAATGTATGTTGAACATTTGTTGAGAAAACCTCGGGATCAATCAAAAGAAAGATTTGGTGCTTTTTCAAAATAAGATATACAAGTGCACAATGAACTTAGGAAACCTGTGATAGTCTAAAGAGTAAGAAAAGAAGTAGAAATATTTGTAGAAAACATGGGTATATCCACTGAAGTTGTGAGAGAAGCTAGAAGGAAGAGAGAACAAGATGAAGTAGGAGAGCTATCCAAAATTGAAACTCCTAGTCCGGTAACACCCTCTACTTGAACTAGATCTATAAGAATCTGCACTCTCCCTTCAAGTCGTACAAAGGAATCAAGTCCTATGAAAATTCAAGTGAATTAATCTAGTAAGGAAGGAAAAAGGAAGAAGGAAAAAATAAAGAGTCTATGTTGTTTTCTCTAAAAATGAAGAAAAAAAATTTAATGGAGTGAGAGAAATTAAGGATTAGGGTACAAAAGCAGTGACAATATCGAAGGACAAGTCCTACGGTAAAGAATTAAAAGCACAAAAGAAGATGAAAATTGTCAAAATAGGTATGTTTGTAAAGTAGAGAATGCATTGATTAAGAAAGGCAATCTTGGGCATCTTTGTGCATGGTATGACACCTTTGGTAGTGTCGATCAAAGAATTCTTGACGAAGCCTCAATAAAATAATTTTATAATTTGAATAAGGCACTTATTGAAACAATGTTTTCTTTACCTAAAATTATTTATGAAATTCTAGAAATGAGAAGAGTAAATGCAAGAATTGAAGATGAGAAGTTTAGAAGTTGAGAGAGATAATTCTTGTAGATTTATGTCTAGTAATGTATATTCAAGAAATGAGAACAATTATGAATGGTTCCAAGAAAGATTTCAAGAGAAAAAAAAGAGTAAACAAGCTCATAATTGGTTAGACTAAAGAAGTGGAAAAAGAAACAGAGAAATTTTTAAAGGAAATTATGTTAAAAAACAAAATTGATGTTGTCTCTGAAGAAACACATGACAAAGATGTCTCATCTGATCGGGTAGAAGAAGAGGGAAAATAAGATATAGTTGAGGATACCTAGATTCTTCTTTATGTGGATAATATATAAATTCCTATGGAGATTGATGGTCCAAAAATCGTATCAATTAAAAAAGTTGAGATCCCTAAAGATAAGAAAGCATTTGTAGCCAAGGCAACAGTGGTTGATGAAAAGAAAGTTAATATAAAGGAAGTTTCGATTAAAGCAAGACACAATTCCAAGGAAGAAAAGATTGTGTGGAAGAACAACATGAATAATTTTATTTTGAACTACTAAAAGGTTCTATCAACTTGGACACTTTATCTCCCAATTAGAATATGAAGGTAGCTTCACTCCCTCAGAACAAGGCATGGGAAGAAATTCTCAAATCTCATATTGAAGATAGTGAACTTTTAAATCTTGCATCTGGTGTTCTAGATAAAATCATGCCTACCTATGTTAAGGATCCATCTAGAACTCCCTCCGATGAGCTGAAGAATCTTATTAATGTTGTAAGTACTCATTTTGAGTCTCTTGAGAAATTAGTCAAGGATAAAGCTCAGAAGGAATTTGATAATAAAAGGTTTGGTAAATTGAAAGGGATGATAGATAGGGATAAATATTTGGTAGCTACCTACATAATAATATTCAAAGTGTGTTGTTTGAAGGTGGAAAATTTTACAAATCATGTATATCTTTATCTAAGTTTATTGAGGATTTTGTAAAGAAAACAAAATAATGTGAGAAACAGTTAGCAAAAATCACTCAAGAATTTAACCCTCTAACTGTCTCTGTTGGAAAAAAAGAAGGTCAAGTAATATCCCTACTTGAAAAGATCAAAAAATTGAAACATGAAGAAAAAAAAATGGTCGGAAGAGTTTGTGAGATTAGAGGACTATTTGGTCCTAAGATGGAAACAATGTTCAACGCATTAAAAGAAACACAAGATGTTATGGTGGTTAGTGATCCAACGAATCTTGAATATGTAGAAATGCAATCTTAATTATTTTGTGGTCATGTGGTTATCTTGGAGAGTCTCAAGAAGGTTTGGGACATGATTTTGAACCTATTGAAGAATAATTTTATAGATTTATTCAATTTTATGTAAGTTGAAGAAGCTTGTTTGTACATATGCAATTTGTTCATAATAGTTTTGTTTGATTTTTGAAATGCGCATTCCTACCTTTTCCATTGATGTCAAAGGGGGAGAATGAGATAGTGAAAACTTCCTTAATCATCTCAAGGGGAGAGTTGTGTTTTTGATTTTTTAAGAGTAGCATTGTATTCACATTGGTACTGATCTGACACTTCATCATTTTTCTCTAAGTGTTTCCATCAATGCCAAAGGGGCAGATTGTCGGCAAGAGACACTGTAATTTTCTTTTTTGGTTTTCATTGATGGAAACCCTAGTCAGTGATTCAACCCACACATCATTATTTTCTCATATCGGAAGTCAGATCAAAGTTTTGTATTTAACAGTCAAACAAAAACAAAGCATCCAACATAAATGTATTTCATTGATTCAATTGTAATTTATTGTTATCATTTTGAGTCGTGGATCTGAGGGAAGATATTTTGGTGTACATACTACCTTATCCAGGGTGTGCATTCATTGGTGTGTAAGTTAGAAGATTCAATTTATTAATTTCTTGTTTATCAGTTCAGAAAGCCGACTTCCAAGATAAATATGTTGTAGATGTTTGTGAAGTTATTGTTTAAGTATTTTTTTGTTCAACAATGTTCATCTGATTCATTACCATGCTATGGCCAAATTTGGTTGGAGCGCATCAAGAAGTAACCATGGATTGAGCCGACAGTTTGTAAATATTTTCATACATTTGTTTGAGCCAACAACAAGTAATTAAATCCTAGTAGAGGATATATATAAGTGATTGATTATATCATTTTGAATATGAATAGGTGCAAAGAGTTGGTGTGTGTTCCAAATAGCAAAGAGATTATGCAAAGTTTTGCTTGTGCATGAAAGAGATTTGTGATGAAAAGTAAAGAAGAGTAGAGTAGAAGAGAAGAATTAGAAACAAGGTCAAGAATTCAATTGTTGAGCCTAATTGGAACTATAATCAGGCATATGTAGATGCTAATCTCTCAGTTCAATTTATCAAATGGATTTAATCTGATTATATTTGTAAGATAGTGAGTCTTCCTTTGAGCTGTCAGATCTAGGAAGTGTGCCTGAATGCAAGTGCATTCCCATTCTGTAAAACACTTTTGAGTATACTCGGATAATATTGTGGATTGGCCTTCCATCGTGGTTTCTCCCCTAATAGGGTTTCCAAGTAAAAATCCTTGTGTTATGGTGTTATGGTTGTTTTTTTTTATGTTCATGCATATTTCTTTTGATTGAATGTTATAAATTATTGAAGGGTCAGATTAGTAAAGTTAAAAATTGTAAAAAACTAATTCACCCCCCCTCTCAATGTTCCTTGATTCCAATAGAGTGATCTATATGTGATCATCTTATTGGAGATGTGTGTACTTCAAATTTCAATGGTGTTTTCATTAGGTTTTGTCGACCTGATGTCTACACATTACATTAAGTTTTTGCATGAAATTAAGGAAGTGTGTGATTGATCCAAGATTTTTTTTGGGTCTTAAATTAAATATTTAATTGGTCCTCTCTCATTCTTATCCACTATGGGAATGTTGAGTAGTTGACATAGTTTGAATATTGAAAATTGAAATTGCATAGGTGAACTTGGAGAATGTTTCTATAATTGAAGATGTGGTATAAAATAAAATCAGGTTGTTACAAATTGAGTGTTCATCAATTGATCAATCATTCAAGTAAGTAAAGTGGCAATAAAATTTAGAAAATCAAATTTAGGCAACTTTACATAAAAAATTGAATCGGTTATCTGTATTATTTCAAAAATATGTAAGAATATAATCTGTAGAAAATTGAATGTAGTTTCTAAACTACTAGATTTATTTTATTTTATTTTAAATATATTTGGTGAAAATTTGAAATTTCAATGTAGTAGTACTTAAATTTTAGGGAAAAAATAAGAAGTAGGTGTCTGTCTGACCACCCTAACCACAATAAAATGATAATAGTTTTTTATAATATTTTAGATATAAGTAGGGGACTCATGTCCCAATTTGATGCATAATTTTTTGTAATTTTTTCCATGTAAATAATTAATTATAATTTTTTATTACAACTTTTAAAAAATATAAAAACTCGTATGTCTGACCACCTTAATTTGGTCAAAACTTCATGAAATTCAATTTTTTTTTTAATCCTATAGTATGTGAAGCATAGAATGTGACAGATGTTTTGGATTCAAAAAATGTGATATTGTTTGAAAGCTATTGATTTTTTTCAATTAGCCTATCAATTAGGACTTTAGTTGTAATTCAAATAGAAAATGAATAATATTTATTTATTAAATCAAAATTAAAACACAATTTATATTGCTGGAAAGATGAGAATATTCTTTAAAAACCCTTTTCGTTTCATCAATTTTGGGTAAAAAAAAGGTCGTCAACCACATGGGTCATCATATGACTTAGATATTGCCACTTTTTGGCCCATCATGATCCTACATATACCCAATGATTCAGAAGAATTGGAAGCAAGCTTCACAAGGAGATGGAAGAAAAGTATTGGTGAATATAAAGGTAAGTTGCCCCTTAAATTTTTTAATTGTGGAAATATTAGTCACTATGCATCAAGATGTCCCAATAGAGCTACACATAAGAAGAAAAAGGATAATAATAATAATCACAGAGATAAGAAGGATAGGAAGTTCAAGAAATTGTATTATGCCAAAGAAGATGTAGGAATTTTTGATGATGAATATAACTTTGAGGAAGATAAAGATGAATGTTTATTTCTAGCCCTAGAAAACGAAGTTGTATCTACTTACCATGGAAGATGTGCAAAGGAATATGGTCTGAAAAGCAAGAAGGATGAGACAAAAGGCACTCTGTTGACTTCTTTTCATGCTAGATAGGATGAATATTTTTGAGTAATTGATAGTGGATGTTCAAATAATATGACTGGAGATAAGATTAAGTTCACTAAACTTGAGAAATATGATGGAGTAATTGTTATGTTTGCAAATGACTCTGGTGCTAAGATTTTTGGTAAAGGACCAATTAGTTTTGATGATAAACATAGTACTGATGATGTCTACTATGATAAAGTTTTAAGGCATAATCTCTTAAGTTTTGGATAAATGTGTAGCAAATTTTTTAAGCTTGTATTTCAGGATAACACCTGTGAGATCAAAAAAGGATCTGGAACTATGGTAGCAACTAGAAGAACTCATGGAAATATCTATTAGCTTAAAGGAGGTGATGGTCAATGTTTTATTTCTTAGATTAATTAAATTTGGCTCTGGCACCGAAGGATGGGACATGTGAATTTTGACAATCTTATTAGGATCGTTTATAGAGAAGTTGACAGAGATCTACCTAGAATCACAAAGCCTTCAAATTCAATTTGTAGAAGTTGTCAGTTGGGGAAACAAACAAGAATTATTTTTAAAGGAAAGGAACAATCATCTATTAAAATATTGGAATTAATTCATACAGGCCTCTATGGCCCTACAAGAACATGAAGCCTTAATGGTGACAAGTAATTTATGATCTTGATTGATGATTACTCGAGGATGACATGGATTACTTTTCTTAGAGAGAAATTTGAGGCTCTTGATAGATTTAAAGTATTTGACGCAAGATTAGAAAATGAGGTTAGCTTGAAAATCAAATATTTAAGGTTTGATAGAGGTGGAGAATATAATTCTGGTGAGTTTAATGCAATTTCTAAAGAAAGTATTATAAAGAGACATTATTTTTCTCCTAGAACCCCTCAATAGAATGGGGTTGTGGAAAGAAAGAATTAGACTATTGAAGAGGTTGCTAGAACTATGATGAAAGAAGAAAATGTTCCAAATGTGTACTGGAGCGAAGCAATCCACATGGTTGTTTACAATTTCAACAGAGTTCAGATTAGAGGTAACAACACTAAGACTCCTTATGATTTATCGACCGGTAAGAATCCTACTGTTAAATACTTTAAAGTATTTGGAAGTAGATGTTACATTAAAATAAATGATGAAAATTTGGGAATGTTTAATGCTAGATACATGAAGAAGGAATTTTTCTTTGATATTCAAACAACAACAAGGTATATAGAAGCTTTAATAAAATACTAGGGAAAATAATTGAAAGTGCTAATGTGAAAGTTGATGAAGCTATGTATAAACTAGTAGAAAAAAGTGAAGTTGAACTTAATGATCCTATATGTGGGAAAGTACAAGAAAAATAAAAGGAAGAGAAAGAACAAAGTGATGAAGAGAAGATTCAAAAGCTTTCATCTAAGACTCCTAAATATGTACAGAGAAATCATCTAGAGGAATAGATAATTTGAGATATGAGTGAAGGTGTGAAGACACGAAGTAAAGTGGTTGAGGTAGACTTGTGTTTAATTTCTAAGATAGAGCCTAAGACTATGAGTGAAGCATGTAATGATGAAAGTTGTGTTAGAGTAATGAAAGAGGAACTACAACATATAGGGAAGAATGAAACATGGGAACTGGTCCCTAGACCTTCAAATACGAATGTAACTGGTTTAAAATGGGTATTCAAAAACAAGTTGAATGAAGATGGTGAAGTGATAAGGAATAAAGAAAGACTTGTATGTAAAGGATATACACAAGTAGAAGGAATATATTTTGAAGAAACTTTTGCACCAATGGCAATAATGGAGGCCATTTGGATGTTCTTGGCTTTTTTTAGCTCATAAAAACTTCAAAGTGTATCAAATGGATGTCAAGTCTACATTTTTGAATGGATAACTAGAAGAAGAATTATATATGGAGCAATCTGAAGGTTTTCAACTATTAGATAAATCAAAAATTGTTTCCAAGTTAAAGAAGGCACTATATAGACTTAAAAAAGATCCCAGAGCTTGGTATGCAAGGTTGGATACATAATTGACAAATCAAGGATTCAACAAAGGGTCCGCAGACAATAATCTTTACTTCAAGGTTGAGAACACAAAATTTTTGATAGTTGTGGTATATGATAATGACATTATCTTTGGTGGAAACAAAGGCATGTGTAAGAAATTTGTAGAAGAGATGCAAATATAATTTGAAATGTCTATGATTGGTGAGTTGAATTTCTTCCTTGTACTCCAAGTAAATCAAACTGACAAAGGGATATTCATTTCACAATCTAAGTATGCTAAATAATTATTGAAGAAGTTTGGAATGGATGACTCCAAATTGGTATGTACCCCTATGGTAATCAGATGTAAGTTGAGTAAGGATAATGAATCTACTAATGTTGATCAGAGCATGTACAAATCCATGATTGGTGGATTGCCGTATCTTACTACTACTAGATCTAATATCATGCATGCAGTATGCTTAGTTGCAAGATTTCAAGCAGAACCTAAGGAAGCACATGTTACAACTATGAAGAGGATACTCAGATATTTTAAGGGAACTCAGGATTTTGGGCTATGGTATCTAAAGGATAATGATTTCACATTAAATTCCTACACTGATGTAGATTGGGCTAGTTGTATAGATGATCGGAAGAGTACAAGTGGTGGAGCATTCTTCCTTGGAGGAAGATTAGTTTCATGGATGAGTAAGATAAAAGATTCAATTTATTTATCCATTATATAAGCAGAGTATATTGCAGAAGCATCATGTTGTACATAGGTACTTTGGATGAAGCAAACATTGAATGACATAGGTGTGGTGAGTGATGAAACTATCTCTATATTTTATGATAATATAAGTGTTATAAATATTTTGAAGAATCCAGTGATGCATTCTAGGACAAATCACATATCTATCAAATATCACTTCTTGAGGGAGAAGGTATTACAAAATGAAGTTAGACTTGAATATGTGCCTACCAAGGAAAAAATTGTTGACATATTCACTAAGGCCCTTTTGAAGGATACCTTTGAGTATCTCAACGGGAAGTTAGGGGTACTACCCCTCCTTCTTTGAACTAAGTGCACATGGAGGTGCATCAATCTAGTGGGTTCATAGACTCTTTTTTCTTTACTGATGATTAAGGTCTACTTCTAAGGGGAATTAGAGAAGTACATTGTTGCAGTGTGTCATGTTGGTGCACTCCTAAGGGGGAGTGAAAAAATATTTATATGGCAAGGATTTATATGAAAATTTCCTTTTCCATTGATGTCAAATGGGGAGAGAAAGTCATGTGAAAATTTTATGCTTTTGTAGTTTGTATTCTCTAAATTTTGTGTATGATATGGTGTCTTTGATGGTTTTTCACATAATGTGTTGCCATCAATGAAAAAGGGGGAGTGTATAGGAATGAATTTTTACCCCTAATGAAAATTCCCCTTTTACCCTTCTCCACTTTAGAAAATAACATTCAGAGGCTTAATTCCATATAAGCTCACTATCCTCAGTCCACTTGGCACCTATTTTGAGCATCGGTAGGGGAGTTACTATCAAGGATGTATGTGCGGTAGGAAGATGTCCAAGTAGCATTCTTTCATCCCTGGAAAATTCTTATGGCTCGAGTCTGTAGAGGTATTACACTTCTGATTGGAAGTTGAATCTTAATGCCTCCCTTTAGCTAACCGACCTGAGTGTGGCCATTTCTTCATCTCTCTTCCCCATATTCACCTCTCATTCATTCATTTGAAGGCTATTTGATCTCTAGTTGAGGCTTCTACACAATATCTCAACACATTCGATCATTCACTTCAATCATTGAAAAAAAATTCTTACACTCCATAGCAACAAGTCCATCACTCCATCACTTCAATAGAAAAAGCGTAGGACAACACCATTGTAGCAGAGGCTTGATTTCTTGTCATTTTCTCCCCCACTATCCTTCAACGCTTTGCGTGGAGGTGGTAATCTCCTCACTCATCTTCTCTATTATTTGGTTGAGTAAGGACATTACTATTTTTTAGTTTTTAGTGTACTTTTCTTGTATTTCCTCCCTATCACATTATTTCTACATCATTGCAAACTTCGCTATCTGTGGAGGTGGAAACACCAAAACAGGGGTCTGATTGAGGTAGACCCCTAAAAAACCCCCCAATATTTTCCCTATTTTGTGTGTGTAGGTGGAGATATCTTGGAGTGATCTAGAAAACAAGTTATTGTGTGAGATCATATTCATCACCCTTGTAGTAATATACTTGTTTTATCACATCCGTTTATATGTTTTATATTTCATAGTGTTATTTTGCTCCCTTAGAAACTAGTAACTAGGAGGTTAGTCTATTTTTTAGTGGTCAAACCTTGTCTTCTTGATTCTTTAGTCATATAGATGCCAACACACCTGAGAGATGCCAGTGCACCGTGTTGTCATCCTAGAACCACACTTTTGTCCTCTGATAAAGAGATATCTAAGACATAAATTTGATCCTGAAAACTGACTTACCTAGTCTCCTTTAGAATCTCGGGTTTGCAAGGTGATCGAAGGACCTTATAGTCCTCATCATTCTCATCCCACTTTTCCTAACATTTCCTTAAAATAAGGTAAGTTAGGGCATCGTGCTTCTCTCATCCCTCCATGGCATGGGGCCTTGTAGTGGTTGGTCCCCCTCTCTAACATTTTTGGTGAACCTAACGTGAACTAACATCTACTCATTTGTTGGTGTTTTGAGCTTTTTCTCTTGTAACCTTCGATTGTTATACTCCTGTGTGTCATGATAGTTTATGAGCATCACAACCTAGTCCAAGACCTTTGGGAATATTTTTAGGACAATTTTGTGACACCTTTTGATGGAGAAGATGGTCTCTTCTAATTTCACTACTAGTATTTTCTTTGGTTCTATGGTTGGTGTTTCTATGTAGGAGAAGGTGTCACGAGGTGAGTCTAGATTCTTCGATGAAACTGACCATGTCCCTACCACTCTTGCATCATCTACATCATCTTCCATTGATTATAATGAGGTCATCCACATTCCCTTTGAATATTTCACTAGTCTGAGCAAAGGGTTGGATGCCTTGGAAAATCACCTAGAGAAAAAATTGAAGTTGGCTAGGGCTCCTAAAGTTATTAGCAAAAAAAATTATATGGTAGGAAAATAATGAACACATGCATATAACTCTTGTCTAGTCTCACGAGTCTTTCCATAGTATATGCCCCTTCAAACCATGGTAGCATAATACGAGTTGGCCCCTTCTAAGAACATGAGAGACAGTTAGGAGTATTGATGCCTCCCACATCCATGTACATGGCCAACACAGTCCCTTCCATTAGTATTCCAAATGCTGCCAAAAGTTTTGAAAATATTAGACTAAACAAAAACTCTCTGGGTTTCCACCCCCCCTCTTTCAATTCTCGGTTGTTAGGGATTTTGCGGGGTGGTTGGTAGAGGCTTTGGTAGTGGTAACTTCAACAGTGGAGGTGGCACTAGTGGGAATGGTTTTGAAAGTGGTGATGGCTCGAGTGGAGGTCATACCAATGGTAGTGGCATAGGTGGTAGCTCTGGGGTATTCATGGCAATAGTTCTATCATTGGCTCTGGTAGCAGTTCCACTGGTCCCATGTCTTCTAAAGACCTGATTTTGAATACCCTTCTTTAGAATATGGGGAAGATGCAAAACAAGCTAGGGAACCTTTCCCAAGCTTCTACCCAACCTATCTTCTAGCCCTTCTTTCAACATAGCCCATTATTGTTAGCTATTCTAAAAACTCCTTTCTTCCAAGGGATGGAGATTCCTAAATTCAAGAAAAAGGTGGAAAAGGGGATCCACATATGCATGTGTCCACATTTAATGCCTTGTGTACATATTTCTTCCATAATGATCCATTGATGGCCGAACTGTTCCCTTGATCTCTCAAGGACACAACACTTGAGTGGTATTTTTCCTTGCTCGACAACTCAATATTTACATTTGATCAACTTGTGAACCAACTCTTATGACAGTTCCAAGAAAACATTAGGCCTAAGATGACCTTCTCTGACCTTGTTCAGTGTAAAAAAGGGGATAATGAGAATATTGTTGATTTCGTAGCATTCTATCGAGACTTTTTTCACAAATATCATACTTGTTACCAGACTCTGATGCGCAAATTTTTTTCATAGGGAGCTTATAAAGGCCTTGGCAAGAAAAGTTTTTCCTTATGAAGTACCCCTCTTTCACACATTTATGTGTGACCTTACAAGAATATTAAAAAATCATGGTTCAATTTGAGGGACCTTCCTCGCACTCCCATCTCAAAGGGAAGTCCATTGTATCAATCTCTAGAAAAGGGAAAGCCATTGTGAATGTAGTAGCCATTGTGGATAACAATGTCCTTAGACATGACCGAAAATGCACAAAGTTATCACAATCTTATTCCTCCATCTTACAAAATTTGTTTAAGGATAAGATTGTTAACTTTCCAAGCCCTAAACCCATTAGGGAGCCTTAACCTAGTTGGTATGAAGCAAATACCTATTGTCAATATCATCGAGTCAACAAACATGATACCAAATGTTGCATACACCTGTGTCATGAGGTATAGGATTGCATTGAGGATGATACTATTCATCTTGATGGGAACAAACATAATACAAATAAATCAAAGGTGAAAGCTAATAGTGAATTGTAGATATACACAGACCTGTTTCTGTTGCATTCTGCTAACATGTTTATCGATCCCTCTTATTTTGTTTCTCAACTTGAGGCCTATGTTAAGATGGTAATTGTTACTCCTTCTCCTTGTCTTGTGACCGGTTCATTGGATATAACTTTCACTTCACAAGATGTAGCAGAAAAGGACAAACCTTCTATGTTATACATTCCTTCTCGCCTCAATGTAAACATTGTGATGGGGGTCCTAATCAACCTCACGAGTAGAGTAAATGTAATCACAGAGAAGACTCTATTCTTAAACTCCCTACAAAGTGAGTAATATGAAAAAAAACTTCCATCATTCGAACACATGATGGCCTTGCTCTTAAACCCTATGGATTGATAATAGTGTTCATCTTGGTTGTACCTAGGAATGTAGACATGGTTTTCAATGTTACTCCTGAGTCAGGCCTATTGAAGGTGAAGCTGGGTATACCTTGGCTGGCTTCTATGAATGGAATTTCCTTTTTAATTCATAAGTGTGCTAAGTTTTCCCATGAAGGTGTCATGAAGGTAGTGCATGATACTGGATACCAACCTATGGTGTCTCGTGGGGGATATTCATTGGATCACTTTTGGTATGCTCTAGTTAGCCAGCTTTCACCAAGAACAAACCTACTTTACAAGAACTATGTGAAGTATAAGACTGGAGGCAAGGGATAGCTAAATTTGACCCTTCTTTTAGTAGAGCATCCAACTTCCTCCTCTTCCCAAAAGGCAAAGGATAATCTTGCTCCTTCTTGGGCTACCTCGTCCACTCCTCTTTCTTGGGAGGAGTATTGGATGAGTAAGCCTGATCTCTATCCAATAATTTTGATGGTTCCTTCTTGGTGTAGACCCAAGATCTAGATATAAGATCTCCCTACCAAGCCTCTTATACCTTGGTACTATTTGTATGGTAGGAAGAAAGGCTTGCAAAGAGAATTTTCCCCATGACCCCTTACCATTTTCTCTCCTAATGCAGTAAATGGGAAGAGGCCCTCCATTGAGGCATTGGAGTCAATTCCATCTACTCTTTGTGAACCTGCTCCTCTTGCTTCCATTTAAGAGTCTATCCCTCCACTAGAAATAGCCATGGAGGACACTCCCATGGCTGAGATGAAGGCTTTAGTTCTTTCACAACCTCAGGCCTCTAGTTCGAAGAGTCGTAGAAACCACCTTGCATGTGAGCGCAAGCATTGATGAAAGGATCTATTGGCTAAGCAATCCAACTCACAAAAGAAGGAAGAGGAGATGATCGCTCCTATATCAGGACCTCCTATCATGTCCTCCTCTCTCCCTTTTTTCCAAACCATCTTTGTATCGCTATTGGCTTCTTCTATGAGTGCACATGTGTCTTGAAAGGTGCAGGTTTCCATCGCTCCTTCGGTGGATCTGCCTCTATTGATATCCATTTTGGATGTCCCATGTTTCTCAGAGCTCATAAATATGATTAACACTTCGGTTGTATCTACTATGGTTCTTTCCTCCTCTCCATCTTCCCTTCTTACTTCATCTATGGGGATTTCACCTCCTCTGACAAAGAAGAAGGTATAGAGTGGTCCCTCCAACAATGAAGGATGTATGAGGATCCCACCTTCCTCAAAAGGTGGTCCCGCACTAACCAATTCTATCTTAGTAATGGAACCAGTCCAAACCTCTCTTGAGTTCCTCACCGCTCCTGAATCTCTCGATGAGATTACCAGTGAACCTCGGGTGCAAACTTCTCAATCGGCTGAGGTGAAACATGGAACTCCCATTAAGTGCATGTTTAACTCGGTGGATGAAGTTCCAACCTTGTTAGTGATCTTCACCAGATTGTTGACCTTGGACCCATAAGAGTTGAGCGATAGAGACCTCATAGGTCCTTCTTTCTTAGCTCTTACTGCAGGAGGGTTGAAAGCTCCTCCTCTTAAAATTATATCACTGCAGGCTCATCCTCCTTCCCCCTACGATGATCTAGAGTTGAGTGAGACAGACCTCATAGGTCCTTATTCCTTAGCCCTTGTTGTGGGAGGGTCAAAATATCATCCTCTTAACATTACACCACTGTAGACTCGTCCTCCTTCCCCCTACAATGATATAGAGTGGGAAGCTAACAACCTCTTGCTTGATTAGTGTTAGGGGAAAAATGCCTTATTTAATATTTAGATTAGATGTGTGTGTGTCATGATGTGTTCCCCTGTAATTGTGCAATGTGTTCTTTGATGACCCTCATCACCCCTGTTGGTGCTTAGATGCAAGCATGGTGTTTGTGTTGTAACCTTCCTCTATGTGTATCATCATTCTTCTATTTTTGTGATTGACTTTCAACAAATTGGGGATGATGCAAAGCATTGGGAGCATTTAGGCTTCCTTCCATGTTGACCCAATTTTTTATTTTTACTGTCTTTCGTGCATTCTTCTCAATTTGTTTGGGGATTGATGATATTTCATGCTTGCACCATTGTTACCTACTATTTATAAAAGCAAGCGCTGATTTGACATCGTGAAACGAGATCCCCCTTGTGCCCTTTGTTCGTGTTCTCTCTCCTTTTTGGTTTTCCTTTATCTTTCTCTCTTATTTTCTTGAGTTGTCCCTCTCATGTGTGACAATGCCACTTCTACATTACTTGTATCTTTAGAAAAATCCATTTTTTCCAACGAATCTTCTCTCAAGACCTTTCTTTGCTAGAATTGTATTCTTGACTTGAAACCCTGATGAAACATGTTTCCTTTATCACGGGTTCATAAAGAAAGGACTTGGAAACCTTCCTCCCAAGCGGGAACAACTTTGATCTTCCCCTCACGTGGGGGAATATCCTTCCTTTCAAATTCCTTTATGAAGTGAACATATTTTAAAAGGATTCCTTAGTGATGAATCGATTTGTGAAAGAATACATTAGCTTCTGAAAAATGTGTCCCTTGAGTGGACCCTTTCTTTTCACTTTGCGTTCCCAAGAGACCCCTTCGAAAGCCTTTACATCTCTGTTTCTAGCTTGGGGGAAGCCCAACTAGACCTTATTGAAAAAACTAGATATTGAGAGGGGGGTGAATTAGTATCCACACAAACTCATTGAAAAAACACTTAAAAATGTATTGCACCATAGAGAAGATTAAAGTAACAATTTAACATTAAGTTCTAGAACACATGAACACCATATTTTTCATGGAAAACCCAATAAGGGAAAAACCACGATGAGGATTAAATCATAGTATATAAAGTTATATCAAAACAAGTAATAAGAGGCTCACTACCACATACAAAAGATCACTTCTGACAAGGACTTACTAGCCAAAATGAAGGCTCACTGCCTACAAAAAAGGTAAACATAAATTGGCTAACCACCAAGAGTTGAATCGATAAAGATACACCAAATGTGTGGATTCAGTTCCTTTAATGATCAAAGTATTTTCTAATTTTCAACCACTATCCGCATTTCCCTCACACATACTTCTTCTTCTTCTTGCATTTGTATTACTTATCCTTTATTACTTCGTCTCACTTCCACACTTTTCATTCTCTAGCCATCTTGTATAAATACCTGATATAACCATATGCATTGGTTAGACTAGCCTGATAGATGCAAAACATATTTCCAAGATGATAACTTTTTTGTCTTCATATCAAATTAATTCTCTTGTGTTATGCAATAGCATTTCAGCCAAGATTAACAAGTCGATGCAAAACCTTATCATGTATATGTGCTTCCAACTATTATAAACCTTTTTCAAAACCTCAGACTATACAGATTATTAGAGGAGATATCTGAACCAACATACCAGAAATACCAAATCAAATACTAGATGAGATAAGTATGATCTTCACATTGGTACCTAGTACCGGACCAACATGGTGACATCAATGACAATATTGACAAACTTCCAAAAATCTATGCCTTTGTCATTGATGGCAACATGTGTGAAAAGTCCGATTCAAAAATTCTCCAAAACTCTCCCCAAAACTCCAAAACTCAAAATATCTCCTCTTTTGACATAAATGGAAAAAGGCACCAAAAAAAGGATAAACACATGGTGACATTCAACACTTAAAGATTTTTATTCAAAGTTTCAAAACATAAAAACTTTCAAGTATCCAATTTCTCAAACCATAAAAAATGTTTTCACCCGGAACATCTTTTTGTACCTTTCCATGATCACAGGAAGCAATTCCTTCCATTCGTGTACTATTGAATCCATTATTGCACACACACTATCCAATATAGCCAATAGTGTGAAGGAGGATGACCAATCTGCAAATGGAAGTGTTGTTTCTCACAGTCTTCTACATCAGTGAATATTTTGGAAAGATGATCTAACTAGACCTCAACAATCTCCTTAACAAGCTATAAGGTCTTCACTACATCATCCCTTTTCCTCTGTACAATGATCATTTCAGCCTGAAACTCACCAATTCTCAACCTTTCCTTCCCTTCTTTTTCCTCAAAAATATCAAATTTCTTCCCAATGTTATCCACTTCAGCTTCTATTGCTTCAATTTTGCTTTGAAAGTTATCAACTCCAACATGCCACTGGATACAATACTTGTAGATATCTATCGTTTCTTTCATGCATCTCTTTATCTCTACAATTAATTCAAATAACCTTTGCTTTGCCTTTGAACACCTCTTTTCAACTAAAGCTTCCAATTTACTTCCTCCCAAACCTTCAAGCAACATTCTTTCTTCAACTATTTAAACGAAAAAATTTCAGGTAAAAATTCAGAGACAACAGATACATTAATACCTTTGTGAGCTAGATTTAATCAACTAATGAATCATCAATTTTAAGTCTTTCAACAAGTGAAGCCATACTCCATACATCACCAATTTTCTTCATCTTCCCTTGTATTATCATGGACTAGATGCCTTTTGGATAAGAAGATTCAAATCTAGCCAAAGATTCTTCTTCTTTTTCCTTTTCTTTAGAGATAGCAATGACATCTACAGAGGAAAAAAATATTTTCTTCAACTCCAGAGGGGAATAGCTAGTGACTAATTCCAATTCCTTTATCCCGAAGGAAGAACCTTCCTCAAATTGACTTACAATGACCTCACCAGAGCTCATCAAATTTTTTAACGATATGATTTTTTTTTTGCATGCAATTGCTTTATCTTCAAAACTTTCAAGGTACCTGAATATCTATTTTTGCAATGGGAATCCCTGATTCCCACTCAACATCTTTCTTTCCTGGTAGAGATTTCAGAAAACAAATCATCAAACATGTAAGGAAGGATCATAAATTAAATGGATATCCTTCTCCCAGTGTCATTTGTATATTCTTGGTAAGATTTTCAAGAATTAGCTTACAAAGATCAAATTGTACATTCTCCTTTACCATTTTATGCGCTCGATAAACTGTGATAGCCAAAGTAGAGCCTTCATGATTTCTGAAAAATAGTTTATAAGAAATGCCATATGCAACATACCTAGTCGAGGCATCGCCAATAGTGTTGATCAATAATTCTTGGAGGTCCTTTTCGACTCTCATCATTTTCTCCACTTTCTTGTATTTTATTGTTTTTTCATCCAAGAATTTCTTTGACGACACAGAGTCTAGTAACCACTTCAATTGCTTATTTCAAAATGAGATAGGGTTTGTCCAATATAATGTTTTCAATTCTTGAGTTTTCTTAAAAGGAACAGGATAAATTAATTTTTGACAAACCAAGGGAATTCTCCCCATATATCCAAACCCTAATTTCAATTTCTTTATTTTCTGATGATCAAACTCATCTATCTCAACTCCTTTCAACTTCAAAGGGGTATTCCTTTTAGAAATTTCTATTATAGCTCTCAAAATTTTAACAAGAAAATTATTTAGTTACCTTTCCTTTGCTGCTGTGAGATGGGAAATTTCAGTCACTTATATCAAGTGATCACAATGATTTCTTTGAATCACTTTAGAGATGATTCAAGAAGGTTCCAAGTGCTTTTACAAATTCTTCAAATGCATTTGATGAATAGAATGATTTTTGAGATTTCCTTTATATTTCATAGTTTTTCCCTAATTCACATTAATTGCAAAAAGCTGACAAACTTCTCTTCCATTTAAACCGAGAAACCCTAATTTACTCCGCAAATGAACAAGCTTGTATCTTTTCTTTTTGTTTATTTTGTAACACATCTCTCCTATCGTTATTTACAAAATATCCATGTGTCAGCATCTGACACACTATATTTCTAGGGGTTTAGTTTAGTTTTTGATAAAGGTCTGCCTAAGACCAAGCTAGGTCTAATTTGTGGAGGGTTCATCTACACTAGATGAGGGTATAGATGCATCAATAAATTCTAATTCTTCTTTCCTTTTCCATATTCTGTTCATTTCACTCTTAACCTCTTCCTTATAAATATTTTCCATATCTTCCACTGGAGCAGATTGCTCCCCTTTTATGTTTCTACATACTTTTGAGATATATCCTACTTCCTTGCAATAATAATATACTATATTTCTCTGATTTTTCTGATTTCCATTCATCCTTGTTCTGCATTGGTTTGCTTTGTGTCCGAACATCTTACAATTATAACAATAACCATTGAATGAATAATTCATCCTTTTTCCATTGAAATTATTCATCATCAATCGACTAACTAAAGATCTACATTTAGTAGATTTATGTCTTATCTTCTTGCATGCATAACAATGTCTAGAGAAAGGACCAAACAACTGATTCAGCCTATTCCTACACTCAGTTTCCTTGTGACCAAACTTCTTGCATGAAAAAAAAACACTATTGAATGATGAGTACCTTTGTGCATTTGGTTTTCTGATAGGTGGTTTCCTTCTAAAATTTATTTTTTGCTTTCCTTTTTCTTGACCTTTTTGATTATTTACTATATTTAAATTCTACATTTTTTTATCAGCTTCATTTTTTAAGCCACTTTTGTCTTTAGAAGGTTTTTGTTCTACTATCAATTCATCAAGATTGGTGGAGCTTGTCTTGAAATCCTCTTCACAAATTTTTTATTTCTCAATTTTTGTCTTTAGACTCATCACTTCTTGTTCAAGCCTATGGCAGACATTAGCTTTACTTTGTATTACTATTTTCAAACATTCTTCAACTTTCTTCTTTTCATCTATCTTTAACTTCAGTTTGGTGTTCTCATCATTTGTTGCTTCAAATCCTCACTCACTTCTCTGTATCTTTCCTTGAATTTCTTTAACTACTCTTTCAATCTTTTGACACACTCATTTGCTTCATCAAGATTTTCATCCACTTCTCTGTTTTCAATTTCAAGCTTGTCTAGATCTTCAAGGGTAGTCCAAAGCTCTTCTTTATCCATTTTTTCAATCTACAGGATCTCCCTCAAGCTGTTAAAATTCTCCAAAGGAACCAAATCTCTAATACCAATTGTTGAACAAACTAGATACTAAGAGGGGGGGTGAATTAGTATCCACACAAAAAAATTGAACAAACACTTAAAAATTTATTGCATGATAGAGCATATTATAGTAACAATTTAACATTAAGTTCTAGAACACATGAACACCATATTTTACGGGGAAAACCCAATAAGGGATAAACCATGATGAGGATTAACTAACAGTATATAAATTTATATCAAATCCCGTAATAAGAGGCTCATTGCTTACAATTGACTTACTATTCAAAATGGAGGCTCACTCCCTACAGAAAAAGTAAACATAAATTGGCTAACCGCCAAGAATTGAACTGAGAAAGATACACCACATGTGGGTGATCCCACAATAGTGGTTTACAATTTTTGGCCAAATTGGACACTGCAATTATTATTTCTAACTAAATCTTCATATTTGGGCACCTATAGTGGCTAAACCGTGAGGAATTTGAAGATAATGAAAACTAGAGTCTCATCATATTTTGTCTATAGATTCTAAAAATAGTTTTTTCAAAATTTTTGGAATCAGATTGCACTTTTTTTTCCATCTCCCACAAAAACTGATTTTTTTCTGAAAACAACATTTTTAAAAAGTGACGCTCACCGTATACAACATAACTTTTTTTGTATAAAGGATAAAATTCTAATTTGTTCAAATTTAGATCTATAACTATGATATCTAGCACTTGCATTTTGTCTCATAGTTTTTTATTGAATATTTTTTCCTTAATAAAGTTTCGAAGTCAAACCAATTGCAATTCTGACATAGGTGGATTGTATACAACATAACTTTTCTTGCATGTATTGAAATTCAATTTTTTTTTTTAATGAATCAAGGACATCAATACCCAGCCTCAACGTATTTTTAAAAATTTTATTTTGATAATCTGCTATTTTTCCACATGTGCAAAACAAAGAGCTTGACTTTCGGTGAAAAACCTATGTTTAATAAAACTAAAAAAACACATACAAAATAAAACCAAAAAATATTAAAATTTAATTCGTTGGATAGCTCATTCTAAGGACTACCATCTTCCAGTTGGGTTTGTGCATTATCCTCCATTTTCAACCTCAACCCAAGCTTCGAAGGGCAGAATTCTGCTAAAATTTGGTGGAAGAGGGAGAGAAGGGCAAAAAAGGGGAGTTCGAGCGAACCCCCCTTCGCTCGAATGGGTGAAGGGGAGTTTGTTCGAAGGGGGGTTCACTTGAACCCCTCTTTTTTTTGAATTCCCCATAAGGGAATGTGGCATCATAGGGTTCAAGCGAACCCACCATGCAAAAGTGGGTTCGCTCGAACTAGGGGTTCAACCGAACCCCTCTTTTGGGTTCGTACGAACCCCCTAGCTCGAACGAACCCTTTAAAACATGAAATTTCCTATGTGTGAGAATTTTCTCAAATTTCCTTCCTCATAAAAATTGTACACCACTATTATGGGTTTACCCATGTGCAGATTTAGTTCCTTTGATGCTCAAAGTATTTGTTTATTTTCAACCACTGTTCACACTTCACTCACACATACTTCTTCTTATCGCATTCATATTGCTTATCCTTTATTGATTCATTGCGCTTCCACACTTTTCATTCTCTATATATCTTGTATAATACCCAATGTAATTGTATCCACTAGTTAGGTTGTCCTAATAGATGCAAAACATATTTGCTAGATGATAGCTTTTTGGTCTTCATATCAAAGTAATTATCTTGTGTTATGCAATAGCATGTCTACCAAGATTAATGAATTGATGCCAAACCCTATCATGTATACATGATTCCAACCATTATAAAACTTTTTCAAAACCTCAGACCATACAGATTATCAGGGGAGATATCCAGACTAACATACTAGAAATACCAGATCAAATATTGGATGAGATAAGTACGATCTTCACACCGGTACCCAGTACCAGACCAACACGGTGACATCAATGACATTATTAACAAAATTCAAATAGACCCCGCTTCACTTCTTAATGTCTAGCTTAGGGGTAGCACAACTAGACCTGTTCTCTACCTTTGCATCTAGCTCAGGGGCAACTTGACTAGACCTATCATACATCCTCACGTCTATCTTAGGGGTAGCCTGACTAGAAATTTCTTTCAAACAATGCATCCCTTGAGTGGAACCCTCTTCCTTTTGAAGGGTTCCTAAGGGACCCATTTGAAAGTCTTCCAACTTGACGGTTTGCATGAATGTCTACTTATTAGCCTATCTAGCTACTTCTTGTCATGTTCTATATGTAGGCAAACATGTCACCACTTTTTGACTCTATTGAGTCTTCTTTTCTTGGTCTCCCTCATGTGAGAGTTCTTGGGGGAACATTCTTTGTAGGTATGCAGGTCTGTTAGGTGCTTTCCTTGGTTTCATTCATGTAAAAGTTCTTGGAGGATACATTCCTTGTGGGTCCGTAGGCCTATAAGGTGCTTTCTTTCTTTAGCTTCATGGTTCCACGGAGCTATGAAGTCCTTTCCCTGTCCTGCACTCTCGGGTTTGCAAGATCATGGTATCCTTCCTTGATGGTTCAAGTATACATTTCTAACCCTTCTAATTCTTTGATTTTCTTTATCAAAGCACTCATCAGTACTCGTGCTTGCTAAAGTGGGGGGAAAATGTATAGGAGAAAATTTGTACCCCTAATGCAAATTCTCCTTTTACCCTTCTCCACTTTAGAAAACCAAATTCAGAGGCTTAATTCCATATAATCCCATTGTCCTCACTCCACTTGACACCTATTTTTCGCATCGATAGGGGAGTTACTTTCAGGGATGCCCACACATAACACTTACATCCCTTGCAAATTCCTACTTCTCGAGTCCATAGAGGTGTTACAGTTCCTATTGGAAGTCGAATGGTAATGCCTCCCTTTAGATGACCAACCCAAATATGGTTGTTTCTTCATCTATCTTCCTAATATTCACCTCTCATTCATTGATTTGAAGGCTAGTTGATCTGTAGTTGAGGATTCTACGTGATCTCTCCATGCAATCTAGCATTCACTTCAATCATTAAAGCAACATTTTACACTCCATACCAGCAAGTCCATCACTCCATCACTTTAATAGAGCAAGCATAGGACAACACTATTGAAATAGAGGCTTGAGTTCCTCTCATTTTCATCCCCACTAGCCTTAAGCGCTTTGGGCGGAGTTGTTAAGCTCCTCACTTGGTTGAGTTAGCATATAACTGTTTTGTAGTGTTTTAGTATACTTTTCTTGTATTTCCTTATTTATCCCATTATTTCTACATCATCTCAAACTTGGTTGTCAATGGAGGTGGAAACACCAAAATGGGGGTCTGGAGATATCTTAGAGCGAATTGGTGAACAAGATATTATGTGAGATCATCTTCATTACCCTTGTGGTAATATACATGTTTTATCACATTTGTTTATATGTTTTGTATTTCATAGTGTTATTTTTCTCCCTTAGAAAGTCGTAACTAGGATGTCAGTCTATTTTTTAGTGGTCAAACCTTATCTTCTTGGTTCTCTGGCCATATGGATGCGAGCACAACTAAGAGATGCCAATGCGATGTGTTGTCATCCAAGAACTAGGATTTTATCCTCGAATAGAGAGCTATCTGAGACACAAAGTTGATACTGAAAAACTGACTCACCAAGTCTCCTTTAGAATCTCAGGTTTGCAAGGTGATCGATGGAAATTATAGGCCTCATCCTTCTCATCTCGCCTTTCCTAATATTTCTTTAAAAAAAGGTAAGTTAGGCAAACCTGCTACTCTCGGCCCTTCGTGACCTAGGGCCTTGCAGTGGTTAGTCACCCTCTCTTACAAGGATATTGTTGCAAGTATGGATGTGTTTGCTGGTGTTGTCATTAATGTTGTCATTGATGTCAACACAGTTCAAGTTGATTGTATATGGTACTTATATAGTTGATATATTGTAGAAGTGCTTAGAGTACATGGAGCTATATTTATGAAGTTATAGTTGTGTTTTTGCCAAGTGCTTTTGATAAAATTTGAGAAATAATGAAGGCAGTGTTGAAGTGTGTTTTGAGTGTGCTTTGGTATTGTGCTCTACATTTCATTGTTGTTGATCCCATTCCTATGTGGATTTTTAGTTATGCTCATAAGCTTCAATGGATAATATACCCTGAGTTTTAGCTTCTGGTTTGATGATGATTGAAAGATATGTTCACCAGCATGTGAACTAGTTTGGTAGAACTATTTTTTTGTGGACTAGGAGAATTTATTTGGCTCTACAGTCTTTTTGTTTTTGGTTTCAAATCTTGTGAATTAGGGAAATGATTTATTTTGATGTTTTTGTGTTCTAGCAAAAGTTCTTGTGATCTGGTGCTCTGGAAGACTTGCTCTAGAGCTTTTGTGTGTTTCTAGCTGGTCTGGTTGGACTGTTGAAGAGTATTTTGTGAATGAAGAGTGTTGTAGTTGTTGTGGATGTACTTGAAGTGTTCTTGGAGGTGGTAAAATATCTAGTGAAGCGTGTTGAGTGATCCACGTGTGATCATCTTATTGGAGATGCACGTACTTCAAATTTCAATGGTGTTTTCATTAGGTTTGGTTGACCTGGTGTCTACATGTTACATTAAGTCTTTGCATCAAATTAAGGAAGTGGGTGATTGATCCAAGATGTTGTTTGGGTCCTATTAAATATGTAATTGGTTCTCTCTCATTCTTATCCACTGCGGTTAATGTTGAGTAGTCAACCTAATTTGAATTTGTAAAATTGAAATTGTATAGCCAACCTTGGAGAATGTTTCTAGGGTTGAAGATGGTATAAAATTAAATCAAGTTGTTGTGAATTGAGTTAGCATCAAGTGATCAATAATTCAAGCAAGTAAAGTGTCCAAAAAAGTGTGAAAAGAAAAGTGTGCAAGAGAAAAGCAATAGTATTTTAATGTGTTAGATTCCTGAAAGCAGTGAGCTAATGGTGTCTACAATCTTCTGATCAAGATGTGAATGTGTGGAACCTTTGTGGTGGATCTTTATTTTTCTTTTCTTTTTCTGTAGGCAGTGAGCTTCCTTCTAGACAACGAGTCCTTTGTTGGTAGTGAGCCTTTGTATTTGGGTAGTGAGCCTTTGTATCCGATATTGCACTATTACTATATTGTGAGCTAATTCTCACTGTGGTTTTTCCCTCACATGGTTTTCCACATAAATTTGGTGTCTTTGGTGTTTTCTTTATGTTATTTTTATTTCATTTTTACACTTAATAAAAGAGTGGGTTAAAGTTGAATTGATTAAGGTTAGAAGTAAATTTATTTGATACAACTGATTCACCCCTCTCTCAGTTGTCTTGTGCATTTAAACATTTTCAAATTCTTGTTTTTTTTCTCCAAGGCTATGCTTCTATTCTACATGTTAATTCTACGACATGAGTATTTGTTAAAATTTCTCCCATTAAATATAACATCTAGTAGTAGTCCTAACACAAACCTCTCAATTCTCTATTTCTCTATTAATAGCTCTTCCATTTTCCTTACTACTTCCTTAAATATTTGGTCAAATTCCTTAACTATCCCCTTCTTCTTCTATCATTTTTGTCATCTTTCTAAACCTCTCTTATGGAATCTGCGGGGATCTAAAGTTGGATAAAAATTTATCTTTTATCTCTGACCATTCCATATCATGTTGTGGGCATTTCTTCAGGTACCATCTTAGGAAACACATTCCTTTTGTTCTCTACAAAATCATATAGTCTAGGTTGTATTTCTTCTCTAGATTGATTCCAACACAAAGATATGCTTAGATGCTTCAATAATATCTTTTCTAAAGATAAGTAATTTCATATTTAGATCCATGTCTAGAGTTTTTTTACTATAATTCTTGGTACTATGTGAATATTATTCTTTTCTTTGAGAGGATTATGCTCCCATGACCTAGGCTCCTACTAGATTCTCTCATTTTTGGATTTCTTAGTACAACCTCTTTGCTTTATTAATTTCCTCTTCCTTCCTTTATTGTTTGCTAATTTGATCTCAAAGAACTAATTTCCCAATAGTTTTAGAAAATCTCTTACAACATAATATGTTTGATATTAGATTTTCTATTGCAAATCCCTTTCAAAAATGCATATAAACACACATATATGAGCTTGTTTTACATTTAGTTCTCCTTTATTTACATACTATTTGAGGAAATATGCACATATTTTTAGGTTCACATTTGTTGTTCTATTATTTTGATTTTAGTCTTCTATCTTGGCAGATGTAAGCAATAGATTATTATTTAAGAATCTCTTTACAAAACATAATTGTCTCATTCTAAATTTAGAAGCTCCCATGTATGATACTGATTTACGTCTAGCCACATGAATGGAAATAAATGGACGGCATAATTGCATGGCAATGTCCTTTTAATCAATATGGTGAACGTGCCCTTGACTTTGAGTAACCAACAAGAAGTTATCTCTCTTAATATGACTTTATAGACTGCAATAATTCCATATGGACAGGGTGGCTGGAGCAATTGGAGGAAAAAACAGTCCTCAAAAGAGAAAGTCAGAAATTGTTTGCTCAATTGAGTAATAATTAATGTAAGGTCCAAAAGAACTAATTGAAAGGAGAAAGAGACTTACAAATGATTTGTTCATCTAAAACCTGCGTCCATGAATATAATTCAAATTCATTTGAGACTTGCATGTGTGCTAACCTGTTTTTTTTGCTTTTTTGGGTGTCTTGGCATATCATAGCCGCCTACAAATCATTTCGAATTTGAGTGAATTACGTTTAGAACTGAACTGTCTTTACAATATGCTTCTATACCTGAGATAAAACCCACTCGCCTTAAGACTCATAGACAAACCTGTGTAAACAAGGACATGAAGATCGAATATGGAAATTGTGATGTGCTTACCTACCAACACTGCTGTCAACTTAGGGCGTGTTTGATGTTACATTACAGAGAATAGTGGCCTGAAATAACTATCGTTTATATCCACGTCTATATCAGAACGTGCAGCCAAGATACGCTTCTGCATTTGATTGCATGTGAACATTGTGAACGTACTAACCAACGTTGCTGTCAACTCAAAAGGTATTGGAAAGCTGTCAATTCAAGGACTTTTAAGTTTCAGAAATGCCTGGTTTCTACGCAAGTCGAAGTCAGAAGATGTAGCAAAGACACGATTCTGCATTTGTCCCGGCTTACTTATATAAATGTGAATGGAATAAATGTACGGCCGGGCCCCATATTCAATGAATGTAGTGACTACAACTGGGCCGCCTCCTCTTGTGTTGTGAAAGTGGGGTGCTGCTCTCCTGGAATTCAGGTAGGTGCCTCTGTTTGACAATTATAGCTTTTGGGACGTCTTATTATTGTCGAATCTGATTGTGTTGGAGAAAGAAGGAAGCTTGCAACGGTTGTTCAAACTTACAAAGAAATCACTTATGACACGTGCTTACCGACCATTTTGCTCCGACTTGTTATGGTGGCTTAAAAGTTGATATAACTGGTGTGGAGGAATATAAACTTGTAGAATGTGGTTATTTTGGAAAAGAAAAAGTAGGATGATTGAACCTTTCACAAGGAACATGAGACTTATTCATTGTGATTATCCTTCATCTTATTAATGAAATTATTATTAATCATTTTGGTGTTTAGGTTTCTTAAAAAATCTAGTCTTCTAATTATTTTATAAAATATTTTTTATATTTGTTTATTAAAAATTAAAGTTATAATGATGTGATTTTAACTCACAATTAGTCTTTTTATAGAGGTGGTCCATTTATTCTAGTCATAACATTAATAAAAATATTATTTTTTCCATCAATCTATTTGCTTGTAAGCTATACACTGACTAAATAAAATGAGGGACCACATATATTCTCATTCATTATCAACCAAGTAAAAATATGACATATTGTTGCCTAAGCAACATACCCTAATTTACCTTGAAAATTATGGAACCCCTATTTAATTTTGCCTTCACTTTTAATTTTGACAGCATTGATAAACAGTTAAATGCAGCATGGGGTACTACCATCAAGATGCCCATGATTAGATAGCCAATGTCCCGATACATATACCTTCTAGTCAAAGAACCCTTATACAACAATAGATAGTAGAAAATAAAACACAACAACCTTACAAAAAAGGGACCCTTAATTGTGAGTGTACTTAACTACCAACGCTCCTGCCAACTGAAGGCATGCTTGATGTTACATTATAGAGAATAGTGGCCTCAAATAACTATTGTTTATACCGTCTATATCAGAACATGCATTCAAGATATACTTCTGAATTTGATTGTGTTAGTGTAGAATATTCTATCTAGAATATTCCTCTAGATAAGTTTGCTAGTTGCTAAATTGTTAGGATATTAATTGTTTAATTGTGCAATCTTGCATGGAGTTGCATGTTAGCTATCTTTTAATTGACAATTGCCATTCTAGGCGACTCTTCCGGTGCTTTATATATTGTACTCATTTCTAAACTATTATTAAAATACAATTAATTGAATGCAATTATTTACAATTTATCTTTCTTCTTAATTTTTACAATTCTATAATTTATAACTCAACCAATATTCCTGAAATTCTCACAGATTGCATGCTACTAACTACTAACCAACGTTGCTGTCAACTTTGTTATCAACTCAAAAGATGATGGATGCCAACTTACATACATTTTAGTTAAGATGATGGATGCCAACTTACATACATTTTAGTTAAGATGATGGATGTCAACTTACATACATTTTAGTTAAGATGATGGATGCCAACTTACATACATTTTAGTTAAGATGATGGATGTCAACTTACATACATTTTAGATGGACTGGTGGCTTTAATAACTCTTGATTCTACCCAAGTCGAAATCAAAAGTTGCAGCAAAGACACGATTCTCATTTGTTCCGACTTGCTTATATAGATGTAAATTCAATGAATACTCCCATCAACTGTACGGCCCGGCCCCATATACAATGAATGTAGTGATTAGAACTTGGCCACCTCTTGTGTTTTGAGAGTGGAGTGCTGCTCTTCTGGAATTCAAGTAGGAGGTGCCACTGTTTGACAATTATAGCAATTGGGACGTCTTATCAGTGTCGAATCTGATTATGTTGGAGAAAGAACGAAGCTTGCAACTTCTGTTCAAACTTACAAAGACATCACTTATGTCACGTAGTTACCAACCATTTTGCTCTGACTTGTTATTGTGGCTAAAAGGTGATATAAGTGGTGTGGAAGATTATAAGCTTGTAACAACGTGTTATTTTGGGAAAGAAAAAGTAGGGATGGTTGAACTTCTCACAAAGAACATGAGACTTGATTTATGTTGTTGAGTGTCCAAGGGTGCCATAAGCTTTTTATATTTTATTGTGGAAGAGGAAGATTTCTTAACAATCGATTTTATATCTTTCATGTCATCCATCTTATTAATGAAATTATTAATTCAATCATTTCGGTGCTTATGTTTCTCAAATAGTCTAGTATTTCAATTATTTTATAAAATATTATTTATATCTATTATGTTTATAATTAAAGTTACAATGATACAACTTTAAATCACAAATTGTCCTCTTAGAGAGGTGATCCATTTATTCTAGTCATAACTTTAATAAATTTTAATTTTTTTATATCATGAATCTATTTGGTTGTAAAGTATGCACTGACTAACCAAAATGGAGGACCGCATATATTCTCATTCATTATCAACCAATTAAAAAATATGACCTATTTTTGCCTAAGCAACATGCCATAATTTACCTTGAAAATCATGGAACCCCTATTTAATTTTACCTTCACTTTCAATTCCTTTAAGCTTAGCTTTTCTAAGGTTGTCCTTGTTGTAACCTAGCTTTTTACATAATTATTTTCTTTCATCTACTTTTCTCCATACCTTGCCTCCATCATATCATGGTCTAATTTATATCCATATGGTTCTCTAGGTGTCATCAGTTACATATCTCAAGCATCTATTTACCACCTACATGGTTAGTGTTTTGATCTCTTAATGGCTTGTTTCTCAATCCCATGGAATGTAACCTTTCTTGGATGCAAAACCCTTATGTCATTTATTTTTCTTATCCCCTCACATTTGGTAAACATCCTTCACTAATGTTCAAAGTGTAAATGTCGCCTCGAATGAAAACCAAATTACAATTCATTGAGGGTTTCATATTTAGAGTTTCCTATGCTCATGACATGTTGAAAGTCAAGTATCAACTAAGTTTAACTTACTCATGTGCATTAATCTTGCATTTGGAATTATAAGGAAGAAATTTTTGTGGATGCGAACATGGAATAAAATGTAGACCAAATACACCTAGAATCAACTAAGAAACTAAGTATTTAACCTAATTAGCCCACATTCCCAATGAAATCTTTGAAATATTAACTAATAATCCATTAAAAGCACAAAACATCATGAAATTGATCAAGGAAACCTAATTAAACACTCAAACCTAATCCCATTGGGGATTAGTGCTGATTTGATGTTTGGGTCAACTCTTTCCTAACCCCATTAATGCAAATATTCAAGATGATATGATAATGGAGATTGAACCACAAAATTGCTCTCAATTTCTCTCAATTGATGGATGTGAGTATGAAATTCAACAACATAAGTGTGCTCAAATGATTTGTGGATGAATTATTCATAGAAATGAGAAGTATTTATAGGAAAATTAGATGAATTAATGACCAAGATTGTTGTAGCTAATCAATGGATAGAAATGAATGTGAGAGGATGGCATGGATCAATGATCAAATCCATGGATGAGATTGAAGATTGACATGTATTGATAAATTTAATCGAGGGTTGCAATTGATTTCAAAAAACACAAATCCCATGATTTTAGGAGGAATGTGCAAGATATTTCCATGTGGGAGGGAAATGTTTGAATTTGAATTGGAAGAATATTTCATGAGAATATTTCTTTGAGGAGTGGGAATTAGTCAATTAAATAATTAAAACATTATTTAATTATGCAAGGTGGGGGGATTTAAGATTTTAATTAAACAATTAGATCATTTAATGAAAAAGGGAATTGATGACATTTAATTAAACAATTAGGGTTATTTAACCAAATGAGAAGAATCAAAAGATTTAGCTAAATAATTTGCATTATTCAATCAAATATGATGAAAATTAGCATGGAAGAGGTGAATTAACCAAATAGTGTTGATTAGGCAATTAATAGAAAAATGATGGATTTAATAAAATAATCGGGATTATTTAATTAAATAGTCGAGAATGATCTAATCAAGATGAAAATGGTGTTAGTAAATAAAATCAAATGCATGATATAGACCAAGACAATTTTAAGTGTCTACATTTTTCTCCTTTTTGAAGTGAGGTACCTGCTACATTGGTTCAAAGAACTAATGCCTCTCAAATCAACATTGCTACTCAAATAAAAAATTTATTATTTTTCTAGATGCCCCACTATGCTGCAATGAAAGGAATGAATGCTAGTATACTTCCCCCTTGAGAGATCAAGCAGAAATTCCAATTTTCAAGTCGAGATCACAACAAGGATGCATGATCAGTTCAACTGCAATGAGGACATAAAACAAGCCTTAGAATATGGATAAAAAGGCTACCAGGAAATAAAATAAGGATTCAAGGCTAAAACCCTAGGTCACACAGTGCATTTAGGGTAAAAACCCTATTTTTCCAAGTATATATAAGAGGTTCCAGGGTCACTTTCAAGCTCATTTGTGCACTTGGATTTGATATTTTTTAGATCTCTAAGATATATTTTGTTACCTAGAACCCTCATTGAAGGAATGGCAGATTGTGTGCTCCCCATACATCCTGTAAATAGAGTCTGATACTTCTAGCATCCACTTGACACATGACCACAAGTATGTACGCCAAAAAAAATTTCTTGTAAATACTTCAAGATAGTGAAATATAGGCTAGATTAGGGTTAAAAAAGGCATCTCTATTTAAGTGACGCTTTTGTTTCGATCGTTGATGCTTTTGCAAATTCCAATGACACTTTTGCAAAACAACATCACTCTAGAGAAAATGTGTTAGATTTTTAGAATATAACCGCATATATGCCAATAAACCTCCACCTCTACCAAATTTTACAACTGTTTACTTGCACAATTTTAGATCGACACTTTTTTTGCTCAGTGGCACATTTGAAATGATAACACACACTTGCATAATAGTGACACTTTTGTAGAATAGAAACAATCTTGCTAATTTGATAGATTGTTATCTTTATAAATAAGCTCACTTTTGCAATTTAGTGTGTCTAGACTTAGGATTTTTTCTCTATTTTAGCAAAAAATGATGTTCTGCGCATTGTAGGTGCAAGAGGTCTTCAAAAATCTTTAGTCATGAGAGCTAATGCCTGGGATTCTAGGTCACATGATTGACTCCAAGGATGAGGAGGACGAGTTCCTAGGTGAAGTCGGCTTGTACCACATTGAATATATGCCTGAGATATAGACACATCTTGTGATGATGAAAATACCCATAGAGTGGTGGCATTTCGAGACATTTTCCTTTCACCTCCCAATAGGGGAGGCGACGATCACCCTAGAGGATGTGTGTTGTATCTTGTGCATTCCTATTCATGGTGAGAGGAGCATCTTCGATGTAGATATGGGTACTACTTCTATCTTTTGGGTTTTAGGAGTTGACCATAAACATGTTGAGAGTGACCAAATTGACTTGTGGTGGTACTTTGTTTAGGTTAGTGATTTGACACTTATGATCATATGAATCACTATGGGAGCCTTGATGCTAGACCTATGGAGCTGAGGGTTCATCTTGGGTTGGGGTGTAGTACTCAAGGGTATTGTTGAGGATTTCCAAACTTATGCTTAGGGTCCTTGAATTATAGCCACTATATGCCATGACATGCATCAAATGGTATATAGGCGAGGATGCATCCTATCAACATGGGTTACACTTTTACATATCTGGGCCAGGGAGCACATTATAGTGCTTCATCTGATGATTCGGTTGTAGGAGATCGATAAGGATGGTTTTGTGGTATACTTATATGTATGGATGACCACATTTCATCATGTTGGTACCATAAACATAGCCTATTGCCAAAGGATTATCAATGATATGATAACATTTTGATAGAGACCATGGCTATAGGTGTATCCATGGGATGATGATCAGAGCTAGCTCTATTACACCTACCAGACATGATGGTTGATGGGTAGATAGATCCATATCATTTCAAGTGATATTTACTAGATAGGGTGGCACGATAGTTTGGGGAGCAACAAGATGATCCAACTCCAAGCTAAATGGCAATGTTTGCGAGGAACTATAAAAAGATCCATGATTAAGGTCATCAAATTGTGCTGCAAACAACCATTGATGATTTCAAAGAGCTTTCCCTAGTTCCTTGGGCTTAGATAGGGGGACCAGATGATCCTAATACCACCCCCTCTTATGATGCATGGTTTGCGTAATATGTGCCCATTAGGTTGATAGATCCAATAGGTGGTTATGGTGCAAGGAGAGGTAGAGGATAAGGTCGAGGTAGGAGACATGTGCCTTCACACAGACAGGATAGAAAGGTGCTTAGGATGGTCCCAAGGCAACATGATGGACAATTTTTGGGACATGTTCTCGTGATTAGGCAGCAACTAGGGGTAAATCATCTAGGAGTCTAGCAAGTAGGATGACCTCCACTACCAACACTTCCACCACCACCACCACTTTAGTAGCATTAGGTTATAGACCCAAGAGATCAGTGCATATAAGCACTCATGGTAGAGAGAGATCAGGCACTATAGGAGAGGGATGTCGCTCATTAGGAGCATGATTAGGAGATGCAAAAGAGTTAGTAATTGGCCCTACATCTAGTACAATAGAGTGCCTGGAGATAGTAGCTATAGGAAACCATGTAGATATATGTGTAGGCATAAGTGATGGTACCAACTACATTATATGCATCAGTTATGGCTAAGTCATCCTACTACAGGATATTCTACCATAGAGAGGTTCCACGACATAGGCACCAACTAGATTTCTCACATAGGAGTCCACTTGGTCCTTCAATATCAAGAGGGGGACCATCTATAGGAGTTCCATCAAGAGGCATGGGTCATCATCCACCACCTCACTGAGATAAGGATCAAGGGAGCAATGGATAGCTCCTATGACATGACACCTTTTTTTTGATGTATAGCCTAGTTATTTGATGTATATGCATTCATAGGCTCATTTTTATAGCCTCATGTATATTTTTGAAGATATATCACACATTACATTTCATATGTATCATGACATTTATTTTTGATATATGTGAGATGATCAGATGTTTCAGTTATAGTTATGATGTGCCTTTTATTTCATGTTTATGCTTATGTTGATGTATGTATGTATGGATGCAGAAGTTAATGAGATTCTTATATGACGAGGATTCCTTTATTATGAATATGGTGTGATGTATACGATTTATGATATGGATGTAGATGCGCAATTTTTTTTTTTATATGATGCAATATGAATGTATACAAATGCAATTGATGGTTTATTTTTAGGTATCTTTTCTCATCTGATATGTACTCATGATGCAGGATGTATATGCTATGAGATACATTTATTTTTTTATTTTTCATGTGACATGTGATGATTATGTAGGATGTATATATGCTGATGGTTTGTGGATGCAAGATGGATGCATTTATATGATGATTTTTTTATTGTCATGATACCAGGTTGGAAATGTTGGCATGGAAAAAAGATAGAAGAATAAGATGAATATTGATTAGTCACTGCTTTTGATATTGATTTATAAGTCCTACAAGCCTATGATTACTCAAGAATTTATGACATATGTGATGAGATGAGAATAAATGATATTTCTTTTCTTTTGGGATTAGGATGAATTCATCGTATCCTTCCTTATTTTTGATATAGAAAATAGACATGATGCATCAAGGTATTGACAGCTAGGATGGTGTTGTATCTAATGTGATGAACCTTGAATCTACAAACATATTGGAGTATCCTTGTTCATACTTGACATATGGAAACCCCTTTTTATCATGTGAAAGAATAAGTCATCAAAGTAATAAGACTAACAAACAAAAGGTATGAAGAAATTGATATTTCCTAGCCATTGTTTTACTTGAGACTACACCACACATGCAAGACAAGTATTTTTCGAGGTCATATAATAAGAATATTCAATGTCCATAGAAAATAAAAGTGGTGATAAATGATGCATTCTTTCCTCTCTAAATTATTTTAATAGACATCATCGAGAGGTCATTGGAATAGACCAATTATAAGAAAAATCATAAGAAGAGATCAAAATGAACAAACAATCAATGTTATTCATATCTCTTGCCAAAGTAATGTAACTAAGGTGATTTCCAATGATAATTCTCATTGCAAAAAATATGTATCCTAGGACATGTTATCAGATGTTTAACTAAAACTAACTCTTTGATAGGCCATTGATACAAATGCTAATCGACATGTTTACTCATGATCAGGACTTAAAAAATTTATACTTTGAAGTTTATGCTTCACCGATTGTCACACTTGTTTCCACTTGTGTTGCCAAAGGTTGAAAATGACAATAAATTTATTAGAAATGGAAGTTTATTACTTGGGTGAAAGTGAAATGGGATGGGGGATTTTTTTTTTTTTGACATTTCAATTTTTTTTTATGTACTATTTTTGAACTATTGAGATTATGTGAATGTTTAAGTTTTCAAGCTATTTGAGATTGTTTTAGTTTTCTGAAAGATATTTGAATGTTTTTATTTTCAATTTTTCCAATTTTTTTTGTGTTTTCCAAGGTTAGACCAAGATCAAGACATAAGGGGGACTAACCTAATGCCTTAAGGGCTCATCAATGATGGCCTTTCCTACATAAGCATAGAGACAACATAGTTTGATTGACTCTCAACAAATGACTGTTTATAGAGTCATATGATCATTGATGGATTGCCACTTTATTATGACTGACTCCTAAAGCCTAACCTAATTGTAAGGAAGATGAGGTAGTGGAACAACTTCCTACACTAATCTTGAGAGGATAATAATGTAAAACTTTTAAAAATCTTTAACAACTACAAAAACTTAAATAGAAATAAACATAAGTATCATGCATACGACAAGAAAGTGATTTATGTGGGGATAAACCTTTTGGGCTCAAGAAAACCCCACACTCCAAAAGCCACCCAATATATTATTCAGAAATCACAAAGATTACAATATACTTGCAAAGAAATCTTCTCAAGAGTATCACCAACTAGAGATCCTGAGGCAACACAACCGCTATCTGATTCTCATGATACATCTCACTACACAACCATAATAATATGCCCTCATAAAATAGGGTTTCCCTCTAGGGAAATTCAAGCTAATAAAATATTGATCATTAGATCTATGACCTAATGATGAACGGTCTAGATTTACAATAATAAAATATAAATAAAATTTTCCTTTTGGGGGCACTACCCTTAAGCGCCCACCAGGGCACGCTACCCCCAGACCTCTAGATGGGGGGATGATCCCCCCGAACCCCTCGCAAGAGAAAACCCCCTTGTGACCCCTATCACCAACGTATCAATAGTACCTTATATATCAACAATACTTTATGTAATTGCAAGGTTGAAACATATTTTCCCAATACTAATGCCTTGGGGGCTCATCGATGATGGCCTTTCCTACGTAAGAATGAAGACAATGCATTTCGACAAGTGTTTTTGATTATTTTGATGTTTTAGACCTATTTAGGTATTTTGATATGATTTAGATGTTTTTGGAATTTTTCAAGATGATTTGGATTGTTTTGAGTTTTGGACTTTACAAGTTTTTGAATGCTTTTTGGATTTTCAAGATGATTCAAGGATGTTTTTGGTATTTTTAACTTTACAAATGTTTGGATGTTTTTGGATTTTGAACTTTACAAATATTTGTATGTTTTTGATATTTTGATGATTTTCCTTATGTTTTGGTATTTTTTAGAACAACCTTGAGGGAATATACAAGAACCCGATCTAATGCCAGTATAGGAGTATGCCTCCAGTGTAATGTGATAGAGTACCTAGATATAGGCAAGACAAACTCACCTTAAGAGTACGCCAAGTAGTACTAAAAGGGAAAATGATACTTACTCAATATCCAAATATGATACAGACATGGAGGGATGAAGGAATAAATAGGATGGAGGATGGATGTCATGGACAAAGAATGTAGGATAGGATAAGCCAAAGAACCAATCATAGATTGGAGATGATGCTTATTTATGCAAGGCATCTATTTGCTAGGTTTTCACCAAGGTAATTCCCCAAGGCAACACCAAAGTTGTTTTTGCTAGAGGATGATTTTTCTTTTTACTCTTTTAAACCTTTTTCTTGTTTTTTGGATTTTATTTTTTCTGATTTTTTTTTGAATTTTTTGGATTTATACGCTTTAGGACAAGTAGGCATAAATTTTTTTGAGATGTGTGCTATTGATGGTCTCCTGTAAGGGTTCTCCTTCAGGGGTTGACAATTTATAAGCTCTGGAACCATATCTAGCTATGACAATGAATGGTCCTAACCAATTCAATTCAAATTTACCTTTGCTATCTAGATCTGGCATGTTCATTTGATTCTCTTTCAAGACAAGGTCTCCCACATAGAAGCAAAAAATTTTGATCTTCTTGTTGTGACTCCTTATAATTCAGTTCTGATAGGCTTATAGGTGATTTAAAGTTCCACGGCGACGTTCATCCAATAACTCTAGCTCATTCAACCTGGATACTCTAGATCATTGAATAACCGAGAATGATCGAATCAGGATGAAAATGGTGTTAGTAAATCAAATCAAATGTATGATATATAAAAGAAAATTTTAAGTGTCTACATTTTTCCCTCTTTGAAGTGAGGTACCTACTACATTGGTTCAAAGAATTGATGCCTCTCAAATCAACATTGTTGCTTAGATCAAAAATTTAAAAAATCATGATTTTTTGTATGCCCCACTATGCTCCAATGGAAGGAATGGAGATTGGTACATACTTCCCCTCAAGAGATCAAGCAAAAATTATGATTTTCAAGTTGAGATTACGACAAGGATGCAAGATCAGTTTAGCTATAATGAGGAAATAAAACAAGCCTTAGGATATGGATAAAAAGGCTTCTAGGCACATAAACAAGGATTTAGGGCTAAAACCCTAGGTCAAGCAATCCATTTAGGGTAAAAAACCTTAATTTTACAAGCATATATAGGAGACAGTAGCTAGAGGCCACTACATAGATACATGCGCATGAATAGGCGACGGTATCAAGTACATTTTATGGATTAGTTATGGCTAAGGAATCCTACTATAGGAAATTGTAACACAAATGGGTTCTGCAACATAGCCACCAACACGATTTCTCACATGGGAGCTCACTTGGGCCTTCAATATCAAGAGGGGGACCATCAATAAGAGGCCCATCAGGAGGCATGGGTCATTAGCCGCCACCTCATCGATATGAGGATGAGGGGAGCAGGGGATAGGTCTTATGACATGACACCTTTTTTTAATGTATAGCCTAGTTATTTGATGTATATCCATTCATAGGATCATTTTTTATAGCCTCGTGTATATTTTTGATGATATATCACACATTACATTTGATGTGTATCAGTAGATTTATTTTTGATATATATGAGATGATTGGATGCAACAGTCATAGTTATTATTCATGTTTATTCTTAAGTTGATGTATGTATGTATGGATGCATACGTTTATGACATGGATCAATATTTTTATGAGATTCTTATATGATGATGATTCCTTTATTATGCATATGGTGTGATGTGTATGATTTATTATATGGATATAGATGCACATGTATTTTTTATGATATGATGCAATATGAATACATGCAAATGCAATGGATGGTTTATTTTTAGGTATCTTTTCTCGTCTGATATGTACTAATGATGCAAGATGTATATGCTATGAGAAGCATTTTTTTTTTTTTTTCATGTGACATGTGATGATTATGTAGGATGTATATATGCTAATGGTTTGTGGATACAAGATAGATGCATTTATATGATGATTGTTTTAACTGTCATGATATCAAGTTGGAAATGTTACTATGGAAAAAATTTAGAAGAATAAGATGAATATTGATTTGGGGTATGTGCAGGATCATGATGGGCCAAAAAGTTGCGATGTGTAAATGATATGATAGCCCATGTGGTGGACGACTTGGTTTTTACCAAAAAATGATGAAACGAAAAGGGTTTTTAAAGAAGATTCTCAAGTTACCACCAATATAAATTATGCTTTACTTTGATTTTAATAAATTATTATTATTCATTTTCTATTTGAATTACGACTAAAGTCCTGATTGATAGGCTGATTGACAAACATCTATAGATTTCAAATGTTATCACTTTTTTTGAATTTGAAACATGAGTCACATTTTATGCTTTGCATACTATAAGATTAAAACAAATGAATTTCATGAAGTTTTGACAAAGTTAAGGTGGTCAGACATACGAGTTTTTATAATTTTTAGAAAATTTAATAAAAAAATTATAATTAATTATTTACTTGGTCAGACATAAGGACATGAGTCCTCTACTTATATCTAAAATCTTATAAAAAAATATTATCATTTTATTGTGGTTAGGGTGGTCAGATAGACACCTACTTCTTATTTTTTCCCTCGAATTGAAGTACTATTGCATTGAAATTTCAAATTTTCACCAAATAGATTTTAAAAAAAAATAAGCCTAGTAATTTAGAAAATACATTCAATTTTCTACATATTCTATTCTTACATATTTTTGAAATAATATAGATAACTTATTCAAATTTTTATGTCAAGTTGTCTAACTTTGATATTCTCAATTTCCATCACCACTTAAGGGCCTATTTTTTCCATGATGATCCTGCATATACCCTTAGTCATTTCTTTTTATATTCATTGAAAAGTCCAACAAGCCTATGATTACTCAAGACTTTATTAGATATGTGATGAGATGGTAATAAATGATATTTCTTTTCTTCGTGGATTAGGATGAATTCATCGTATCCTTCCTTATTTTTGATATAGAAAATAGACACAATGCATCAAGGTATTGAAAATTAGGATGGTGTTGTATCTAATGTGATGGACCTTGAATACAAACATATAGGAGTATCCTTGTTCATAATTGACATACAGAAACCTTGATCTATCAAGTGAAAGAATAATCCATCAAAGTAATAACACTAACACATAAAAGGTATGAAGAACCTAATATTTACTAGCCATTTTTTTACTTGAGACTACCCCACACATGCAAGACAAGTATGCACCTAGGTCATATTACAAGAATATCCAACGAGAATAGAAAATGAAAGCGGTGATCAATGCCCCACTCCTTTCTCTCTAAACTTTTTTTTATACATCATCAAGAGGTCATTGGAATAGACCAATAAGAAAAATCATAAGAAAAGGTAAAAATGAACAAACAACCAATGTTATTTATATCTCTTGCCAAAGTGATGTAACTAAGGTGATTTCCAATGATGATGCTCATTGCAAAGATATGTATCCTAGGACATGTTATTAGATGTTTAACTAGAACTAACTATTTGATAGGCCATTGATACAAATGTTAACATACATGTTTATTGACAATCAAGACTTAAGATTTTTTATACTTTCAAGTTTATGCTTCACTAATTGTCACACTCATTTCTGCTTGTGTTGCCAAAGCTTGAAAATGACAATAAATTTATTAAGAATGGAAGTTTATTAGGTGAAAGTGAAATGGGATAGGTGATTTTATTTTCTAGATATTTTTTATTTCTTGAACATTTAAAAATGTTTTGACGTTGTTTTTGAACTTTTGAGATTAAGTGAATGTTTAAGTTTTCAAGCTATTGAGGTTGTTTTAGTTTAATGAAAGATATTTGAATGTTTTAATTTTCAAGTTTTCCAAATTTTTTTGTGTTTAATAGGGTTAGACCAAGATCAAGACCTCAAGGGGACTGACCTAATGCCTCGGGGGCTCATAGATGATGGACTTTCCTACATAAGCGCATATAAAACATAGGGTTTGACTGACTCCTTACAAGTGAATTTTTATTGATGACATATGAGCATTGATGGATTATCACTTTATTATGATGGACTTCTAAAGCGTAACCTAATAATAAGGAAGCTAAGGTAGCGAAACAACTTCCTACACTAATCTTGAGAGGATAATAATGAAAAACTTTTATAGATGTTTAATAGTTACAAAAAATTAAACATAAATATCATGTATACCACAACATAGTGATTTACATGGGAAAAATTATTTTGGGAGAAAAATCCCACACTCCAAAATCCACCCAATATATTATTCAGAAATCACAAATATTACAATATACATGTAGAGCAAGATTCTCATAGGAGTATCACCAACTAGAGATCCAAAGGAAACACGACCGCTATCAGACTCTTAGAATACATCACACTACATAGTCATAATACAATTCCCTCATAAAATAGGGTTGCCTTCTAGGGTGCAAGTCAAGCTAATAAAATATCCATCATCAGATCTATGACCTAATGATGAACGCTCTAGATTTACAATAATAAAATATAAATGAAATTTTCCTTTCAGGGGCACTACCCTCAAGCCCCCACCAGGGCATGCTGCCCCTTGACACCTAGAAAAAGGGACGATCCCCTTGGACCCCTCATGAAGGGGAAACCCCCTCATGCCCCCTCTTGCCAATGTATCAATAATACCGTATATATCAATAATACTTTATGTAATTGCAAGGTTGAGACACATTTTCCCAACACTAATGCCTTGGGGGCTCATCGATGATGGACTTGCCTACGTAAGCACAAAGAAAACATAATTCAACAAGTTTTTTTGACTATTTTGATGTTTTAAACCTGTTTAGGGATTTTGATATGATTTAGATATTTTTAGAAATTTTCAAGATGATTTGGATGTTTTTGAGTTTTGGACTTTAGAAGCTTTTGAATGTTTTTTGGATTTTCAAGATTAGTTGGATGTTTTGGTATTTTGAACTTTACAAATATTTGGATTTTTTTGGATTTTGAACTTTACAAATATTTGAATGTTTTTGGATTTTCAAGATGATTTGGATGTTTTTGAGTTTTGGACTTTATAAGTTTTTGAAAGTTTTTTGGATTTTCAAGATTAGTTGGATGTTTTTGGTATTTTGAACTTTACAAATATTTGGATTTTTTTGGATTTTGAACTTTACAAATATTTGATTTTTTTTGGATTTTCAAGATGATTTGGATGTTTTTTGATTTTGACAATGTTATGGATGTTTTTAGATTTTGAACTTTACAAATATTTGAGTGTTTTTGAAATTTTGATGATTCTACATATGTTTTGGGAGTTTTGAGAATAACCTTAAGGGAATATACAAGAACCCGATCCAATTCTAGTTTAGGAATATTCCCCCAGTGTAAGGTGATAGGCTACCATGATATAAGGAGGAAAAACTAGCCTTAGGAGTGTGCCAAGTAGTACTAAAAGAGAACATGATACTCAATATCCAAATATGATACATACGTGGATGGATGAAGGAATAAATAGGATAAATAGGATGGAGGATGGATGTGATGGACAAAGAATTTAGGATAGGATAAGCTAAAGAATAAATGTTAGATTGGAGATCATTCTTATTTATGTAAGGCACCTATTTGCCAAGTTTTCACCAAGGTACTTGCCCAAAGTGCCACCAAAGTGGTTTCTGCTAGAGGACAATTTTTCTATTTACTCTTTTGATCCTTTTTCTCTAATTGTTGGATTTTACTTATTTTCTTATATTTTCTTAAATTTTTTGATTTATACCCTTCAGAACCTAGGCATAATTTTTTTTGAGATGTGTTCTATTGATGGGCTCCTGCAAGGGTTCTCCTTCAGGGGTTGATAATTGATAAGCTCTAGAACCATATATAGCTATGACAATGAATGGTCGTAACCAATTCAACTAAAACTTACCTTTGCTATCTAGATCTGACATGTTATTTTGATTCTATTTCAAGACAAGGTCTCCCACATGGAAGAACCAAATTTTGATCTTCTTGTTGTGACTCCTTATAAGTTGGTTCTGATAGGCTTGTAGGTGATTCAAAGCTTCAAGGCAATGTTCATCCAATAACTCTAGCTCATTCAACCTGGATACTCTATATTTTTCACCAGTGATGAGATGTTGCAATGTCACTCTAGCAATGGTAGCTCAACCTCAATAGGTAGGATGGATTTGGTTCCATAAGCTAGGGAGTAGGGTGTATCACCTCTAGGCATGCATATACTAGTTTGATAGGCCTAGAAGACACAGTTCAACTGGAGATTCCAATCACATCTAGGTTCATTGACTATCGTTTTAAGGATATTTAGAATGGTTTTGTTAGAAAACTTGGCTTGAGTGTTTCCTTGGGGGTAATAAGGAGTGGAAAAACAATGTTGGATATTGAATCTTTGACATAGATCATAGGAATCCTAGTTCTTGAAGGGTGTTCCATTGTCTATGATAAGGGATTGAGGAACAACATAACAAAAAATGAGATAATTTGAGATGAATTTAGATATCTACTTTCCTATGATATAGGTCGAAGTACTTAGTGGTTGTGATGATAAATTTATGACTATGAGAAAGGTCAATGTTTAGTGATAGGCTCGAGCTCTTGAATGTGGTACCCATGCTGTTGACATTGCAAACATTTCTTGACAAAATAATTTTCTTCTTGTTCCATGGTATGCCAATAATATTATGTCCTCAAAAAATTTATTGGCTAAGGTTACACAACTTGAATGTGACCCATAAATTCCTTTGTTCACTTCTTTTAATGTAGTCAAAGGTTCCTCTTGGTTAAGACGTCACAATAATGTTCCTCTGAGACTTTTCTCATAAAGGGTATCGCCTTAAAGGATAAATCAGGATGCTCTTCTGATAAAAGTCTTTCTAAATTTCAAAGTAATTTCATATCCATGCAGGATGCCTCTATGTAGGTAGTTGAATATTTCATGATACCATGAGGAACCGAGACCAACAATTTCACACATGAATTTGGATTCAAGGACATCGAAAACCAATATGAGAAGTTACTCAACGAGGAAGTTATATTTCAAACTATTGTGAGGCCTATAGATAGCAAGGACCCAATAGTAGCCATAACATCTATTGCTCCATTATTGATCCTAGTTATTTACTCAAATATTATGTCAATAAAATAATCCTTGAAAATATTCACCATCTTCTTATAGGGCATGAACTTGTAATCCTTGGTCTAATAGTCATCACTAACCTAGTTCACGATCAGCTTAGAATCTCCATATACTTATAACTCTTGGATTTTCCATTGTGTAGAGGAGGGGGGCTGACTGCTTAGGACCCTAGGTCACTTAAGGGTCTAGAATAATAGGCTTCCATGATCTACCTCAAGCTAAGGGATTGATTAAGATAGGTTAGATGTTTAAAGGGGTGAAAAGTAAGAAGAACTGATCTGCCTCTTTCCTTCTTCCAATGCAAGAGTTTTAGGAAGTCAAGTGAGCAAGTTCCCAGATCCCAAACTACAACATAGGCAACTCACTACTAGAGGACTCTAGTGCGAGACACGAACAATAGCATATGCTATAAAACCAAGATCACTTGCATGCAATCACCTGTCACATGCAAAAGACATGCAGAACCAAAGAAGATGTTCTGTAAACATCAAAGTAAAAATGCATTATTGAGAATCAATTATTACAAAGAGATCAATCCTTATTAAGGAGATCAAGAAACCCTAAAAGGGAAACCCTGTGCACACTTAATAATTAATCAATTATTAATGTGCTTAAGTTTAGCTTAAGCAACTAAAGGAATAAGTGACTTAATTAATTAACCAGTATGATATAATTAATTAAGTATAATAACTTATTACTCTAAAATCCCCCCTTAAGATGAACTTAGGAAGAAGCTAAAACACTAGAAGAAGATGCATGCAAGCAAGGATGGGTCCCAAAAACTAGGCCTGATCAGGTACCCATTTACAAATGCAAGAATGAGGTAGAGGAGGAAAACCTAGTGGGACAAAACCCCCCTACAATGAGATGACATGTTGCAAAGAAGCACTGGAAGAACTTTGTAGAGTAATACTGGAACCAAAATCTGGCAAGCAAGGAAAGATACTTCTATCTACTACTGAAACCAGATGAGAGTCACTGATTGACTCAAGGAATCATGAAAAAAGAAACAACAGAATTGATGCCTCAGAACACTCGAACACTCCAAATGGGAACAACCCTAGAATCTATGAAGCAACAATCAATTATTGAATGATGTATTACTGAAAACGAAGTGCAAAGATGCAAGTTGCACTCTCCCAACTGCCAAAACATCCAAGTAATCTCCAAAACACCCATTGGGACAAATCTGGAATAATGATAAACTTGGGATAGATACAGGAAAAAGTGCACAGACAATAGCATAGATCTCCTCAATACCTTTCCAACACCACAAAGATGGCGAAAATCAGAGATAGCGGCAAAAAGTTATGAGCTCGGAAGCATAAAATAAACATCTGACTTCAAATAGAAATAAATTTAGTAAAACAAAAAAATACTGTAAAATAAACTACACCACATGAAAGTGCTTGGAACCAGCTTTCCGACGATATCTCGTTTGCACGATTTTGATACTGTATGCCCAAGTTATGCCAAAAACAAAAAAAACTACTCTTTTAGAGAAAATTAGGGCTAGGAGGGGGCAAAGAGGCTGTACGGCTGATGACGTCATGATGATGTCAGCACTTCAGTGGAAATAATTTGATGGCCATCTGGCTGTCGCTGCAAAAAATTGATCCCCTCCAGCCCCTGGTCGCCATATGATCATAGGCAAAGTGCAGGGGGGTTGGAGTGGGCCGGGGGCAGAGCGCAGAGCTCCCGGTCCCCCATAGGACCTTGGTGGATGGTGCTTGGACCCGCGGTGGCTAGTTGGGACCAGCGGTGCAGGGTGGCAGAGCCACCGGTGGTGGTGGCGGGCTGGTGGCCATCGGGCGGCGGGAGCCATCTACACTGGAGGTGTCGGCATAGAACCCAAAAAATCACCATTTTTAAAATTTTTTATTTTATTTTCATGCCTTGGGAAGTGTGCGAGGGAGACCGTATGACCTCGCTCACAAAATTTTTTTTCCTTCCGGACCAACTTCACCAAAATTGACGATTTGTCAAGAATTTCTAGGGTTTTGGGGTGCTACGAATGCGATGTCGATGTTCATTTGAGCCCAAAGTGTCCCGAAAAATCGGCTACCCCCAGATCTTGCAGAAAAGATGCCTGTGGAAACCTTTGCACTTGAAACTCACAGAGAGGCCATATCTTCATATCACAAATAGGCAACGATAGGTCTGGAGCTTTGATACCATGTTAGAAAACCAAGATCACCTGCATGCAATCACCTGTCACATGCAAAAGACATGTAGAACTAAAGAAGATGTTTTGTAAACCTCAAAGTAAAAATGCATTATTGAGAATCAATTATTACAAAGAGATCAATCCTTATTGAGTAGATCAAGAAACACTAAAAGGGAAACCCTAAATTAAACCCTAGTGTGCACACTTAATAATTAATCAATTATTAATGTCCCTAAGTATAGCTTAAGCAACTAAAGGAATAAGTGACTTAATTAATTAACCAGTATGATATAATTAATTAAGTATAATAACTTATTACTCTAACAGCATAGTGCACTGACATCTTAGTGGGGTGTTGGCATTCATATAAACAAAGATTGTAAAGTACATCTGAAACTCAAAGAGAACCTACTGATGACCTAACAAGTATAGTTTGATATGTATTAGAAAACATGAAGCAACTAAACAAAAGAAATAATAGGAAGAATACTTTAACTTGATCTAATCTATGAATTGACAAAAAAGAGGGCGAGGAAAGCTCACCTTCCTACCCACAAGTTGATATCTTTAAATTCTTCACTTGATGAGTAACATACACACAAGATGGAAAATTTTTGGGGCTATGTATAGAGGAATTCTGCAGTTAGTCCCCTACTTTGGTGTTTCCACCTCTACAGATAAACAATATAGAAGTGATAGGAGAAATGTGACAAAAAGGGTATTGAAATGGAAGTACAATGCACTATTCTAAACAACAATATACTACTAGGAAATATGATGACGCTAAGTGAAAGGAAGATGGAAAAATATCACCTTCAACCAAGTGCACTCAAGGTAAATGGGAGAAGGAGTGAGCTCACAAGCTTGCAAATTTTAGCATTACTGCAACAACGAAGAGATTGAGTCCATAAAACACCAAATTGCTACTTCAGTGGAGGTGAGAATGTTGTGAAGAGAGTGAAGAAAGAGTTGTCCAATGTTTGAATGATCAAGAAGTTGAAGAGAATGAATAAGATAGCATAGGAGTCGTTCAAGGTCGGTCAAGGGCACATAAATGTTACAATTCATTACCAATGGAGATTTTTAATACCCCTGTGGATTCCAAAGGCAAGAATCCTATCAGGATGGTAGAGCATTGCGTAGACATTTACACGTTGTGCTAGTGTCCCTAACAAAATATCCTCCATTGACACACAAAACAACTACCAAGTGGATGGGAAGCGAATGAAGGATGTGGAATAGAATCATTGGATTTAATCTATCTAAGGTAGGAAGTTCATAAATGGGGAATTTGTAAGGAGTGCAAATTCATGCCATTAGACATTGTACTATGATTCTTAATCTTGTGATAAAGGCCTCATATCCAGCTATGAAATTATTACATAGGAAAGCTAACCGGTACATGACTTAGGGATGCAATCTCCTTATGGAAAATATCCTAGTGTGTTTTGGGGTTCATTTGACATCTTTCAGCTTTGGAAAAGGTCTCGGTGTGTTCAAATTTCAATAAAGTTAGTTTTATCAAATCATCGTTTTAAGGCTCTACAGGCAGTTTTCAAAAATTATTTTTGGAAAACACATAAGAATTGGAGTAGAATACTTTGGTAGGGGAATTCATGGAGGTGGAACATAGAATTTTCAAAAATAATCAAAGTCATACATTTTCTAGTTTGGGAAATTTTCAACAGTTTTTAAAAAGTTTAAAATTTTATTTTCTGTGAAGGCTTGGGTGAAATCCTTTTGTAGGGGTCCATGGGATATGATTCCATGCTTACACACCAATTTTGGTGTGAATCAAATAAGCTTCATTTTCTTCACTTGTCAGCACCTGATTTCATACTTCCAAAGCACCAATTATAAATCATTTTATTTTGGAAAGGTATTATGGAGGCCATGGAAATCAAATATTAGTTTCAATTTCGTATTTAATTGTTTATCTATTGCATAAATCATATGGGAGAATTTGGAGCGTAAAAGAGGATGGAAATCAAGATTTTAAAAATTTTAAAATTATCATAATAGAGAAAAACACCCCTTGAGTAAAGGCTGCAGTTGGAGGAGTTTCTGGAAGTTTAAATGTCTCATTTAAGACTTAATAAACATAACATATGTAAATCTATTCTTTGGGAGAGTTGGCAGCCCATTCTGAGGCAAGAATGGATGATTTTCAGTGAATTTTTCAGGGCTTTTAAGGAAAAATGTGGGAAGACGTTTGAGAGGAATGGAAAGGAGAAAGATGCCTATGTAGAGGTATCATTAGGGGTTTTGTGTTGCAGATTTGAGTAGCACTAGTAAAGAGAATATAAAGCACCAATGTGTGAGATGTGGAAATATTTAAGTGGAGTTGTGTGAAAGTTTGAACAAAAGCAAGGAGAGCTTTGGGGTAGCAAGAGGAAGCTATAGGAAGAGTCAAGAAAGTTCATTTCTTGTGAATATTTGAATCTGAAATCGTATCAAATAAATTTTTAATTATTTCAATGTGAAAGAAAGAAATTTTCTGATTTGAATTAAATGGTTTCTCTCTATTTATCCTTTGTGAATTTTTGAGTATGTTATTTGTTTGCATTAGTGGTATTAGAGCCAGAGGTTTTGAGTGCATAGGCAGAGTGCTAAATGTGAGGCAATCTATTCTAGGACCGGGGGGTGGAGTGTGTGCGGTGTGTAGATAGATCATCAAGCATGAGGTAGTATATACTTAAGAGGATGGGATGGGTCCTGAGGATACTCGTAAGAATTTTTTTTGGGAAGAAGTGGAAAATAAGAAGCACCGTGAAGAATTTGAAAAGCTTCAGGATGAAGTAAATATATTGGAAAGGAAGATTAAAGAGAAAATGAGAATGTGGGAAGAGAGATATGGGAAGAAGAGTATTCTCATGAAAGAGGAAAGTGAAGAGGAGGTTATCAAAATAGATTGTTGCAGCCCTTTGGTAGGGGTTGAATGCAAGGAACAATATGTTGGGGCAGCCCACACAAATGAAGAAGATAAGGAGCCACAAGTTGCAACAATGGCATGTGAATGGAGTGCATTGTGTGAGGTGGATAAAGAAGGTTTGCAATCAAAAATTATGAACATGGGTGGTCCTAAGTTTGACAAGTGGGTTGGTGAGGAAGAGGATGATTTCCTAATGCAATTGGAAGAAATTGAAAGAGAGTAAAATGAGAAAATTTTAGCTAACAAAAAGGTTGCACCCAAAGCTAGTGAGGTAATTTCTGATTTTTATGGTTTTTATGATGAGAATAAGGATGTAGATGCAGCAGTAGATGGGCATGTACAGGATCATGATGGGCCAAAAAGTGGCAATATGAAAAAAGTAGCATTTTGCACTCACCAAAAATACGAAAAATCCCAAGTTGAATTTTTTTTGGGTTGGTTGTTAGTACATTGCTCCATAGCAATTCCCAAGACTAAGTTTTATAAATCGGATATCGGTGGGGTTGGGAAATATTTGAAAAACATTTAAAAATGTATTGTGGAGGTAATATTTTGATGCCACAAATCATATATCTGATTTGTGGCACACATAGACCCAAGAGTAATTAGGAGGTCAAGGGTGGAAAAGAGATAAAGAGAGAAATGGAGAGAGAGAGAGAGAGAGAGAGAGAGAGAGAGAGAGAGAGAGAGAGAGAGAGAGAGAGAAGAAGGGGAGAGAGAGGGAGAGAGAGAGAGAATTAGGAGGGGGAAGGGAGAGGGGAAGAGGGGAAGAAGAGGAGAGAGAGGGAAAGAGGGAGAGTTGGAAAGAGAGAGGGAAACAGATAGAGAGAGAACAATAGGAGAGAGAGAGAGAGAGGGAGAGCGATAATAGTTAAATAATATCTATATTAGTGATATTAATTAGCTATATAATATTTTATATATTAACTTAATATATATATATATATAAATATTTATACATTAACTAAAATATATAAATAATATATAAATATTATACATAATTTCGTAAGAGATTATCATAAATTATATGCTATATATTGAATTATAGACTAAATTGTATACTCTCAACTAGATATAATAATATAAACTATATACTATTTATTGCAATTTTTTAAATCATATATTAAAAACTATATTAGATTTTTTTAAAATTATATATAAAAAATTGGATTTCTACTTCAAATCGGATATCTGATTCAAAATGGATATCCAATTTGGATTGGATACCCAATATGTCTGACACAAAAACTACTACCTAGGGATTAGCCTCGGGTTTTCTTTGGAATCTGGCTAGGACATGCCAATCCTAAGAATTCAACACAAAAATTGTGTTTAAAAACTTGCTTTTCTAGACTTCACTCTTGTGGCTGATGACTTTTTTTTAACCCTAAATTGATGAAACAAAAAGGGGTTTTAAAAGAGATTCTTAGCTTTCCACCAATATAAATTATGCTTTACTTTGAATTTAATAAATAATTTTTATTCATTTTCTATTTGAATTACGACTAAAGTCCTGATTGATAGGATGATTGAAAAATATTTGTCTTTCAAACCATATCACATTTTTTGAATCCAAAACATGTGTCATATTCTATGCTTTGCATACTATAGGATTAAAAAACAAAATAGAATTTCATGAAGTTTTGACCAAGTAAAGGTGGTCAGACATACGAGTTTTTATATTTTTAAAAATTTGTAATAAAAAATTCATAATTAATTATTTACTTGGAAAACAAATATAAAAAAATATGCATCACATCGGGACATGAGTCATCTACTTATATCTAAAGTCTTATAACAAAATATTATCATTTTATTGTGGTTAGGGTGGTCAGACAGACACCTACTTCTTATTTTTTCCTCTAAATTGAAGTACTACTCCATTGAAATTTCAAATTTTCAACAAATAGATTTAAATATATATATATAGTATTTTAGAAACTAAATTCAATTTTTTATAGGTTCTATTCTTACATATTTTTTAAATCATATAGATAACCTATTCAAATTTTTACATCAAGTTGTCTAACTCTGATTTTTCTAAATTTTCATTGCCACTTAAGGGCCTTTTTTTCCATGATGATCCTGCACATACCCAGATGTGTTGGAGATAGTTGAGAGTGATGAGAAAGATGTGAATGTGAAGTTGGAGTTTACTAATGATTCCTTGTTTCAGAATGATGAAGGTGAAGATTACCTGATAGAAGAACTTGATTACTTCTTGTAGAAGGTGGATGATGAGTCACAAGATTATTATTCTAGCATTGTTTTAGGTGTAGAAAATCAGTTTATAGCAGTAGAGTTTCTTTCTCAAGGCACCAATAGAGTGACAAGTTGCATTGAAGAAAGGAAAAAGAAGAAGAAGGTATAGCAACGAAAAATGATAAGGAAATTTTTTATTTTAAGTTTAGAGGTGATAAATATTTACCATTTAAAGAAGAGTTTGTAATAGTGGAAAATAAAGTTGTAGTTGTGAATGGGTATATGAATGTTGTATGTTTCTGCATAGAGGTTGTAGATGATGGTGCAAAAGGATCTTGGTGGAGGTGGTCAGTTTTTGGTGGGTTGTGTTGATGGGTGCTTTTGCACCTTCTCAACACAAGCAGCGCATAAGTGCACTACCTCTCTTGAAAGGTAGAAATATGCAAACAAGTTACAAATTACTACCCCAAGGTCTCGAGGGTGTTAGGTCATGAAAATGCTTGGAATAGTTCAATTGGTTGATGTGTTTTGTTGGTAACATAGGGCAAAACTTTATGGTTTACAAAGCATAGGAATTTGGGTCTACAAATGGAGTTTCAAAGTGTTGCAAGTGAATGAACAATGACTACCCACTCAAAATAGCAAGTTGAAACTCATCGTTCTCATCAGATTTGGCATTATTTTGATGCTTTGAATCCTACTCTAACAAGGATTTAAAAGAAATAGAAAAAGGGAAAGGGAAAGGGAAAGGGAAAGGGTTAAGAGAGCTAATCTAGATCTAAGCTATGAATGAACAATAACAATGGAGGCTACTACAATAGACAAACTTCCTAAACTGGGTTTTTCTTAACCAAGAGAAGCCTACAACTACACAAAACCATTGCAATCTTCTAAGGTCTGTTGATTTTTAGATTGCAAATGCACATCATGAACATGCAATTGAATTAAGTTGTAGCAATGAAATATGCAAGCCCAAGCTAACTTTGCACAATATCTTGTCATCAACAAGTTCCAAAAGTATTGGCTGGAAATTCATCAACATACCATAATAGAAAGAAACATTATCATAGCCATCCAAGAAACTACAAGATAAAACTAATATGAGAGTAGAACCATGCATGCAAGATGAGAAAAATCAAAGAAAACATCCATAAAATCATGCAATGTTGTATTTTATTGCTGAAAATGCCTTTTGCACCAATTCTCCAACCATTTACAAATGAGGAGAAAGCCCCTATTTATAGTTTTCCAAAGCCCAAATGAATGGCCAGGATTTACTCTAATTGTGTGGCCTAGATTCATTTTATATTAGGGTCTCACCTACCCCCAATATTCAACAATATAAAATATAGTTTTGTCCTTTCCCTATTTTGTCTTGTAGCCTATCTTGTCATCTAGTGACCTTGGCACTATAGTAGTTTTGTCTTCTAGCTGATTGTCTTTGCTACAGCTGAATGTTGTCAAAGGCGGCCCTTTTGCTTGATGTATTCACAAAATTCTTGTAGCCAATTAAATGCATTCTTCTTGCAGATTGGTGCTTTTGAGAGCTAGAGATGCTGCTACTAACAATCATCATCATTTTGTTGAAATAAAAAAAATTGCTCCATCGCCCTTTGTATGTTGGTTCTTGAATTGATCCATTACTCCCCTAGACATCCTTAAAAGTACCTATGCCATAAGATATCATGATTTAAATTTCCAAAAATGACAAATTTCTCTCATTTAGAAAATCAAAATGTATCAATTTATAGTCCATCAAGAATTTCATATTTCGAACAAACTTTCCATTTTAGGAAGAAAATTCAATTTTTGGAACATTTGCATTTCAAAAAAAAAATCCATTTTTGGAAAAAATCTATTTCGGGAAAGATTTTTGTTTTAGGAAAATTTCCATTTTTGGAAAATTCTCATTTCAAGACAATTTCCTTTTTGACATGTTGAGAAACTTTCCTTTTCAATAAATTAGATTTCGGGAGATTACACTTTTAAGGGCCTAAGTGATGTAGACACTGGGAAGTGGGAATCCCAACAAGCTTGCGACGCAAAGATGACATTGGCGACCACAACATCTAAACAACGGACGTAAGGTGAATGATGGACGAACAACAAATGACTGACAGATGGAAGGCGGAAGGAAGAAGGTAGACAGAAAGTGAACGATAGACAACCTTACACAGAGGAAGACCTACAAGTGATAGATGGACAATGGGCCAGAGGTAGATGACAGATGGATAGCAGACAGAAGGGGGAGGGTAGATGAAAGGCAGAAGGCAGACAAAAGGAAGATGGCGGATGACAAACAATATTTCGGAGGGGAAAACCCACAAGTGGCAGACGAACAATGGACGAAAGGTGGTTGATGAACGGTGAGCAACGGACGACCGACGGGCGAAAGGTGGAAGGTGGATGAAAGGCAAACGATGAACGAAAGGCAGATGGCAGACGTTGAACAAACTTATGTAGGGGAAAACCCACAAGAAACAGACAAACAATGGATAGAAGGCAGATGATGAACAACGGATGGCCAATGAGTGAAAGGTGAAAGGTAGACGAAAGGCAGAAGGCAGACAAAAGGAGGACAGCAGATGGTGGATAACAGACGGTCGACGAGTTGATGGCAGAAGGTAGATGCAAGGCGGATGGAAAAATCGAATGTGGAACCCACCAGGTGGGGGGAAGGTAGAAGGTGTATGGTGGAAGACAAACAACCTTCCACAAGGGAAAACCTGCAAGCGGGGGACAGACAACGGACGAAAGGCGGATGGCAGCAATTGATGGTCAGCAGGCGGAAGGTGGACGAAAGGAAAAAGGAAAACGAAAGGAGGACAAAAGGTGGAACGCAAATGGCGGAAAGAAGGCAGATGATGAATGAAAAACAACCTTCTGCAGGGGCAAACCTACAAGTGGTGGAAAAACAATAGATGAAAGGTGGACAATAGATGGTGGACAACGAATGGCCAATGAATGGAAGGTGGAAGGAAAATGGAAGGCAGAAGGTAGATGAAAGGTGGAAGGCAGATGGAAGGTAGATGGAAAACTTTAATGTGGAGCCTGCCAAGCTGGGGAAAGTCAAGGGTTGACCGCCCTAAAAGAGGCAATCCACACACAAAAACCCACACAACGGCCTGCAAGGGAAGTTCCCACGGATGGTGATGGAGGGATGGAAGCCTACAAGGAAAGTTCCCACAGACAATGATGGAGGGATGACGACCCGCAAGGGAAATTCCCATGGATGACGATAGACCATAAGGGAAGTTCCCACAGACGACGACGGAGGGACGGTGGCCCACAAGGAGAGTTCCAATGAATGGCAACAGAGGGATGGCGGCCCGCAAGGGAAGTTCCCACAAATGGAAATGGAGGGACGGTGATCCATAAGGGAAGTTCCCAATGATAGCGATGGAGGGACGTTGACCCATAAGGGAAGTTCCCACACATGGCCAGAGGGATGATAGCCTGCAAGGCAAGTTCCCATGAATGCCAACGAAGGGATGGCGGCCCACAAGGGAAGTTCCACAACTTCACAAAACTTAGGAAATTTGAGATTTTTCAATTTTAGCATGTGGGAAAAGGGGTAGAAAGATTGCCAAGACATATTTCCTTAAATTTGACTCATTTTGAAAAATGTGGAAATTTGGGAGGGGGAAGCTGGAGGGTTCGTCGCCCTTTTGAAAATAGTAATGAGTACATGGCGACCCACACATAGTGACTTGCAAAGGAATTCTCGTAGTCTAAACACATGGAAAAATTGATGCATACCCCTTTAGGCATGTGAAGTCATTCATTTGATGGTCCATAGATGATAAAAACTTGAAGGTTGCACCCCTTTTTGGAAAGGAAAAGATTTGGAAGGGGGAAGCTAAAGGGTTCATCACCCTTTTGAAAATGGCAATGAGCACATGACGACCTGCACATGGTAGCCCACAAAGAAAGTCTCACGGATGGTGATGGAGGGACAGCGGCCCGCAAGGAATTTCTCGTGGATGGTGGCGGAGGGGCGACAACTTGCAATGAAATTTCCACAACTTCATGAAACTTAACGAAACCTTGGTAGTTCACTTAGGCATCATGAAAAAATCCCAAATCCATAGGACACTTGTCCCCAAAGCAAAAAATGAAGGAAAAAGTGAAGCAAGTGAGGAGGGACCAAGTTAGTAGGAGCAAGGAAAAAGAAAAATGGGGGCCCCATAGAAGAAAAAGACCTAGAAATTTCAGATAGGTGGACTTGGTCAAAGGGAACTTTAGTCATTTTAAGGCATATGACCAACCTAAGCTTGGGAATAGGGGTGCACAAAATGAGGCAAGAGAAAAATAACCTGTCAGGAGAAAAATAAAGGGGGTCCCTACCTTCGATGAGGCGTGTGTGCAAAATATGCACAAAATGTTGGATACTACAAAGAAGGAAAGGAGGAAACAAGAGATATGGTGAAGGAGGAGGGTTCATGGTGGATGCGATTCCACGAAAAGAAGGATGAATAGAGTGCACATTTGGTGGAGGAGAATGAAAAGTATCCTAGCTAAGTGCTAGAAGAGGCAGAGGAAGAAATTATTATTTTTCTAAATTAGTCATGGAGTTTGCTGCAAGTTGTCCACAAGTTGAAAATGTAGTCCTACTACTCCACTCCATTTTTTGAGTTCTACTCACAAATATTTTTCCTACCCGTCGTATCTGATGCAATAGCATCCAATAAGATTGGCAATCAGCATCAACCAAAAATAAGCTTTAGATTTGAGTTCAGTTTTGGTATGTTTTGGGGTTGATTTGACATTTCTTAGCTCTGGAAAAGCTCATGGTATGTTCAAATTTGAATAATGTGAGTTTTATCAAATCATTGTTTTAAGGCTCTACACGAAGTTTTCAAAAATTATTTCTGGAAAACACATAAGGATTGGAGTAGAATAACTTGATAGGGGCATACATGAGCTCACATGTAGAATTTGAAAAAATAATCAAAGTCATAATTTCTAGTTTGGGAGATTTTGATGCCAGAAGTTGGTTAAAATAATGTCAGTAATTTTTAAAAAGTTTAAAATTTTAAAATCTGTGAAGGTTTGGGAAAAATAATTTTGCAGGGGTCCATAGGATACCATTCCAAGTTTGCATGCCATTTTTTGTGTGAATCAGATAACTTTCATTTTTTTCACCTACCAACACCTAATTCTACACTTCCAAAGCATCAATTGTAAACCATTTTATTTTGGAAAGGTATTATAGAGGCCTTGGAAGTCAAATATTAGTTTTTAATTTTTTATATATTGCATAAATCATATGGAGGCATTTGGAGCATAAAAGAGGCTGAAAATCAAGATTTTAAAAAATTTAAAATTCTCATAATAAAGAAAAACACTACCTGAGTAAAGGGAGAATTAGGAGGAATTCCTGAAAGTTTAAATGCCTCATTTAAGTTTGAATAAAAATAGCATATGTAGATCTATTCTTTGGGAGAGTTTGGATCCCATTCTTGGGAAATAATGGATGATTTTCAATGCAATTTTTGGGGGTTTTTGAGGAAAAACGTAGGAAGAAGTTTGTGAGGAATGGGAAGGAGAAAGATGCCCCTGTAGAGGTATCATTGGGGGTTTTGTGTTGCAGATTTGAGCAGCACCAGTGTGTGAGAGGTGCAAAGATTTTGTAGGAGTTTTGTGAAAGTTTGAACAGCAACAAGGAGAACTTTGGGACAACAAGAAGAATCTACAAGAAGAGTCAAGAAATTCCATCTTGTGAAGATTTGAATCTTAAATTGTATTGAATAAATTTGTAATTATTTCAATGTGAAAGAAAGAAGTTTTCTGATTTGAGTTAAATGGTTTCTCTTTGTTTAGCCTTTGTGAATTTTTGAGTATGTTATTTGGCATTGGTTTTTGTTTGTGCAACTGAATAAAAATGGGGTTTGAGTGCTATCATATGGCTTTGGACATAGAGCACACCCACTTTCAACTATTCCACTCAAGGATAACCGTAGAGATATCAATGCAAAAGAGAAAGAGATCTTGCCATAGGGTTGTCCTAGGGGATGATTATAAGCTAATGAGCGATTCACTACCAAGTAAGAACTTGGAAAGGCAAATGAAATGCAACTCATAATTCTTAACCCTAATTCAGTGCAAATGCCAATCAAATGACCTAGAAATGCAAATAAAACTGAATATAAAACTATAAGATGAATTGTGTGCACTTGGAAACTTGAAGTAAACTTGCATGATCTCAAAAATGCTAAAACATATAACTTTTTGACCTACTAGGGATCATTCACCAATCTGGGTTACTGTAGAGTAAAAATTTTCAAGAAAAATGGTATCTAAATCTACAAATAGTTTTGAAAAACACTTGTAGTGGGACTTATTCGTCACTTTTGGAGAATCAGTCCTGTTTCACTTTTTTAGGAATTCAAACTTCAGATCTACACTTCAATGACTACTCTTCCCTTCCAAATTGATTTCCAGATCTGAATTTGTAAAAATAACTGCAAAACAAAATATAGACTTGATTTTCTTATGGGGGGTTTTCCTCAGTCAAACCCCTAGTTTGGTAATTAAACCTTGATGAAAATAATGAAACATAATGCAACCCTATTCTAATGTGCAAGAATTAGATGAATGAATGAAATATTACAATGAATGACTCACTTTTAGAGATCTATAATCACCCAAATGAGCCTCAAATGATACTTGTACCTTTCTTAGGCAGAATGTAGAGTGATAATGAAGGATAAAATCACTTAGGAAACACGTTACTAGGCCTGGCTTGATGGAAATTTTCATCTCCTAGACCTAGAATCCATCATGATTCACCATAGACAACCATGATCAACCCTTGAAAATGCTGGATCTTGAATGAAATTGAGCTTGAAGAGCTGAAAAAAAACTTTAATGTTGCTCCAAGACTTCAACTTTGCTTGCTTTTGAAACTTGAATGCTCTTGTGAAAGAATAATTGAAGATTCTTGATGCTTGTTTCTTGAAATTTCTCTTGATAATTCTTGCTTAGATTGCTTAGATGAAATAATAATTTATTAACTTTCTTATATAGGCATTAACACCTAATTTATTGTTATTTAGATCTCAAAGTTCGACACTAACCAAAAATTTGAATTAAAAAGGTGTTTCTCCTACTCAAAACTTAAAAAAGCCCCAAATGGGACTCATTCGCCCAAGGTGACAAATGGGTCCCACATAGGGGGACTCATTCAACTTGATAGATGTAAAATGAGTGAAATAAACTTGTATTTATACTTAATTATGAAAGAATTCCTGAAATTACAACACTACAAGCTGACATCAGATCTAGGAGGATAAAATCCCACTAAGAATTTGAATTAATTTTAATTTTGGGCCACATGGGACTCATTCACCGAAGGTGGCGAATGAGTCCCATTAGGCATAATTTTTGGGACCAAATTTAAAAATTCTTAGAAATGTGTGAAACCAGTTTAGGATCCAAAAATCTAGGTGGGACTCATTTGCTCAAGGTGGTGAATGAGTCTAAGATCACTAAATCTAGGCCCCACAAGCTGAAACACCTAAATTATGATTGGGTAATGATTTGTGTCCAGATAATCCTCAAAAAGATACATTAAATGAGACTTTTGGATGCAAAATAAGGCCAATTAAAGCATAAGAAAGCCCAATTATTAATGAGAACCCTAGAAAAGTGTGAAAGTGTGCTACAACACTTTTAAACACTTTAGATAAGGCACATGATTAAGGTTAAAAAAGGTTTATTCAATTTAGTTAATTATTAAAACCTTAGAAAAGTGTGAAAGTGTGTTAAAACACTTCATAAAACTTTAGCAAGCTACCATTTAAATTCATTAGTTCATAGGGGCCCAATACCTAATTTGAATGTATTAGGTACATTACAACACTAAATCAAGGCATCTTTAACCTTAGTTAGCAAGGGAAAAGCAGAAGGGATACTTTTTCCATTGCTCCATTTAGCCCCCACTTTAGTGAGAGGATGAACTTGCTTCAAACTCACACTATATTAGACAAGAACACCTTAAGAGGGGTCCAAGCACACCAATGCTGGTAAGATAGGTTGACAATGATCAAGAGGGGTAATCAAACCCTCAAGATGAAGATCCCATGGCAAACCATCATACGCACAAACAAACACACATGAAAATAAAATAAAGAGAATCAACAAAGCACAAGCATGCACTGCCAAAGACATAAAGATAATGAAAAATAATGAAAAATAAAAGGGGGTGATCAAGTTTTGACCAGTTGTCCATCACGATATGGACCAAATCTAGGTTGTTTGTCTGAAAAGTGCATACTCACTCCGAGGCAAAAAAAACTTCCGATTGTCTGTTGGGTGAGAAGTCCAAGAAGGTGAGAAACATACACTCATGGCTGGTATGCACTCACACACACACGAGTGGCTAAGGGAGAGTCACTCCCTTGTTCCTCTTCCCGTAAAACCATACCAAAGTTATACCTCCTAATAACTTTGATAAGGCACCATGCAAAAATGATACTCGTGCTTCATGAGGAAAGCAAAACTTTGTATGCTTGGATATCATAAAAAAAAATATGGCTCTATAGGCATGCAAGTTGTATTATGAAAGGTGGCCATATAACTTGAATTGCAAATGCAACAATAAGGAATTCTCAAGGGAGTCTTGTTTAGTTGATGTGAGATCTTTAACTTAGGGAACATTGTGCCTAATGTCTCCAAGAGAGGACCAATCAAAGAATAAAAGATTCAAAACTTAGGGAATGTAGTGTGTCACATCAAGCCACTAAGAGGAATGTAATATTCTAAGAGAGATCATGATCTTGAAGGATATCATACCCAATGTCATCCACAAAGCAAAAAATGCATCATATAAAGTAAAAAAAGACTGTACCATGAACAAAAATAAGAAAAATGTGAAAGAATAATGCCAATGTATACCCCCACTTTAAAGAAATTTATATTCACCATACTGTGAGAAATTACTTTAAAGTAGAAAATGATAAATGCAATCAATAAAGAAGACATGAGAGCTAACTTGGAAAGGCCTATTCCAAGTCATATGTTTTCAATTAAATCTACGTCATGCAAAAGAAAAGAAAAGAGAGGGGTTGCCCTCAAAAATGAAAATCCAAACACATAAGGGATATATGGATTTAGGGTTAGTGTGTTCTTTCTACAATTTTTTTAGAGAGATTGGAACTGTCATCATTCCCCAAATACACATAGAACTAGAAGAAATACACAAAGAGAGAGAAAACAAATAAAAACCTTTAAAGTCAACATGGAAGAGACATGAATGTCTCAATGCCTTGTGTCATCCCCAAAAGTAAATCACAAGGAAAATGAAAAATATAAAGGAAAATATTTTGGGTCAACATGGAAGAGACATGAATGTCTTGATGCCTTGCATCATCCCCAAAAGGAAAACACATGACAAATGAAAAGGATAATAAAAGTGGAAATATGCATGAAATAGAGAATAATGAGGGTACAAATAGAGGAATTTCATAAAGAGAGAGAGAGAGAGACATCAAACATAACATCATGGGGGATCACATCACACACAAGCAATCACTCAAAAGAAAATGGAATATAAATAATGTAAAAGACTAGTAAAGCACATAAGATTCAACCTAAAGAAGGTCATTTGTATCCCAATCATTTTCATTGCATACCAAGGGAAAAAAATTAGTGAAAGGGACAATAGAAAGTTCCAAACTAGTGCCATCACTAGGTTCAACACTCTTCTTAGGAGAATTGTCATTTAAGCTCATAGAAGAGAAAAGCAATGTATTCAATTCATTATGCACCTCTTCGTCAATTGTAGTAATTTTCTCATCGTCATCTAAATTAATCACAATAGGAGTTCAAATGATAATGTCTAAAGAAGAGTTTAGCTCTTGTTGTGGTTTCATTATAACATCTTTTTGTTTCCGAAAAGGGGGAGAGTCATCATGCATTTCTTCAGTCATCTTTGGAATTTGATTTTCTTGGTTTATTTCTTCATGTAACTTTTGAGCAAGGGCACGACATCTATGCCTATGCTCTCTAGCACCTCTGCCTCTTTTAGTTTGATTTTCAGGTTGCATTTGTGTAGGAGCATGTTGATCAACCATAGGTTTATTTTCTTCCCTAAGGGGAGGAACAAAAGGAACCATGGTGGGATATTAAACCACTTTCTCTTGGACACTTTTTTTATTCAAGGAGGCTTGACGGGGTTGTGTTTATTGTCTCTTGGTCTTTTATAGGAGGTAGGTGAAGGTCTCATCTTAGGTTGGTATTGGTTGGTTTGAATTTATTTAGGTTCAATCATGGTTTTGTATAGGATGGTAGGCTCGGTGGTAGGTTGAGATATATTTCAGAGGGATAATTTTTCTATTTTATTTTCCTTGAAATTTGATAGGATAGGACAAAGAAGTATTCTGATGGTTTTATAGGTTCTATAGGCTCAAGCCAAAAAAAATCTAAGGAAAAGTTTCCATAGGAGGACAAAGGGTTAAAGCCACTATGATGCACAATAAAGATTCCATCATTAGGGAAAATTTAAGCATTTATGCAAAACTGAAGGGACAAAATTCATGGAGTGAAGCCGTGGGTAGCCTAGCTTTACACAAAATTGGTTCGACTGCAGGATGATGGAGAATGAGATATCTAATGTTTTTGGTCTTGTTTGTAAAGGAAGGGTGATCGATCCCATTATAGGGTAGGAAAAACCATTGTGTCTTGATCCATGCTTTCAGTTTATCATATGTATCTTGATAGAGCTCATGCAAAAGTAAGAATTACTTGGTGACCACATTCTCTTCACAAATGAGATCTATTAGTATCCCATTAGTGGGCTTGTCATAGATTTAATCAACTATGTAAAGAGGACCATTGGGCGCATGTTTAAGTATATCTTGTGAGGAGTAAGAAATCTCAAGAGGATTTTTAGTTCAGACCTTACAAGGAATGACCTCTATCACTCCTACCATATCATCCAAAGGATCATCATCTATAAGATCACGATGAATGGTATCATTTTTATCATCATCCATATCAACATTCATCACATCAATATTTGTAGTTTCGCTAGCTTTGACAAATGAAATGTTATGGTTACGCATAGGGTTGGTAAAAATTTGTAAGTTTTGGTTACGACGGGTGACAAACTTATTTCCTTGATCACTAACACCTCCAACAGAAAGACAACTTTAATAAATGAGGTCTTGTACAAGATGTTTAAGATGCTTACAATGTTTCGTGTCATGTCCATTTTTCTGTGATAATGGCAATAAGCATTTGATCTATAGCTTTTTGGTAATGTTTTATTAGGATTAGGTGTTTTAACGGGAGGTAAGGTAATCATCTTTTGTTCTATGAGTTGTGACATTGTGTTATGAAGGGTATTAGGTAAGGGAGTGAATTGTCTCTTCGGGTCCCCATAGATAAAGGGTATTGTGGCCTTAAAAATAACTACTTGGCTGTTAGTATTCTAAGTTGTTTGTTAAGATGGATTTAATTGAAGGAAACCTTTATTCTATTTTCTAAAAGGTTGGGAATTGTTTTGGTTTGTGGGCTCAGACTTCTCAGTATGGCTAGAGGTGGATTTTGTATCTCGACTACTAACTAAATTTTGATAATTGTGAAGGGCAGTAGACAAGTGCATACAGGAGAGTAATTTCATCATGGTAATATTTTCTTGCATTTTACTTTGCAAATTTTCTATGAACATCTTTTGAAGGTGAGGATCTGCAATCTTTACATTGATTTGGGAATAAAGCGATTGATAGAGTGAGATAAAGTCAGTTATATTTTCATCTTTGTTTTGCTTGCTTCTCATCAAATCAGCCAAGGCCATCTTAGGATTCATATGCACTTGGAAATGGTTGACAAATGCCTCAAAAAGTTCATTGAATGAACACATTGATTTGTTTGGTAATGAAGAGATCCATTCCAAGGAACTATCTTTCAAGGACCTAGGGAAAATATTATCCAAGAGTTTATCATCAAGGAAAAAGTCACTACATAAGGTGGTATAAGCATTAACATGGTTAGAAGGATCTCCCTTTCCTTCATATTTATTGAATATAGGAACCTATATGCCTTGTGGAATTGGTGTTCATAATATCTTCAAGAATAATGGGCTACTTTTGACATAATATGTAGGTGGGCCATTTTGATTTTGGTTGATGGTGGAAACTTTCTTTTGAAGGGATGAAATAGTTTGCAAAATTTCATTTATCAAAGGGTCATTGCTTGTGTTATGAGACAACGGTGAAAAACATGAGGGGGTGTATGTGTTCGAGGGACAAGTGAATGGAATTATTATAGGTTGTAAAGTGGTAGTAGATAAGACATGCAATGCCACAAAGGTACTAGGGATACTAGCAAAAATGCCAAATGAAGAAATCACATTAATAGGTGGTTGCATTGTTGTTATGACTTGAGGGTTGGTATAGGTAGGTATTGAGGCAATTTTTTTGGGAGGAGGAATTTGAGTTCATCCTTGGATTTGATGGATTTTTCAAAATTTTAATGGATTTTGAAAGTTGCTCCCATGATAAATTTATCAAATTCCACCCTTGTTGCTAGTGCTCATATGTTAGGTTTAGGGGTTTGTAACCCTTGCTTAAAGTTTATCAAAATTATCAAACCCTTGCATTATGTTTTCGTGTTGACTCACGATACCAGGTCACCATTCATCTTATTTACAACTTATGACATTGCACCCATTGTTTCTACCAACCCCATCACTTAGGTTTATCGGTCATTGGGCATTTATCAAACTTTGTTATACTTTATGGTTGGCCCGATTCTTTTTGTCATTTAAAGACTTAAGTCTTTAAATATTTGAGGGGTCATTGCATGTTTCCTAGCCCATGAAATCTTCCTTATGATGTTTTTTATGCACGTACTTAAATCCAAGCCGTTGTCTTTAATCAATGAAATTCAGGCCCTTGTACGCACACCTCATAGTATTAAGATAATATATTTTGGCTGAGTTGCATAGTGTGCGTGATTGCACCCCATGTCCTTCATTTCATGTAGGACCCATTTCCCACTATCACCTTGATCTCTTGTAGCAGAGGATTGACAACTCTGATGCACCGATGGGACTTGATCTCAACCATAGCATACACGCCACTAAGAATATTTAATGGTTTCACCTAATGCCTTGCATGACCTGCATGATGGCGCCACATGGAATTTGTTGGCAGCATAAAGAGGCTTGATGGGCCCCACATGTGGTATACACGTGTCTAAATTGGAAATATATCATTGGCTGAGGGATCTGCCATATGATGGCATGGAAATTTCAAATATTCTTGATTCGATCTGAGCCAGTCAATAGGCCAACGCCCCGATGCATCAATGACTTACATTTAAAATACAAAATTAGCCATATTATGGCTAATGAAGCTCTGCAAATGGAGAGCATTAATGGTGTAAGCACTTTGAAGGATATCGACTTGATCTCCATGCATTTGAAGAGCCAGTTTCTAGAAATCATGATGAGTCATCCACCAGTTTCCATGTACTTAGGAATTAACAGTGATGAAACAAATGCTAGTGAATTATCACTCGCTCGCTCATGTTTCAATTGGAGTATTGATGATCTCTTCATCAAATTACTTAATAAATATGGATGTTGGTTCTTCATTTTCCACCACATCAAGTTAATTTTATGTAATTATTTATAGACGATGGTTGTTATTCCTATAAATTTTCTCATTTTGGGTGCAAAATGAGCAGGTCAGCTGCTTCTCCTTCATCTATATGAAGGTCTACAACAATGAACATACAAAGATCTCATGAATAGATGCAACAACATGAGAAGAGTACCTTTCTAGGTGCTCCTATCTTGAAGGAGGAGGATGTAAGTTTGTCCCAAGAGTTACTAGGTGCAGCTCTCAGCTAAAAGGACAAGTTACAAGGGCTGAGGTGGCGGCATGTGTTAGGACAAGGAAGCCTACTGAGTTAGGGAGAATATCAAAGGCTAAGCTGAGATACGGTCATGGATCTTTGGGCAGAAAAAATTCACCCATTGACGTCTTTGGTAGTTTGGTGGCAGTGATTCTGAGACGGACTCTTATTACGGCTATTTCCTCACAGTTCTAACTAAGATGGCTAGTGTAAAGGAGGAGATCCTCGTGGTTTCTCCGATTATCATGGTGGCACCGTGTGATGGTTTTGGTTCTGGTGCTGTGAAGTGTACTGATAAAGATAAGGTGGTGGTTTCGCTTCCCACTAAGGAAAAAATGATAAGTGGCCATCTATACTGTGGTCGTGGTGTTGCTTCAGGGTCCAGGTGATGTTATGGTTTTTAGTGTTTTCCAATTTTGTTGATGCTCTTTCTTTTTGGTTTTGATGTGGATATGGACGTGGCCCCTTTTTGGCATTTTTTTGCTGGTATGGTAGCACCTATTGGTTATGTGGGTTGTTACAATTTTGATTACCATGTTCTGTAATTGATTGCATCCAACTGTCAGGGAATTTCGAAATGCAATTGAAATTTTATTTTGAAATGAAATTTTTTTGAAATGTAATGATAATGAGCCCAAAGCTTTCATTCTCTTGTGTTATAAAGGAGATCTAAAGGATCATTGCAAGAGTTCATATTTTGAGTCTATTAAAGTCTAGGTAGGGCAAAGTGAACATACAAAATGCATAATTCCTAATGAATCTACCATTAATTTTCTTGGGTAGGGTTTATATATGAAATACTCATAAATAGTCTTATGTAATTATTGACATCAAAAGAAATCTAAAATTTAAAGTATTTTCTCTCCTGTGCATTGTTATGATAGACTATAGGTGAAATTAACAAGTGTAATTTTATTCATCTTTTAAAGGTTTTTTTTAAATGTATGATTATTCTACTTGCTTCAGCGCAATGAGTTCACAGGACAAAGATCTGAATTAGCCTTTAGGCATTTTATTACATTCATGAATTTGATGGGAGATTATGAGGTAAACCATGAAGATGTTGTCATGAAACATTTTGTTCAGTCTCTTAGGGACAATGCTAGAGACTAGTTCTCATATTTACTAGCATGTTCTATAGTTTCATGAAGTCAATTTATGAATTATTTCATTGAACATTTTGGTGAAAGGGTGAATCCAAGTGTGGTAAGAGAATACTTTGTGGAAATCCATAGAGGTGAAGATGAGTTGGTCCCTGTTTTCAATATCCGATTTGCAAAGGCAATAAGGGAAATTCTAGAAAGTATGAGACCAAATGTTGTTGAATGTTGAGTCGTGTACTTAGGTGCATTTTGATTAAAAAAATGAACTATCTATTAAGGGGTATAGAGCCTACAACATTACATCAGGGATATCAAACTACCATGGATATTGAGAGCAATTGGAAGTACTCGATGATGAAAGGGTATTTGGCTGCAAGTATTGGTTGTCCCAACACACCTCATACAAATAGAACTCAAGGATTAAATAATGGAAATTATTTTCAAGATGACAGTGCTCCTATTATCATGATCTCTCCATCATCATAGTATGAAAATCATATGGAGCTCCAAGTTGAACAACAACAAAGTTTGAGAAATGTTGATCAAAATCCTTTTGTGCAAGAATTGTATGAAATGAAGAGACACAAGGGAGAATAAACTTATAAATTTTTTTAAATATTTTTGGATGCTTTGATAGAAGCCCCCAAAGATTCCAGACTTGAGGATTCTATGTGCATTGATGCTTTTTGTGAGATTTATGAATCTGAGTTGAGTAATTTTCTAGAGGATTTGAAGCCCAATATCTTTGACCAAGTACCTAATTAGATAAAGATTGTAGAATCAACCAAATGTGGTTATGCACAAAATGTGGATTCTCGAAAGGGAGAAATCAACTTTCCTCTTGAGAAAAATCAAATAACAATGGAGATAAGTGAAAAGAATATGTCAGAAGATGAACATTGTAGTCAACTCACAAACAAAAAACATACTGAGCAACATAATGGTGATGAAGAAAACAATACATGGGATGATAAAAAAGTGAATATGAAAGAATTTTTTTCTTGTGATATCTCAGATGATGAAGTGAATGAGATATAGAATGATATTTCATGTCATGTTGTGATCAATGATTATAATGCATGTGTTGTTGATATTTTATTACAAACTAGTGATCATTATCTTGAAAGTACAACCTCAAGCATTCATTTTGAAGATTTCAAACATGATTGTGATTTATTTTCTGAGGATGATATGGAAGCATATTCCTCACTTGAAGAATGCAATGATAGATATGCTCATGATGTCACTTGTTCACAAGTGAAGGAAGAAATTGCATGTGGTGAATACCTAGAATGTAATTCGGGTTCACCATTGATGGAGCATGTTGATTTTGTGAATGATGAAGAACTTCAAGATAAAAATATGTGTGTTCAGTATGATGATCCTGAGCATAATGCTAAATATGATAAACATATTGGTAAATGTGATGACCCCCTTTTTGATCATGATTGTTTATGTGAAGCAGAGATGGAAATATTTGTAATGAATGAAGAGAATGATGATGTACTCAATGTTGAAAGAAGGGGTTCATTTTGGAATCATCCAGTAGTGCATCATGGAAAATATATGGATCTTGAGTCAACATTATTACCCATTGATAACACTAAAGAGCTTGTTGATTCATATGAAAATAATTTTTTACATTGTATTGATACTAGAGAAGTTATTGATCCATGTGTAGAGCAACCAAGAAATGAAAATAATGATGAATCTCATGTTGGTGAGTATTAATCTGATTACAATTGCTTCTTGTTTGATGTTCCTTGTGTGAACATAAATATGTTTTTATCCCTAGAGGAAAAAAATTATGTGAAAGAAAATGAAGATTCTAGTTCTATTGCTAATGAGAAGTTTCCAGCTAGCAACGAGTCTTTCACATTTAGGTTAGCACACATATCAACTAATATTGAATATGGTTGTGAGTGAGAAAATGTTGTAAATTGATAGAATTGTTGGTGACATTGGAAAGCATAGTGATATAGTGGGACATGTTAATGACCGAGATATTTTTTGGGTAGTTTGTGGTAGTTTTTTCAGATTGGGCTTACTATAGACACCAAAGAAATTTGTCTATGACAAGGGTAAATGTTGATTCTCTTTTTTCATTTGGTGACCTGTGGTCACCAAGTGAAGTTGAGAAAGAAGGTTGAATAAAGGAGTAGTTTTGGAGCACCTGGTGGACTCATTTTTTGGTCTACTCTCCTAAGATCTAGATTCTCACCATACCCACCAGGGGTATGCATCCCTTAGCTGGAGCCACTGATGGATTTTTAAAAATTTTAATGGATTTTGAAATTTAGTCCCATGATAAATTTATTAGTTGCCACCCTTGTGCCTAGTGGTCATATGTTAGGGTTGAGGGGTTTGTCACCCTTGCTTAAAGTTTATCAAAATTATCAAAATCTTGTGTTATGTTTTCATATTGACCCGCTATGCTAGGTTATTGGTCATCTTAGTTATGACTTATGGAATCACACCCATTGTTTATACCATCCTCGCTTTGGTTTGTCGGTCATCAGGCATTTATCAAACTTTATTATACTTTATGGTTGGCCCAAATTTTTCTATCTTTTAAAGACTTGTGTCTTAAGTCTAAAAATATTTGAGGGGTTAGTAATTATTGCCTAGCTGACAACCTCTTCCTTATAATGAATGTTATGAACGTTCCTAAATCCAAGTTGTTGGATTTAATCAATGAAATCTAGGCCCTTGCACTCACATTATGCAGTATTAAGATAATACATTTTTGTTGGGTTGTGTGGTGTGCGCGAGTGTGCCACACGTCCTTCATTTCATGTGGGGCCCATTTACCACTATTAGCTTGATCTCTTGTAGTAGACGATCAATGACTCTAATGCACTGATGGGACTTGATTTGGGTCATAGTGCACACACCACACAAAATATTTATTGGTTTCACATAACGCTTTGAGCGGCCTACGTGATGGCACCACATGAAATTTTTTGGCAGCGTAAGGAGGCTTGATGGGGCCCATAGGTGGTATAAAAGTGTCTAACTGGGAAATATATCAATGGCTGAGGGATTTTCCATATGATGGCATGGAAATTTCAAATGTTCTTGACTCGATCTGATTTGTTCAAGAGGCCAACACACTGATGCATCGATGACTTACATTCAAAATATAAAATTATCCATGTGACAGCTAATGAAGCTCTACAAATGGTGAGCATTAATGGTGTAATATCTTTGAAGGATATCAACTTGATCTCCATGCGTGTGAAGAGCCACTTTCTGGCAATCATGATGAGTCGTACACCAGTTTCCATGTACCTAGGAATTAATGGTTATGAAACAGATGCTAGTGGATTATCACTCGCTTGCTCATGTTTCAATTGAGCATTGATGATCTCTTCATCAAATTGCTCAATAAATATGGATGTTGGTTGTTAATTTTCCATCACAGCAAGTTAAGTTTCTATAATTCTCTATAGAAGGGTGTTGTTATTCTTGTAAAGTTTTTCAGTTTGGGTGCAAAATGAGTAGGTCAGTTGCTTCTCCTTCATCTATACAAAGTTCTAAAAGAATGAACATACAAAGATCTCATGAAGAGATGCAACAACATGAGAAGAGTACCTTTCTATATTCTCCTTTCTTGAAGGAGGAGGATGTGAAGTTTGTCCCAAGAGTTACTAGGTGCAACTCTCAGCTGGAAGGCCAAGTTACAAGGGTCGAGGTGGTGGTGTGTGGCAAGACTAGGAAGATTGTTGAGTTGGGGAGAAGATCAAAGGCCAAGCTGAGATACAGTCCTGGCTCTATGGGTAGAAATTTTTTTCCCATTGATATCTCTGGTAGTTCTGGTGGCGGTGATTCTGAGACAGACTCTGATTATGGATATTTCCTCATAGCTCTGACTGAGATGGCTAGCGTAAATGAGGAGGTCCTCGCGGTTTCTCCAATTACCGTGGTGGTACCATGTGATGGTTCTAGTTCTAGTGTTGGGAAGTGTACTAATGAAGATAAGGTGGTGGTTTTGCCTCCCACTAAGGTGAAAATGAGAAGTGGTCATATGTACCATGCTTGTGGTGCTACTTCAGGGTCTAGGTGATGTTATGGTTTTTAGTGTTTTTAGTGTTTTCTAATTTTGTTGATGTTGTTTATTTTTGGTTTTGATGTGGACATGGACGTGGCCCCTTTTTGGTGTTTTTTTTTCCTGTATGGTAATACCTACTAGTTATGTGGGTTTTTAAAATTTTGATTCCCATGTTTTGCAAATGATTGCATCCAACTGTCAAGGAATTTTGAAATGCAATTGAAATTTTGTTTTGAAATGAAATTTTTCTAAAATGTAATGAAAATGACCCTTATGCTTGTTTCTCTCTTGTGTTATAAAAGAGATCTCAAAGATCATTGCAAGAGGTTGGATTTTTAGTCTAGTAAAGTCTAGGTAGGGTAGAGTGAACATACAGAATGCAAAATTCAAGATGAATCTTCCATTAATTGTCTTGGGTAGGGTCTATATAGGAAATACTCTTTAATGATCTCATGTAATTACTGACATCGAAAGAAATCTAAAATTTAAATTATTTTATTTCCTGTGCATTGTTATGATAGACTATAGGTGAAATTAACAAGTTTAATCTCATTTATCTTTCAAAGGTTTGTTTGAAATGTATGATTCTTCTGCTTGCTTCAACTCAATGAGTTCATGAAATTCTTTGAGGAAGAATTGTAGGTTTGTGATAATGGGTTAAGGATTTGACAAGTAGTGATACTTTTAAATACAATGAAGTTCTATGATGTAATGCATTATATAAATAGTTCACCTAATGGATAAAGTGTTGTATATGACTGAATGTTTCATACTTGACTCCTACCTAATTTGTTGAGGCACAAGCTTATTCATTTAGAATTCTCATATTTTATTAAAATCGAAGAATGCCCATTATGGATTTAAAGTCAAAAAATTACTTAATTCATATTCTATTCATGATGAGATGTGAATCTCAAAGTTACCAAGTACTCCTAGCAACTTAGAGGTCATTTGTTTAAGGTAGCTGAATCTCTGATAAATTATCTCTAATTTGCACCCAACAGGGACAAATCTATGTATAGAAGTGTTCTTGAGACAATGGAAATCATAGGAACACACTAAGGAACACCCTCCTTGTTCCCATAGAGCCTAAAGAGTAGGGGTAAGGGTCTGAAAAAATTTACTCGTCAGTTGGCCACTAACTTTGATAATTCTTGAACACAAAGATTGGCTACCTCTTAGAGAATTACAAAGACCAACTAGAAAAAGACCCAACAGGCTTGTGTCATTGCTTGTACGTAAAGGACAACTAGTGGTTGAGGTGAGATGTTTTCCAAATATTTGAACTATGTTTTTCACAAGGTCAAGTATATCTTCACTTTCAAGCATGTGATGAATTTTTTCTACAGTAGGGATGATAGTAGTTGAAATGTTACAATTTTTCACTTGATATTGTAGGTTTGCTAAGTCTTCATGAATTTAAATTATGTTTTCTTGCGGGACACTAGAAACCATTGTTTCAACATGTGTCACACTACTTGAAGGTAAAGAGTTGTTAAGGGTATGGTCCATACCTAGTGTACTAGTGTCAATACTAGGAGTGGAAGAGCTAGATAACTCAAGATCCACAACGATTGTGCTATTGTGAGATGACATGAGTCTCAAAATTTGCCTCACTACAGTCTTAGCAATAGGACACCAAATAATCATGCAAGGGCTCCTAAATGCAAGATTAATGCAAATGCAATATAAGCTAAGAACAATGAAATGACTATAATAGAAATTTTGTAAATGAAAACATAAATCTATAAACAACAAACATAATCTCATAAATAGTGCTTTAAATGCTGAAAAATGAATTACAAAATGTGCATAGGGCCTGATTCACCCAAGGTGGTGAATGAGTCCTAGTAGTGATTTTTTTCAAAAATTTCAAAAAAATTCAATTGATTTTTATACTTTTTATGTTGTATACATTCTTGTATTCTAAGTGAAAATGAATATTTTGTATGAATTGCAATGAAATGAGATGCAAAATTGCAAGCTATATGAACTTTCACTAATACAAAATTGGAAAACCCTAGAATGCCAATTAACTAATGCAAATCATAAAGAAATGTTAATGCAAGCAAGATCTAGGATGATGATGCACTCCAAATCAGAATTATGATGTTCTAAATACAGGTTCACCAAAATGGAATTAATTAAAAATGGGGTGTGAGTGCTATTATATGGCTTAGGACATAGAGCACACCCACTTTCAACTATTCCACTCAAGGATAACCCTAGAGATCTCAATTAAAAAGAGAAAGAGATCTTGTGATAGGGCTGTCCTAGGGGATAATTATAAGCTAATGAGGGGTTCACCACCAAGTAAGAATTTGGAAAGAAAAATGAAATGAAACTCACAATGCTTAACCCTAATTCAATGAAAAATTCAACCAAATGAAGCAGACTTGGATGATCTTAGAAATGCTGAAAATTTTGAATTTTGGACCTACTGGGACTCATTCAGCAATTTGGGTGAATTAGTCCTAGATCTGTGTTTCTGCAGAGGAACAGATTTTTGGAAAAAGGGTATCTGAATTTGCAAACAGTTTTAAAAAACCCTTGTAGTGGGACTCATTCACCACTTTTGGCGATCATCCCCATTCTAATTTTTCAGGAATTCAAACTTTGGATCTACATTTCAACACCTTCTCTTCCCTTCCAAATTGATTTCTAGATCCGAATCTATAAAAATACTTGCAAAACATAATATAGACTTGATTTTGTTATGGGGGGTTTTCCTCTTTCAAACCCCTATTTTGGTAATTAAACCTTGATGAAAATAATGAAAATTGGATGTAAATGTGAACATAAACCATAGCCTTACGTCTGTCTAAGACTAAGAAATCTAAAACATAATGCAACCCTATTCTAATGTCCAAGAATGAGATGCATGAATGAAACAAGACAATGAATGAATCACTTTGAGAGATCTCTAATCACCCAAATGAGCCTCGAATGATTCTTGTACCTTCCTTAGGTTGAATGTAGAGTGATAATGGAGGATAGAATCACTGAGGAAAAAATTCATTAGGTTTGGCTTGATGGCTAGTTGCATCTCCCCAACCTAGAATCCATCATGATTCACAATAGACAACCATGATAAACCCTTGAAAATGCTAGATCTTGAAGGAAAGTGAGCTTGAAGACCTGAAAAAAATTTAATACTGCTCCAAGACTTCAAATTTACTTTCTTATGAAACTTGAATGCTCTTGTGAAATAATACTTGAAGATTCTTGATGCTTGTCTCTTGAAATTTCTCTTGAAAATTCTTTCTTAGATTTCTTAGATGAAATAATGACTTAGAAACTTGCTTATATAGGAATTAACACCTAATTTACTGTTATTTAGATCTCAAAGGCTGACACCAACCAAAAATTTGATTTAAAAAGGTTTTTTTCTTGTTGAAAACTTTAAAAATTCCTAAATGGGACTCATTCGCCCAAGGTGGAAAATGGGTCCCATGTAGGGGGACTCATTCAACTTGCTAGATGGAAAATGAGTGAAAGAAACTTGTATCTATACTTAATTATGCAAGAATTCCCAGAATTACAACACTACAAACCGACATCAAATCTAGGAGGACAAATAACCACAGATAATTTGAATTAGTTTTAATTTTGGGCCACATGGGAATCATTCGTCCAAGGTAGAAAATGAGTCCCATTAGGAATAATTTTTGGGATCAAATTTATTTTTTTATAGGAATGTGTGAAACTAGGTTTGAGACCAAAAAATATAGGTGGGACTCATTTTCCCAAGGTGGCAAATGAGTCCGAGATCACTAAATATGGGCCTCATAAGCTAAAACACCTGAATTATGATTGGGTAATGATTTGTGTCCAGATAATCTTTGAAAAGATGCATTAAATGAGACTTGTGGATGAAAAATAAGGCCAATTAAAGCATAAGAAATCACAATCAGTAATGAAAACCCTACAAAATTTTGAAAGTGTGCTACAAAACTTTACAACACTTTATATAAGGCATGGTTAAGGTTAAAAAGGGGTTTATTCAGTTCAGTTAATTAATAAAACCTTAGAAAAGTGTGAAAGAGTGTTACAAAACTTCAAAAAACTTTAGCAAGGTACCATTTAAATTCATTAGTTCACAAGGGCCCAAGACCTAATGTGAATGTATCAAGTACATTACAACACTAAATCACTTGGCATCATTAAGCTCAGTTAACAAGGAGGGCCCAAACAAGCAAGGGAAAAGAAAAAGCTATACTTTTTTTATTGCTCCAGTTTGCATCAAACTATACCTTATACTCTTCAAGTCTATCAAATATTGATCCTAACACATCTAGATGTCACTTCCTTGTTCTAGACTTAGCCAAGATATCATCCACATAGTCATCTAATGTCTTGTGAATCATGTCATGAAAAATCAAGGTCATAGCTCTCTGATAAGTTTCTCCAACATTCTTGAGACCAAACGACATCACGTTCAAACAATACATTCCCTATGGACATGTAAATGCATTTTTATGTTGATCTTCCTTAGCTATCATAATTTGATTATACCTTGAGAACTCATCCATGAGTGAAATAATTTCATGCCTAGCTATCAAGTCCACAATGATATGAATGTTTGGTAGAGGAAAGTCATCCTTGGGACATGCCTTATTCAAATATCTAAATTTGGTGCATATTTTGATGCCTCTAGTGAGTTTTGAGACTGGTACAAGGTTTGAAACCCACTCAGGATATTCTATCAACTATATGAACCCCATGTCAAGAAGATTTTTTAACTCCACCTTGATCAATAAAGCTATCTTTGGATGCATTTTTCTTAGCTTTTTATTTATTGGTTTAGCATGAGGATGAATGGTAAGATGGTGAAAAAATATTGAAGGATCAAGGGCTAGCATGTTTTCATAGGACCAAGAAAAATTTACCTTTCTCTCTTTTAGGAAAGTTTTCAAGTTTTTTTGTTCTTCATCAAGGAAGGATTCTACATGAAAGGTGATTTGTGGTGCCTCCTCTATTCCTACATTGATTGGTTTGGACTTCTTGACAAGTATTTTTGATTTCTCTTGATGTATCACATGAGTAGGTATATTGAATCCCTCATCCTTAGGAGCCTCAGAGAGGATTTCACCATCGGATATGTCCTTTATTTTTACTATTTTTCATTAAAAAGTGCCACATTGTGGTTTTCACTTGTAGATCAAGATATGATTTTCATATTTTCAATTTTGTGACTAAGAGATTCATTTGTTTCCCCATAGTATGCTTGTGTATCCAACTCAATGTCAAGACCTAATTTTTGATCTCCAAATGGTATGTGGACTTGGATCCCCATAAATTTGAAGATAGCCTCATTATTTTAACAAATCTAGAATAGGTGGTTCTCATTGGTCCCAATTTATAACTTGGGGATAGATGAGTTTCAATCTAGTTATTTGGCTAGTGAAATCGAAGGATGTGGTAGTGATCATGAAAATGCAAGTATCCTCAAATATTTTTATGATGTCAAGGGGGAATTCATCGATTGTATCATTACATGATGTATTTAACCAAGATGAAGATTTGGCTCCCTTAATAGAAGAACCTTTCCAAGAAGGGTCACTTTGCTCATGATAAATCCAAGACCAATATTTATAGCTCATTTATTAGGAGCAAGAGGTTCTAGAAAACCATTATTATTTTGACAAATATTTTCATTCTTATTGTATCCTATGCTCTTCATCAGTTGCATTCCTTTTTTTTTCATCATCCATTGGAAGAGGAGGTTTTGGTTTCTCATCTTGGTATACCTATACTGATGTATTCTCCACACCAATGATTTATTTATTAAAATCTCCCAATTTTGTGAAGGTGGTAGATTCCATCTTGATTGTCTTTACCTCCTTTTTAGTAGGTTGAGGTTTCCCATGTAGGATCTAGTAGAAAGAGGAAGTTCTCCAACTACAAAAGAATCTTTTAAGTTTTATTTCCCACAACCATTGTCTCTGATAATTTCTTTGATCTCATGGATTCTCTACAATATAGGTTTCATTGATCTAGAGGTGGAAGATAGGGTATATGGGTCAACAAAAGGGGAGGGTATTGATACTTCATTGTACTTATCTTCTAGATTCTTGCAATAGTAAAAAATTTATGGATCACCATGGATTATGATTTCCCTATCTTCATAGGGAAACTTGATGCATTGATGGTAGGTTAAAGCTATGGCTTGCATGGCATGGATCCATGGATGACCAACAAGTATATTATACAATAGGTCAAAGTCAAGGACTTGGCAAGTGGTTTCTACAACTGTGGGTCCTACTTGGATAGGGATTTGGTTATTCCTTTATAAATTCGTTCATTATCATCATAGGCTCTAATAATAACACCTTTTACCCTCTCAATAAAATCCTCTGAATAACCCAAGTTCTTGATCAATTGGAGGGTATAAATGTTAAGGTCAGCACCTCCACCCACCAAGACTCTTTTGACTTTAATTTTATGGATGTAGACCTCAAGATGTAAAGCACTATTATGTGATGACTACATTGGGAGGCCATGCTGAGAAAATGTGAGGAGATATGGGGAGATGACGTGTCCAACCATAGCTTAAAATTTTTCATTATCAAGATCATTAGGTATGGATGATGAAGATAAATATTTCTCTAGGATTTCCTTTTGTGCAGGATATATTTTCAATAACTCTAAGATAGTTATTTGGGTAGGGGTCTTCTTCAATTGGTCCAAGAGGCTATAATCAGTGGGATTTGACTTCAATGGGGCTCTAGGTTGTGATGGTGCTCCTTGGATGTTAACTTTACCTCTACCTGTGGTGACTCCACACACCGCACTAGGTCCTTTGATAGTAATGACTGATATATATGATGATCACAAGCCCCTACAAAATTGATTTAGTGACCTACTTTGAGATATTTATTCCCTTTGTCATTATAATTTCCCTTGCTATGATCCAGCATCAGTTCTTATGTATCTTAAGGTCTTGATTTTCAGGTTGTTGGTCCACACTTAATTCTCCATTAGAAATGACATCTTTAATAATATTTGTTAGCTTCATGCAATTGGATGTTTTGTGTCCTTCGATTTTGTGAAATTCATAACAATCCTCATATTTATGTTGGATGTTGTGGTTGTGTTGCTGATATCTGGTTGTCATTGATGCCAACACTATTAGCATTGAATCTCCTTAAAGCTGTATATGTCAAGGATATTGAGAAAATTGTAAAAAATATAATATAGCCAGCTAGTGGAGCTGAGAAGGTCAGAATGTTGTAAATCTCTATGTGTTGAAGACCTAAAGGTGTGCTTCAAAGGGTTTGTTGTTGAAGCTTTCTAGTATTTTTTCTAAAAGTTTGAGAGGTTCACATTAAAATATGTGGAAGTTATTAAGATCTATGTGCCTACAGTTACTCAATTTCTATAGATGGTGTTCTTGGTTGAAGTGGATGAAATTTTCATCATTCCATGTGTTGCACATGTACTTGTGACATTCATGGATGAGTCTAGATAATGCTATATCATTTTTTTACATCCGCATTGATTGAAGTGTTCGTGATCGGAGATTCTTTCGATGTGTTTCCAATTTTTCATGTTCTTGGCCGATATGATGATGTTAACATGTTGCAGATCCATGAGGATTAATATTTTATTATCTAGAAAGTTTGGAGGTATTTTTTTGGGTCCTCACTATGTTGTGATTGAATTTTGTTGGTGTGCATTATAATCTATTCATGTATCAAGGCCAATGGTTGTAATTCATTCTTTATTTGTGGGTGACTGAATAGTGATTGTAAATATGTGTAGCGGATATATATATGAGATTATTTTCCTCATTTAGAAAGAAGAGCTCAAGTGTACAAGTGATGTACAAGTGAGAATAAATGTAAAATAATTCACAACAAAGTGTGGAAGAGTTTGAGCAGAGGGTTGAAGAGTTTGAAGAAGTTTTTGCGCACCTCACTGGAACTGTAATCAAGCTTTTGTAGAAGCTAATTTCTCATTTCAACTTCATCAAATGGATTTAATATGATTACTTTATTTAAGTTAGTGATCCTTCCCTTTGAGCAGTGTGCTCTACACAGTGTGCCTGAATGCAAGTGCATTCCCTTTTTATTCTTCATTATACTTATAACAAGGTATAATCTTATAGACTAACATCCAGTGTGGTTTTTCCCATAACAAAGTTTCCATGTATAAAATCTTGGTGTTCATGCGTCTCTGATGTGTTGTTCATTTAATGCTTGCACTATTAATTGTTCAATCTATGATATAAGGTTGATTAATGTTGTATAATTTTGATTTTGGTAACAACTGATTCGTCCCCTCCTCTTAATTTTTTATCCTTATTTTTCAAACAATTGGTATTAGAGCTAGTTCCTCTGAAAGAAGCTTAAAAACTTGTGGTGATCCGAAATGGCATCATTCAAAAAGGATAGTCCTACATTTGATGGTACAAACTACTCTATATGGAAAGTCAGGATGGAATGTCATTTAAGGCACATTGGTGAACCTTTCTAATAGATGACACTAACACCCCCCGATAAGTGCAACTTAGGGAGGAAATGAAAATGCAATGATTATGCATGATGATAATGGGTCCCGATTGATGGCCATATTTGGTACCCACGCACATAGGATGAAAATGAAACTAATCTCCCACAAATGGAGAAAAAGGGAAAACCCAGTGGGAAGAAAACCCCTCTTCGAAAAAAGGAGATGAAATGCAAAAAGGTGATGAATGGAGGACTCAATATCATCCCCCCAAGGACAACAATCATCACATGGATACAATACAATCAATGGCCCCCTCCATAGGAGGGAAATAGAGAGACAATATAGCCCCCCCAAAATATGTGATCACCTACAAAAAAGGTAAGTGTATGTAGAAAAAACATGATCCAATGTCGATAAACAACTTGTCTCCCTTTCGGAAGAAACAAAACCAGTTACAAGTGTAGAGATGCTTCCCATTTTGGATAGGAATTGAAGGAAGGATGGATGTATATGAATGTTGATGATGTATCTGAAAGCTGCTCATGTGTCTCCTTGCCTGATGAAGATGAAGATGCCACAACCCACTCAAGTACATACCCAATCAATGTAGAAGGTGACAAATCAGGACGATGCGGAAATAGATGCTGAATAAAATCCAAAGACTATGATGATTTGACAACAGGAGTGCAATGACTGTCATCAAATAGGAGAGATATCCCATCAAATATGTCCTCCAAATCTGAAATGTGAGACTTCACAAACAAGGATGCAATGTTTGATAGATAGGAATCCCAATCAGGAAGACAAAGTGATACGGATTGTAATGAAATTGTTGAAGGTGAAGGTACATCAAATATCTCTGATGGAGAAGTAAGAGCATTGGAAGAACCCTCTTCATCCTCATCCTCATCTGAAGATTCAAAGTATTCCAAATATTCAAACTCCCACATTGTATCTGCATCGTAAGGTATCCCATCGAAAAGATAAAGAGGCACAAGATAATCTGAAATAGGATCATCTAGGAATGGTTGAATTTCATGATCTCCATGTATCTCCCAAATTTTAGTCCAAAGAGTATGAGGGAAATCACAATGATCAACACTTTTCAAGGTGGAAACATCAACATTGCAATGACTCCTAACACATGATCCCTTTTGCAATTCCAAGCAAATTTCTTACTGTCAGTACCAGGAGGGGGAACAAGAATATACAAATTTGGCAAAAAATGAAGCCATCAGAGATGTGTGATGATACCATTTCTCCATTGTGTGTAGTTTCCCCATTTCAACATGATCAAAGTAGGATGAAATGAAAACCCCATAATGAACTATGAATGATCTCCAAGATTAAAAAGACAATATCCTTCAAAATAAAATAGAAACTCCCAAATAGCTGATGTGCAACTGAAGTGATGCCACCCAAAACAAGACCTTTTCCCAAGCTTTGGGATATCCAATTTATTGAACAAATGCACCAAATTTGAACAAGACCAATGCAAGAGTACCTACAGCTAAATCTGATAAAAGTGACTGGACAGATGAAAAGAGCTCTGAATCACCTTCCTGATGCCACTAGAATCACTGAATTTTGATCAATGATTGCGAAGATATGAGCCTTTATGTCCAAAATGAAGGGTTGACTTGAGTTGATTGTAGAATTTTTTGGAAGAAAAAATTCCTAGAATGCATGTCACCACTGGAAAGAGCACAGAATTACCTTTCTGATGATATCTCATTTTTCGATTTTTGATGCCCTGGTGAAAAGTTATGGCGATTTGAAAACATCTGCCCTATTAGGGCCTGTAGGCTAAACAGGTGCAAAAAATAAGCACCTGTGGCCAAAAAAAAGGAGCCCTTGGTCATTGATGTGACCGCGGGCTGAAGACCTGCAAAAAAAGAAGGCGCCCCCAGATCGGGTGGTGTCGAAACGATGTTGTGGAGGCGGAGCAGGCAACACGGCCGGGCAGGAGGGAGGCACTGCTGAGAAGGCGGAGCCCTTGATAATGTGGATGACTGGGGGCTCAGTCGGTGGGGCGAGTCGGAGGCCGGGAGCACTCACCGGTAGCGGTCAGCGAAGCAAATGGCAGAGACGGGCGGTCGGAAAAATGAAGGCCGAAATAGTCAGCAGTTGGCAGATGGGATGGACGGTGACGTCGGGGGATGAGGTGGTCAACGGGAAAAAATTTAAAATAATTTTTTATTTTGCACGATCGTACCCGGCCCTGGGTGGGCTGTACAGCTACCCATGGGAAAAAAATTTGCCTCACCAACACTGATGCCAAATATAGGTGTGTTATATGTCAATTTTTGTCTCTCAGGCTTTCTGGATCTGATGGCGAGGTCGATTTGAGGTGAAAATGCTCCTGAAGGTCTACAATCTACATATCTTGCAAAACTTCAAATCCTCATAACTTTGGCATAGAATGTCGGATTTTGGTGAAACAAAAGTCGATTCTGACTTTTTCGACAGCCCTGGACTCAGAAATGAGCTCAAATTTCCTCCAACATGCACCAAAAGTGATCTTCTAGAAAAAAATAATATGGAGACAACCTCAAAGAAGATCTTACAGCCATAGCTCAATCCTTAGATTTGGGAAGAGTCATGTAGGAAGGGCTCTGATACCATGTTAGAAATCTTGAATAAGATTAACAACCAGGAACACCTACAAAAACAATGATTAACCTTCCACAAGAGGATATGCAAGAATGAGCTTGCTTGATATTAAGACCTCTCAAAAGATGAGGTAAAAAGTCTATTACAAATGATATAATAACCCTCCTTATATAGGAAAGGGTGAGATACAAGATGCATTAAGATGTTGCCATGTGTCTTGATCTAACAACATGTGACAACAAGAAAACCCTAACAACATTATTAAGAGATTAAATGCAACCTAGGGTTAATATGACCTAAGTTAACTTATGCTAGTGTAATAAATAATATATTACACTAACACCCCCATGATGATGTTGAGTCCTCTATTCATCACCTTTCTGCATTTCATCTCCTTTTTTCAGAGAGGGGTTTTCTTCCCACTGGGTTTTCCCCTTTTCTCCATTTGTGGGAGATTAGTTGCATTTTCATCCTATGTGCGTGGGTACCAAATATGGCCATCAACTGGGACCCATCATCATCATGCATAATCATTGCATTTTCATTTCCTCCCTAAGTTGCACTTATGGGGGGGTGTTAGTGTAATATATTATTTATTACACTAGCATAAGTTAACTTAGGTCATATTAACCCAGGTTGCATTTAATCTCTTAATAATGTTGTTAGGGTTTTCTTGTTGTCACATGTTGTTAGATCAAGACACATGGCAACATCTTAATGCATCTTGTATCTCACCCTTTCCTATATAAGGAGGGTTATTATATCATTTGTAATAGACTTTTTACCTCATCTTTTGAGAGGTCTTAATATCAAGCAAGCTCATTCTTGCATATCCTCTTGTGGAAGGTTTATCATTGTTTTTGTAGGTGTTCCTGGTTGTTAATCTTATTCAAGATTTCTAACAACCGAAAGTGACCTTCCAGAAAAAACCTAATATGGAGACAACCTCAAAGAAGATCTTACAACCATAGCTCAATCCTTAGATTTGGGAAGAGTCTTGCAGGAAGGGCTCTGATACCATGTTAGAAATATTGAATAAGATTAACAACAAGGAACACCTACAAAAGCAATGATAAACCTTCCACAAGAGGATATGCAAGAATGATATTGCTTCATACTTTTTACCTCATCTTTTGAGAGGTCTTAATATCAAACAAGCTCATTCTTGCATATCCTCTTGTGGAAGGTTTATCATTGTTTTTGTAGGTGTTCCTGGTTGTTAATCTTATTCAAGATTTCTAACAATTGGGGCATAACCCTCTACCATATTTGTCTAAGAAATCTCATCACTAACAACATGAGGATCATAGAAGACTCGTCGCAGGACATCTGTACCTCCAATCTCCTTGTGATCATAAATCAAAAGTGGACCAACTACAGGGATGCCTAAAATCCTATACACATCCTCAAGTGTAACAGTGATCTCTCCAGTCAGAAAGTGATCAAAAATATTATGCTCACTATGCCATCTCTCCACTAATGCAGTCAACAATGCCCTGTTGACCCTATACTGAGGGATCCTGAGAAGGGAGCCCAATCCACATCTACTAGTGACCCCTATCTCTAGTTGGGATAATCTAGGAATCATCTCCCATGTGTGGGGAAATCTATCTCTGATCTGGAGGATATTAAAATCCTCCTATAACATCAATACATTAGGAGTAAATCATCAACAAGGATTATCAAGAAATCAAGCAAATCATGTCAATCAAGTAAGTGAATCGTATCAACATCAACATCATATCATTACTATTTTTTCTTCAAGAAGGAAGGAACATTTATCAAACTCTACTATTTGTTTTTCATCAAGCATGGAAATAAATTTGACAATTAATTGGCTCAACACCAACATCATTACTATTTGTTTTTTGATCATGAAAGCAAATTTATTAGCATCATTTTACTATTTGTTTTTCAAGCGTGAAGACAAATTTATCAGATCATTACCAAAATCAAGTTAATCTATCCTTGGTGTTATTCAAAATCATCACATTAGTTGTCCAATACAACAACAATCATCAAGAAAGTATCAAATAAATCTTAAAATTGCAAAATCAACAAAAATTCATGGATGGGCTAAAACAGTCTATCAATGTGCTAAAGCAGTCAATCTGCTACTTTATCCTTGGATGCACTACAATAAAGTTTGTATGTGCTAAATCATCGATGTTCTATTCTATCAAGTGTATGCACTACATTATCTCGCCTATGCGCTATTCTAGTGTATGCTTTAATCTAACATCAAATGCATGTGGTCTTCCTCTATGTGGTAAACTATTCATCTATGTGCTAGACTATTCCATCAATTCGCTAATTTGCATGTGCTAATCGAGCTAATCTATGTGCTAATCTATAGCTCACGTGTGCTAAATCAAAAACCTATGTGCTAAAGGATAAATTTGAAAATTCAAAAAATTGAACAACTCGTAAAAAATTCAAAAACTTTCACAAAGGCGGATCATGCAATCTTATCGGAGGTCCAAATGCTACTGGTCTCTGATGACGGAAGCCTCGCTCGAATTGGTGGTACTCCTAGTGGATCAACATCTCAAAATTCTCTCTTAGAGCTCTAAAAATCACAAAAGGTTACTTTTCAAATGACAATTAATTTTACCTTTTCCACCTTTTAAGGGGGTAAAAAAGGGAAGTTATTTTAATTTTACAAAACAACATGCTATTTCGAGAGATAAATTTACAATTTCTATTCAAAATCATGCAAATTATTTCAATCATCATCACTATCATTCAAATCAGATCATTTATCTCTCGAGGGGGCATATAGCATCATCAGTCAATTTTTCAAAGTCAGGGGCAAATTTTTGGAATTTGAATTATCAAAATTTTTCTTTGAAGAAATGCGTAAAACACATCACTTCAAAAAGGGGAAAAAAGTGTACATCTAAAAATGGTCATTATAAATCAAGCCTATTAATAAATTAAATAAGAATTATTTAATTAATCTTCTAAAGTCATCTACATATAAATAAATTTAATTATTTATTTATATTGTTCATTTTCTAATTCTTCTAGTTTAATTTAATATATAAGCTTATTTAATTATTGCTATCTTCTTCTTAATTAAGTTAAATAAATTTCATTATTTATTTATATTAATTATAATGATTCTAAATTTGAATTTTCAAATAATAGAATATTCTGCTAACTCATCCTTCACTCTATATTTAAATTAAATATTGTAAATATTTAATTTAATACTGTTTTCCTAACCTTTCACATAATTAAATATTGTAAATATTTAATTACACATCTTTTTCACCTCACATAATTAAATATTAATTATTTAATTATGGAAGCTTCTAAATTTATTGTCACATGTAATTAAATAAATTTATTTATTTAATTAGGGAATTATCCTCAACTTTCAACCAACTTTCATAAGTGAAAAGACAAAAGGCAATTTGTTTCCATTTTTGAATGAGGATGGTTTTGTGGGTTGAAAACATTCCTCCATTATTCTCTCAACCTTCCATCTTTCTCTCAACATCCAAAATCTCCCACTGTTCATCTTGACAGGTTTGATTTCGACCGTCGATCTTTGCCAGCTAGATTTTTGCCTCCAAAAATCTATAAATACAACCCTTTTGTGAGCAGTCTTCATCCTAGATTTTCTGAATTTAACATGATTACTATAGTTGCATCGAATCAACATTTTAGCATAGCATTTCAAGTTCATAAAATTACATTTTAGTTTTTAAATTCATAGCTCAAATCATTTAGCAATAAACATCCATGTTGCATAATCTCGTTCTCCTAAGTTGTCATTCCAACAAGTTGCTACTTACACCAACTCAGAGCTAGTAACTTGCATTGAATGCTTGGAGATAGAGGACAATAGAACGCTTTTGAAGGAGATGTTGTTATTTAGAGTTTTTTTAATCTTTTTAATTAGTTGCCTTTGATTTAAGGCTTCATTGGTGTGTTGGTTTATCATTTTAATTAGTCCACATATTCACACACACATTTTTGGTATCCATCGTGGGATCTTGCCCTACTTTTAATCTTTTTATTGCACATTTTCTGATAGGTAACGGACTGGAGCTTTGGTTTAGCGCATACACACTACATTTTAGCACATACGAGGACTGTTTTAGCGCATTGACGACCTATTTTAGTGCATTTTCTAGTTCCTATAACGCATTTACTGACTGTTTTGGTGCATCCTTGATTGTTCCTTTAGCACATTTGTTAACTATTTTATCACATTTACTAGTTCTTTTAGCGCATACAAGGAGTGTAAAAATAGATCCTAATTCTGGCGCCATCCGCAGACAGAGATTTTTATGTTTTTGCCTTAATTAAGAATGAAGCAATCCTAGGATAGACACTTCAATCTGGAATTAGTCAATCCTAGGATAGTCACCAAATGTTATTTTATCTTGGATAAAATGAATCCAATGCTTGTTGTGGAGCAAGATCTTCACTTAATATAGAAAATTGTCATTTGGATTTAAAACTAAGCCACTTGTTTTCTATGATTGTTGGGTAATAGGTTTATGCTCTCCCCTTTACTGGATGACCAAAACACTAGACTTACCTTTTTCATTTCTTGCATTTCATGTTTTATTAAATCCTTTAGAGGGCCTATCATAGCTGGAAAAATTTCTCACCCTACGGGAATGACCTAAGTGGGAACGACCAAAGCCAGTTTTTCCAACCCACTCTAATCAAAAATGAATTTTGTGGAAACCCATATTCAATGGAAGTGAGAAAGATAACCATCACCAAAATCTTTGTTCTAAAGATTGGGAGGTTTGCTGAGCGAGTTTATCTATTTCCATGCTGAACGGATACCTTTACTACAAACCATAGTGTAGAAAGCCAACTGTGTCAGTATCCAAACATCATAATACTCACAGTGCAAGGGGAGGGAAGAATCTGCCCCCAAGAAACTCACCATATAATTGCCATGGATTGTTTTCTCAAGGGATCGAGAAATCTAACCTTGAGTACACACCTGGAAAAGACAAAAACATAGGCACCCTTTAGGGGGTGACACAACTGTGTGAGTCGATGCTATTTTAAGATGTGGGTTGTGGTTGCTATGATGGCCTTTTTTACAAATAAGAGTGAGTTTGTGTGAAATGCTTATTTTTTTCAATACCAGTGAAAATATCAAGAACATACACTCTTTGTTTAGATTTTAAGATTTGCAAACAACTGTTTTCCACTACATGTCATGTTTTCTTCAAATTTAAATCAGATAAAGATCATCCAAGAACATCAAACTATCAAAACATGTCTATCTCAATGCAGTAATTGGATAGTTTAGCACATCCTTGGTCTATTTTAGCACATCTGTGCTTTATCTCGGCACATTTATGCTCTATTTTAGTGCATTTGTGCTCTATTTCAATGCATTCATGCTTTGTTTTAGCTCATCTATGCTTTGTTTCAACGCATTCATGCTCTATTTTAGTGCATCTATGCTCTATTTTCACGCATACCTATAATAGTCCAACACATAGATTGGATAGTTTAGCGCATTTGCTAAAAAAATTAGCGCATTTGTATTTTGAACCTAGGTAATTTTCTGACAACTGAAAAATATTCCATTTATTCTAGTCTTTTTCCATGCTCAAGGTTTGGAAGTCTGCAACTTTTGCCAAGAAGTCCCTAGAGAAGAAGATTAAGAATCCAAGGAAGTCTCTCAGTTATAAGAAGCTATTGAAAAAGAGAATGTTTTTATACCAAAGTCGAAAAGTTTTGCTTGAACATAAAACTTTTATTCATCGATATCACAACTTTGTTAGAGGTTTCACTGATGATTTTTCCTTAGAACCATTATATTCATAAGATTTCTTTCCAAGAAGAGCTCTTTCTCAAAGGCATAATCACAGTCAGCCTATTTGATCATTTTTTATCCCCCAATCGACAATTTTGTACTCTACTCATCCCAATCGAGTTCTACAATAGAGAGCTTAGGAACATTAGGTATTTATCAAAAATCCTTATTTTTACAAAACTATGATCAAACCTCACAAAGTGCAACATCATATTTATTTTTTATTTTTAGTTTAATTCCCGCAAATAGGATTATCATCCTTTCAATCAGGGAATCATGAGCTAAAGATTAGAAATTTCATAACTCACATCAATAGAATCTTCATTCTATTTCGACTTAGATATCAATCAAAATTGCACTATTTCAGTTTTTTGATCAAAGGTAGTGGAAATTTGGCAAGATCTTATGCCTATTGTCACAAGATATCGAAAGAACATAGACGAGGATGAAATGGAAAGTAAATTAAGCAACATGAGTGATAAAATAAATAATGGTGATAAAGAAGAAAATCCTTTTCACATAATTCACACTAGGAATAATCTGAATAATGATGAGATAACAAAAAAAATACTTCAAGAAAGAGAACAAGATCCTCAATTCCATACTCTCATGGATTGGGTTTTAGAACAAAACAAGGAAAGATATTTCCTTTCATTGGCTAATCAAGGAGCTAAGCTACCTGCTAATTTTGACACAGAAAGGATTAGAGAGGATCCTAAGGCCCCCCTTAATGATTTTAGTGCGCTTACTCAACAAATAAGAGCATTACAAGGGAAAATAAAAAAAATCGAAGGGTTTGCAACAAAGAAATATGTTTTGGAGGATATATGCCCATATCCATTTGACATGAGTCTTACCATGATTCCTTTTCCAAAACATTGCGAGATCCCAAAGTTTGATAGGTATAATGGAAAAATGGATCCCATTCATCATGTGAGGGATTTCCAAAATATGAGCTTAGAATTCGCTCATGAGGATACTTATCTAATTCAATTATTTCCATAAAGTTTGGGTGGACAATATGTGGAGTGGTTTTCTAAGATCACTCCCCCATTAGAACATTTGAGGAGTTAATAAATAAGTTCATATCACAGTACTCCTATAATATACAGCACTAGATAATGATGCTTGATTTATGTAGAGTAAAAAAAAATATTGGGGAACCCTTCACCACATTCTTATAAAGGTGGAGAAGGTTGTTTTCAAGATATTCCCATCATGTTCCTAAAAAGGAAAAGATGGAAATCTTTATCACCATTTTAAATCAAGAGATGAGTTATAGGCTAAATCTCCATTGTCCTCAATCATTTGAAAAATTGATTGAAAATGAAATTACCATTGAAGGTGCCTTGGTCAAATGGGGAGTTTTAAAGATGGATAAATAAATTCCAAATTCACACAAAAACAACAATAACAATAGCAACAACAATGAAAAGTCATGATTTTGGACTTGAAATAAAAATGTTGTGAATGATCGGGTGGTAGATGCTAACAACATGAATGTAAAGCCTACCATTCTTAATATATCAAGTGTCCAATGCACCAATAATGCTATAAATTCTAGTAACCAAGGAAATAATTCCAACCAAGGAAATATGACCAACAATCACAGTAATAATCTTGGAAATAATCAAAATTCAAATGTACCCAGATCTCAATTTTTTTCAAATCCATAGAGTTTTACTCCCTTGGGCCAATCTTTGGGATCAATTCTTAAAGAACTATTGAATCAAAAATCTATTACATTGCCACCACAAAGATATTATGAGCCTTGAGTTAAACCACCATCATGGAATGACTCATAATATTGTGATTATCATAGATGCAAGGGTCATAAGACAAGTAATTGCCAAGGGTTAAAGAATCTCATTCAAGATTTGATTGATAACTGTACCATAATGGTTGAGGGACATAATGAAAATGATGATCATCAAGCATTCAAGGATCCTCTCCCCAATTATCGAAAAGGGTAATCTTTGGGTGACAAAGGAAAGAATTTGAATCATGTCTATGACACCATTATCAATCATATGTACACCGATGATCAACAAGTCAATGCTATCAGGTTCAAAGGAAATAAAATTATCGAGAGGTTAATGCTACCACAAGGGGATAGGCCAAGATCATTGTAAAAGGAGGTTCATCTAAGTTGGCGATTCCCCCTCCAAGTTAGTACAATTTGGTCAATCAATTGCGAAAAACATCAGCCCAAAGTTCTATCTTGGAGTTGCTCAAATATCACCAGTACACAAAGACATTCTAGAAAAGGCACTCGTTCACACAACTATGTCTCCTGATCTAGATATGAATAAATTTCAAGCCATGGTGGGACACTTTTCCACACCCACATGTTTATCCTTTTCTAAAAAGGATGATTCCTCCATGACCCATCCCCATAATTCATCACTTTATCTAGAGGTCATGATTCATAAAGCTTGAATTAGATGTGTTTTAATAGATGGGGGATCCGGATTAAACATTTTTACTTTAAAATTGGTCCTTGCTTTGGGATATTTAGATGAATCTATAGATCCACAAAGGAAAATTACAATCAAAGCATATGATGATGAAGAAAGAGCTTCCAAAGGCCTCATCATGCTACCAATCAGAGTGGGACATGTTGTGAAGAATACCTTTTGCCAGGTTCTAGATCAAGATTTATCCTATAACATACTCTTGGGTCACCCATGGATCCATGACATGCAAGCAGTTTCATCTACTTATCATCAATGCTTAAAGTTTCCATATGACGGACAAGAAGTAACAATACCGATAGACCATATTAGAAGTCACACTTGTTCTAACCTTAGAGAAAATCAGGACACATTTGTCCCACATAATAGAGATTCTTTGGCCATTTCTACTTCAAAACACAGTGAACAAGTAGGGTAAATGATAAAAGAAAAATTGCACCAAGTTAGAATTAAAAGATAATGGGGTGGGAGAATATTATTTATGTCTCTCTAATCTACTTGTGTCCCTAAGATCCCATGGTCAACCATCAAAATCCATACAATAGGCTACAAAAACTTCAGTATCAAGCACACAAGCTTTGGTTCCCATCACCAAGTTTGATAGAATATTTATCAAGGTAGATACTCAAGAGAGTGAAACAAAAGATAGGACTATCCAAGATTGGCTCTATAAAGATGAAGATGAATCAGACCAACATGTCAAGTTACCCACTGAGCATTATGGAAAGGGCTATACAATAATGCAACAAATGGGTTATGAAGGAGATGGCCCTATAGGAAAGAGAAAAGAAGGTATTGTTGAACCTATCCAACTAAAAAAAATGCACCCTAGAGATAAAACTGGGTTAGGCTATGGTGAGGATGAAAAGGAAGAAACAATACAAAGAAATTCCAATGAGGAATTAGCTAACATAGTTCTTAGAATACAAGAAAGCAATTCTGACGTTGATTCCAATGAATATGAATGGGACACCATTTTTGATGATAAATTTTGGAGGGACAAACAGGTGGATATGGTACAAAAAAATACACCCACACTCACACAAGGGGAAAGCTGAAGGCCTCCAATTGATTATTTCCTACAAAGAAACCTTGACTCAAGTGATGATGATTCGATTCAAAATGATACAAATAATCGACGGGAGGAGACCATCATAGATCTTCCCCATAGAAAAAATAATAATAGTATCATGACCTTAACTGCTTGGGACCTTACCCAACCTGACGATCCATTTACCTTGGTCCATCTCAAACTCATTGACTAGGAACAAATTGCACCAATTGATATCCAAACTTTTCCCAATGATGAAACCATCATAAAATTTCTCTATTCATCCAACCTAGAAACAGGTTCCACCAGCGAGTCACAAGATCAAACTTTCAAACAGGAAAGTGCCAAGTTTCTCAACTACAAAATCAACAACATAAAAGAAAGATCTAATGGTGAAAACCTCACAAAGGCAATGTTAGATCATGAAAATAGAAAAGTAAAGAGCGTATCCAATAGTGAAAACCTTTCAAAGGCACTAGAGGACGGGAAAATTGACACTCTTTCAGAGCACTATCAAGAAAGGTCTTCCATTTTGATAGAACCAATAGAGGCACTCAATATAGGTACTACATAATAGCCCAAAGTCTTGCAACTTGTTACATCCCTAAAAAAAGAGGAAATCCTAGGATTCATGGAATTCCTTAAGAATAATCAAATCAAATTTGCATGGTCATACACAGATATGCCTAGATTAGATCCAAATCTCATCATGCATCATTTATCAATCAATCCGGGGGAAAAACCTATGAAACAAAAACTCAGAAAAATGCACGCACATGTTGCATTATTGGTCAAAGAGGAATTAAAGAAACTATTAGATGTAGGATTCATTCGGTCTATAGACTATGCACGATGGATCTGCAATATTGTACTTATATCAAAGACAGATGGAAAATTCAAAATTTGTACAGATTTCATGGATTTAAGTAAAGCATTCCCAAAGGATGATTTCCCTTTGCCCAACATAGATATGATTGTAGATTTGACTGCTAGACATGCTATGTATTCACTAATGGATGGATTTTTGGGATACAACCAAATAAATCTTGTGCCTAAAGATCAAGATAAAAAATCGTTCACATGTCCTTGGGTACACATTGTTGGAACATAATGCCATTTGGACTAAAAAATGTAGGAGCTACATACTAATGAGCAATGACTACAATTTTTCATGACATGATGCACACATTCATGGAAGATTATGTAGATGATCTCCCGGTCAAATAATACACAAGGGAGGGACATTTGGCTATCTTATCTAAAAAAATTGTCAGAATGGAAAAATTTAAAGTCAAACTTAATCCTAAGAAATTCGTCTTTGGGGTGAAATATTGAAATCTACTAGGTTATATTGTGTCAAAAAGGAATTGAGATGGATCTGACTAAGGTACAAGAAATCATCGATATGCCACCACCAAGGAACATCAGTCAACTACGCTCATTGGAAGACGGTTGCAATCCATTAGGAGATTCATTGCGCAACTGGCAGATAAGAGTTTAGCATTCACTCATCTCTTACATAAGAATGTTCCATTTAAATGGGAGGACAAATGTGAAGCAACGTTTGATCAAATAAAGCATTATCTATTGATTTCACCAGTGTTAATTCCGCCAGTGCAAGGTGAACCACTTATATTGTATATTTATGCCACATAAGTGTCCTTGGGAGCATTATTGGCATAGGAAGACAAAATAGGGAAGGAGCGAGCAACATATTATATCAATAGAACATTGACAAGTCATGAGCTTAATTACACCTTCATTGAAAAATATTGATTTATAGTGGTGTTTACTTCTTAAAAGGTACGACACTATATGCTATCTCATATAATAAAACTTGTGGCTAAGATTGATCTTTTAAAATATCTTCTGAGTAAGGAAACCTTAACTAGTAGATTGGCTAAATGGGCCATGATCCTAAGTGAGTTTGAAATTCATTATGTGGATTGAAATTCTATCAAAGGATAGGTAATAGGAGATCAGTTGGCAGAGGCCCCAATGCAAGCAAAACATATAATACACATTGATTTTCCTGATGCTGATATTTTCACGTCAACCACTAAACAATCACGGGAACTTTATTTTGATGGCTCCTACACTCAACATGGCTCAGGGGTAGGAATTATTTTCATCACACCTCAAGTGCATACAATTCCAAAAGCTTATCGGCTGATGTTTCCTTGTACAAATAACATAGCTGAGTATGAGGCATTGTTAATTGGAATGAGAATTGCATTAAACTAGAGAATCATAGAATTACAAGTTTTTGGTGATTCACAACTTGTCATAAATCACATAAATGATGAATATCAAACTAAAGATGATAGGTTAATGCTGTACAAAAACATGGTGGATGATTTTAACAAATACTTTTTTGATATCAAGTTCATGCAAATTCCACATACTAACAATAAGATTGTAGATACCATGGCTACAACTGCATCACTACTCCAATTGTCAGAGAACCAAGCATGGTACGATTTCTTGCTGGAACATTTTTTTTCTCTTGCCTATGATAATCCAAAAACCCAAATCATTTGTCACCTAACTAGTTCCGATTCTCCCTTGTATGGCCAAATCTATGGTTATCTAAAAGATACCATTTTGCCCCTAGATTTGTCTAGGAATCATAAAAGGAATTTCATACGTCAATCTTCTCGTTACACCTTAATTTATGATATGTTGTACCAATGTGGTCTTGATGGTACCCTCCTTCGATGTCTCGAACTCGATGCATTGGAAAAAGGCCTTACAAGAGGTACATGGTGATATTTATGGGACCCAATTAAGTGGACTAACCTTGGAAAATAAAATTGTTAGAATGGGTTACTATTGGCCAACCATGGAGAAAGAATCATTCTTCTTTGTGAAAAAATGTTTAAAATGTTAGATTCATAGGAATCTCATTCACGCTCCTACTCAGGAATTACAACCATTCACAACAACATGGCCTTTCGCTCAGTGGGAATGGGATCTGGTTGGCAAGATACATCTGTCATCATCAAATAGACACAAATTCATCATCACAGCCACTGAGTACTTTACTAAGTGGATTGAAGTTGTTCCCCTAACAACTGTTACTAGAAAACAAATTTCATCCTTCATTTTCAACTATATCATATGTCGATATGGCATTCCCAACTCTATTATCATAGATAATGGAAGACCTTTAAAAAATCAAGATGTTGATGAACTCTATGAAAAATTTCACATCCAACAAAGATTCTCCACACCTTATTATCCATAGGGGAATGGCCAAGCAGAGGTTTCAAACAAAAAAATTTTGAAGATTCAAAAGAAAAAAGTGAATGATGTTGGGTGTGATTGGCATGTCCAATTAAATCCAGCATTGTGGGCATACAAAACTAGTATTCGCATGCCAATGGGTTCTACCCCATATGCTTTGTTTTATGGAGCAGAAGCTATTATTCCATTAGAAGTTGAGATTCCCTCACTTTGAGTATCGCTGAAGGGGCTTATAAATGATGAGGATTATAGAGTATCAAGATTGCAAGAGTTGGAATTGCTAGATGAATGGCGAAAAAGTGCAGCTAATCATTTAAAGGGGTATCAATAAGTTATGTCCCGTAGTTATAATCACAGAGTCAAACCATGAGATTTTCAAGTGGGTGACTTAGTTCTTAGAGAAAACCCTCGTAATCAGCAAGATTGGGAAAAGAAAGGAAAGATCGAGTCCAATTGGCTAGGACCATTCGTTATTATTGCAGCATATGGATCAGGGGCATATCAGCTGTCAACATCACAAGGGGACCTACTTGAAGATCCAACTAAAAAAATCCACTTGAAGAAGTTTTATGTTTGAAAATATCAAAAACAGTGTAAAAAGTCATGAAAAGATTCATAAAAACTAGAAAATGTCCTGAAGGAAAACTGTCATTAGGGTGAAAACCTGGCAAACAGGCATCCTTTTGACATACAAAAAAATCAAAAAAATGGTTGCCTTGATGAAAAAATGGCAAACAATCATCTTGGTAACAATTTTTTTTTCATTAAATTAGAAAAAAAAAGTACAATAAAAATAAATGGTGAAAACCTAGCAAACAGGCACTATTTGTGATTTAGCTAGATCTTTCGTCTATTAAGATACCTTATGCATTATTCATATCCATCTTTCATTAGCATCACATACGGGCCTAGCCATCACATTTGCATCATGCGTCCAAACATTTTGTTGAAACAACAAGGATCTCATCATGGCTTGATGATTCATGTTATACTTAGTAGTAATTTGTGTCTAATCAGGAGTCAGAGTGCGAGGTCATTTGGGGGTGCTCAGCTCTTGAACCCTTTTGGTAGACAAGTGGCAACATGTGTCAAGTATCTAAATATCAAAACAACAAATTATTCAATCAAATTGGGTTTAAATTGTTGTTCAATAGGAAACAAAACAAATTGGATGATCTTAATCTGAATAAAATGAATGACAAGTTTAAATCATAAGTTGAATTATTGTTTTGACATTTGATGACATCATATCTTTGGAGTGGTTCAATGATGTACTGAACTAGAATCACGAGGAAGGAGTATGATTTTTCTTTGGTTGTTGTCTATAAGCTAATCACTATTACTATGCAAATTTGTCATGGGACATGCTCTACAATGTATCATTGATGACATTTCGGAATTTCCATAGGAAAAGGGTTAACTTTTGTCTATTTATGCAAGCAATACTCAGGTCATCTTGGTTCAATTATACCTCAATACTTGTGTTAACTTGCTACAAAAAACATCATGGAAGCAGTACTCAGGTCATCATTGGTGCTAATATCACCTTTGATGCTTGTACTAACTTTTAACATATCAAAAGGCTCAATGATGGAAGTTATGTGCAAAATTGGCTCACAAAATGACAAGAGTGCAGTGGATTCATTTAAGCATTTTAGGATTCCATGATTCATTTAGATTGCATTCAATTTTTGTTATTATGGTTGTATGAAAGATTGTTGGAGGTTTGAAATACTACATATCTCTTTTAAGACATTGATTGTGTACACTTGGACATTTATTGCATCTCATTTCATTATCATTTTCATATTTCATCATTTTAAATCTCTTTTCTTTTAATCATCATTTAGATTATCATGATCATTTCAATTACATTTATACATTTTCATTATCATTATCGTCATTATCATTATTAGGTACCATTCATATTTTTTTATCATTATTACATCATATCATTTATTATATCATATCATTAATCATTCATCTCATCATTTATTTTGAAAATTTCACCTCATTTTGATATCATTTTCATTATCATTTTCATAATCACCATTTTCATAATCATACATTGACAAAAAGAAAGATGCATCCATTACATTTATTGCATACATGCTCCATACATCATGTAGAAATAATTTATACTATGTCATCATGCTAAATTCATAGAAATAATTTCATTTTGTAGGATCATTCAATCATAAAGCATGCTCATTAAATCATAATTTACATCATACAAATTTCATCATCATCATATAAGCATACATTGCAGTAAAACAAAAGCATCATCACCATAGTTCATATCAATATGCATATATCATCATAAAAATTGCATATATAGACCACATAGCATATATAAATAGAAATGAATACATAACCATTCATCATAGCATAATCAAAGACATATGCATATCAAATCACCACTACATATCATAATCTCATCAAAATAAATGTCCATGGGTACAAGGATATCAAATGTTTGAACAAACTATATAAGTGCAATACAAGGGGTGTATACATAATCATCACTGAGGGGTATCTAGATGGGGATCATGACTACGACTACCTCTAGAGGTGGTCAGTCTCTATAGATCTTTGCTACCTGAAGAACCTATCTCTCATCTGGCAGGCTATAGCACACTCTTGGTATGACTACGTGAGTGGGAACATGATCGGGTGCCTGAGTGTGTATAGGCTATCCTCTGCTCAGTGGGTACTACCTCAAAATATCTCATCCTATAATACTCCACCTAGTAGGTAGTCTCCAGTCCCTTTACCACAACCTCTCCAATGGAGGTACTCTCAAGTGACCTCAGGAGTCTCTCTGCTACTCCCTCTTCCTGAATGGACCGCTCTCTAAAGTTGTCCCACTCTACAGTAAGCTGGGCTATATGGGGGTCGAGAGGTGGTGGCTATGCAATCTGCATCTGTAGCTGGCTAATAGCATCTTGTGCCTATGCTAGATGGCTCTGAGGAGTTTGAACCTCTACCAGCAGAATGTCAATCTATCCCTTTGACGAAGCCCTGATGGTAATACATGGAGTTGAAGTACTAGGCTACTCCACCACTCTAGCTATATGAGGCCTTGTCTTGAAGGGTACATCAAATAAATATCTCTAGATACCACCCCCATCACCTTTGTAATCCCCATCATCATCGTTATCATCAAAGCTATCCTCATCCTCCTCCTCATCGACATCCATGGCCACACCGCCTATATCCTTCTCTACTTCGTGTGGCTGCCCTACCTATCCATGTGCCTGTGCTTGTGCCCCGACCTCTTCCTGTGCCTATGGTTTCCGTCATGCCCATCATATAACTGGTCCACCTAATAGTGGGGCAGACTCATCTAGATTGGTCAATCTGGGAAATGGATGTGTGTAGAAATATGTAGCATAATCATCTGTCATGTGTGCATCTATGACCTCTGGATGGATGGCACAAAACTCTGGGTGAAGATTGGTGTACTCTTCTCTCACTGCCTCCAGAGTAATGAGGGGACCCCACTATGCTACATCCTCTTGGTGTCTAGCATAGTGAGCCACACCCTACGACATCATCTGAACTCGCCCATATTGCCTAAGTACCTACATAACCAGAAAATGCTCAATAATGAAGGGGGTGTGGCCAATCAAGTATCTTGATATACCATAATAAGTCAACTCTATGCCATCATCATCCCATGCATTATAGTCAAGATAGGGTATCCAGATGACTGTATCCATGTATCATCTAGCATACACCGCCAGTACTCTAGCTTGCCCAGCATAGGCTGAACAAGGGGACCTGTATACGCATATACATATGGGTGCCTAAGCGGGCGGTCTTGTCTATACAATAGAGTGGGTGATGGAAATGTGCTCCCATGCCCAAATCTGAAGCAGTGTAACCCTGGAAGATATACTCTTCCCATCTGTACATACTACCTAATGAAGATTGTGGTATAGATGGACAAGCATGAAGGATCCCCATGCATATCTAGTTTGATGAAGGATCATGTCCTCCAAAATCTAACCCCAACCTACTAATAGTCCCTTTGACCTGTTATCAGGACAAAGGAAGCCACCAATGAAACCTGCCAATACTAGTGGAATTGGGGCATAACCCTCTACCATATCTCTCCAAGAAATCTCATCACTACCAACATGAGGATCATACAAGACTCATCGTAGGACATCTGTACCTCCAATCTCCTTGTGATCATAAATCAAAAGTGCACCAACTACAGGGATACCTAAAATCCTGTACACATCCTCAGGTGTAATAGTGATCTCTCCAATCGGCAAGTGATAAAAAATATTATGCTCACTATGCCATCTCTCCACTAATGTAGTCAACAATGCCCTGTTGACCCTATACTAAGGGATCCTGAGAAGGGAGCCAAATCCACATCTAATAGTGACCCCTATCTCTAGTTGGGATAATCTAGGAATCATCTCCCATGTGTGGGGAAATCTATCTCTGATATGGAGGATATTAAAATCCTCCTATAACATCAATACATCAGGAGTAAATCATCAGCAAGGATTATCAAGAAATCAAGCAAATCATGTCAATCAAGTAAGTGAATCATATCAACATCAACAACATATCATTACTATTTTTTCTTCAAGAAGGAAGGAACATTTATCAAACTCTACTATTTGTTTTTCATCAAGCATGGAAATAAATTTGACAACCAATTGGCTCAACACCAACATCATTACTATTTGTTTTTTGATCATGAAAGCAAATTTATTAGCATCATTTTACTATTTGTTTTTCAAGCGTGAAGACAAATTTATCAGATCATTACCAAAATCAAGTTAATCTATCCTTGGTGTTATTCAAAATCATCACATTAGTTGTCTAATACAACAACAATCATCAAGAAAGTATCAAATAAATCTTAAAATTGCAAAATCAACAAAAATTCATGGATGGGCTAAAACAGTCTATCAATGTGCTAAAGCAGTCAATCTGCTACTTTATCCATGGATGCACTAAAATAAAGTTTGTATGTGCTAAATCATCGATGTTCTATTCTATCAAGTGTATGCACTATATTATGTCACCTATGCGCTATTCTAGTGTATGCGTTAATCTAACATCAAATGCATGTGGTCTTCCTCTATGCGCTACTTTATCAGTCCTATGCGCTATTTCATGTATGCGCTAAACTATTCATCTATGTGCTAGACTATTCCATAAATTCGCTAATTTGCATGCGCTAATCTAGCTAATGTATGTACTAATCTACGGCTCACATGTGCTAAATCAAAAACCTATACGCTAAAGGATAAATTTGAAAATTCAAAAAATTGAAAAACTCGTAAAAAATTCAAAAAATTTCACAAAGGCGGATCATGCAATCTTACTAGAGTTCCATATGCTACTGGTCTCTGATGATGGCAGCCTCACTCGAATCGGTGGCACTCCTAGTGGATCAACATCTCAAAATTCTCTCTCAGAGCTCTAAAAATCACAAAAGGTTACTATTCAAATGACAATTACTTTTTACCTTTTCCAACTTTTAAGGGGGTAAAAAAGGGAAGTTGTACTAATTTTACGATACAACGTGCTATTTTGAGAGATAAATTGACAATTTCTTTTCAAAATAATGCAAATTATTTCAATCATCATCACTATCATTCAAATCAGATGATTTATCTCTTGAGGGGACATATAGCATCATCAATCAATTTTTCAAAGTCATAGGCAAATTTTTGGAATTTGAATTATCGAAAATTTTCTTTGAAGAAATGCGTAAAACACATCACTTCAAAGAGGGGAAAAATGTATACATCTAAAAATGGTCATTATAAATCAAGCCTATTAATAAATTAAATAAGAATTATTTAATTAACTTCTAAAGTCATCTACATATAAATAAATTTAATTATTTATTTATATTGTTCATTTTCTAATTCTTCTAGTTTAATTTAATAAATAAGCTTATTTAATTATTGCTATCTTCTTCTTAATTAAGTTAAATAAATTTCATTATTTATTTATATTAATTATAATGATTCTAAATTTGAATTTTCAAATAATAGAATATTCTGCTAACCCATCTTTCACTCCATATTTAAACTAAATAATGTAAATATTTAATTTAATACTTTTTTCCTCACCTTTCACATAATTAAATATTATAAATATTTAATTACACATCTTTTTCAGCTCTCACATAATAAAATATTAATTATTTAATTATGGAAGCTTCTAAATTTATTGTCACATGTAATTAAATAAATTTATTTATTTAATTAGGGAATTATCCTCAACTTTCAACCAACTTTCATAAATGAAAAGACAAATGGAAATTTGTTTCCATTTTTGAATGAGGATGGTTTTGTGGGTTGAAAACATTCCTCCATTATTCTCTCAACCTTCCATCTTTCTTTCAACTTACAAAATCTCTCACCGTTCATCTTGACAGGTTTGATTTCGACTGCCGATCTTTGCCAACTATATTTTTGCCTCAAAAAAATCTATAAATACAGCCCTTTTGTGAGTAGATTTCATCCTAGATGTTGTGAATTTAGTGTGATTACTATAGTTTCATTTGAATCAGCATTTTAGCATAGCATTTCAAGTTCATAACATTACATTTTAGTTTTTAACTTCATAGCTCAAATAATTTAGCAATAAACATGCATGTTGCATAATCTTGTTCTCCTATGTTGTCATTCCAACAAGGTGTTGCTTACACCAACTGAGAGCCAGTAACTTGCATCGAATCCTTGGAGATAGAGGACAATGGAATGCTTTTGAAGGAGATGTTGTTATTTATATTTTGTTTTATCTTTTTAATTAGTTTCCTTTGATTTAATGGTGCATTGGTGTGTTCGTTTATCATTCTAATTAGTCCACATATTCACACACACAATTACAATTGTAGACATTCTAAAATGGAAAACTGAGCATGTTAAGAAAAACTCTTAAGTTATATCTTCAATTTGACAGTCTTTTACATGTTAAAACGTTAATATTTACTCATAAACATAACATTTTCAATATAATCAACACATAAAAAATAATGATATACCCTTATTAATACTATCCACTTCTTCATTGTATTGCCAAAAAATAATATAGATTCACTAAAACTTATATATCTATATATGTAATAAATAAAATAGTTCCAAATGTCAATATGCTTATCCATAACATTGAAGACATGTTTGATGTTGCATTATAAATAAAAATGGACTTAAATAACTATTGTTTATGTTATTGAATGATTAAATTCTTCTCTATATAACTGTCGATCCTCATAGGTAAACATCTATCAATTTCCATGTTTCCAAGTGAGGAAAAAGCGATTATAAATATCAAAGTGGGAGACACATCCCATGAGCGGATGTGTCTCCACAAAGTGGAGACACGTCGGCTCAAAGGATGTGTCCCTTTATTTAATATTATATCTTTTACATTAACAATGATCAATCATCTGACCAATGCTATCTATTTTCAACACTCCCTCTTAGCTAGGGAAGATAAACTCCAAACAAGTATAAAGTGATATTACCTAACTTGTGATATTTAGAAGATATGGTACGCTTCTGAAAGTGTCAAGTCACATGACATTCTTCATAACACATCCTCATTATTCAACACTCCCTCTAGCTAGGGAAAAATAACTTCCATCAAGTAAAAGTGATATCACCTAACTCGTGATATCATAAGATATGGTATGCTTTTGAAACTATCAAGTCACATGACATTCTTCATAACACATCTTCATTATGGTATGTGCACTGACATCAAGTCACATGATGTCTACCATAATAATTCATGGCATATCCATAGATATATAATTATCCACCATGATTATCTCTTAAGGATCACAATGATCTTCAAATGACATCAAGTCCCATGATATCCATCAAAGTGTCCAAGAGATACTATCATGACATGTCCAAAGATATCAAATCACATGATATCCATCATGATAGTTCAACTCAACATTGTAGAGTCATCACTTTACAATGTTACATACAAGTTTTCATTATTAGAAATATCGTCACCTTTCAATAATGTACATAGGGGGAGTAGGCCCATAAGGTCATGGATTCACACACATGAAAAAAGAGTTTACACATTAAAAATCTTTATATATTAGTACAACTTATAAAAAAATTGAATTTCATACACAATATCAAATTACATTTCCACCATACCAAGTTTCTTCATGAAGTGTTCTACCTTGATTCGGGAGAGAGGTGTGGTGTGAATGTCTTTTATTTGGTCATTTGTACTAACATACTCCAACTGGATCACATTCCTTTCTACCATGTCTCATAATGGTAGGGGATCTCAATGTGCTTAGATCAAGGAGTCCCACAAGCAATTTATGAAGCCAAACTGCTTCTCTTGCCCTCATAAAGGCTGCAATGAATTCAATTTTTGTTGAGCTTTGTGCCACTGAAGACTATATTCTAGAGATACAAGAGATCATAGCTGATCCTAAACTGAAGCAACATCCTGATGTGATTTTCCGATCGGTTACACTCCCAGCTCAATCATATCCAATAGTGCTTTGAGGATATCTCAATATATGTTTTACAACCATAAGGTGAATTTCCTTTGGCTCACACATGAACTGGCTTAGAGCATTCACTAGGACCTTCCATTTTTTGCTGGAGTGCTCTATCAACTGAGCTACTGGCCCCTTGTGGCCAGCCCATCATCAGTCGAGGTGTGGCTTATATCCAACACCCCCCTCCTTAAGCCACACTGCGGGTTCTTGGGGCTCTTCTGAAGCTAGATCCTAGGACCTGTCATCATGGAGTCTCTCAACATGATGCCTCATCTCAGTCTCATAGATGAACAAGGGCTTTCACCTCATATCTCTCTATCTCAGAGAATTATGCATTACAACAAGTGAAGATGTGACTCCCTCTGAAGCTCTAAGTACTTGCATCAGCCTCCTGACCTCCTTGTCCAAAATCATTTGTAATACTTGCTTTAGAGAAATGGTTTCCAACTCACACCTTTGTAGAGATTCAGATTGTTCTCTTCAACCTCATCCCAGATGGCTCTATTATGAATAGGTTTGTAGAGCTACCAATGTTAAATCCAGGTTGACAGACATGAGCAATTCCGATCTCAATTGCTGAAGAGGTACTTCAAGAATTTAGCATCTGTCCTTGCAACATTGAATCATAGAACTCCCTCTGAAGGTTAATGCTTCCTCTTCGAAGATATGTCTTCAAGCATTCACACAATCTCAAGGTTGCAAGCAATGTCTACATTTTTCAACCTACAGGATGCATAAATATTTTCTTGAAAGAAATCTCTTATGCCTTTTGATTTGTCTTGAAAGCATTAAGAAGAGATTACTAAGAGTTCATAACTATCCAAAGAAATCTCATACAAAGTTTACTATCTCAGGTTATAGCAATAAATCACAATGAATAGTTTGAAACTTCAAGGATCTTAAATTAGTGATCACAAATCAAGAGAAAAAAACATAATCTCTTTTACTAATCACACAAGATCCAAATAAATGATATAACAAAATTTCAACAAAGAATACTCATCTCTTTTTAGTATTCTAATGGATGCAAATATAGGACATAGTGTGAAACAATGCGCTTGAGCTCAGATTAGTCCACAACCTTCCTTCTACAGGTTCATGGCTTGATCACAAGCCCATGTCATAGAATTTGTAGTGGCAGCTGGCTAAATTTGAATATGGTCTTTGACCATTCAAATTTGTCAATGCACTCCTTTTCCAGCTACGACCCACCTAGAATTGCTATATAGGTGCAACAAGCTCTATGATGTTCAGATAATGAAACAACAAAGATGAACCCCAGTGCATCCTACAATGATGGATTTCACAATGGCAATAGGAACAACACTTCCAGCAAAGAAGTCCATCTAGTTTAGAAGATACGAAGCCAACTTTAATGAACATTACTCTCAGAAGGCACATGCCTGATATCAGAACTCTTCTCATCACTTCTATTTCTAGATGAACCCATGCACCAAGAGATATCTCCATCAATAAACATAAGTAATTCTTAGGGCACCACAAATAATGTGATTTACCAACTCTTGAAGACTCATGATGGCATACATTAGAGGGCAGCATCATTAACTATTTGTCTTGTTCCAATTGAGTATGTACACTCAACAATTACAACAACTCATCATTTAATCCCATTTCTTGCGTGAAAGTGATGTGCTCATAAATCACTTGATGGCATATGTATATTTAGTGATGCTCTCACCAATATTTGTACAGAATGCCATAAATTCAATCTCTTAATTTGAACTGATTCAGGTTTGATATGTTATCCTGTCGAATCATCGCTCTAGCACCAAAGTCTTCTAACAACCAGCATAAGAAGCAATGTAGATGTCATCCCGAATGATGATTATAAATTTCATCTTCCTCTTCAAACTCAAAATTTCTCCATGTATAGATCTTCTTCTCATGATTTGATGTGTTCAATCGCACATAAATATTCCTCATGAATAATAGCAGTTCGCTCTGGTTTACAATGGTGATCCGGAAGAGTAGACTATCGAATTGAGTGTTTGCTTATTTTCATTCATACACAGAAGCTCCCAAATGTTTATGGCATTTAATGCTCCCTATATGTGTGGAAGAGTGCCCCACTTGGGCTAACTAACATGAGCCCGAACTCTATGATTTCCTTGTGGTAGTACTGGGATAAAAGTGATGGCTTATGGAAATGAAAGAAGCCGCACTATGAAAAAGAAAGGCGGAGGATCATAGACTAAGTTACAACATCAACCTTTCCACCTTTAACAATTATTTGACTTCCTTGATGGGTACGTGGCCTGTAGTCTTGGACCTATATTGACTTGATTACTAGATTCAAAAATAGAATAAACACCCCCGATATATCTAGCGCCCACACACCATTATAAGCCAGATATCATTGTTAATGTAGATGATTCCTCTGGTCGATAATAAAATATGTTGAACCAATAAACGAAGGAACCCGCCATTACACAACACCAGGCATACATGATCCCATTAGGGAATTCCCCAAGTCATGGTTTCTTATTGGTGGAATGAAACAGATGAATTTGTTGATCAATATTGAATACCACTCGATAAGGGACTATTGGCCAAGAAAGATATTTGAATGTTTTTTCCAACTATCACGATGGAATGATATAAGCCCGACCAACATAAAGAATGATCATCAATCATTATCGAGCCCGTCCAGCATAAAGATCAATCATTAATCATTACCGAGCCCATCCAGCATAAAGAATAGGGTGTCTCCAGCATGCACAAGAATTAAAAAGATAAATAATCAAACTGTTTCCATATGTTGCTCGATCTTCACTGGCATATGATATAATAAACCATGCTCCTTTGTTCCGACTTCATACACTTATATAAACCCAATGATAATCATGTATTCTCTCATGCCTCAAGAAATAATGATAGGTAGTTCTCTCATTCCTCGCATACCCAGAGATTGAGAATTTAATCAAATCTTTTCGAACGTGGCTCTCATACCATGTTATTGAATGATTAAATTCTTGTTTGTATAATTGTTGATCCTCACAGGTAAACATCTATCAATTTCCATGTGTCCAAGTGAGGAATGAGTGAGTATAAATATCAAAGTGGGAGACAGGTCCCATGAGCGGATGTGTCTCCACAAAATGGATATACGTTGGCTCAAGGGATGTGTCCCTTTATTTAATATTATATCTTTTACATTAAAAATGATCAATCATCTGACCGATGCTATCTATTTTCAATAGTTTATACCCAATTCTAATCAAAATGTGCAGCCAAGATACACTTCTACATTTGACGTGGGATGTTTTTCGGTTGGGCTTAAACAACACACAATAAGAATTGATTAGAGTGTGTTATCTCATGTGGGCACCACTTCGGTTTTTGTTTCCATTTCACTAATTTATTTCAGGCCCATGCTCCATTTGTATTTCTGACAAAAAGCTACATCATAGAAAAAAAGATAGTTGAAACATTCCTCCCTTCTCCATAAATATGATGTATTTATGTAGAATAATATAACATAACATATAATATAATTATAATTATATTATATTATATTTATAATATTATAGTATTATGTATTATATTATTTACATTATAATATATTAATTAGTTGAAAAATGGATGCTTTATGGTGTTGGACATAAAACACAACTTTTCTCCAAATAACATTCAAGGATGCCCTAGAGATCTCATTGCAAAAGGGAAATATATCTTGCAAGAGGGCTATCCTAGGGTCTGAGTAATGAATAATGAGGGGCTCACCACCAAGCTAGGGCTTGGAAAAACAAATGAAATGAAATATGTAATGACAAAAACTAGTGATGCATGAAACTTAAATGAATGACCTATAAATGCATATAAATTAGAATAGAAAGCTGAAAACCCAGAAATGTGCACCTGCAAACTTGTAGAGGCTTGAATGAAGATTGAAAATGTTGTTGATCCTAAAATTTTGGCCCACTAGGACTCATTTTCCAATCTGGGTGAATCAGTCCCAAATTTGGGTTTCTACACAAGAACAGGTTTCAGACAAAAGGGTATCTAAATCTGCAAAAAAAATTAAAAAACACATACAATGCGACTCATTTTCCACTTGTGAGAATGAGTCCAGTTTGGATTTTTTTGAACTTCAAGATCTGAATCTGGTCTTCAATGTCTTCTCTTTTTGCTTCTCCAGGTTTCCAAATCCGAAACTCTTATTTTGGGACTGTAGATGACCTTTTAGTGAAGATTATGACCTTTCAAATGGGGATACAACTTCAAAAATCTTGTAACTTAATATTCAATGATCTTTCAAGCTCCAATAAACTTATATCTACAATCATACATGTAAAGATGAGAAAACTTGTTGAATGTTATTGAATAGGGGTTTTCCTTAGTCAAACCTCGTTTAGGTAATTAACCAAATGATGAAACAATAAAATAAGGACATGAAACATGAAACAAAGGATATGAAACATGAACAATGATACCTTGAATGATGGTTTGTAATGATGTCTTATAAATCTACAACTCAAGATGAAATGGCCATGAAGGATGTAGATCTTGATCTTGACAATAGGAGTAGGAAAATGCTTGATCTTGGATCTTCAATGCTACATCACAACACTAGCTCAATAAAATGATTGATGATTGATGACCTTTTCATAATGATGGATCTTGAATTACTGCAACAATTGATGAAGAATCTTTCTTTTGAATGCCTTAAAAATGATCTTGAATGTTATCTTGACGATCTTGTAAAGTCTTGGGATGCTTAAATCTTGAGTGTCTGGCATGACATCATGTAGGCTTATGTGAGGTAAGTGCACCAATCTGTGACACAATTTTGGCTCTTAGGATGTCACTTTTCTTCTGAAATCAGAAAAATCTGATTTGCACGAGAAAATGAAGATAGTTACGCTCAAAATTTCAAGATGTAGCAAGAACAAAAGTTGAAGTGCTCCGAGTCTATTTTCTAAGATACTATTTTTTTTTTAAATTAATGAATATTAAGGGTCTCAAAAATGGGGGGGAGGGGAATAGGTCTTGTTTTTATCAAAAAAAATAGCATAGTGCCTAAGAGCTTCTCCCTTTTTGATTAACTTTTTTTTAGAATTTCAAAAATCCCAACAGTGAGAAATTAGCTAACACCATTTATTTTATCCTTGTTCTTTCGAATAATTTTTTTAATGAATATATAATATTTTATGAATTTTCAAACTGGACACATCTTGAAAAGCTGAGATTTGAGCATGCTCCCCCCCAAATTTTTTGCAAACTAATCAAAAATTGAGTTTTTTCATCATGTGTAGAATGGAGTCTAGTTTCAAAAAATGTAATTTGTTTCACTTTCTGATGAACGAGTAAAAATCTATTGTAAACCTAGCACATGTTGGTTTTTTGACCAAAAATGAAGGCATTTACAATAGAAGCCATGGATCAAAACCTTAACTAAATCAAAATGAAAAAATAATTATATATTTAGATAGCTAAGAGAGATGTTAGCACTATCATGGTTTGTTTATAAACTTGCATTGAAAGACATGCAAATGAGACGGGGAGCATAGACAAAAATATGATGAAATTTTGCATCGTTTCAAAAAATCATGTCATTTTCATGAAATGGTTGTCCAAACCTTTGGGTTGGATTCCCAATGCAAAATCCAACCCATAGGGTTGGTATTTCCCAATGCAACTTATTTGGCTCATGCCAAATTTGGCATGCACCAAATGGGCTGCTTCATTTGGTGTGCGCCAAATTTGGCGAGTGCCAAATGTCATTCATGGCTTTTGGAATGCATTTTTGTAAACTCTTTGATTTTCACTTTCTCTTTCAAGGAAACTATATACATGAAATAAACAATTAAGTATAAGTTTACATTTACATATGGACATTTAATTTCTTATATTTTAAGCTATATTTCATGTATATATAGGTAGGATGTTTGAGAGTGGTTTAAGATCTCTAGGAGTTATAATGCAAATTCTAGTTTTTGGAAGATCTTAAAAATTTCAGACTTAGTCAAATTTTAGTAATCAACATGTCAAATTTCAATAATTAGGAGGTCAAATTTTAGTACTCATAAGGTCAAATTTCATCTTTCTTTCTCCATCTTACTCATTTTCATCTCTTATTCTCTAGAACTCTCTCTCTCACTATCTCCATCCCTTTATCTAACAATATCTTCCTTGAGCTAAAGAACTATGTCTCTACATGTCGATCTCTCTCTCCTTCCCTCCCTCCCTCTCTAATTTTCTCTATCTCCCCCTCTCTCTCCTTCCCTTTCTACTTCTCTCTATATCACCTCTCTTTCTCCCCCCACTCTCTCTCCCTCTCTTTTCCTTTCACCCAAATTTTCTCTCTACTTCTCGCTATCTAACCTATCCCTCTATACATCTTTCTCTCTCCCCCCTCCTTTCCTCTGAATCTCTCCACCTTCCTCCTTATCTCTATAATTTTCAGCTCCATCACACATCTCTATCACCTATCTCACTTCTCTCTTTCCCCTTCCCTCTCTAATCTCTTTCTCTCTATCCCACCCCTCTCTCCCTACCTATCCCTCCCTCATCTCTCTTATCTCTCTCACCTCTCTCTCTCCATCCCTACCTCTTCCTACCTCTCTCCTTCCCTCTATCTACCTAGACCTCTCTCTATTTTTGTCTCACCTCTCTCTCCATCCCTACCTATCCCCATATCTCTCCTTTCATTTCTACTTCTCTACCTAGTTGTCCCTCTATACCTATTTCTCTCTCCCTCCTTGCCTCCTCTCTCTCAATATCTCCACCTTCTTTCCCTCTCTAACTCTCTCTCTATCACCTCTCTTTATCTCTCTCCTCCTTCTCTACTATTTCTATCTCTCCTCTCTCCCTCTCCCTATTTCTATCTCTCTTTGTCCTCTCTCTACCTATATCTCTCTCCTTCTATCTATCTCAACTATCCATCTTTACCTATTCCTCCCTCCTATCTCTCTTCCACCAAAATTCACTCTACATCTCTTTGTCTAACCTACCCCTCTATACCTCTTTTTATCTCCCTCTCTCTTTCCCTCTATCAATCTCTCTACCTTCCTCATTATACCTCTACTTCTCTCTATCACCTCTCTCTCTCCCCGTTCCCTCTTTACTTTATTTCTCTCTATGTCACCTCTCTCTCCTTAAATATCCCTCCCTTCCTCCTCTATCTCTATCTCGCCTATCTCTCCCTCCCTACCTCTTCTTCCATCTCTCCTCCATTCTCTACTTCCATTTATCCCCCCTCCCTCTCCTTACCTACCTCTCTCTCTATTTCACTCTCTCACTACTCTCTAAATCCTTATCTATCCCTCGATCCCTACCTCTCCATCAATCTCTCCTTCCCTCTCCACTTCTCTATATCTCCCTTTACTCTCTCTCTCTCTCCATCCCTACCTATCCCTCCAACTCTCATTCTCTCTCTACTTCTCTCTACCTACCTATCCCTATATCTCTCTCTCTCCCTCTCTCTCTCTCGCATTCCCTCTCTCAATCTATCCACCTTCATTCTTCTCTCTCTAACTTCTCCCTCCCTTCCCCTCTCTCCTTACCTCTCTATTGTACCTCTATCTAAACTCTCTCTACCTACATATATATCCCTCCCTCATATTTATCTCTCATCCCCTATCTCTCCCCTCTCCCTCTCTCTACCTACATAGAGAGAGAGAGATGGAGGGAGAGGGGTGATAAAGATAAATAGAGAGGGAAGGATATGTAGAGAGAGATGATAGATAGAGATAAGTAGAGAGTGGATGGATAGAGGTGAGTGTGTGTGAGAGGGAGAGAGAGTGAGAGGAGAGAAAATGAGGGGAGAGAGAGAAATAGATTAGAGAGGTAAGGGGGAAGATATAGAGAGTAGAGAGGGAAGGAGAGAATAAGAGAAAAAGAGGGGTGAGGGAGAGAGTGGTAGGTAGTGGAGGGAGAGGTAGGTAGAGAGGGAAGGAGAGGGATGGATAGGAGGGAGAGAGGGAAGGAGGGAGAGTGAGATGGAGAGAGTGGTGAGATAGAGAGTAGAGAGGTAAGGAGAGAATGAGAAATATAGATCAAGAGAGAGATAGAGGTTGGATGGAGGGAGAGATAGAAAGGGTTAAGTGAGACATAGAGAGGTAATGAGGGAAAGTGGGATAGAGAGGCTGGTTATTTAGAGAGGATGGAGTGAGAGGGAATGGTGATTTATAGAGTAGGGGGTGATAGGTAGGGATAAAGATAATGGTGAGATAGAGAGGAGAGACAGAGAGAAAGAGAGGGATGGAGAGACAGAGAGAGAGGTGGGTAGAGGAAGGGAGAGGAGAGATAGAGAGTAGAGAGGGAAAGAGGTAGGGAAGGAGGCATAAGTGAGATAGAGAGGGATGGAGAGAGAGTGATGGAGGGAGAGGTATTCATAGAGATGGAAAGAGAGAGGAGATATAAAGAGTAGAGAGGGGAGGGAGGGAGGGAGGCAGGGAGATAGAGGTGTGTGTGTGAGTTAGAGAGAGAGAATGGTGAGATAGAGAAAAAGATAAATTGAGAGAGAAAGAGGGGGAAGGAGGGAGGAACAATAGTGAGAGATATTGGAAGGAGAGAAAAACATAAGGGGAGGGAGAGTGAGCTCGAGAGAGGGAGGGAGAGGAGAGATAGAGAGAAGTAGAGAGGGAAGGAGGGAGGGAGGGAGAGAGGGAGTGTTAGCGAGGGAGATAGAGGTTTGTTTGAGAGAGAGAGATAGAGAGAGAGTGGTTATATAGAGAGGGGAGAGTGAGAGGGAGGGAGATAGAATTATGAGATAGAGAGGAGAGAGTTAGAGAGAAAGCGGGGGAAGAGAGGGATAAAGAGTGGGAGAGAGAGATGTAGGTAGAGGGAGGGAGAGGAGAGATAGAGAGTAGAGAGGGAAATAGGTAGGGAGGGAGACATAAGTGAAATAAAAAGTGATGGAGGGAGAGGTAGGTAAAGAGAGAGAGGGGAGATAAAGATAAGTAGAGAGGGAAGGATATGTGAAGAGAGAAGAGATAGAGAGAAGCAGAAAGGGGAAGGAGGGAGGCAAATATAGGGAGGAGATAAAGGGGTGTGTGAAAGAGAGAGAGAGAGTAAGGGAGAGAGAGAGAGGGAGTGGAGAGATAAAGAGTATAGAGAAGGAGAGAGAAATATGATACAACTTGTTGGCTACTAAAATTTGACCCCCTGATTATTGAAATTTGAATTGCTAATTACTAAAATTTCACTAAGTCTGAAATTTTTAAGATCTTCCAAAATCTAGAATTTGCATTATAATTCCTAGAGATCTGAAACCACTCTCAAAAATCCTGCCTATATACATGTAATATAACTTAAAGTATAAGAAATTAAATGTCCATATGTAAATTTCAACTTATACTTAAATGTTTATTTCATGTAAACTTAAAGTATAAGAAAGTAAATGTCCATATGTAAATGTCAAATTATACTTAAATGTTTATTTCATGTATATAGTTTCCCTGGAAGAGAAAGCGAAAATAAAAGAGTTTAGAAAAATGCATTCCAAAATTCATTGAAAAAAGAAAGAGAACTCACACTTATTCACTCATTGCAAAAATCAAGCCATTTGGATCATGCCAAATTTGGTGCTCGCCAAATGGTAAAGCCATTTAAAGAGTGCCAAATTTGGCGCTCTCCAAATTTGGCATGCGCAATATGGCCTATTATGTTTTTTTTTTTCAATTTGGCACCAAAATTGTGTCACAGATTGGTGCACTTACCCATGAAATAGTTATTTGAAAGAATTTTTATATAGGCAATACACTCAAATGACCATTTATTTTATCCCAAAGGCCGACATAGAAGAAATTTGAACTTAAAACAAAATTTTCTTGCTTAAAACCTTGAAAATAGTTCAAATGGGACTCATTCACCATTTGTGGTGAATGGGTCCCACAATGGGTCCCACAAGGCCTATTTTGCTTGCTAGAGTTTCAGGGAGTGTAAATTAAGCTTATTTGTAGATTTTGTCTGGATTTGATTGAAATACACCTTGAGGTGCATAATATAGGGTCATAGGGGCCTATTAATGATGATATTAAAGTCACAAATGCAAGAGGGCCCTAAATCCAATGTGAAAGTGTAAATAAATACAATTTACAACACTAAATTAAGAAAAAAATAGGTCTTTTTAGCTTAAAAGGGTCCTAAATCCAATGTGAAAGTGTACAACACATTACAACACTAAACTAGGTCCATTTAGTTTACATGCCTCCTAAATTTAATCTGAAGATGTAAATAAATACACTTTACAACACTAAATTAAGGTGGAGTTAAGTTAATTCAGCTTAAAAAGGGCCCAAGACCTAATGTGGATGTGTAAAACACCTCACAATACTAGATCAAGGTGATATCAAGTCCAATTTATCATTAATTATTCCCAGATCAAGTGTGAAAATGTACACAATGACATTTTTTGACACTACATATATTATATGTTTTTTGTATTAATTATAGTTAATAATTGTTACATGATTCTACTAGCGTAGCTTTTAACCCATTGTGAGCTCAACTTATAGATGTGTTACAAAAATATAGAGAACAATACAAGGATTTGATGTACTGAACAAAACTATCTATAGGTATATAGTTAGAGCTATATTTAGCTTGCTGCAAAAACTCGTAGTTGTTTCATTTTATACATAAACCTATACACTGTTAACAAAATATACAAAAAGGTATCATTAGGAGATAATAATACTATTCATGGTCACCCCTACTGCTAGCTTCATTATCATTGTGGATATCTTCTCCATCAATCAACTATGCATTTTTGAACATGACCTCTTCTGAATTTTCATTTGTAATATCCACTCCTTGGGGGTCAATTTTCTATGGACCTCTTCATCTTCTTGGACCAGCTACTTCATTGATTTCTCTTTGGAGTTCATTTAGGGCCCTTAAAGATATTTTAGATTCCTCACTACTTTGGTGTCATGCATGGTCGCATCCCACTTCCTCCCTATTGACTATTTCAGTGTCTTACCTTATGAGCCCTATTAATTTCACCATTGAGATCTCCAAGTGGATTGAGACCTACAAAGCAATATTGAAAAAAGTGTCTTTTGGAAGACTTAGTAAGTGCACTCTTATTCCCTTTAAATTTATCATCATTTCTTGCTTTCCAAATGTGACATTTGATTTCAGTACATTAAAAATTCTATAATAGCTTGCAATCATTACCAATATTCAAATAAAAAATAAAGACATCTTTCCACATAATTTTACCATTTTCATTCAAATTTTTAAAATTATGAATAAATAACCTGCAAATTTATTGGGCATAGAAACAACCAAATAAGATGTGCTTAACTGATTTAAGTGTCCTACATAAACTACAAATATCAACATCAGAGTGATTAATCTTAAAAGGGATTTTATATGATAAAACAAGCCATTTAGAACAAGCCTTCTTAGGCTCCATAGAATAGTGCAAAACAAGAGAGAATTTTATGCAATTTCTTATTATTCAAGGATAACCCCAACAACTATTTACATGCTCAAGAATAGACACATTACTGATAAGATCATTATATATTGTCTCTTCTTTAATATTAGCCAGAGTAGACCCATCCTTCCAAACAATATCATTGGCAAGGTCCAACTTCTTCTCGACATTCCTAGGAAACCTAGCATCTTTGTAGACCTCTGTAAGTGAAGAGCAGGTTGTCAGATTAGGCTTAAGAAGATAAAATTGAGTACACAAATTATTCCACCTTTTCAAACTCTTATTGGTTAATACATCCCCAAAGGTTTGAATGCCCTTTTTATTCTAATTCTTAGTAGAACAACCTTGTAGCAAGGCAAGATTTTTATTATTATGTTCCAAGTTCCACAAAATAGAACTATAGGATTGACATTTCAGATTTTTTTTAAGATTTATATTATTAGCTTTGATTTGAGCATTATGTTTTGTTAGCTCCCAAGCCTTCTAAAGGATTCTGAAAACTAAGGAGCCCACAGGGATCATAGGGTTGTTACTAAGGAGGATGTCACTGAGGGGTAGCAGTTTCCAATTCTTAGCCTACTTAAGAACTACCATATGTATGTTATTCCTTACCAATACCTTCCAAGGTTCATTTCCATCCAAATACTTTAGAATCCATTTGGTCGCCAAGGTAATCCCTTGTATTCTTAGGTCTTTTAGCCCAATGCTACCATGTAGTTTGTCTACATAGCACCATTCCAACATAATCAAGTGCTTCTTCCTCTTGCCTTTCCCACATGACCACCAAAAGCTCCTTATTCTTTTTTGAATATCATTGAATTGGTAGCTACAAAATAACCAGACTAAATCGAAATAGACACTATAGGAGGATAAGATCTTTTGGCATACTTGAATTTCGCCTACCAAGGAAAGGTATTACCTATTCCATCCTCCTAGTTTCTTTCCTATTTTGGTTCTAACCAAATTCTATATGTATTTGAGACTAGGACTAACAAAAAATGGGATCCCCAAATATCTTAACAACTTATTGGGGTCACCCCACTGAAATCCATACATATCTAGCCATTTTGGAGGTGAATCCTCCCACCCAAGAACACTTGATTTAGCTTTTGACAATCTTGTCCCTAAAGCTTGACAAACAAAAGGTTGATTATTTTCATCAAGGATTCCAAGTTTTCTTGCTCAAGTCCCACAAAGATAGAGGTTTCATTAGCAAATTGTACATTAATTAACTCATTTTGATTAGGAAGCATGATCCCTTTAAATCTAGAAAATACAATGTGATCCCTCAATAGGTAGAAGAGAGCATTCAAAGCTATCACAAAGAGTGTAGGTGCCAAGGGGTGACCATGGCAGATAGATATTTTCAAGATTACTTCTTCCAAAAGAGACCCATTAACATCAATTTGTGTAGAAGCATCTTTTAGCAGAGTATCTAGGTCATATTACAAAAATTACTAAGAAATAAAAAAGATTGTAGGATAAACCTCAAAAAGGCACATTCCACTCGGTCATATGCTTTTTCGAAGTCGAGAAGGAGCATTGTTGAATTTTGGTTATATTTTTTGGCCCACTCCAGCACCTCCCAACTTTTTATTAGATTCTCAAAAATATTTCTACCTTTTATGAAGTCATATTGAGTGTTATTAATAAATTATGGAAGAATGTTGACCAGTCTTCAGGTAATTACTTTTGCTAAGATCATATAAGAGACATTTAGTAATGTTCTTGGTCTCCAATTATTTACTAGGGTTTTATCACCACCCTTTGGGAGGATTTTCATTACTCCTCTATTAATACTTTTACCCAGAGAACCCATATCCATGGCCTCCTTATAGACTTTCAAAATATCATCACACACCCAATCTGAAAAGACTTTATAAAACTCCATAGGCAATTCATCACATCTGAGAGACTCGTCATTTCTCATAGATAGTATGATGTTCATTATTTCATGCTTGGTTATATCCGCATCAAGTTTGGAGGAGTCCTTCTTTGCAATTTTCTTTGGGATGATCCTTTTGATAAGAGATCTAGCAATCAGCCTATCCTCATTCCCACCTTCAGATATGAACATCTCTTTGAAAAAGGAGTGAAATTTCCCCAGGACTTCCTCCTGAGATGTGTGTAATTAAGCCCCATCCTAGATTTGACCTATCTATTACTTCACATTATTTTCCTTTATATAATTCAAGAATAATTTAGAACCCTTTTCCCACAACTAAGCTAGTTTAACTTAGCCCTAATCTTTTTCCCCTTCACTTTATGAGCCTAGATTTTCTTTAAACTATTTTTGGACAATATCAGTGCTTCACAAAGTACCTCATCATTTGGAGTTTCTTGTAGCATTGATTCTACTACAAAAAAATAGTCTTGAAGGTCCCTCTCTACCTTCCTACTATCCATGATTTTTTTCTTCCCAATCATTTGGAAGAGGGTCCTCCAACCATCCAAATTTGTGTTCCACCTCTTACTGGAAGTTGTATCTTTCAACATCCATTTATTTATCTCCTTAAGAGAGGCAATGGATTCTTCGCATTTAATATCCTTCAGTAAATGGGTGTTAAAGATGAATCAAACTTCTTTCCTAGTTTCCTTGTATCTACCTTGGCATGAAATGATATTTTTCTTGATAGGATAATGATCAAAGAGGGTGTAACGATAAACCTACAGCTTAACACCACCTTCATTTGGGTAAAAGTTAAAGAAAAGTTTATTTGAATATATCCTATCCAATCTACAATAAATATTGCTACCACCCCTCTAGGCATTGCACCGAGTGAACCAAACCCCTTTACAATCTATTTTGTTACCTTCTATAGGATCGACCAACCTAAGCTTATTTTTTAGCAAAAACTAGAAGTGCTTCTCATTTCCTTTCCATGACATGTCAAACCCTCCCCATTTATCTTCCATGTGCTCTACCATGTTGAAATCCCCTCCCAAAATTGAGGTGAAATATTGAAGATTAGTCATCCACTGATAGAGCCCGATATTTTCCCTATGATCATTAGGTGCATAAATAGAACAAACCCCAAATGCCACTTCCATATTTTTCCAAAGTGACCCACACCACCCAGTTATAGGGGTAGGTTCCATTTCAAGCTACATATTGTGCCCACTGGTTGGACATAAGAATATTAGCCCCCCCTCCATTTTTTCATGTGAAGTGGAGAAAAAAATGGAGCCATTCTAGATGGATTTCAAATTTGTTTCCAAGGTGAATCCAATGGCCTTTGTTTCTTGAAGGAGGACAAAATATTTTTTATTTTCAAGGTTTAAGAACCTTATTAAAATATATATTTTTTAAGGAGACTCAAGGCCCCTAAAATTCTAGAAGTACAATTAAGGTTCATTTATAGATACCATAGGTGTGTCATCTTGTTCACTTCTGAATTTCTCAAAACATTTAGGAAGTTTATCATCCACCTCCAACTTCTTTGCAATTGGGGTTTGAATCACAATACTAGTCTTTTTTTTTTTTTTTTTTGAGATCACTACCTTCTTGCCTCCTAAAGGGGGGTTACTATATTTCCTTGGCCTCCCTATCCTTGCTATTGTCTTTAATTTTGGGCGCTTTGTCCCTCAGTGACACCCTCCTCCTTATTGCAACCTATGGTCATAGTTAGATCCTCATTATCTTGGGTTTTATTTTTAGTTCCCTTATTAAATTTCTTATTAATAGACTTTTCCAGATTAGTTTCTTCTTTATGCTTGGATTGACTAATGACATCCTCAATAGAAGAAACATTCACATTTAAACCAGGGTGTTGGGGAGTGTTGCTAACTTTGGCACATGAGGGGCCAAATTGAGGTTGCTAATTTGATCAAGGGAAATTGGGGAATCCTTGTCTTTCAAGGTAGGCCCATTCATAGTGGCTAATAAGGTAGGAACATATTATAGTAAATCATCACCCATCCGAGAATATCTCAAATTTACAGGGGGGATTTCCTTCCCGTTTCATGGATCATACTTAAGATTAAGAGCTTGGGAGATTGGGTTGCAACAATCCCTAGGCTCCTTCTTCTTCTCATATCCCTTTAATAACTTCAGAGAGGAATCCCCTCTTCTCACAGTCAAATTATCGACCACAATCATGTCCCTAGTTTTCTTGAATTTTCTAAAACAAAATTGGTTAGAAGGTCTATTAAAGCAATATTCTGAGACTTTTGGAGTATTAATGCTTTCGTATCTATTTGAAAAATTGGTCTCAATTCTCTTCCTTCTTTTTCTTCTGGAAATGTGTTAAGCATTCAATTTCCCAACCAATCTGGGATCCTTAGCAATGCATTGAGTGAAGGATGGGACCTCAAGGTGCATCCCCTTAACTAGAGTTGGGCCTATGACCTCACTATCTCCATGAGCCTCCCTACAATTATCATTTGAGAGGAGGGAGAATGGATTTTGTAGAGGAAACTTAGAGGGACCACTCCTAGAGGAAGGAGCAGGAAATTTTGTAGTCATGGGTTGCCCAACCTCTCCATCCCAATATTTTTTAAGGGAGAGAGAGTAATTTTCCACAACCAAGGGTTATGAGCTCTCAGAGCACGAGCGGCAACTTGTGCTACTAGGGTTTTCTTCCCCTACCCTTGGGTGAGCGTTGTGAATCCTTAGAGCACGGGTGGCAACCCACATCACCAAGGTTATTTTCTACACTAGGGTTAGTACTCCCACACTTAAGAATCTTAGAGGGGATCTTAGTATTATTCCAAACCACTAGTGGCTCATGAACGCTACTTTTATTGCCCTCTCTTTTGATAATAGGGTAGTTTTTCCTCATATGCTCCTTGTTGTGACATAAATAACACACATTAACCCCACCTAGGATTTCCAAAGGACACACAAACTGAATGTCTTCCTCCTTGATAAAAATGTTTTCAGGAAACTCAACACCATGGCTCAAGGAGACCAGAGCACACACTTCCATATGCGGTAATGTGGCTTTGGCCTCATCAATCTAGACTACATCACCAATTCAAGCTAATATTTGTGGGATGATTCTCCAAAATTCCAGAGGGAGGTGTTTTGTGACTATCCACCTAGGGTGGTACAACATTAGGATTTATTTTCCAATGGATATCAAGGACCAAATTAAGGCAAAAAAATTACAAGTCTCTATGTTTTAATAGGGTTTTTCTACAACCTTCTCTTGCATGGAATTGTTCACAATGTTGGTGTTTTAAATTTCCCACGAAGGCTTTGTAATTATCTAATGGGTTTCCAACCTCTATATTCAAGAAATCACAAAGTTAGTGGCCAACTAATGAGATTCGGTCAAAGACTGAGATCTCCTACACTTTCGGCTCTGTGAGACCAAGGAGGGTGTTCCTATATGTGTTCATAATCATGATTTATGCCTCAAGAACACTTCTATACATAGATATATTACTATCAATGCAACTAGACAACATCTACCTAGGTTTTGGAAAAATAAAGAATAAGAACAACTATCTAAAGCTAGGAAAGCAGATTTAGTATAACATTTATATCTCAAGAGAGATAGAATTTTATTTTTTAAATGTTCAAATATTGAACCTTTACACTTAGAGCTACCATCTTGTACTTCTAAAAAGGATCTTGAATGAACTACCCAATGCCTCATCCAATCGGGTGGGAGTCACATAAAATATAACCCTAATATTATTGAAATTATCATTATAATGCCTTACATTATGAGATTTTATAGTATTTAAAACAATACTCCTTAGTAAGTCCTAAGCACAATATCACAGACCTGTAAGTCCTTTTCAATAATTTTTTTAATTCATTAAGTTAAAGAAGGAAAATGAGTTACACATCCAAATATACCATTGAAGTTGAATGAAGAAACCATTGATAAATCCATTCACAATCCATGATATGTACACAGGAGATAAATTGTCTTAATTTTTTTTTTAAAATTGTTGATATCAATCATTACAAAAGAATAGCATGCTTATCTTATGCAATACCAAACCTAGAATGATTTCCTAGCTAGATCCTTCCAGATACCACAATATAATTTTAATTGTACAAAACCTAAGCCTCAAGACACAAAAAATCCAACCACAACAATGAGCCATGAAATATCCTTTATATAATAGGAGAGCAACAAGCATCGGGCTCCATTGTTTATTTCGAAATGAATTTCATTCTAACCAAATGAAATTCAGATTCCTTTCAAAAACTCCTCATCATTAGAAAAAAATATAATACGAACAAAGGAATAAAAAATTGTTACACCCCTGTAACCAACCGAATAAAACAAAAAATATCGTGCCACCCACGTGCATGTCCACATTAGATCTAAACCGATGAAAAAAAATCAAAAGGAAAAAAGCACCACCCCAACAACCCCATCACGGTGCCAGTGGAACAATTGGAGAAACTGTGAGGACCTCCTTGTCCACTCCCACAAGCTTAGTCAGGGCCATGAGGTAACTATGGTAGTCTGAATTGAGTTCAAACCCTTCACCACCAGAGCCTGAAGAGAGCTCAATAGGTGACTTGCAACGTCTAGACCTCTTATCCACCCTTTCAACAACTATCTCAGAAGTACCAGGAACAGTTTGTTCCTCCTTACACCGCAAATTCCTTGTACCCATCCTGGCGCTTCATCGTACTACTCACTTATCCATTGAATTCATGAGCTCAAACTCAACAATAAAATCAATAACATGCAAACAAAAAAACTCAAAATGTAATGATACTAATGAGAAAATTAGCAACTATTTATCAAGCAAGCCAATGCAGGGAATATTAATTTCTCAAATCGTAGTATGAGCAAGTGAGCGATTAGTGGATGATGTTGCCACCACAAAATAATTTTGAGCTCATGGAAAATGACATACAACCCATCATTGAATTATCATGTGGATACCGCTCGCATGCAAGGAAATCAGGATGGGATCCACTGAAAGACTTGCGCCAATAATGAAAATTACTTGTAGAGTGCAAATAATCCTCACATGGGTGAATTGTAATATTTTGAATTTATACCATCAATGTGAAAAAACCTGGCATGTCGAACGACTCAGATCAAGTCAAATATCATTGAAGAATCCACATCACCACTTGGGAAATCCAACAACTAATCACACCCCTCACACTCGAAAGCCCACAACCGAGCAGTAGGCCCCATCCAGCCACCTTCTACCGTGGAGCCAAGCAATGTGTCATCAACTCACACACCTCACAAGATTTATGAGAAAATTAATCTGATCATGTGAGGCTTATGAGGGTTGGTAATCATTGATTCTGATCATTAAACATCTATCATTGAAATAAAATCCACTTATCATTGTTGGCGCATCAGGACATGCCCCACCCCACCGTACTCAACAGATGGTGGCATCTCACATACCTCATACCACTTTAGTGATGTCAGCAGGAAACCTTGTGAGGTCTATGAGGAATAGTCTAGATCTGAATCCCATGATCTGACGGCCCGCCAAACTGCATATGGAAAAGTTATTTATGATAGTGGGGCCGACTAGGAGAACGGGGAAAAGAAAACCCTCAGAGGCACAAATTTTTAAGCCCAAGTCTAAACATAGGGAAAATCCACTCATTTTAGGAAAAATAATAATAACACTTGAATGGGAAGAAAGGACTGATAGGTCGGGTGAAGGTTTCGGTAATAGTACAAAAGACAAGGGTCAGTTGGAGGACATAAGAGACTGGTAACCCCCAATAATAGGTCAATACAAATAATATAACATAAGGGTTTAATTAGTAAAAATAAAATTTTAACATGGGTAACAAAACCCTAAACCCTGAACATTAGACCCCCCATTTACCAAAGATGAACACACATGCCCAAAACAAAACAAAATTTTGAAATTTTTAAAAGTCCCATCAAGCAAAAAAAAAGACCAAAAGTCCACGCTAAATCATCCTATAGAAACTAATGTGAACCCCAAATTTATTGGCCCAAACTTTTACGAATCAAGCATCTATGAATTTCCTTACAAGAACCCTATTTGCATCTACTACCATGAGAAAGATTGTAAAATATTTAAGCCTACTTCTTTCCTTGGTTCTTACATTTTTTAATTTGGATTTAGGAGAAATAAATAAATCCTTAGGGCTATCGTAGAGTGGCTTACCATTTAAGGGTCCATCACCATCGAGCACACCTTTTAGGAGAAACCTAGCCCTAGTAGGAATGATCATACCATAGTTTGTGTTTTTTTAAAAAAAAATTTTGCAGGTTCCAGAGCCCAAAGGGGCGACCTTTCCCATGAATAGACGACCCATCCAAAAAGGGGCGACCCCGTGCAAAATTCTGATTTTCCATTTTTTGTTTTTACTTTTCTGTAGATTCTGGACTAGACAAGTGACCCCGCCCATAAAGGGGCGACCCCACCCATAGATAGGAAAATCCTCCCACAAAGGGGCAATCCCACCCTAAGAGTCGGTTGTGCCCAAAACAAAGAGGTGGCCCCACCCAGAACAAAGGTAAAACAGGTAAACATAGTTTTAGTTTTTCATTCCAGAATTTAGTTTGTTGTTTTTCTCTATTTTTGACTTGCTAATATTTGTTTGTTGGTGACTGTGTTGTTTATTCACATTTATGCAGATTGATTGTTGAAGACAACAAAAAAAAACTACTAACACATTTGTTGCAGGTGGAGAAAGGTTGTTTTCTTTAGTTGGTTACTTGTTATTTTCATTTTTAACTAGGAACATAGACTTAATTAAGAGGGGTCAAATAACTTGTTTGTTGTTCTTATATAAGTGGAATATTGGTGTATCCAATCCCCTTGTGCCATTTGGCAATCTTTGGTGAAGAAAAATCATAGTCCACTTAAGTCCTTTTTTAACCCTTTTTATTTTTCTTAGCAGGACCTGCTTGGGCATTTCATCACCCTAAGGGATGATCCCAACCACGTGTTACTGACGGGGTATATAAAGGGGGGAGGAAAAATTTGTACCTCAATCTATTCATGTCATGTCTGGTGGAGTGTCAAAGCTAGGGTGATACCTAGACACGACTTGAAGAGTTGTTCTAAGCTCCTAGTACCTCGCTGGTTGCTCTTGAATCACACCTGTAAATGAGTTGGTGTTCATGGTTGTGACCCACATACCCTTCATATATTGGGGACTCCCTTAGAATCCTTGTTAATCCTAGATAGAGGACCGTGTTGACCATACCCTTAACACTAAACTTAGGTTTGTGCTATTTGAACCATCTTCTTTTGCAAAACTAGTGTTTATCAATCACTCTTGGCCCATTTTTTTATTGTTTTTCATGCTTTTCCATAGTTGTTTTTCCCTAAGTTAAATTCAAACCAACACACAAAGGTGAAACTTCCCTAAAAGGGGCGACTCTGCCCTTGAACAGGAAACCCCACCCTCCTTGTTTCAACCATTTTTCACCCAGACCAAGTCAAAATTCACCAATTTTCCTGAAACAAGAAACCTTTCCCTCAAAGGGGTGACCCCACCCTCAAAAAAGTGACCTTGCTCTCAAAGGGGTGCCCCTGCCCCTTGTCTCAACTGCTATTTATTTTGTCCAAGTCAAAATTTTAGCAGTTTTCCCTGTTTGGGTGACCCTGCCCCCTATTTGGGTTACCCTACCCTCTAAAGGGGTGGTCCTACCCTAAAAGGGGTGAGCCTTCCCTCTGTAAAATCATTTCTAGCCTTTGTTTTCTATCTATTATCCTATTTGAGAAACCCGTATTCTGATTTTGAGTGTTGTTCCCTCATTCCATGTAGTTGTTAAACCATTTTGATCATTTGTCCACCCATTCCAAATATCTATTTGCTCGTTCCGAACATCGTTCCCTCATTTTGACCATCCGTTTTCCTACTTCAGGTACCCGTTCACCCGTTTCGAGAACTCATTTTGTCATTTTGAGTGTCATTCCTTTGTCTCGTGCATCCGTTCACCCATTCCGAGTGATCATTTGCCCATTCTATGAACTCGTTTTCTGGTCTTGGATATTCGTTTATCAATACCACTTGACCATTTTTTGAACTAAGTCAAAACTAGAGTTTGTTTGGGTGACCCTACCCTTGTTTGGGCGATCCTACCCAAGTTTCGGTGACCCCACCCTAGTTTGGGTGACCCTACCCTAAAACTGAATCTATTTCCCAAGTCTGATCCGAAAAGCCAATTTCTCGAGATTCTAAAAAAGCTTGTTATCTGCCTAGTCATTTGCACATCTTATCCATGCATAATCCTCAAATTAGTCCATCTACATCTTGATCAATTTGCATCCAAATAATATAGGAATATCCTTAATCATCCTTAGGTTACATACCCATTATCATTTTCTCCATCCAAATCCTTTGAACTTCATTTGAAGTTATCATCTAAATTGACCTAGGTTCCTAAAAATTGATTGTCATCCTTTCACATCTGCTTAGAATCGTCATCTATCCTAAGTTCATCATCATTCTCGGCCCTATCAATCCCCTTCCATCTCAATGAAGATTTTTTTAACCATTCTGACTATCTATCCATCTAGTCCTGGTATCCGCTTGCTTGTTCTGAGTGTCGTTCGCTCATTCTAGGTATCCATTTTTTTGTTTTGGGCATCTGTTTAGCCATTTTGAGCATCCTTTCACCTATTCTAGATATTTGATTACTCGTTTTGAGTGTCATTCCCCCAATTCAAGCATCCATTCACCCGTTCTGAGCATTTTTTCACCCATTCTGAGCTTTTATTCACCCATTTCATGCATCCGTTCACTCATTTTGGTTATTTGTTTTCCTATTCTGAGCATCTAATTACTCATTTCAAGTGTCATTCACCCATTCCAAGTATCCATTCACGCATTTTGTGTACTTGTTTTCCTATCTATCGATATCACTTGACTGCTTTTCGGACTATGTCAAATCTAAAATCTGTCTTGGTGGCCCTACCCATGTTTGGGTGACCTTGCCTTGCCAAAATAGGCAACCCTACCCTGACAGGTCACCCTACCCTGACAGGTGACCTTTCCCTACCAGAACAGGCGACCCTACCCTGATAGGTGACCTTTCCCTGCCAGAACATGTGACCTTGCCCAGCCAAAACAAGCGACCCTGCCCTAAAAAGCGACCTTGCCCTGCAAGAACATGCGACCCTACCATAACAAGTGACCTTGCTCTAGCAGACAAGCGATTTGGCCCCAAACAAATGGGAAAATCTGACTTTTCTTCTTCATCGAAGGCCCCATTCGGGTCCATTTTGGTGTTCGTTCAACTACCTTTTGCCTTGTTCGTCGCATCCAAGGCATCAATCCTTTATAACACAATTAGCCTACATATTTCTAGTCCAAAATCATCATCCAATCATTCCTCTTTGTCCTATCCATCCCCAAACCATCCATTTTTTTTTTTAAAACTAGGAATTTATTTACCCCAACTTGTTGGGGTCATAACTTTCTACTTGGTGCTTAGAATTCAGAACCGTTTACACCATTGGAAAGGTCTCCAAGAGCACTAATGCAATCCTTGAGAATAAAGTGTTTTTAGTAACCCAATTTTAGGGACCGAGGCAAGTTTCAACCCCAAATTCCCCTCTGAAGACCTCTGAAAACATGATTTACTATGACATAGAAAAAACCAAAAAAATTGAAAATTTTAATTTTTGGTTTTTCTCAATCCTGTCACCCCTAAACTATTTTGGATCATATCTGAGGTTTAATATATTCCTAATCTAAGCTCCAATCTAATTCTAATTTGAGCTTAATCCCATCATCCTAATCTAAGCTTCAATCTAAGTCGAATCTAAGCTTTTATCCAATCCCAATCTAAGCTTAAGCTAAATCCCAATCCGAGCTTTACTCCATCCACACCCAAGATCATCTCATATCAAAAAAATCCTTATGATATCTTCCCCCATCTTCTTCCAATCTTCCCTCCTCCATCATCCATTATTTCTTGCTAATCATCTATTCTTATCTTTCCCATCCATATCCATTTTATCTAACGTCATGAATCCTTATCCTCCTCCCACACAATCAATAATAGTAGTCAAGGGGAATCCTAACTACGTTGATGACAACAAAAGAATTCTTGTTGATCAAGAAGAGTGTAATATAGATCCCCTTGATGCTATCATTTCAAGAAATATTTTTCCAATCGCCTACAAAAATCCAATCACTCCTATGAGCTATCCCCCCATGCCTTCATCCACCTCTCATAACATCCCTTATGCTACCCTTGACAAGGGATATAATGTATCCTCACCATCCACATATTGCTCATGTCCTCCCGCTACATCTCTCTCCTATCCCACATTTGCATCCTCCTATAGTAATCCATCATCCCCATACTCCTATCCTTATCATCATCAACCAACACAATATCCCTACCTTAATCCCATATTCACATCCTCCTATACAAATAAATCCATGTACTCTTATCATAATCCATCCACCAAGTATTCTTCCCATCCTAATCCAACCTTTACATCCTCCTATCCTAATCCAACATCTGCATCCTCCTATCCTAATCCACCATACCAATATTCCTACTACAATCCACCATCCCAATCTTCCCATCCTAATCCTCCATCAATGTATTCCTATTTGAATCTTCCACCCAAATTCTCTTGTCCTAATTCATCCTCCCAATTTTCCTACGTTCCTCCATCATCCCAATCTTCCCATCCTAGTCCAATGTCCACATTTTCCTATGTTCCTCTGTCACCCCAATATTCCCATCGTAATCCATCATCCACATCTTCATACTCTAACCCACCATCCCAATCTTCCCGACCTAATCTAGCATCCACATCCCCTTATCTTAATTCATCATCCACATCCTCTTGCATCACTCCTCCTTTTACCACAATATATCTTAATCCTCTCATCCATTCATCTAATACTAATCCACCAATCACTCATCCTAGTCCTTCAACCACTCCTAGTCCTCCATAAAATCCCATACACTTATCTAATCCTAATCTACCAATCCCTAATCCTAGTCCTCCAACCATCCCTAATCCTCCATCCATTCCCATCAGCCCACCTAATCTTACATCCCTTCCAAATTTTGTTCAAGGGATCATGACAGAAAAGACATCCCCAAATCCACATCTTGATGTTGTGAAACAATTCCCTCCCACTGTATCATGTACAATCACTAGTTATGAGGCCCTCCTCCTTCCTACACCTATCACTACCATTACCATTCCTAACACCGTCGAAATAGTTGAGCCTGTCACACCCATTAAGTCCATTGAATCCCCATCTTCTACTATTAGATCCACCCAATCCATTGGAGACATCCAATCCCATCCTCCTAGTCCTAATATTACCAAAATTCAATGCCATAACATTCATGAATCCTCCATCCTCCTATCTCCCCCACCTAAGGAGTCCCTTCAACACTCCTCCCTCATCATGCCTCCCACACAAGGTGAGCCATGCCAAGGGCTTGATCCAAAGCATACAAGTATATCCCCTCCTCAAAATCCTAATCCTACCATCCCATCCACTTCATCCCAAGATCATAGTACTCCATCCATCCCATCTCATGATTCCTTTCCTCAACCAAATCCTAATCCTACCATCATATCTACTCCATCTCAAAATCACTCTAGCTCATCCACTCCATCCCATGATCCCCTTCGTACCCAAGATCCAATAGCTCCATCTCATGAGCCCTTATCACCACTACAAAAAATATGGATCTTGTCATACAACCTAATCCATCTCTCGATCCCTTATCACCTCCTCCTCCAAATTAGGATGTTGTTATCCCTTCATCTCCATCAAATGACCCTCCATCATCACCTAGCCCTACCATCCCAACACCACTTTTATATCACCTCACTAACATTACAATCATCCATGGTGGTCTCCTTGCAGAAGAAAAACAAAGAATATGCACCACCCATCTTCCTCTACCTACTAATGGACTCACATAATGCTTCCAAAATAATAAGCATCCTATCATAGATCGCATGCTTGAGAAAATGAACTATCAAGGAAAAGGTTTAGGCCTTCATAAGAAAGGTACTTTAGAGCCCATCGAAGTCAAAGAACATCCAAGAAAACAAGGTCTTGGATATATCTCGTAAGGATCACAATCCAAAAATGTTGGTACAACCTCCATGCATCCTAAACGATCCTCTTCTAAAGGAATGAGAGGCACTTTCCACCGTTCCACCAAATCATTTGTCGCCATCCCCCCTCCTCCATCATATTAACTCAATCTTCCTCCTTCATCCTCTAAGTCCATTTTGTGTCCTTATGTCCCTCCATCCACCATTGCTCATTCTTCATCTAATACATCTGCTTTGGGTCCTTACGTACTTCCATCCACCATAATACATTCTTCATATAAAAAATCCATTTTAGGACCTTATATCCCAAAGTCACCCCCTCCATCCTATCCTATTTATCGTCATATCTTTCCATCACCTATCCCTCACATGAATCACAAGAATCCTAAATTCATAACTCCTAATCAGGATCAACAAAGGCACCTCTCCATGCATGCTATCTTGCATCCTCCATCCACACACCATCGTCAAAAGCCAACCACGTCTTCTCCTCATCATCCATCACGTCCTACCCATCTCATTGTTACTGCAATCACTTTGGATGCCAAAGTAAAAATGCATAAATCAAAACATCCACATGAATCTAAATCTCATCATGTCCCCTTCAAATGACATGTTGATGAAAAGAAAAATCAAATCCAAAATCCCAATCAATTCCAAAGGCCAAAAAGGCCCAGAAAAGAAAAAATTTAAACCATGTGGATTCCCAAGAAAAAAGATGCCATGCCTTCAAATTAAAAATCCATAATGACAACCTAAGTTGCTAGTCCACAAAAAAATAATTCGCATCTTCCATATCCTAAATCTTTTTTGGGTCCTTATGTCCCAAAATTCATTATCCCAACTCCTCCATTATCACCACATTCCCCATCCATCAACCCTCCTATCCTTTCACATCCACCACCACATGTGCCAATTTTGTTCCTAAAAACCTTCCCTTGTCACACATCCACTCCATCATTCCATCCATACACTTTCCAACATCCCATCCATTATCCCACATATCTACCCCATCAAATACCTTTAATCCATCCTCTTTCATAATACATCTATTATAATAAGGTTGTACCTACATCCAATGGTCACTTTAGACATGGGATCTTATTATATCATATATAACTTGATGCTTGAGTCCTTCATCCATCCCCTTTATCACATATCTTCCAAACCCACATCCACATCCTTGTCAAAAAGGTTAGAAAATTCAAAATTCAAAAAAATAAAAATAAAAAGAGAAAAAATAGTAAAGAGAAATAATTCATCCAATGGTGAAAACTTGGCAAACAAATGCCTTAGATAGGTACCATGATGAAAACCTGGCAAAAAAGCATTATGCATAAATCCCCCATCCAATCTATTTCCACAATTGGGGGCAACTTCCACCTACGCATTCCTTTCCTCCATCTCCTACATCCTCCTATATTCCACATCCTATCCATCATCTCCAATTTATCCTCATCCCTCCATCTTCCTTATGATATTGATAAAGATAGGGGCACATAAATATATATTCTTTGGAAATATATTGGTATACATTCCCCTCATACATACACCGATGTATCCCTTATCCATGCATCCATCTCCCTTCCTTTTCTATATATCCTATTCATGTCCATCTCACTACCTTATCTATCCATCCTACTATCTGCTATCCCTCTTGCCCCATCATACCTGACCTATTTAAAGTGGGGGAATCTCCTTATTTTTGAAAAATTCCTTGGAGACATCATCCATCCATCCCTCCAAGCAATCCCTTCCATCTCCCCATCCTTATCTTCCTATCTATCCATCCACTAGTCCTATTCCATCTTTTCACCCTTATCTCCCCCGTTCATTTTTCATCCAATAAATCCCTTCCATCCTTCCAAATCCTTATCCCTCTATCCACCTATCCTAGCATATTTCTATCTCCCCCTCTTTATCCATCTAGCCACCTACCTCTATTTTCCTTCCATCTCATAATCCCTTGTCATTGGTATCTAGCTATAGGCTAACCTCATGCAATCCAATGCCATGCTATATCATGATAATCACTCCTATCTATTTCCTACATCTTTCTAATATCTTATCATTTGAATATCTCATCTATCCATCATCTCATCCTCTCTATTCACCTTCTAACTATCCCATCCCTTAGCTTTGTGTAATTCACATCTTATGCATATCAACCATCCCATCTGCATAGCCTATCTTGGCTCATCATATCAGCTCCATCCTTTTATCCATTTATGAGGGTCCTCTCCTCATCCTTTCTCCAGTGTCTATCTTTCACCTTGTGTCGAAGTACATTTCCCCTGCACTTTCACATAGGGAAGATCGATCATTTGATCCACCCAAGAGGTTTTATCTTTTGTCTATCTTGTCATCTTCCATTGTTTGTCTTTGGCCTTGTGTCAAACTACATGGCCCCTGTGCTTTCATGTAGGCAAGGTTGATCATTTGATCCACCCCAAGGCATTTTTCTCTCCAATTTGGACTATCCATTGAGGTCTCCATTGTCCCCTTTTTGCTTTTATCCATGGCCTTATGTTGAGCTACGAGGGCTCTATGCTTTCACGTAGGAAAGGCTGATCTTTGATCAACCCCCGAGCCCCTAGGTATTTAGGGTGTGTCGGTCTTGTATCCCCTAGTTCTTTAGGGTGTGTCTTGAGTCTTGTGTCTTTTTTCATGTACCTTGTGTCGTGTTGTCAAGTATGTCCGTATCTAGTTGGTTCTTCAAAAATAAGACCCATTCGTATCATGAGATTCAATCAGCTTCGAGTATCCTAAGTCATGTCGATCATTTAGTTTAGTATCCATCTTTGGTCTCAATAAGATGTATCCTTCCTAATAGACCTCATCAACCCCATCCATCCTCTTGATCCTATAGAAAAGGAAAATTTGAAATTTATTGCATCCTTTTGATAATTTTTGCTTCTATTAATCGTTTGAGCTCCCTATCATCACTTGTCACAACCGCCATGATCTATCATATTATGGTGTGTTTTGACTGGTTAACATAGGTGCGTATCTTGATCTTTTTTATTTATTTTGTCTTCTTTATTGTCCCACATAGTACCCACCAAGACCCCCGAGGTCTTGTGTTATGTTGGGGCATCATTTTGTGCTTGTGGTTATCCTAATACCTAGCCCGACCAAAGTCATCGTGACTTCGGAGTGTTGGGATAGACTTTTTGTTTGTTGTTTTTGTTTATTCATTAGACACTAGTCTACCTTGGTTCCACATACCATGGTACCTGGTTTCTTACGCTATAGCAAGAATCAGTGCTCTGAAAATGGAAAATTTCATTAGGATTGCATCTTTCCCTCCATCATCTTCATTCATTTTCACCCTCTCACCTCTCTATCCAATCCTAATCCATTCAATCTAGCACAAATCACCTAATCACATAATTTCTCTTTTTCCCATCCTTGCTACAATCCTTGATCCCATCACCATCCTCATCAATCATCATCAATAGGATGTATCCTTCCCTATCCTTGTGTTATTTTTTGTAATTATTTTTATTGAATTTGTTTTGGCCTTAATTGTTGTTTTTGAAAACAACGTGTATGGACAACATAATTACACCTAAACTAATTTTTTTTTATTTTTTTCTTTGTGTAAAGAATTTTCTAAATGTTGATGTCATATGCAAAAAAATTAATAAAAAACGTATTAAAAAATTAAAAAGCCTATTATTTCAAGTTTATGGACCAGTTGAATTATAAATTAATTATAAATAAAAAACATAATCCAATCTTAACAAAAATTATATATTGGGAAACTATACATCATGATCTATAATGGGTTTTAATTTCATAGATAAATTTTGAAAAAAATTCATCAGCTATATTGCCAATGTTGAACATTTCTCTTGAATTTTCCATAGTTTTTTAGTTGCAATTCAAAGGCTAAGGGTTTGTTTTCCAAACCTTTCTTGAGCCTAAAACCCAAGCAAAAATTGGCTTAGGGATTCTAGCTTTAAAGAATGGGTACTCGTTTTAAAAATTTCTATTTTAGGATTTTTTTAGAATGGGTACATGTTCTAAAAATTTCTACTTTTGGAAATTTTCATAATGGTACCTATTTCAAAATAGGTACCGATTCTATTTTTAGATTAGGTACCCATTTAGGCTTAGGTTAACATTCCTAAATGGGTACCCATTTTGTTTGACATTTTTTTCGGTCAAAACTTCCCCTCTTCGTGGACCCAACTTCTTACACTTACCTAGAGACCCTCATTGAGAGCGTCAAATTAAACAAGGTTGTTTGTGGCCAATGGGATCTTCTTAGATAGTTCCCAAACCAAATCACCTTCCTCATTCCAAACTAAACATCCTATACTTGAATAGTCAGGGTTGCCTTTACAAGCCCCATCGAACATAAGCTTCAAATTCCCATTGGGTGGGGCAAGTCATTTGGTGTGCTTTCATTTTTCTTTGTTGGAAGTCATATTCTCTAATCTTGGGGGGATTTTGAGAAGAAAAATTGCTTCATGATATCATTATCCCAGCAAGAGAATGATAGATGAATGTGTTTCTTCATCGCCACCCTCATACATTCATAAATTCCCCACTTAATCCCATCAATCACCTTATCACTAGATGTGACTGTGTCTTGAAAGATTCTATGATTACACTCCTTCCTAATATGCCAAACTACCATAGAGGGGCTGATTTCCCAAATACTGTCCCAAATTGAAGAGCACTTTGGAGGTGGCCAAGAATCCAACCATTGTTTTAGTCCCCATGGTCATGCGTCAGACCAAGCTAACAAATCTTGAAGCCAGTCCCAACAAGAACGCAAAAAGGGAATTGAGAAGGAGATGGTTAGAAGTTTCAAATGTTAATTTATATAGTATACACCTAGAGGGACCCCGAATACTAATAGACCACAATCTATGATGAGTGAGACACCTACCATGTACTAAATTCTAGGTGAAGGTACTAGCCTTTGGTGGGATATCCTTTCTCAAGCTTAGTTTGCTTGGCCAGATCCCTTCCTTCCATTGATATTGCAATAAATATCCTCATTTAGTAGAGTAGTGTCTAGACTTTGTCATGCACTATAAAATACAATCCTTAGCCCCATTGAAATAGACTATAACTGACCCAATGATTTCCTTGAGCCTCACTTTAGTGAGGTCACTAAGAAAGAGAGAGTCAAAGTGGACCCAAGTATGTTCCACTATAACAGTTTTTGAAAGATACTCTGCCACCTTGTCCCCAACAAAAGCATTAAGGGTGGCAATCCAAGGAGCAAGTATAGGATTCTCGGCTAGAGGTTTATTTCCATTTCATGATTACAACCAATTTTTTTTTTCCTTCCATCTTTGATCTACTAGGTTAAGTGATCAGTAATCAATTTCCTACACTCCATCACGAACCGTAAAATGTGGGAGCTCAATGGGGATTTGGAAAGAGTAAATATATGGCTTGGATAAGGAGAATCCAAATATTTATGCTGAAGAATTTTGCACCATAACTTATCTGGAGTCTCATACATTTTCCAGACCAGTTTGGCCCTAAGAGCCAAGTTTTGGAACTTAATTTTTCTTATGCCTGTACCACCATCCTCTTTGTTGTCTCTTACTTTATTCTAGTGAATTAATGGAAAATTATTCTGATCGTTAGAACTTTCCCAAAGAAATTTCTTTAGAACATTGTTGAATACCTCAAATTCTTTAGATGTGAGATAATTGCAAGTCATCATGTGTTTGGGTATGGCCATTAGAACAACCTTGATCATGGTGATTCTTCTTGTGAGTGTCAACCATTTACCTTTCCAAGAGGAGGCCCAAAGCTAATTTTTTTTTATTACCTCACTCTAGAGCCACAACCTGATAATCCCATTGAAGATGGGAACTCCAAGATATTTTTAGGGCATAGAGTCAACACTCATTCCAAGTGAGGAAGCAATTATTTTCTACATAGATTTTTTCATGAAGTAAATTTTTGACTTGCTTTTATTAATTGTTTGTCCTGAAAACTCCATGTACCTTTCTAGTGAATGTTTTATAGTAGCAACTTCACACTCATAGGCCACACTAGATATCATAGTGTCGTTAGTGAATTGTAGATGTGTCAATGGGTTAGTGTTTTTTACAGCCAAACTACCTTTGCAATTTCCCATTGCATGCTGCACTTCAATCATACAACTAAGGGCATTGGCCATTACAACAAATAAAAAAAATGAGAGGGGATCCCCTTACCGCAAAACATTGGAGCTCTCAAAGAACCTAAAGGAGGATCTATTGACAAGTATAGAAAATAAAACCATAGATATGCAATAAGAAACTATCTCCAACTAATTATTTCTAAATATGAATTTCTCCACCACTTTCATTAGAAAATGCCACTTAACCCTGCCATATGCTTTACTAACATCAAGTTTGATCATCATGCTCTGTTACCTATCTAAGTTGATCGAATGAAGAGCCTCATTGGCCACAATGATGCTATCAATAATCTCCCTACTTGAGGAAATTTTTCCTTGTGTATATGAAATGGTGTGCTCTGAAACAAATTTTAATCTTGAGGTTAATATCTTGGAGATTATATTGTAGATTGTATTACACAACCATATAGGTTAAAAATCATTGAACAACTTAAAGTCTTCCTTGGGGATGAGTTTGATGACAATATTTTTCAATTCCTTCACAAAATTCTTACTCTTCCCAAAATTGTAGGGATTTAAATATAGGAAAATAGGGTAGGGTTCAAAACCCATAGGGTTTGATACTAGATTTGGAATGTTTCACAAAACCTACTATAAATAGAAAGGAAAAAATGGGGTGTAATGAACATACCTATTTTCTATTTCATTCAGGAAATGAGATCATCCAAGGTAGAATTAACTTCCAGCCCTTAGGTGAGTCAATTCTATGGAAGATCTGGTTATTTCCTTTATGTGTGTGGACGAGGGTGAAGTTCAAACAACACTTTTGGGAGATGAATATAAAATATAAAATAACCTCAAATCTATAACCTAAGGCTTGATTCATGTAGATGAAGCATATATCTAACAAAAATGGTCAATTTTGTGCAAATTCGATGAGTGTAGGATACTTAAAAATTACCTCAAAAATAGTTGCAAACTGTTATGAGACAATGTTTTGATAGAAATGACTAACAAGGGGTTTTGGGAGAAAAAATAAAAAATACCAGATGCACTCATTCATGACATGTAAAGGTTGGATTCGATAGATGAAACATAAGACTAACAAAAATAGTAAACCTCTAGCAAATCAGAGAAGGGGAAAATATTGTACACCTATTACAAAATTTTGTTTCTAGAAATAACCTTGGGACTCATTCACCTATAGGTGAATGGGTCTTTGTAGGGATTTCCAAATTTTATTTATAGGTCCTATACTCCTATGTCTACACTTTCATATTCTTTGGGTCTCATAGTCAGACAGTCAGAAACAAATTCGAGATCTGAGCTTCCATGAGATGACAACAAAGGTAACAACAAATGCAACTCTGCAATTTATCAACTTGTTGAACATCTGAAATACATAGAGGGGGGGTGAATAAATATTCAATAAAACCATATTAATATCCATTTAAATATTATCTCAATTTTGACTGAATAACCAAGAAGGAACATAAAAATAAATCAATGCAACTGTACACATGAACATTGATATTTTTACATGGAAAACTCAAAAAGGGAAAAACCAAGGTGAGGATTAACTCACAATATATTATATCTAGATAAAAAAATATTATGGGGCTCACTACCAGGACTCATTGTCTTTAAAAGGCTCACAAACTACATAAAAAAGATGGATAACCGCCAAGATACAATGATAGTGCCTCATTACCAAAACATTGAACTGATAGGATACTTCTTTAATGTGGAGGGTTCAGCTCCAGTGAAGCTCAAAATATGAAGTATTACCTCACACACTAGTCACTAAACAAAAATACACTGATCAAAACTGATAAATAATTTAGGCTTAGATCTTCACACATCTCTTTATCCTTTTTCCACTTACACTTACTCCATATTTCCCATTCACTACTCATGTGTGTCCTTCCACTTATCCTTCCTTCTCATCTCATTCCTCAAAACATATTAAATATATACAAGTATATCTTGATAATCAATTAGGTTGGTTTAATTAGATGAACACAAAAAAGATCAAAACCTTCTTTTTCGACACCATATATGATTTAAACATTTTATCCATGTAGTGAATTATATCAAGTCAATTATCATCTATAAAACATAATTAGTCTTCATAAAGTATTGCATATGCTGAGTCAACCAAGAATAGAACATAATTCTCCAAACTTACAAATAATCCTCAAAGAAAAGACCTTTCAGATATGAGAACACATTAATTTCCCATCATAATACCAACATAGAGACTATCACCAAAACTACAACATAGGAATTTTCACCTTAATAGATTGCAGAGTCTCCCACACATTATTCCATGTAGAGAACAATAGTAGAACATAGAGTTAAACTCTGTCAGAGATAACTTTCTACTCACAACAAAAGACGTCTCAAGATCTAGGATATATCTATTTGAATGAGTCAAGAAAACATGTTTAAGAGATTAGAGTCATATCAGATCTTGTGGTGAATTTCGGACTCAAATATCGACACAGTGATCCATCACAAAAGGGTATCACCGACAGAGAACAACTTCTAGTAAACCAAGTAGACTTCCCATATAGTTATCACAATGTTGAAATCAATGAAAACATAGGAACAACCAACACAAACTATCCATACTTCATGCTCATGTTCCAAGGCTCCTAACAATCTCCCGCTTTTACATTGATGACAACATGCAAGAATTTATTTTTTCCAACAACTGAATACTCTGAATACCCCCCCTCTAAAAATTGTTCTTCACCAAAAAAAATTCCTATGTCTCTCTATCTCTCCATTTCTCTATCTCTCCATCTCTCTATCTTTTTATGTCTCCCCATTTGAGATCAATGGAAAAGGAAGGGGTCAGGTATATATGTATATATACATCAAAGTGTAACCAAAAATATATGAACACATAATTGAATTAACCTAAAGAAGAACCTATGAGACCCCCCAGGATATCCTTCCACAAATATTTACCTTCTTCCCATGAAAATTTTGCACTTACAAGAGTCTTGTAAAATATATCAAGCTTAGTTAAGGACTCTGTACCATCTGCTAAAGTATTGGGATAGATTAATTTTTGATAATTCACCAATACAACCAAGAGCACTAGAAACAAAATTATGTTTGAGTTTAATCATGTCTCTAAGTTCCACAAACTTCTTGATAACATTTGTCCTTTGATCCTATAGAGAAAATATTTTTTCTTGAAGCTGCACAATATAGGACCACCTCTGATTATCTTTATCTTGTGCTAAATTGTATATATCTACCCGAGTGCTCATCCAAGACTCATAATTATTTCATTTCTTATATAAAGTGTATTGCCAAACCAATCTAGGAAAAAATAAAGTAGTTCCTATGCCCCTTCTTCACAAATTTGTATGCTCTCCAATTGCTTCATCAAATGATTTTGTGCATTCACACATTTTCCTTTGATATCTTCCAAATTTCCTTCATCGGACCTAATTGCAGTAGATATTTCAAGTCTAGAGATGTAGACCTTCAAAGAATTAATCATGCCATGAAGATTCTCCACAACATAAATAGATGAATCAAAATTAGCACTAGGAATAACCTTTTGTAATTCTTTCAAATCTCTCTAAATATTTATCCTTTCATTCTCATGTTCAAGATCACTTCCTTTTGTAACTTCTTGCTTAACAACACTCTTCCTTTTCTTTCCTATTCCGGTCACACCACCAGAGATACCTTCTACAATGAGATTCTTAGGTCTTTCTAAAAGAATTTTAGCATAATTATCAACTTCAGCCTCCGACACTTCATAACCCAATTCAAATATCCAGACTAACCTTCATTTAATTGCTTTCATGTGACAAAAATATGTAGACACAAGAAAATATATGCTTCTAGAGTACCTTTGAACAACACTTAATAGAATCCTAAGCCTTTTGTTCATCCTCATTTGAAATGTTCCAAGGAATGTAGCAAGGGTAGTCTCTTGTGCATCTGAACTACCAATGTTTATCATGAAATTCCTGATTTAATGGGCAATAGGCAATGAATCTAACCATTCTATCCTTCCTATTACCAACAACTCTTTTAAAAAGTAAAAGAGAAAATGGATAACCAATTTCCATATCAGAATGTGTTCTTCTCACTCTTCTTGCTTTCCTTTAAATTTTTTAAAAGAGGTATATGAAGTAATTCACACAAATCATAATCCATACCTCTTTTAACCATATCAACAAAATTATGTAAACCAACAATAGAAACCGTAAGGTCATTTCTAGGGATAAAAAATTTATGACTGATGACCATCGTAGTATACCTTATTACCTAATCAAAAAATGAACTCAAATCAATCTCTTTCCCTTCAAAATTTGCATCGGTAACCTCAATTATTTCTTTCTCATTCATAGCCTTCAGTTTGGGAACTAGTCTCTAGGAGGAACACAAACCAGTTACAACTCTAATAGCTTCTCTAGTAATCAAATATGCTTCATCAATCCACAAATATTCACCGTGAATTATTCTCAACACTCTTCGAATACACTTCCTCTCAAATCCAAACAAAGGAAGTTTCCTCCAAACATTCAACTTCTTCTCAACTATCACTTTGTAGGCATCATGGCTCTCTTTCAATTCACCTTCCCAAAGAATGCTCAACTAAACTGATGAAATCTCTTATACCTTATTATAAACAAATTCATAGATATATTATGTGGGAAACACTCTCAGAAGGATACATGAGAATGCACCAACAAATTCTTCTGACACATTCCTTAAATATTTCTTCAAACTGACTTTCAATTTATCTACAGTTTTCACAACCTTTAAATTATCCATAGCAATAAAAATGAAAGATTGTGCAAATAGGAATACCTCTGTAAATGCTATCAAGAAATGTATAGATATCCTACTTTTGAAGCTCACTTTGAATCCTCTTGATTTCTTCTTCAAACTCTAAAACTCTGAATTCCTTTCTAAACTTTGCACGCTTCTCCAAAAATATATAAGCCTTTAGAATTATCTGAATTTATTCCTTCCATTCTGAATGATTTTGCAATAAATGCTTCAACTTGTAGGTAGATTGCCTTAAAAATTGTGTACGCCTCCATTCTTTCAAATTTTGTAGACTTCATCCTTCACACATGCGACTGAGAAAAATACCTTAATCCTATTACCACATCAAATATAATTTTGTCATGATATGACACAAGTACTGATGAGGGGGTTTATTAGGTTTTCTAATAATTGCTCCCTCTTAGCCACTACTTTCACTTAGAAATTGATGGGAGTATCTACACTGAAGGTCAACATAGATAAGACTGATAATTTCGATTCCTTTCTCCAAATCCTTTTCATTTCCTTTCTTGCTTCTTTCAAATCAATTATTTGATCATTCTTCTTCACCGAATAATTATTCTTCTTTCTTCTGCAATTATTACTAGGGTGTTCTGAATTTTTGCACTTATATCAAACAACATCCTTCTTTCTATTTTCCTTTTTATTTAACTGGACAACTTTATATCCATTCTTCTTTCTCTTAGAATATTTGCTAGAGAGTAATAAAGAATCATTCATTTTACTTTTGTAGTCCTTTGCCTTATGACCAAATTTATTGAAAGTATAACAAACATCATTCAAAGATAAATACCTTTTAGCATCATGTTTTTGAACATGATTTTTTCAAAGATTCTTTCTTAGATCTTTGATTTTTCCATTTTTTTACCATGTCTTCTTACCAATGGATTGCTTCTCTTTAGAACTCTGACCTTCCTCAAACTCTAAACCACTCTTATCCATTTCCAATTTTTGAGAAGTAATCAATCTTTCAAGCATCACCGAGCTTATCTTAAATTTTTCTTTAAAACTTCTCACCTTTTCCAAATCAAACCTCAATATTTCTACTTCTTCTTCAAGCTTTATGCATTCATCAATCTTCATTTGAATTTCAATTTGCTAATATTCTTCAATTCTTTTCTTCTCATCCAATTGTTGCAGTAGGCTAGAGATAATTTCTTCTCCCTCAACCAATAGATCACATGCTTCAATACTTTTACTTTCTAGCTTTTCAATGTACTCATTCACTTTTATCAATTTTTTCATCAGATCTTCCAATTCTTTTGAATATTTGGCAGAGACTACTTTTGAAGGAAAAAAATTCTTATGCTCAAATTTTGGGACCTTCGTCAAGTTGTTAGGCTTCTTCTAAGGAACCAAGCTTTGATATCAATTGTTGAACATATGGAATACTAAGAGCGGGGTGAATAATTATTCCATAAAACCAAATTAAAATCAATTTAAAAATTATCTCAATTTTGACTGAGTCAACAAGAAGGAACATAAAAATAAATCAATGAAACCATACACATGAACACCAAGATTTTTACATGGAAAACCCAAAAAGGGAAAAACCATGATGAGGGTTAACTCACAATATATTATATTTAGATACAAAATATTATGGGGCTCACTACCAAGACTCATTGTCCTTAAAAGGCTCACAACCAAAGTACAAAAGATGGCTAACTACCAAGATACAAGGATGGTGGCTCACTACCAAAAGATTGAACTGATAGGATACACCTTCAATGTGTATGGTTCAGTTCCACTGAAGCTCATAATATGAAGTATTGCCTCACACAGTAGTCACTCAACAAAACTACACCAATCACAACTGATAAATCATTTAGGCTCAAATCTTCACACACCTCTTAATAATTTTTTCACTTACACTTACTCCCCATTTCCCATTCACTACTCATGTGTGTCCTTCTTCCACTTCTCCTTCCTTCTCATCTCATTCCTTAAAACATATTATATAAATACAATTATATCTTGATTATCAATTAGGTCGACCTAATTAGATGAACAAAAAAAAATCAAAACCTTCTTTGTCGGCACCATATATTAATTTAAAAAATAATCCACGTAGTGGATTATATCAATTCAACTATCATCCATAAAACATAATTAGTCTTCATAAAGTATCACATATGCTGAGTTAGCCAAGACTAGAACACAATTATCCAAACCAACAAATAATCCTCAAATAAAACATCTTCCGGATCTGGTAACACATTAATTTCCCATCATACTACCAACATAGATACAATCACCAAAACCACTACATAAGAATGTTCACCTTAATAGAATCTGTAGTCTCCCACACATAATGCCACATATAGAAAAAAAATAAAACATAGAGTTAAATTATGTTAGAGATAAATTTCTTCTCACAGTAAAATACATCTCAAGATGCAAGATATAGTTGTCTGAATGAGTGAAGAAAACATGGTTAAGAGATTAGAGTCATATCATATCTTGCAGTGAATTCTGGAATCAAATACTGACACACTGACCCATCACAAAAGGGTATCACCAGAAGAGAACAAATTCCAGTAAACCAAGTATACTTCCCATATAGTTATCACCATGTTGACATCAATGAAACATAGGAACAACCAACACAAACATCCATACTTCATGCTCATGTTGCAAGGCTCCCAACACAACTTTGAGATCTTCAAATTTTCTTCAACCTATGTGTAGGAGCTGAGAAAATACAACACCACAAACCACAAAGATCACCTGCATGCAAATAACCTGTCACAAAAGAAGAGATGGAGACAAACAAGCAAGGGTTCTCTGAAAACTGAAAATGTATATATCAAAGAGAATGAGAGAATGAATTGATATGAAATACAATGGGATCAATCCTTATAAAAAGGAGATCATGCAAACCCTAATAAAACCCTAATAGAAGCCCTAATAGGAAAACATTTAATAATTAATATAATTATTAAATGTCACTTTATGCAAACTAACGTGAAATCTTAAGAAGGGAATAAAGGTAACTTAATCAACATAATTAAGTTAAGACCTTTACTCTAACACCCCCCCTTAAGATGAGCAACAATGCAGCTACAAACAAATGCAGAAAAGCAAAGGTAACTACAATGCAAGAAGGCAAACATGGGTCTCGGCAACTAGGCCAGATCAGGTACCCAAATACAACCAAATCTCTATAAAATGGAGAAATAGAGAAAACCTCATGGGAAAAAGCTCTACTCCAAAAAGAGAAGAAGAAATCCAAGAAGAAGAACATCACTAAAGCAGAAGAAGCTACAAGAAACTGTCGAAAGATGACTGTTATGGTGCTAAAGAACCTTTATTGAAGATAAGATGATCAGGATCAAAAAGACAATAATCTGTATGAGTGCCCCATATGACACTACTCGAATAAGATGGCAAACAAAGGAAAACACCTAGAACAAAGATACAAATGGAATAAGTACCAATAGTCTATCAAGAAGACAATAATTTGCATGAGTGCCCCAAATTACACTACTTGAATCAAATGGCAAACAAAGGAAAACACCTGGAATGAAGATACAAGTGGTACAAGAACCAATAGTCTAAAACACTGATCAACTGAGAATGGAAAATTCCTTCCAAGGAAAAACCAAGGAAGAATTAGCACAAACAATATAATAACCCCCCATAATGCTAAACTGGGAGAGCCTAACAGATCCACTGAAATGATGTGAAACACCCTGTAGTGCATGAAGGAAAAGAAATATTTGAAAGTGCACAAGATAGCACCTACAACTGAAAAAGTGGTGTGCAAAACAAAACACACATACATGAGGCTGGAATCATATGGATCCATGGTCATCGTAGAGGGACACTCACCAGACAAAGGTGTGATGGAAAACAAAGGAAAACTACACAACCCCCCATGGTATGGATTCAATGTCATCATGGAGGGATACTCACCCGACAAAGATGTGATGGCAAAACAAAGGCAAACTACACAACCCCTCATGGCACTTTATAATATTAGTGCGAGTACAAAATATGGCACAACCTTATGTGCAAAATCAGAAAAGATGCATGTACAATAGTGTGGCACTTTATCTCAGTGCGTTTACATAAAAGATAGCTTACAAATGATGCTCAAAATGTCTTCAAAGGACAAAATGTTGGAAATACATGAATAACAACCAAGAACAAATCATCCCATGTGAACAAAAAGTTTCCAAGAGCAAATATGTCCAGGTAATCCACCAGAGTGTGAAAATACAAATAACTAAATAAAATATACCTGGAGTGAAGTCTAGAAAAATGGTATGGATGAAACTGAAGAGCTCTAAAATACGGTTCCAACACCGCTGAGATTGCGAAAAATAGAGAAATTGATCAAAAGTTATGAGTTTGAGACTGAAAATAACCCCTTTGTCTTCAACTGGTTGTAGAATGCACCAACAGAAAAAAAGAAGTGATGAGACCCACACCACTAGAAAGATGAGAAAACCAACTTTTCGACGATATCTTGTTTACCAAAAAACGATATCGTATACCCAAGTTATGGCCTCCAGAATAAATCAGCTCCAAAGAGGGAAAAAATCAGTGTTGGGTTAAATTTGACAGTCATACGGCCGTCACAGCAAAATCACTGGGTTAAATTTGACAGCCAAACGGCCGTCATTGTAAAAGTGCGATTGAGCTAGTAAAAAAAAATTGTTTTTTATATAAAAAAAAACAATTAAAAAAAGAAGTTTTTTTTTTTTTTTAAATCATTAAAAAATACATTTTTTATGTGTAAAATTAAAAAAAAAAACAAAGCAAATGGGTGGGTCCCGCATGGGCCGCCACCTGCCAATGTGGCAGGGTAGTACCCATGTGGTACCATCTGCTGCAGGTGGGGGTAGCGCCCAAGGGCCACTGCCTGTCGTAAGGACAGGCGGCGGTACCCTTGGGTACCGTCCCTACCTGTGCAGGGAGCCCATAGGGCTAAGCAAGCCTTTAAAAGGCTTTAAAAAATTTCGGCCGAAAATAAACTTTCTCCTGATTTTTTTTTTTTTAAATCTAAAAAATATACAGTAATTTTTTGAAAATAAAATGACGGACAAAAAACGAAAAAAATTTTTTACTAGCAAATGGACGGCCATACGGCCAAATTGTAAAATTTTTTTGCCTCAGATTTCAATTTTTTCCAAAAAAGATGAATGGACAGTCGATTTAGGGGTTTTGGACCACTGCAGACGCAATGACAAAGTCCGTTTGAGTTGAAAATGCTTCAAAATTGCAGGTATGCCCTAGATCAAGAAAACAAGCTCCAAACGCTTGAAGCTCCAAAAATCTTCAAAACAAGAACAAAAGGAGCAGGTGTGGAGCTCTGATACCATGTAGGAGTTGAGAAAATACAACACCACAAACCCCAAAGATCACCTACATGCAAATAACCTGTCACAAAAGAAGAGATGGAGACAAACAAGCAAGGGTTCTCTAAAAACTGAAAATGAATAAATCAGAGAGAATGAGAGAATGAATTGATATGAAATACAATGGGATCAATCCTTATAAAAAGGAGATCATGCAAACCCTAATAAAACCCTAATAGAAGCCCTAATAGGATAACATTTAATAATTAATATAATTATTAAATGTCACTTTATGCAAACTAACGTGAAATCTTAAGAAGGGAATAAAGGTAACTTAATCAACATAATTAAGTTAAGACCTTTACTCTAACACTATGAATCTTCAAATTAAACCCTTGAATAAATATTTGAAATATTGAAATATTGATGTTGATCTTGTATGAAATGGCTTCAGTGGATGGGGATCTTGATGCTTGAATCTTTCTTTGAAGCTTTGACTTGAATGCTTAGATTATATCTTGAAACCTACATCACAATCTTAGCTCCAAAAACATGTATGAATGAACATAACTTTGACATAATGTTTGAGGTCTTGAATGATGCAAAAACTACTTGATAATTCTACTCTTCAATGCTCTTGACAATAATCTTGGCTCTTGTGAAATTTATCTTTAAAATTAAGACTTGATTTGATAAAATAACTTTGTATTTATAGACATTTATCCTTAATTTCCTAAAAATTAAAAATTACAAGATGACATTTGAAATTTAAATTTAGGATGATAAAAATACTACCAAAGCATGTTTTAAAAATGGGTTCCAAAGCCTAGGGAGGACCCATTTTCCCATGGACAAATGGGTCGCAAGTCCCTATTCCTAGAATACACATTGCTCAAGGTGTTTAATTATGTGTTGGCATTAATTTTTCTTGGGTTCCCCTTTACAAAATGTAATTTATTAGGCTTGTAAATATAAAATAGGGACTATTAAGGAATAATTAACTCAAATTTAATTAATGGGGCCCAAACAAAGTGTGAAAATGTAAAGGAGTACATTTTTCAACACTACCCTAATGCATTATTAAGTCCATTTAATTAAGAGGGCCCAAACAAGTGTGAAAATGTAAAGGGATAAATTTTTCAATACTACCTTAAGGTATTATTAGGTCCATTCTAATTAGGAGGGCCCAAAAAATTGTGAAAATGTAAAGCATACATTTTTCTACACTACATTTAGCCCCCACTTTAGTAAAAGGATGACTTTGTGTCAAACTCACACTAAAGTAGACAAATATGTGTTAAGAGGGGTCCAAGTGCACAAATATTGATGGGATAGGATGACAAAGATCAAGGAGGTGGAAAAATCTCCAAGATCCAAGATCCCATGGAAAACAAACATAAGCACGAAGGGACACACACAAGATGTATTATATGCAACAACAAGACAAGATACGTAAACATACAATGTCAAATACTAAAAGAAAGAAAAAAATAAATAAAAGGTGGTGGATCAAGCCCCAATAGTTTGTCCAACTTGAAATATTTTTACAAGTAGAACTCACTATCCACTATGCAAACAACAATGCACACTCACATGGGATAGTGAAATCCTTTTTCCACTAGGTGAGCCCTCAAGAGTGGAAAATGAGAGAATCTTATTAGGCTCCCATAACCATACCAAAGTTATACCTCTTGATAACTTTAATAAGGCACCACACAATATGAATTTCAAGCTTCATAAGGTTTAGCAAGCTGTGTTATACTAAGAGCTTATGAAAAAACAAGGTTCCACTAGAAAGCTAGGTTTGTTATGCTTGGTGGCCATGAAAAAGGGTTGTAACTTTAAGCTTCATAAGGCTAGAAAGCTGAATTATGCTAAACACTTATGAGCAAAATGAAAATAGGACAAGACATGTTCAACGGGGATTTTCTTAGTTCATATAAGGTCTCCTCTTAGGGAACATCATGCCTAATGTATTCAAGAGAGGAAAACTAAGATATAGTAAAAAAATTCAAAATGATAATGCTAATGTATGCCCCCACTTTAAAGAAATTGCTAACACCATGCTATGAGAAATTACTTTAAAGTAGAAAATGATAAATGCTAAAAAATAAATAAAACATGAGAGCTTATTTGGAAATCCCTATGTCAAGAATATGTTTCCAAATGAGGCTATGTCATGAAGAGGTTTTGCCCCCAAAATGCAATGCTAAAGATAACATAGAAAGAAAGTACGTCACATGTGAGAAAACTTAAGGAATGTCGTCCACTTCCCAATCTCGCTCTTATATATACATGGAAGGTGGTCAAATAGCCAAAAGAGAAAATGAAAAGTGCCATACTAGGACAAAGATACCTAACCCCTTGCCCTCCAATGGAAAAAGGTGAGCCAAAAATGGATAATGATATGCTACTCCTTGCAATAAAAAGGAAAATATAATTGCATAAAGCCAAGTTTATACCCTCATACATAGTAGTGAATATACTATGATACTACAACTACCACATGACAAGGAGCTCCAAAAATAATGTTATTTTGTAGTCAAAGTATCAACTTGATGCATATCCAATGATATATTCCCACATGTAATATCGATTAGTTCAAGATACTTCAAGGTTAAAGTTGTCTTAGAAGAATTTGTTGTAAGAGTTGATATTGGGTGAAGTCTTTTTTGGTTCTTTTATTTCTTTTGAAGGATAATAACCAAGACTACTAGTTTTTTCTTGTGTGTTAGGCTCTATGGGAACACAAATACCTTGTTCTCTAGCACCACATACTTTTCCATTATAACCAAGTTATTTCAAAAGTGCATAACCTCTTCCATAAATGTTTTCCATTTCTTTTTGATTTGGTGGTTGTTCATGATCACACTCTTCATATGTGGATGTGTAAATGTTTTTTTCTTCTTTTCTAAATGTTGTAGATGCATGTTCTTTGGATGAATCAGATTGTGTTTATACTATGGCAGATTATTTCTCCTTTTATGACTTTAATTCTATAATCTTGGGTTACCCATCAAATTTAGGTGTGAAATCTAATGATCCCCAATCGTCTTCTAATAGCTTTGTGAATTTTTTAGTATTTTTCTCTTTTCTTTACATTTGCATAGGTTCTATTTATGTAATTGGTGTCAATGTTGCAAGAGAATTTTTCATTCCTTTTTCATATATTAAACAAATGTAAGGCTTGGGATCAAATTTTATCATATAAACCTTATTGTTATAAACACACTTCATTAAAAAATGAAGAGTAGAAGGAACCCCATTCATTTTATGAATCCAAGGTCTACCCAAAAGAAGATTATATGAAAGATTATCGGTCATGACATTTATAGGAGTTTGCAATGTGGCGTTTCTAGCTATAATAGGAAATGTGATCACACCAAGCGGTTTTTTTCCTAAATTATCAAATCCACGAATTGTTAAAGACTATGGTTGTATATGGATTTTGTCTACTCCAATATTTTCCAAATGTTCTATGTTACAAATATTAAGGGATGATCCATTGTCAACAATTTTTCTCTTTATCCTAGTACTTTTAATAAGAGCTATTATCATAAAAGCTTCATTTTTATTTTTTCACTTCCAAAGGAGGTAAGTCACTTTGGTGGAAAACAATGTTTGCATTTATTCCTTGAATTAGGGATGATATATCATTTGGGTTTGCACTAAGAGAAACCACAACTTGTTGCATGGAATTTTGAAGCACGTTATGGTAATTAGGTGAAGCTTGAATAAGGTCCCATAAGGATATCTTAGTTGGAGTATTTTTAATTTTTCAACAAGATCATACTCCTTTCCACTATGTAAAGGAAAATGAGGAGCACTAGGAAAGATAGGTTGAGGTAATGGTAATGAAGTATGCACTATTTGTGGTTGCTTGTTTTTACATGTATTATATGTGTGATCAAAGTTATATTATAACTCGATTGTTGCAAAACATTGTTACTATAAATTTTCATTGTTAAATTCAAGATATCTCCTAGAATCAATGGTTTATTTTTAGGTGGCTCTAAGATAAGCATGGGTTTATTTTGAACTTGAGGTTGATGTGAGGGTGGATAAATTATAAGAAGTCGCTCAAGAGATGACTTGGGAGGTCTAAGAATTAAAGGAATTGTAGGAGGACTCAAGGGATATGTAATGTTCATAACCTCAAAATAAATCCTTATTGTGATGATATTTTAGTGAAGGAGGGTCAAATTTTACCTCATCATCTTCATCTAATGAAACCACATTACTATTTTTTGAAAAATGTGTTTCAATTCTCTAATTTTCTTGCACCATGATATTTTCCCTAGTAGGAGAGTTTTTCGGAGAGGAGAAAACAAGATGTTGATCACAATCCATGATTAGATTTTTTAAGGTAACTTCAACACAAATAGGGGAGGCATCAAGAGAAGAAAACTATCATTTTATTGCTTATCAATGATTGGATCTTTTTGTTCAATTATATCTTCCCAAATGGGAGAAGAATTAAGACTCCCATGACTCTCAATGAGTGTATCTTCTAACACCAAAATATCTTCTTCACAACTAGGAGAGATATTAGGAGAATAATAAATGTGATTGTCATGGTTATCTATGATTTCATTCTCCGTCACTAATGCATTCTCATGAGTGAGAGATGAATAGAGACTAGGTAAAGTGATGTTAAGAAATTTGTCAACAATTTCACTATCTTGCACTAAGAGATTCTCATAACCAGGAAAGATCTTGGAAGAATGAATAACATGCTTGTTAATGAGATTATTCTTGGGATACTTGAAAAGGAAAGATACTAGCTATAATGTCACAAAATTGAACCTAAGGGAAATTCCATATTTTTTCACTTTTGCCTTGCATTGATGACACCTTAGAGCATTAATGAAAAAAATACCATAGGTCAAAATTTCACAATTTTGACTCCATGTGGACCAGTGATGGAACAAAAAAAGCCTAATGAAATGTTTCCTAAAAATATAGGCCTTGGAAGCCTGCGCAAAATGCTAGCATCCCGACGGTTTTCTGAGTTTGAAATGGGGAACCTCGAATCTTGAATCTCCTAAGATGTGTCCTAGCAGTCAAAATTCAGATGTAGCAGCTCCTTTCCACCCTTACATGTAGCAAAAATCCCCCTTTGGATATCATTTGGGGGTTGAATCCATTAAATTGATCTTTCTCTACACTTTCATTCTGAATGTTTCTTCATTCTTCATAGCAGGACTTTCACAAGTGAAGTCATGCCAGATTGAGGTCCTTCAAGTAGTTGTAGATCTCAAGAAAGCACTCAACAATGTTTTTTTTCACTCTGGAGAGGGTCTAGGCCTATGGGTAATGCTCTCTCTCCTTTTCTCATTTCTATCTACTTGTTTATTTGCTACTTAGTGGTGCGGGTTCTGCTCTTGAAGAGGGTTTTTCTTTCACCACATGTATTGTCCTTTTCATTTACACTCCTTTCCAACCTGGTTGTCTATGGAGGTGGGAACACCAAAATGGGGGTCTGACTGAGGTAGATCCCTATGCATCCCCAACCTTTTCCCCTCATTCTTTTGTGTGTAGGTCACAAAGTGGAGCTTGGAATGAAGACCCGAACGTTCGATTAAAGGTAAAGTTTTCTCCAAGTTATCCTTGTACTTTATTCCAAGGTTCTACTTTATGTTTTGTTATCTATCTCAATATATCTTAGGCCCAAGTCAATAAGTTGAACTTTATTCTACCTACTTAAGTTCTTGAGCTTTCTATGTCTTAGGAGGCTAGCGCGCCCTTTGGACAATAGTGTGTCATGCTAGAGTCCTGAATTTGCACTGTCGTCCTTTGGCCGAGAGCTCCTCCATCTGAGGTAGAAATCTAGAAGTTTCACTCTCTCAGTATTTGAATTAGTTTTCTATAAAATCTAACTTATACCTATTTCCTTCACAATTCCTTCATGTCGAGGTGGATAAGGGAAGTTTGTTCCTTAGTGATCTCCTGAGAACAAAGAGACCTATGTGTAGTGAATCCCTCTTATATCACATTTTGGTGAACCTGACGTGAAGGCATGTTAGATCTATTTCTACAATGTTTCTATGTTTATGATAACACTTTTTATAAGGAATATTTTGATATGAAGGATGACGCTCTAGACAGCTTCTTAGAAGTTCCATCCACTATCTGTAAATCTTTGGAGAAAAATTCCTCTCTGCAAGATGGGAAGTCACTGAATGTGTTCATATTTTATGTGGCTCCTTCGAGCCCTATAATTTACATGACCCTGACTGACCCTCCTTCTAGGGAGGATTGTTCTATTTATGGGATTTCATATCATAGTGATTCATCAGACGTATACTCAAGGTTTGTAAAGGCTACAAACTCCACTTCCTATAATTTTGTTGGGCACACATAACACAAGAAGAAAAAACAAAAACTTGGATCAATAAACTTTTGTTCTCGCATCTCAAATCATTAAATTTCCTACTTCTTTAGCTCCTTCTCAACCAAGCCTTCCTTCAACACCTAAACCTGTGGTAAAAGAACTAGGTGATTATGATCTTGTCAAGAAACTTTGTATTACTCCGGTTAAGATCCCAGTTTGGGACTTGCTTCAGACCGCTCTCATTTATCAAGAATTGCTTCAAGAAGCCTTGCAAAATATTCTCTTTCTTGCCTCCGCTAGGTCTAAAAATTTCAATCCATTGTTGGATCATATTCAAGAGGACTCGCTGAATATCATATTCCACCCACAAGAACTCCCGCCTCCAAATGTGAAAAAGCATGCGGATCCCTTGATGATTATAATTAATAATAATATCACTATTAGGGTTACTCTTGTTGACACTAGTTTATCTCTCAATGTATTTGGTATTGATCTATTACATAAGATTAAAGTTTATCTTCTCTAGGGGCTTCATCCTTGTACATCTATGGTTTTGATAACACTAGTCGTCAATCTCTAGGCGTGATAATATTGCCTTTGTAGCTAGGTCTCGTTACCTGACCTACATTGGTTTATGTCATGCCTAGTCCCTTGCCTTATAAACTTCTCTTAGGGAGACCTTGGATGCATGCTATGGGTGTTCTAACATCTAATTTACACTGATCCTTAAAATTTGTCTCAAATAATCGGGTGGTCATAGTTAAAGCTGACCCAGAAGTTGTTCACCTTTGTGAGATAGTAGCTACTAGTTGTGCTTCAGTCATATCCACTCTCAAGAATTGTATCCCATCCTTAATTGCTGATGCTATGGAATTTTCCTCATCCATACCCTCTATGGAGGTTATCCCTAGAGCAAGTATTCTTAGAGAGGAACCACCTAAAGAAGAAGATCCTAAGTCTTCCCTGTTGTCTGCTTCTTCTTCTGAACCAAATTCCTTTCTTGGTGATGATTGGGGTTCCTTGGAATTCTCTAAATTATTTATCACAGAATACAAGGCAAGCTCCTCTTGTATAGAATTTTCATGTACCTCTTATGTGAAGATGGACGATGCTCCCATTAAGGAAGATGAGTGTGATTTTATCTAAGAAATTGCTCCTTCCTCTACTGAGGAGAGCAATCCCACTTCTACAAAGGAGGTTAATGTTTGCAAACCTAGTAAAGAAGGTGGGAGTGCTCCCATAGAGATGTTTGACATTCATTGGTGGAATGAAACACTCTACCTAGAGCCTCCACCTCCTAAAGTGTTACAAATTTTTTATGGCTTTGGATATGAACTCACTTCTTTGTATGGCTATGGGTATGAAGTCCTAGGGTGTATCGAGCAAGGAATCCAAGTCCCTATCCAGTTTAATCCATGAAAGTGCTATCTGGGTTTGGGATTCTCTATTGAACAATCAAAACAAAAACCCTGGTGGAGTGTTAACATTATTTTTACTAAACCACTGAGTTTGGTTAATCCGAAATTGATAGAGGAAAGGGAGCAGGATGAGAAAATCCCTTTGGATTTATTCTATTTAGATGAAGAACTTGAGGAATGTCTAGATGCCTATTCCCTATTACATCCCTTTCCTCACAAGATGGTACCCGTATCACCTACATAAACAAGCGTACTTTGGGGGATTTGTCTTGAGTATTGATGAGGAGATCCCTCTATCCAATGTTCATAATGATGTTCTGATATCACATCCTGAAGATCATCATTCTCTCCTTAAAGGAGACATGAATGAAATCTCTATGGATCTCGAGTCTTCTAAAAAAGTAATTAAGATTGGGAAGTGTCTCTCTTTGAAAGAAGTGGATGAACATTTCAATCTCTTGCAGTCTCATCTTGATATCATTTCTCGAACATACAAGGATATTCCTAGTATTGTTGAGTCTATAGTGGTTTATAATATCATCGTATGTCCTAATGCCAAGCCAGTTAATAAAAAATTCCAAAAGATCAATCCCAGGGTGGCGTTGATGGTTAAGACTGAGATAGAGAAGCTATTGAAAGTAGGCATTATCTATCTAATCGATTACTCACCTTGTATTTCAAATATTGTTGTTGTTAGTAAGCCTAATGGTCGTATTCACATATGCATTGAATTATGTGATCTTAATAAGGCCTCTCTTAAAGATGATTTTCCATTACCTAATATAGATATGATTGTGGACTCAACTGCAGGTCATGCCTTGTTATCTTTTATGGATGGCTTCTTGAGTTTCAATCAGATCCGTATTAACCTAGAAGATTAGTACAAGATGGCCTTCACTACCCCTTGGGGTAATTTTTGTTATGTGGTCACTCCCTTTAGGTTAAAGAATGTAGAGTGACTTACCAATAGGCGATGACCCTGATATTTCACGACTTCATCCATACGATCTTAGAAGATTATGTTGATGACATCTTGGAAAAAATGATAACCGTCAAGATCACGTGAAGAACCTTCATCTTATATTTGAAAGGCTTTGAATATATAAGATGAAAATCAATCCCCATAAGTGTGTCTTTGGTGTGGATTCCAGAAATATTTTAGGATTTATAGTTTCTCACCATGGAATCGAAGTTGACATAAATAAAATTGATGCCATTGTCAACATGCCTCCACCTAGAAGCATTAATGAGTTGCAAAGTTTATAAGGGAAGATTCAAAAAATTTGTAGATTTATATCTCAATTGGCTGACTGTACCTTCCCTTTCACTCATTTACTAAAGAAAGATGTTTGCTTCATATGGGATGAAGAGTGCCAGAAAGCTTTTGAATCAATAAAATTCTATTTGGCCAATCCTCATGTATTGATTCCATCTATGCAAGATAGACCCTTTTTTCTTTATCTTGCAGCATCACCATAAGCCTTGGAAGCTTTGTTGGCTCAGTATGATGATGTCGGGAAATAAAGAGCGGTCTATTACATTAGCCACATCCTAGTTGATTACAAAACCTATTATTCATCCATGGAGAGGCAATGTCTCGGTCTTGTCTTTGCTACATAGAAGTTAAGACATTATCTTCTCCATGCTGAAACACATGTCATTGTAAAGACTGGCCTTTTAAAGCATCTATTCTCTAGTTTTGACCTTCTTGGGAGGTTAGCGAAGTGGGTTGTGTTGCTATCTGAGTTCGATATAAATTTCATAACTCAAAATTCAATAAAGGGTAAAGGGTTTTCGATCAATTGGAAGATGCTCTGTCATCTCGTTCCTTCCCATGGTTGGATTTATTCTCTGATGATAATATTTTTGTGATTAATTATGCCCTTGAACGGAAAATGTATTTTGACAGATTGAGGTGTCAAAATAGTTTGGGAGAAGGTGTGGTCTTGATGTCCCCCGAAGGTAAGACGGTCCCTCTATCCTTTCGATTGGATTTTCCTTGCACCAAAAACATCATTGATTATGAAGCTCTCATTGTTGGCTTGCATGTCATGGTTGCACTTAAGATAAAACATCTTTGAATACTAGGTGATTCTAATCTTATTGTGAATCAGGTTACATGAACCTACTAAGCCAAACGAGATAAGTTGTCCCGATATCAAGACCTTTCTTTTTCCTTACTTAATTGGTTCTCTTCCTTCACGATAGACAACATACCTAGAAGGGAGAATAGACATGTCAATGCCATGGCAAGCATTGCTTACTTGGTACCTTTGAGGGAGGATACAAAAGAATACAACTTTTTGGTTCAAGTCCTACGAACCCAAGTGGTTCCCGATTAACCTGAATCTGAAGCCTCTATGTGTTCTCACGTAGACTCAGGAGAATGGTTCTCTAGTATCTATAGCTACATAAAGAAGGGAAACTTCCTCGATGATGCAACAAAGAATGATCATACTCATATACAAAATCTTTCAGCATGTTACGTTATTTTTTCTGATGTTCTCTATTGAAATTCTTATAATGGCGTACTTTTGCGATGCGTCACTAAAGCGGAAATACCCCTCGCCCATAAAGAAGCCCATTCAGGATCTAGGGGTGGACACTTTGGAGGTAAATCCCTAGTAAGTAAATTGATACACATGGGGTACGATTGGAAAAAAATGGAACAAGATTCCTTTGATTTTGTTAAAAGTACCTTCAATACCAACAACACAGTCATCTTATTCACACACTTGTGCAAGAGTTACAAAACCAGACCTCTCCTTGGCCATTCACAAAATAGGGGTTGGATCTTATTGGAAAGATATCATCTCTTTCTTCTAAGGTACAAACTTTTATCATTACCGCTACAGATTACTTCATGAAATGGGTCAAATATATTCCACTCTGATCCACAAACGCCAAAGCTATCTGTAGCTTTCTTTTGAACAACATTATTTCTCATTTTTAAGTGCCTACTATAGTTATCTTTGACAATGGTACACCATTCAAGAAAAATGAAGTAAAGAAATTCTTAGAGAAATTTCACATTCAACATATATTTTCTACACTATACTATCCAAAATCTAATGGTCAAGCATAAGCATCTAACAAGACTCTTGAGCTTATTCTTCATAAAATAGTTATAAACATGGTAAGGATTGGCATATTCAGTTAACGTATGCTTTGTGGGCTTATCGCATGAGTTTTTGTATGGCGACGGGAACAACACCTTAAACCTCGTGTATTGTGCTGAAGCTATCATGCCTTTCGAGCTAGAAATTTTATCCCTACGGGTTTCCCTTTAAAGGGTTAATTGATGATAAAAATTATCGAGATAATCATTTGCATTAGCTAGAGATGCTCTCTGAGCACCGATTATAGGCCCTCGATCATCTTAAGGCTTATCAATGATCATTTTTAAAACAATCTAATCAACATGTGCTTCCCAGAACCTTTAAGCTGGGAGACCTGGTTCTATGCGACAATTAGAGAAATGTAAATGTGTTGCCTAATCAGAGGGAAATTTATTCCTAGCTGGTTAGGCCCTTACATTGTTGTCTCTGTGTATGGTTCAGGTGCCTATTAATTATCATCTATGTGGAACACCTCTAAAAAAGCCCGTTAGTGTGATGCATCTTCATCAATACTATGCATAGTGTCAAACATGTCATATGAGTGGTGTTGCCTCTTTAAAGGGGTAGTAGCACTACATATGTTGACATCATTATTTAACACATTATGAAAATTTCTTGTATGACCATGTGTGTGTGTGCAATATACATACATGTGTCTTTCTATGCTATGTATCCATGTGTAGACATTCAAATTATCCTGATTGATATCATGCACCAGATCCTGATTTACTAATATTAGTTTTCCCTAAATCACTTCTTTACTAACCAATTAATTAAATAATCCTTATTTAATTAATTCTTCATAATTCCTCTTTTACTTAAATAAATCATTTTATTTTATTAAATCATTATCTTCTTTTAATTAAATAAATCATTTTATTTTATTAATCCTAATGTTCCTCTTTTAATTGAATAAATCATTTTATTTGGTTAAATCATATTTCTTCTTTTGATTAAATAAATCGATCTTATTTGATTAAATCTAGCACCATCCCTTTTAATTAAATATATCAAACTTTATTTAATTATATCTAATGTCCATTATTCCTTAGATTTGATTTATAAAAGTCACAAAATCTAAGTCAAATGTCAAATCAACTAATATCCATCTAAGTTAATTAAATCCTAATTAACTCTAACTCTAATCCATCAAATCCTCTATATTTTGCAACTTGCACATGTAAATCAATTTAATTGATTTATAAATTCTTCTATTTTCATTCAAAAGGGCATCTCATTGGAATATTCCTCTAATTTGAAATCTCCCTCCCAAAAGTACTTGTCCTCCAACATGGCATTTAAGTCTTTTACAAGTCATTTCTTGAGCCAAGTGGCATTGACTCCTCTTTCACATCTTCCTCCACAAGCCATCTTTCAAAATTCAAATTTCCACCTAATTGCATTTATTTGCACATTGATTAAAATGTTCTCCACCTCTCTTCAATAGCATGTTGACAAGTGGCACATTGTTATTGGTTCACCTTTAATCCCACATCCTTCATGTTTCTCATTCCTCCATCCTTCTTTCCTATAAATGGAGAGCTCCTTTATTGATTTTGGATCCACAACTTTATGCAAGATTCTTATGTACAGATTTGAGCAAGTTTATCCACCATTTTCATCAATCTTAGCTAAGTTATTGATAAATTTCAATCAAGGAGCACATAATAATCATCAAGTTCACCAAATCCTTGCAAGGAATTGGGAAAGGGATTCTTTCCACATCAAGGAAGCACCAATTCCCCACGGGATGCTGGTTTGAATGTTTTGAACAATATTTAGTAGCTTTCATTTGATTTTATATCTTGTTTTCTTGTTCATTATATTTGAATGAATTACATGGGGAATGTTTGTTATAGATTTTTTTATTGACTAACATTGGTTTTTTGGATCATGTTGGAGTAGGTATAGACCAAGCATTCACATTTTTGTGCCCACTATGGGGATGAGCCCCGTTTTTAGTATTTTTTGTAGGTTTCATCAACAGATCCATTCACGAATTCTGATATAGTGCATCCACTGTCCCTTTTAGCACATTTGACCCATGTTTTAGCACATCTGACCTCTATTTTAGCACATCTGACCTCCATTTTAGTGCATTTGGCATCTATTTTAGTTTCAATGCATTTGGCCTCTGTTTCAACGCATCCAACCTTTGTTTTAGTGCATCTAGGCTCTGTTTTAGCGCATCTGGCCTATTATTTAGCGCATCTTCTCTCAATTTTTTTGCTTTTATAGTCAATCTTAAAATGGCCATATTTTAGTCATACAAAGGTATTTTTCAAACCTTTCTTTTTAAATGAGTTATAATTTCATAAGGCATGCAATTTTGTAGGTTTTTATTAACTTTGATAGAGTTAAAATTTTAAAATTTCTACCTAATGTCAAATCACAATGAAACTTGGTCTAAGTTTTAGGGTTTCTATACTTAATCATTTATCTAACCCTCATATTTCTTGTTTCTTGATTTCATCAAACATTTGGAGCTTGGATTGCAGGTTTTAAAGGATCGTGGAGCATGGAAGTGAAAGAAAAATCATTTGATACTCATTGTAATAGTATTTTTAAACACTCATGGGAAAATAAACTATCATATATTTTCCTTTCATGCTAGGACCAACCATAATTATTTTGGGCATAAAATTAACCTACAACTCAAGCTTTGTCAAGTTGGTGAAAATTGAACCTTAGACACTTACTATAATTTTGATTTGGGACTAAAATTGAACAAACAACTTCACACTCAAGTTTTTTGCTTTAAAAAGAACTCACTATTTCTTTTGAGGTCTAAAATGAACATGTGCTTATCTTGTTTTGTAATATTTTTTAGAAACTAATACCATTTAAATGTGTATGCACTTCTCTTGTGCTTCACAATGATCTTGAGAATCAAAAGCATTTTAGTGACATTAGGTTGTCTAAAATATTTTCTCCATATTTTAAATTTGGGTCTTTAAAATTGAACAAAACATGAAAGTGTAAAGAAAAGGCATTGTGTGTGCTCCCACCCGAATGTGTTAGGTGTTCAAACCATAAATTCACTTCATTTATATTTTTTACCTTTAAAGCCTCCCATGGTGGGAGAAATTACTCACCCCAAGGGAACAACTCAAACTAGTAATGAGAAAAATTCCAGGCTACTCCCAATCGGTATACAAATTCGAATGTTGAAAAATATCATCATTATAGGAAATCCTATGGACAAGTAGGTGATACTCTTTATATGAGTTGATATTGCCTCTCATGTGGTATTTTGAAGGGGTGCCTTGATTATGAACCAATTTGTGTAGAATCCAAAATCCCTATCTATTTGTTGGTGTCAGGAGGTCACACCTCTGAAGCCGTCCCACATACTTGTGATTCTAAGTAGAGATGAAGATTTTGTCATGGGAGATTCATTAGAACTCAAAGCTTGGATGACCCGAGAAGTGTGTGTTGAGAAAGGGGGAGCTAGTGTAGTCAAGCTTCTAATCATCTACTTTGAATAAGCGTAGCTGGAGAAATCCAAGTGGGAATCTAAAAAATATTTCCTTTTCTATCGTAGGATTGTGCACTATCTTGAATCAAAAAAGAAATTCTGGATGTAAAACATTGAAAAAAAAACCTCAACACATCATTTGAATTTCCATACCCTTTGGGAAGAATACATACCCTTGAAAATTCCACATGTTACTACTTGTCCCTAGGGGTTCTTATCCCTAGAAGGCTTCTAAACATTTGGACCCATATCTCAATTTGTTCTCTCCAAAGTCAACATTAGGGAACTATTACCTTGATTATTCTGATTTTTACATAATGGACCTTGTGGAATGAAAAGGAATTGAGGCATAGACATTCAATTTGAAACTTAAGAAAGACAATGGATGTGGTAAAATAAATTCATTAATCAAGATGAAATCAATTGAACCCCACACATGTGCTTGTTTATCTTTTGTCTTAGGGTATTTTAAGCAAACATTGATCTTTTGGTTTGAAGTACTCTTATGGAAAAGAATGTTCTTCAAAACCTTGGACTTGTAAACAAGTTCCTCTTAGATTCATTTAGGATAAAAAAAACCAATCATTTCATCCATTTCAAACATCAATCATATCCCATTTCACAAACAACCTTTGGAACTTTGGAAAAATCATTCATATTAGACTTTTGGTAATCCTTAAAATCAAAATAAAAAAAATCATCGTGTTTGACTAAGTGTGTGTGGATGAATCCTTCTTCATACACTTAGTTATATTATTACCTTATGGAAAATTTTATTCCAAGATAACTTCCAACATCTTGGAGTTTATGAGTTCATTATCCAAAATCCAAATCAAATCCAAAATAAAAAAATCCAAAAGTCCTAAAGTCTAGTATTCCTCCAAAATTCCTAAAAGTTCAAACACCCATATCAGTCACTCCTTTCATCCTTCATCCCATCATTGGTCCTAAATCCCTTAGAGGTCAACAAGGTCAAAACACAAGAAAAAATGGAATATAAACTTGATCAACCAAAATATCAAAGCCTTACAATGTTGGTTGATTATCAAAACTCACATTTATACAATCCATACATGGGATCATTATCTCCTCCAAACCTCAATGATACAAAAAATGTGAGTTTTCCCAATCTGAATTTTGGACCACCTTTCTATATGATAGATTTAAATCAAATCAAAACGAAAAAGTTCTATCAACCAAACAATCAATGCATGAGTCTTATTCAAAACAACATTATCCCACCAAATCCATACATGCCAAATATGACTATACCAAATACAAATCTACCAAACATGAACATATCAAATCCACACTTGGTGAAATTTGGGATAGATATGTTTGTGAATTAAACCAATGTTGTTCAAAATCCAAGAAATATGTTAATGACTCCCAGTATTGATCCAAGTCAAGGTAACACCATGCAAAATCAAAGTTACCTAAATCAAGGCAATATGTTTCCAAACCAAAACAATGTTCAAAGTCGACCTATAATGCTAAATCTAAACATCACACCAAATAAAAACATTGTCCATAATCAATTTGTTCATGATCCCATGCAAACACCACAAGGATACATTCCAAATATGCTTGATCAACAACTAAATCAACTATATAAAATGTGTCAAGATCAAAATCAAGGACAAATTTTGAGAGATCAAACTGATATACTTATAAAATTCATTGGTTCATGTTACCAAGTGACAAATCTACCCCAAAATCAATATACTCTTCCATTGGTTGAACCATGTCATCAAAGCATTGATTTGTGTCCACAACCACATCAAAAACAATATATCCAATGTCAAGAGGTTTGAAATCAAGATCAACAACATCAACAGCAAAACCAATCACCCCATCTCGAAGATCAGTCATCGCATCTCCAAGATCAATCACAATTATCCATAAATGAGAACCTTGAAGATATTTCTACCTCATCTAATGATCAAATCAACATATATCAAGAGTCACTTTTTAATCATGATAAAAATTCAGCAACAGTACCCAACAATGATCCAATTTAATAAATGTTAACGCCAATTGATCCTATGGTTTAAAACGTTGACAATCTCTTCACTATAATTGTTGAAAACAATGATCAAGATCTATCCATCAATGATAACCTTGAATATGTTTCCACCTCATCCAACGATCAATTCAACATACATCAAGAGCCACTTTTTAGTCATGATCAAAACCCCTCAAACAACGATCTATTTCAAGAAGTTCTAACATTATTTGATCCTATTAAAATAATCCTAAATCCATCCACCAATGATCATATTGACAATGCATCTACATCACCTAATGAGTTAGATGACATATCTCAAGAATTTATTCCAAAACATGATCAACATCTATCACCAAAGTCTAGTAATGGTCCTTTCCAAGACATATTGACATGCTTTGAAGTCATGGTTATAGATATTGAAGGAATCCTCAACTCAAAATTTGATCCAAGTCCACTCAAAGACCAAAAGGATATTAAACAACTACCCATGCCTAGTGAAGAGGTCCAAGAACCCTTTGTAAGCAATCCATCCTTTGAAATTGACCCATGCCAATAATTTGATCCAAATTATGTCGAAAGCAATTCCAACATTAATCAAGATCAAAAATTTATATCTCCACAATACTACAATGATCTAATGGACACTCTCCTATCTATACAAGATTTCACAAATGATAATCATATCCATATAGCACATACTCCTCCATCTACCCATGAGATTATTTCTTTGGATGGACATGTGGATGATCTTCATTAAAAAAAAGAGTATCATACTCTTGATATCATTACAAAGGAACGAGAGTCTCCTACTACATTTGTACACCTGATCGAGATATAGAAAAATCTAGAGACATATCATAAAGGGGTCATGAAGAAGGCTTCTACAGAAGTTGTGAATCAGAAACATCCCATGAAGACATATAGAAAATGAATCATGAGGAAGACTTTCACGTGGATAGTGGATAATAAACACCTCTTGAAGAAGCATTAAAATATGATATTTCACAAGATCAAGCCAAAGATATCAATCACGAATTTAGCCCACATATGGATGATCCTATCACTTATGAACTTGGATTATTTAATTTTTTTAGGGCAAGCTATCTTATCAATGAAGAAGTTGTGACCTTTGAAGATCCACAATAGAGAAAAGAAGGGTTAGAACCTTTTTTCCAAGGTAAATCATATCCTATTGCAAATAATTTTTTTGAATACATGAATTATCAAGGAAAAGGTTTAGGTATACATGAACAAGGTATCCTAGAACCAGTGCATATTATTAGCAATCCTAAGTATCAAGGTATTGGTTATTCAAAAATTAAGGGATCTAAGCATATCAGTGATACCTCTATAAAACTGGGGGAAACTTCGTTTCAAGAAAACGTCAACATAGAGAGCATGAAGAATCCTTATGATGAAACCAATGCCAATACTAAAACCCACCACATCATGAATATTCATCCACCCATCACCCCATCTATGAATTGGGACCAACATCAAAAGAAATATTTGAATCAAAGCACAAATAACGTCATGAAAGAAAAAGTAGTGAAGCATGAAGAAAAAATAAAATACTCATGGATACCAAAGAATACAAAGAAAGATTATACCTATCAAAATCCATTAGTCAAAGAAACTATAGGGAAAATTATCCATCAAAGATGTCCACAAAGGCACAAGAAGGCTTCCCAAGTGACATACAGTCTATCAAGAAATTGGTCCTAACTCCATGCACACTTTCGTATCCACCCATCATTTCTTATCTTACCAAGTTTGAAGAGTCAAAGGTTCCAAACTATCAACCAATCCATCTTGTATTCCTAAACATACAACACCATCCCCACCTCCATGCATGATATCCAAGTCTCACATTGACCATGTATTGGCAACAACCCTTCATCATAAGGATTTAGAAGGCATTCTATTGCAATGTGCACACAAATACAAAGTTAACCTTGCTATCAACAAAGGAGAAAATAATTCTCAAAAGTTGCATTCAAGTGCAGATATTTTAGTGAAGCAACTTCTTCAAGTAGGATATCGATGGGACATTATGATAGAAGCATCAATGTCAACAATACCTAGTGGTTCAACAAGAACTTAAAATATTTCACAAAAAAACAAATAAATCAAAAAATCATGAAAATATTAAAGATAAAAATTGTCCTCCAGAAAAAGCCACTATGGTGGCACTTTGGGTAGGTACCATTATGAAAATATGGCAAACAAACATCATATGTAGAATTGATCATCTACGTGCGCCAGTTTAGCTGGAAGCATCTCATCCCATGCATAATAAATCCATCATTCCATCCATCTCACCCATACTAAATCCAGTCATCCATGAACCATTTATCTAATTCATTTTCATCCATCTTCATCCATCTTCCAAATTATCTTGATCTTGAAAATTTTTGGTGCACACTTTACACTTGCTTATGGTAGACATCTTGACATGGGTCATTTTTATTGATCCTATCCTACACAATATTATCTAATCCATAAAGAATTATCCAAATGAGCATCCTCTATTCAAAAACCTTATCACAAGATAATCCTTGGCATCCTTTGCATGCTTACCATATCCATCCATCCATCCATCTATCCAAAAATCCACTCACGACCTTTCAAACTTTGCTAGACATTGGGGATAGATATTTACATCTTGCTTTAGGAATAAATCCTGATCTATATCATCCAACTTTTGTGGTGATCAGAACATTGGAAAACATGAAATCAAATTGGTCAAATCATTTGTGAGAGAAAAATCCAAATCACTAGCCCATGGCATATTTTGATGAGAAGATGTTCCTTATCAATATTTATCTTTTATTGAACATCAATCCAAACAATCAATATCAGTCACATCTAATGTGTGCTTCAACATCACATCAAACCATTCAAAAAAAAAAAAATTCCAAATAGACCTTCAAAATCTTGATCAATCAAATCCAATCAATCCATCATCATCTTAGGATATCCTTCCCAATCCTTGTGTTTCTTAACACTATCCTTGAATTTTTGTGTATCCTCAATAATGTTATCATCATCAATCCATCAATCAAATCAATCAATCCTAGCTTGATTTTCAACAAAATCCAAAAGCAAGTCACTGATATCATCAAACATATCCAGATCAAATCATCAAAATCATGCTAAAATCCAAAACATCCAAAACATGTCAAAATCCAAAAACAAGTCACAAAGTCAGAAAAAGTGAAAAATGGTATCCAAACTACACCATCTCTAAGCTTAAATGTAGGTAAGGCTAATCCTTGACCAGCCCCCCATACACAAAATCCAAAAAAATTCATAAAACACAAAAACATTGGAAAATTTGAAAATCAAAACATTTGTAAAACATCTCGAAAAAACCCAAAAACAACCTCATAACATTTCAAAAACATCCAAATATTTAAAAAATCCATCTGTCCCATTTCACTTTCACCTGCAATAATCTCATCCATAATAAATCAATCATCACCTTCATCCTTTGGCAAAACAAATAAAAACAACCATAATAATCAGCAAAAGAAAACTTCAAACGCAAAATGAAAATTGAAACAACAAAATTTTAAATGCAAAATCAAACTCTTGATCATTCATAAACATGTCAATCAACCTTATATCAACAGCGTTTCAAACAACCTATCAACTTGTCACCATCCACTAACATGTCCTAGGATGCATCCTTCCTACAATGGGCATTATCTTTGGCAAATCACGTTGGATACTTATCCTAAACAAAACACATCCCCTTGGCTAGAGGTATGAAGAACATTGGCTTGCTTTTTCACTTGATATATTCTTTGATTTATCTTATTGTGCTCATTCCAATGACCTCTTGATGATGTCTAATCTAAATTATTTAGAGAGAAAGGAATGGGGCATTGATCATTATCTTTCATTTGTTGTGCTTGTTGGATGTTCTTGTAATATAACCTTAGTGAATACTTGCTTTGTTAGGTATGTATGGAGGATGTTATGAATATCTTGTTGACTATTACATTGTAAGGTTATTCCTTTCTATGTTTTGGTCTGAGATGTTTGAAAAATTTAAAGTACATCCTAGTGAGGTTTCCATATGTCAGGTGTGAACAAGAATACTCATATCTGTTTATCAAGTCAAATTCCATCACACTATATACCCATCATCCTAGTTATCTATACCTTGATGCATCCTATCTATGTGTTTTATCAAACATAAAGAAATTTTTCCCTTTCATGTCCCAATCCCTGATAAGAAAATCATCATCATTCATCATCATATCTAATAATGTCTTAATTCTTCATAGACTTGTTGGACTAATGCATCTTTTAGGAATCAAGGGTTAATCCATCCATATTATTCTTCTTATTCTTCTATCTTTACTACCATTTCTATCCAAATTTGTGTGATATCTCAAAATATCCATGAGGCTACCCATGGCCGATGACTATCTATACATCATCAAAAATGTCTATGTCAAATATCTAATCTTTCTAAAGAATTATCTTCCATCCTCTCATCAGTAGAAACACTCCTCTCACATTTTATCGTGATCTCGATCAAAAAATTAGAATTTCCACTCGATCTCTCGAGGAGGTAGTATACCAGCATAATTCTTCTCATTGGGACAGGAGTGGGTTATCTGAAACAATCTGATTTTTTTTTAATTTTGATCTCGGCAAGGTTATTATTTGAACCAATGCAGCAGGAACATTGCTTCGGAAAAATGTATACGTTCAAATTATCCTAATTGATATCATGCACCTAATCCTAATTTACTAACATCAGTTCTCCCTGAATCACTTCTTTACTAACTTGTTAATTAAATAATCCTTATTTAATTAATTCATCATAATTCCTCTTTTAATTAAATAGATCATTTTATTTAATTAAATCATTATCTTCTTTCAATTAAATAAATCATTTTATTTAATTAATCCTAATGTTCCTCTTTTAATTAAACAAATCATTTTATTTGGTTAAATCATATTTCCTCTTTTGATTAAATAAATCACCCTTATTTGATTAAATCTAACATCATCCCTTTTAAAAAAATAAATCAAACTTTATTTAATTAAATCTAAAGTCCATTATTCCTCTCATTTGATTTAAAAAAAATCCAAAAATCTAAGTCAAAAGTCAAATCAACTAATCTCCATCTAGGTTAATTAAATCCTAATTAACTCTAACTCTAATCCATCAAATCCTCTAGATTTTGCAACTTGCACATGTAAATCAATTTAATTGATTTATAAATTCTTCTATTTTCACTCAAAAGGGCATCTCATTGGAATATTCCTCCAATTTGAAATCTCCCTCCCAAAAGGACCCATCCTCCAACATGGCATTTAAGTCTTCTACAAGTATTTTTTCTTGAGCCAAGTGGCATTAACTCCTCTTTCACATCTTCCTCAACAAGCCATCTTTCAAAATTCAAATTTCCACCTGATTGCATTTATTTGCACATTGATCAAAATGTGCTCCACATCTGTTCGATAACATGTTGACAAGTGGCACATTGTTATTTTCTCATCTTTAATCCTACATCCTTCATTTTTCTCATTTCTCCATCCTTCTTTCCTATAAATGGAGAGCTCCTCTATTGATTTTGGATCCACAACTTTATACAAGATTACTATGTAAAAATTTGAGCAAGTTCATCCACCATTTTCATCCAAGTTTTCATATTGTGAACCCCTAAACTTGCAATTGCACAAGAACAACAAACAAATCAATGTGTTGGATCAAATGCAAACAAAAATGAAGGATTCCCCATGAAATCCATCTACTAAAATTTAAACTAGGAATATGATGAAGAAAATACAAAAAAAAAAGCATGTAAATCCTAATTAAGTGAGTAAAATTGTGATCCCATGGGGGAATTGGTGTCAATTGAATGTTGAAATTGGCCCTTTCCCAACTCCTAATTTTCAATGTCGAAGTTATAGATTGATCAAATCTCCATGATGAGATTTGAGCATAACCTAGCTATGAAAATGATGAAATATGTGAATGATGGAATGAAGTGCACAAAATTAGATCTCCATGTCAAGAGAAAAACTTTGCATGAATTGTGGATGATGAATCAGGGGAGAAGTCTTCAATTTATAGATTTGAATTTGGAAGAGATGGCAAGATTTGAGCAATGTGGGACTAACTTTCACCTAATGGTTAAATGCCACTTGTCACCATGTGAATGGTTGATGGTTGTGTACACTTTGGCCAAAGTGCCAATAAATACAATTAGGTGGAATTTGAATTTGAAGAAATGACATGTGAGAGGGAAAAAGGAATGAAATAAATGCCACTTGGCTCAATGCACAAGGACATGTAAGAGGAGTGAATGTCTTGTTGGATGTACAAGTCCACTTGGAATTTTCGAATTCAAACTTGAGGGAATATTCCCTTTTGATGCCATGTGAGGGAAAATAGAGATTTAATAAATGAATTAAATCTATTTTCATGTGCAACTTGCATTCTCTAGAGGATTTTAGTGATAGGGATTAACTTAATCAAGAATTTGATTAATTTAATGAGGGATTAAATGATTTGACAATTTTGACTTAAATTGATGAATTGATTTAAATCGGAATTGAGAGGAAATGATTAATTAAATAAATGATTCTAATTTATTTAACTAAGTGAGATAATGTTAGATTAAATCAAATAAGGTTTAATTTATTTAATTTAAGGAGAGGACTTTCGAAACTTTAATTAAATAAAATGATTTATTTAATTAAACATAAATATAAGGTTAATTAAATTAAATTGATTAATTTAATAAATGGAGGAGAAAGACTTAATGAAATAAATAATGATTTATTAAATTAAGAGACAAAACCTAATGAAATGTTGAGAGTATGATTTAAGAGGAAATGTTGTTAGTAATCAAAATCAAGTATGCTGGACCAAACTTGTACATTTTCCATGTCTACACATAGCTTTCATCAATCTTAGCTAGGTTATTGACAAATTTCAATCAAGGAGTACACAATCATCATCAAGTTCACCAAATCATTGCAAGGAATTGGGAAAGGGATTCTTTGCACATCAAATTAGCACCAATTCCCCCATGGGATGCTGGTTTGAATGTTTTGAACATGATTTGGTAGCTTTCATTTGATTTTCTATATTGTTTTCTTATTCATTGTATTTGAATGAATTGCATGGGGAATGTTTGTTATAGATTTGTTTGTTGACTAACATTGGTTTTTTGGATCATGTTGGGGCAGGTCTAGACCAAGCATTCATACCATGCATCACATTAATATTTTATGGAAAATTAGATCATCATTGTATTTAATTAACATGCAACCATGTGAGTTCAGTAAATCATATTAACATCTAATGTAAACATACATCCATATAATCATATAAAATCCATAGCATCAACAAACATCAAAGTAAAGAAACATACAAATCAAAATACACAATGCCATGTTGTTGAAACTAGTGTGTATTTATGAATGTGTGTATCAAATTTAATGTACATGTATTGGGGAACTACTGCAAAAATGAGTGGCTACTGAATATATGTCTATAAAAATGATCTACAAAAAAGAGATATATGTATCATTGCAAAACTGATATACAAAATGAGGAGACCCTATGGATGTGGCACATGGATCTCAGAGCCATCTAGCTCTGGCTGCTACTGTTGTGGTATGGGGAGAGGCTACATAGTGGTCACGGACCTAGATTGATGGGAGCGTGATACAGACAAAGCTACCCACATCTCCCTGATCTCTCCCTGCAAGGAGAATATAGTCATCCATGCTAGTACAAAATCCTATTGTAGTTGTTAAGAATCTACTAGGATCACGACTATCGGCTTCCTATTGAGGTCATCAAGGTGACTCTGAAGGGTGTCACGTGCCTGCTTGGCGGCATCAACCCTCATCACTACTATGTATCACTCTACTATTGTCATTCACAGCTCCCCTGAAAATTGGTCATCCTTCCCATAGGTGGTGGTTACCTTCAGAGTCAGTTGTACAATATCTACTCCCCGCTCTTCGTATGAGGTCCTCAAACACCCTACTAGCTCAAAAATGTGGGCATGTCACCTCATAGATGTTAGTCGATAAGCCTCAAGAAACTTCCCTTGAACAAGAATGTCAGAGGCCACCTATGATATGCATGGAGCCATCATCCCACTCCATCCCTATGCATCCTCTACAACCACAAAGAAAAGGATAAAATCAATATCACATAGCATAGCTGCATATAATCATAAATAGAAAAACTAAAACTACTGAAGTATAAACAACATGCTCTGAATACCTGGGTCCTCGGGCTGCCATGTGGAATCAAGGTGAGGAGTGACATTAGGACCCATGCCACCAACATCGATGGACACTCCCAGTGCCACCAAGGTTTCCGCTATTGCAACAGTAGGTGGTTGTGGAACCAAAAAGATAGGTGTAGCTTGTGGGAGTTCTGACCTCCTCTACCACTTCAAACTCTATAGTAATTCCTCCTCCTCCTACGATCTCTCCTCCTCCTCACTAGCCTGCTATCATCCCCTCCATCTATCTTATGGAGGTGGAGGTGGCACATACCCCTATGGGCATGAATCCCCTTTGAGGGCATCCTCACCAAATATCAAAAATTGATGGTGCCTATCCCACTACCCTCTGAAGTCCACAACAACCCCAAAATTATATGTTGCCACCATAGGAGGCAGATCATGATTAGACTCATCATCATATAAGGGAACAAAATTGTTGATGGTGGGGTGGGAGCGATCCCTGGGTCTAGCTATGCTCTTGTAAGCTCTAGTATATGTTTTCGCATGCCTCGAATCCAATAGTATGGTATGATGATATAATCAAGGTGACCCACAAGAAAGTGGTCCTGTTGTAGGTTCCTCAGGTTCCTTCCATCATCCATCCACCTAAAGTAATAGTGGGGTCGCCACCTCACCCCCTCAAGTGTAAGTGTGTCAAATTGTAACTTCCAAAATTGTAAGTCTTAGTGCCTCCACTGCCCTATCATATCATACCAGTGGACCATGGGGACATGATATGGCTATCATCGGGGAAAACTGATTGGCCTTGTGCACATTATGTGGGAAAAATCCCACACCTACAAAAGTGTGCGCACAGTAAGACTACAATACTCATAATGGACGTACCGACCTAGCTCCTAATATAGGTGCACTAGCATACTACACCCCCAATAAAAAAATGTCCTATACTCTACCATCTCCCTAATGGTGTGGATGATGCCCCCATGTAGTTGAGAGCCTCACCCATATATTATGATCTAAAATGTAATGGTCACAAACATAGCTCGAAATAATAGTGGTGCAGTGGTATGTGCCTGCTCATACCAGTGTGTGTAAATATGACCCATTCCATCACTATCCTCTCTCTGTCCCGAGCAGTAAAGGACCCCCTTCGTCGACTCCCATGTTGATCAAGTGTCATCAATGGCTACCCATCCTTTTTAGATAGGAAGTCTGAGGATATTATATACATCCTCCAGTGTGATTGTCATCTATCCATTCAGCAACTAGAAAGATGATGTGGTGGAATCCCACTGCTCCATCATCGTTCTAAGCATCCTCTCATGATATCGCACCTCTGAAATGGTTAATACATGCCAAAGATCAACCTGATCCAGATGTGTGACCTCCTCAATGCTAAGGTCGTCCCTTTGCTCACAAAATAGTCAGTAAGCTCACCCGATTGGATGCTCATGAGTCTCAAGATAGTCCTATAAAAAATGGGGAAATTTTTAAGTCAAAACATAGAATCTTAGTTTGAAAACATTTTTTTTACTAAAACTTGTGTACATTGCACATACATTTGCATGTTGTGCATGTCTCCTTATGCTCCATTAATGCCTCGAGGATGCTAGTGGATCCTTGGGATGCCAGCACATAATCAAGACTATTGCACGAAACCTAGACGATGATGATCATTTTTTATGAAAGCACCCAAAATGGATGCTTGCGTAGGTCCATGAGGATTTGCTAAAAACATACTTAAATTCATGAAAAATGAGGTTTAGGGGCCTACCTGGTCAACCTCGTGACCCTCAGAAATGTCATCCCTCAGCTACTCCAATTTAGGTGCCTCATATTCCCTCTTGTTTGACATTTTGATAACTTTTCTCTCACAAAATTCAACAATTTGCTTGCAGTAAATAGTGAAAATGCGCTTTCTAGGGGCCCACTTAGGTATATATAGGCCCCTTGGGGCCCATTTTCTTGGAGTTTTTGGCTCCCTTGTTTAATCTAAATTTACCCCACCTAGCTAGGGGAAAACTTAGGAGGGGCAATACAGACACCTCTTGATCATATTTTTCTTTCGAATCAATGAATTTTTTTTTATCATTCTTCTCACCATTGTAGCTTCTTTTTGTAGACATCTAAACATGAGTTAGGCCTACAAGCAATATTTTACCACCTTTCATCCTAGCATAATTATAACATTTTAATTATGTTTCTAACCCACATTCAACTATTAAATAAATAATTCATAATTATTTAATTAATTCATAATCTCTCATTCTTCATAATTATTAAATAAATAAATCTTATTTATTTATTTTAATATGTCACTAATTGTCAAAATCTTCTAATAATTAAATAAATTCATCAATTTATTTAATTAATCCTTATCATTAAAGTCATCCTGATTATTAAATTAATATATTTTAAATATATTTATTTAATTCGTAAATCCTCTCTTAATTAAATAAATTCATTTATTTATTTAATTAAGTAATTATCTCTTCTAAATTAAATAATTATTATTAATTATTTAATTGCCTTTTGTGACATTTCCCTATTTTTAAATAAAACAATTTATTTAAAAATGACTTCACATAGTTAACTGATTCTTCATTTAGTAATTGATTTCAAAAACCAATTACTCATTATCTCACAAATATTTATTTTGAATTAATTTAATTCAAAAGGGAAATATTATTCTACAAATCAAGTAATTTCTAAAATTACTGATTTTCTAAAATCTTATCCTCTTGTCTTCTGATTTTTACTAATTTCATCTCAACTGTCACATTCAGTCTTGATTTTATTAATTTAATTTAATCTTATTCACACATATGGGTATTTTTCCCTAACCCTAAATGAGAGTTGTCTTATTGAATCTTGACCTTTGATTCTAGGGAATTCTTCAAATCTCTCATCTTGTTCGTCCGTTCAAGATTGCATTTTCTATAAAATGACAATCTTGATCTAATTTTCGGGATGGATAGTTTACTTAATTTATTTTTATTATTGGCATTCACATATCACATATGCATAATATTACTATTTGCATAATAGGATTAAATTTCTATTTGGATATTAGTTTATTTAAAAATCCTTCAAAGGCATTTGCTAAGGCTAGGCATTTTAGAGTTTTGCTCACAAAGCTAAGGGCATTTCATTTTTCATAATAGCAAGCTTGAGGAGGTACAATGGAAGTAGTCATGGAGGAGACAAATGGGTGAGGTTGTTCTAGCCTCATTCCTTTTCTTTCATATTCTACTTTGCATTCCATTGAATGATTATTTATAGTGCATGCATGTTCTAATTTAGATCTGTCTTGCAAGATTTATATTTTATATCATTACACTTTCGATTTTTGAAGTTGACCTAAAATCTGAGATTTGTAGGTTAAGGTTTTGCGTGATTTTTCATAACTTCTTTGACACTGCTTGTTGATCTCAGTTGTTGGGGGCACCTTTAGTACTGGCTAGCTCGACCTTGATGGCCTCTAAGGCCCCTTTTCTTGGCGCGTAAATCTGTAAAATTTAAATTTGGGATGAAAATTTTCTTCTCTACTTTAGTGTGGCTATTTTTTCCCAAAATCGAGCCCACTAAAGTGGGGGAAAAACGTACTGTCACAAAATTGCATCTAGGGGCAATTCCACATTTTTTCACTTTTTCCTAGCATTTATGACACTTAGAGAATTAATGAAAAAAATCCCATAGGTCATTAATTCTCTAAGGTTTCATAAATGCTAGGAAAAAGTGCAAAAATGTGGAATTGCCCCTAGGTGCAATTCTATGACATTACGCTTTTCCCCCACTTTAGTGTGGCCAATTTTTCCCAAAATCGAGCCCACTAAAGTGGGGGAAAAACGTAATGTCACAAAATTGCACCTAGGGGCAATTCCACATTTTTGCACTTTTTCCTAGCATTTATGACACCTTAGAGAATTAATGAAAAAATTCCCATAGGTCAGAAATTCACAATTCTAACTCCATATGGACCAATGGCAGAGCAATAGAAGCCTAACAACATGTTTCTCAAAAATCTAGTCCTTCGATGCTTGTGCACAGACATCTGCGTGGTGCGCTAGTGTCCCGGTAGTGTTTTGAGTTTGAAATGTAGAATCTTGAATCTTAACTCTCCTCAAACATGTCCTAGCAGTCAAAATTTGTATGTAACGACTCTTTTCCACCCTTGCATGCAACAAAAATTCCCCTTTGGCTCTCATTTGGTGGTTAAAGCCATTCAATCAAGATTTCTCTACAATTTCACTATGAAGTTCTCTTCATTCTTCATAGCATCACTTTCACAAGTGAAGCCATGCCAAAATGAGGTCCTTCTAGTAGTTGCAGCTCTCAAGCAAGTTCTCAATGGTGCGTTTGTGCACTTTGGAGAGGGTCTAGGCCTATGGGTAATGATATCTATCTCTCCTTTTCTAATTTTTGTCTACTTGTTTATTTTCTACTTAGTGGTGCGGGTTCTACTCCTGAAGTGGGTTTTTCTTACACCACACGCATTGTCCTTTTTGTTTACACTCCTTTCCAACTTGGTTGTCCATGGAGGTGGGAACACTAAAATGAGGGTCTAACTAAGGAAAACCCCTATATAGCCCCAACCATTTCCCCTCATTCTTCTATGTGTAGGTTGCAAAGTGAACCTTGGAGCGAAGACTCAAACGTCTAGTTAAAGGTAAAGTTTTCTCCAAGTTCTCCTTGTACTTTATTCTAATGTTCTTCTTTCTATTTGGCTATCTAGATCAATATATCTTAGGCCCAAGTTAAGAAGTGAAATTTTATTCTGGCCGCTTAAGCTCTTGATCTTTCTGTGTCTTAGGACGCTAGCATGCTCTTTGGACAACAGTGCATCGTAGAGGATTCCTGAATCTACACTATCATCCTTTGGCTGAGAGCTCCTCCATCTAAGGTATAAATCTAGAAGTTTCACTCTCTCGGTATTTGAAGTTTTCTATAAAAGCTAATGTATACCTATTTCCTTCACAATTCTTTCATGCAGAGGTGGATAAGGGTACTTTGTTCCTTGGTGATCTCTTGAGAACAAAGAGACCTATGTGTAGTGAATCCCTCTTATCTCACACTAACATTGTGTGCCCAAAAATGAAAAGTAATTTTATCCAACTTATGCAAAGTTTCAAGAATGTAAACATTGTGTACTCAAAATTGAAAATTACTTTTATCCAACTTATGCAAAGCTTCAAGAATATAAATAATGTGTATCCAAAAATGAAAAGTACTTTTATCCAACACATGCAAAGTTTCAAGAATGTAAACATTGCATATCCAAAAATGAAAAGTACTTTTATCCAAATTATGTAATGCTTCAGGAATGCAAATATTTTCCCTATACATCTGATAACTTTCACTACTGAAATGATTTTGGAATGATTTGAAATGGCTACACTAAATGGATGATTTAAACACAATGCATAAAACATAAATTCTTGAACATTTTCAGACTAAAATAGTGGGTTGCTAGAAAATCTAGGAAGTACAGAAAACCACAAAAAAGCTCAAAAAGTTAGTTTTTATAGGCCTTGAAGGACTCATTTTTCCATGGGAAAATAAGTCTCGATGCAAGGTTTTTAAAAATGAAAAATGCAATTTCTGAGTTGTTTTGTGTGTTCTCTGTTCTGAGTTGCAAATTAGTACTGACAGTTTCAGAATTCTGGAAAATCAGAGTTGAATGCAAGTGTAAAATGATGTTAAATGACAACCAAAATGACCTATTTTTAAATGTCATTTTTATCCAATTTTGTGATTTAAGTGACTGAAAGTATGCTATTATGTATATACTATGCAAAATCAATTTAACATTATGCAATTTTTGTTGAATTTTCAGATTTCAAATGAATGCAAAATGCATGTTTACACCTAAAATGAAAGGAACTTTATGCCAAATTAAAAAACCCTAAATGCAATGAATTAATTCAAATCCTATTACTCCAAATCAGAAATTAGAATGTTGAAAATATCAAGTTCACCAAAATGAAACATAGAAAAATAGGGTAGGGTTCAAAACACATGGTTTTATACTAAATTTGGAATGTTTCACCAAACTTACTATAAATAGAAAGGGAAAAATCAGGTGTAATGAACCTACCTATTTTTTGATTCATTCAAGAAATGAGATCCACCAAGGTAGAATTAACTTTCAGCCCTTAGGTGAGTCAATTCTATGGAAGATCTGGCAATTTCCTTTATGTGTGTGGATGGGAGGAAAATTTCAAACAACACTTTTGGGAGATGAAAATAGAATAGAAAATAACCTCAAATCTATAACCTAAGGCCGGAGTCATGTAGATGAAGCATAGCTCCAATAGAAACAATCAATTTTGTGCAAACTCGATGAGTGGAGGACACTTAAAACTTACCTCAAAAATGGTTGCAATGTGTCCTAGGACAACTTTTTGAAAAAAATGACTGAACAAGGGTTTTGGGAGAAAGATTAAAAATACCAAAAACAATCATTCATGAAATGTAAAGGTTGGATATGATAGATGAAACATAAGACTAACAAAAGCAGTAAACCTCTAGCAGATCAAAGAACAGGAAAATATTGTGCACCTATTGACAAATGTTGTTTCTGGAAGCTATCTTTGGACTCATTCACCTATAGGTGAATGGCTCTTTGTAGGGCTTTCCAAAATTGATTTCTCTTGTGCATATTTTGCACACACGCCCCACTATTGGCAGGGACCCTCTTTTTAGCTCCCGGCGAGCTTGTTTGCTCCCGTCTCATTTTGCGTGCCCCTCATTTTGCTGTCCTACTTGGTCAACATGCCCTTCAAAGTATCATCTTTTCTTGATAATATTTTTCTCTTAAAATAAAAAAATGGCTAATTCTTGGGTTTTTTGGGCATCGTCCCCCCCCCTCGCTCGCTTAATTCGCATTTTCCTTCATTCTTTGACTTTGGGGATAGATTTCCTATGGATTTTGGATGTTTTTGTGGTGCCTAAGTGAACTAACAAGGTTTTATTAAGTTTGAGGAAGTTTTGAAAATTCCAAAACTATTTTCCTGCAACAACATTCCTATAGCGGCATTCCGGCCTCGTGTTTCCGAAATGTACCAGCGCACCTCCAAATCAAAAATAGACTTCAACCCAGATGCCAAAATGGGGTCTTATCCTACCATGACCTTTCAAATTCCAAATTTACAGCTAGGAAATACCATCCAGAGTAAAGTGCTCCGTCGGTCGTTTCAAAACAACATTCCTACAATGACATTTTAGCCTCATGTTTCTGGAATGTACCAGCACACCTCCAAATCAAAAATGAACTTTGACCCAGATGCTAAAATGGGGTCTTATCCTCCCTTGACCTTTCAAATTCCAAAATTTCAGCCGAGAAATACCATCTGGAGTTCCGTGCTCCATCGGTCGTTTCAAAACAACATTCCTACAGCGACATTCCGGCCTCACGTTTCCGAAATGTACCAGCACACCTCCAAATCAAAAAAGGACTTTAACCCAGATGCTAAAATGGGGTTTATCCTTCCTTGGACATTCAAATTCCAAATTTGCAGCTAGGAAATACCATCCAGAGTTCCGTGCTCCATCGGCCGTTTAAAAACAGCATTCCTAGAGCAACATTCTGGCCTCACGTTTTCGGAATATACAAGCGCACCTCCAAATCAAAAACGGACTTCGACCCAGATGCTAAAATGGGTCTTATCCTCCCTGGAACTTGCAAATTCCAAAATTGCATCTGGAAAATACCATCCGGAGTTTCGTGCTCCGACGATCGTTTCAAAATAGCATTCCTACAAGTGCATTCCAGCCTCACGTTTCCAGACCGTACAAGCGCACCTCCAAATAAAAAAATGGACTTTGACATAGATGCTAAAATGGGGTCTTATCCTCCCTGGAACTTGAAAATTCCAAAATTGCATTCAGGAAATACCATCCGGAGTTCCGTGCTCTGACGACCGTTTCAAAACAGCATTCCTATAGGGGCATTCCGGCCTCACGTTTCTGGATTATACAAGCGCACCTCCAAATCAAAAACGGACTTCGACCCAGATGCTAAAATGGGGTCTTATCCTCCCCTAAACTTTCAAATTCCAAATTTGTAGCCGGGAAATACCATCTAGAGTTCTGTGCTCCGTCGGCCGTTTCAAAACGGCATTCCTATAACAACATTCTGGCTTCGTTTTTTTGGAACGTACCAGTGTACCTCCAAATAAAAAATGGACTTCGACCCAGATGCTAAAATGGGGTCTTATCCTCCCTTGACATTTCAAATTCCAAATTTTCAGCTAGGAAATACCATCTAGAGTTTCGTGGTTCATCGGCCATTTGAAAACACATTCCTACAGCGGCATTCCGACTTCGTGTTTCCAGAACGTACCAATGCACCTCCCAATCAAAAATGAACTTCAGCCCAGATGCTAAAATGGGGTCTTATCCTCCCTTGACATTTCAAATTCCAAATTTGCAGCTGGGAAATACTATCCGGATTTCTGTGCTCCGTCGACCATTTCAAAACAACATTCATATAGCGGCATTCTGACCTCACGTTTCCGGAACGTACCAGCGCACCTCCAAATCAAAAATGGATTTCAACACAGATGCTAAAATGGGGTCTTACCCTTCCCTGACCATTCAAATTCCAAACTTGCAACTGGGAAATACCATCCGAAGTTCCGTCCTCTGTCAACCGTTTCAAAACATCATTCCTACAGTGGCATTCCGACGTCACGTTTTCGGAACGTACAAGCGCACCTCCAAATCAAAAACGGACTTCGACCCAGATGCTAAAATGGGGTGTTATCTTCCTTGGGACTTGCAAATTCAAAAATTGCAGCCGAGAAATACCATCCGGAGTCCCGTGATCCGACGACCGTTTCAAAACAACATTCCTACAGCAACATTCTGGCCTCACATTTCTGGACCGTACAAGCGCACCTCCAAATTAAAAACGGACTTTGACCTAGATGCTAAAATGGGATCTTATCCTCCATTGAACTTTCAAATTCCAAATTTGCAGCTCGGAAATACTATCTGGAGTTCTGTGCTCCATCAGCCGTTTCAAAATAGCATTCCTATAGTGGCATTCCGGCTCCGTTTTTCTGGACATACCAACGCACCTCCAAATCAAAAACGGACTTTGACCCAGATGCTAAAATGGGGTCTTATCCTCCTTTGACATTTCAAATTCCAAATTTTCAACTAGGAAATACCATCCGGAGTTCCGTGGTCCGTCGACTATTTCAAAACAGCATTCCGGCTTCATGTTTTCGGAACGTACCAACGCACCTCCCAATCAAAAATGGACTTCTAACCAGATGTTAAAATGGGGTCTTATCCTCCCTTGATATTTCAAATTCCAAATTTGCAGCCAGGAAATACTATCTGGAGTTCCGTGCTCCGTCGGTCGTTTCAAAATAGCATTCCTACAGCGGCATTAAGGCCTCGTGTTTTCAGAACGTACCAACGCACCTCCAAACCAAAAATGGACTTTGAACTAGATGCTAAAATGGGGTCTTATCCTCCCCTAACTTTTGAAATTCCAAATTTGTAGCCAGGAAATACCATACGGAGTTCCGTTCTTCGTCGGTTGTTTCAAAATAACAATTCTACAGCGGCATTTCGGCCTCGTGTTTACGAAACATACCAGCGAACCACCAAATTAAAAACGGACTTCGACCCAGATGCTAAAATGGGGTCTTATCCTCGCTAGAACTTTCCAATTCCAAATTTTCAGTCGAGAAATACCATCCGGAGTTCCATGCTCCGTCGTTTATTTCAAAATAGCATTTCTACAGCGGCATTCCGACCTCGTGTTTTTGGAACGTACTAGCACACCTCCAAAGCAGAAAAGGACTTCAACCTAGATGGTAAAATGGGGTCTTATCATCCCTTGACCTTTGAAATTCTAAATTTACAACCGAGAAATACCATCCATTGTTCCGTGCTCCGTCGACCATTTCAAAACAACATTCTTATAGCGGCATTTTGGCCTCGCGTTTTCGGAACGTACCAGCACACCTCCAAATGAAAAAGAAACTTTGACCTAGATGCTAAAATGGGGTCTCATCCTCCCTGGAACTTGCAAATTCCAAAATTGCACCCGAGAAAACACCATCCTGAGTTTCGTGCTTCGTCGGCTGTTTCAAAATAGCATTCCTACAGCGGCATTCCAGCCTCACATTTCTGGATAGTACCAGCGCACCTCCAAATCAGAAATGAACTTTGACCCAGATGCTAAAATGGGGTCTTATCCTCCCCTAACCTTTCAAATTCCAAATTTGTACTCGAAAAATACCATCCGAAGTTTCGTGCTCTGTCTGCCGTTTCAAAACAGCATTCCTATAGTGGCATTCTGACTTTGTGTTTCCGGAACATACCAACACACCTCCAAATCAAAAACGAACTTTGACCCAAATGCTAAAATGGGGTCTTTTCCTCCTTTGAAATTTCAAATTCCAATTTTGTAGCCAGGAAATACCATACGGACTTCTGTGCTCCGTCGATCATTTCGAAATAACATTTTCCTACAGTGGCATTCCGGCCTCGTGTTTCCGGAATGTACCAACACACCTCCAAATCAAAAATGGACTTCGCCCTAGATGCCAAAATGGGATCTTATCCTCCCTTGACTTTTTAAATTCTAAATTTGTAGCCGAGAAATCCCATCCAGAGTTTCGTGCTCTATCGGCCGTTTCAAAACAGCATTCCTACATCGACATTCCGGCCTCGTGTTTTCGAAACGTACTAGCACACCACTGAATCAAAAATGGACATTGACCCAGATGCTAAAATGGGGTCTTATCCTCAGTATAGCTTTCAAATTCCAAATTTGCAGCCTGGAAATACCATCTGGAGTTCCATGCTTTGTCGTTTATTTCAAAATAGCATTCCTACAGGAGCATTTCGGCCTCATGTTTCCGAAATGTACCAGCGCACCTCCAAATCAAAAACGGACTTCGACCCAGATGCTAAAATGGGGTCTTATCCTCCCCTAACTTTTCAAATTCTGAATTTGTAGCCATGAAATACAATCCAAAGTTCCCTGCTCCGTCGGTCGTTTCAAAACAGCATTCCTACACCGTCATTTCGGCCTCTTATTTTCAGAACGTACCAGCGCACCTCCAAATCAAAAAAGGACTTCAACCTAGATGGTAAAATGGGGTTTTATCCTCCTCTCACCTTTGAAATTCCAAATTTGTAGCTGAGAAATACCATTCGGAGTTCTATGCCCCGTCGGCCGTTTCAAAACAACATTCCTACAACGACATTCTGGCCTCATGTTTCCAAAACGTACCAACGCACCTCCAAATCAAAAATGAACTTCAACCTAGATGCTAAAATGGGGTCTTATCCTCCCCTAATCTTTCAAATTCCAAATTTGCAGCCGGGAAATACCATCTGGAGTTTCGTGCTCCGTCGGCCGTTTCAAAACAACATTCCTACAACGGCATTCCAGCCTCACGTTTCCGGAACATACCAATGCACCTCCAAATCAAAAACAGACTTTGACCCAAATGCTAAAATGGGGTCTTATCCTCCCTTGATCTTTCAAATTCTAACTTTGCAGCTGGGAAATACCATCCGGAGTTTCATGCTATGTCGGCCATTTCAAAACAACATTCCTAAAGCGGCATTCTGGCCTCACGTTTCCAGAACGTACAAGCACACCTCCAAATCAAAAATGGACTTTGACTCAGATGCTAAAATGGGGTCTTATCCTCCCTAGAACTTTCAAGTTCCAAAATTGCAGCCGAGAAATACCATCTGGAGTTTCGTGCTCTATTGATCGTTTCAAAACGGCATTCCTACAGTGGCATTCCAGCTTCGTGTTTCTGGAACATACCAATGCACCTCCAAATAAAAAATGAACTTCGACCCAGATGCTAAAATGGGGTCTTATCCTCCCTTGATCTTTCAAATTCCAAATTTTTGACAAGGAAATACCATCCGGAGTTCCATGCTCCGTCGGCCGTTTCAAAACAACATTCCTAAAACACCATTTTGGCCTCTCATTTCCTGTTTCAAGAATCCTACCATGGGTCCGTTGACAGAACCATTTGATCCAATAAGGAATGCTAAAATTGCATCATGAAGAAGGTGGCTTTCAGTCAATTTGAGCTACAGTAAAAGGGAAATTAGTTAGGAGACAAAACTGCTACAGTGACTGGTCAGTACAAGACAGAATAGGGAAAAGACAAAGATGCATTTTAAATTGCTGAATATTGTGGTTAGGTGAAGCCCTAATGTAATTGAATCTGAGCCACACAAGGTTGCTCAATCATAGCCATTCATTTGGGCTTTGGTAAACTATAAATAAGGGTCTTCTGCTCATTTGTAAGTGTTGGAGAGTTGTTGTAAAAATATTTTGCAGCAATAGAATGCAACATTGCATGATCTATGGGTGTTACTTTTGAGTTTTCTCATTATGTGTGCATGGTTCTATCTTCCAAGTTAGTTTTAGTTGTATTTTCTTGAATGAAAGCGATAATGGTTATTGTTGTTACTGTATTTGATGAATTTTTAGCCCATACTTTTGGCACTTGTTGATGACAAGCTACTGTGCAAAGTTAGCCTAGGCTTCTTTATTTGATTGCTGCAACTTAGTTCATTTGCATGTTCATGATGTGTGTATGCAAATTAAAAATCTACAGTCCTTAGAAGATTGCACTGGTTTTGTGTAACTGTAGGATCCTCTTGGCCAAACAAAACCCAGTTTAGGGAGTTTGTCTACTGTAGCAGCCTCCATGATTACTGTTCATTCATAGTTTCAGATCCAAGAACCTTCTCTTTTCCTTGCCCTTTTTCTTTTTTTTTCAATAAGTAACCTTAGGAAAAGTTCATTGCACATTGTAAAGCTAAATCTGATGTTGAAATGGAGTTCAAGACTGCTGTTTGAACCTGTAGCAAATGCACAACAACTCTCCCATCTTAAAAACTCCATTTGTTGATCCAACTTTCCCACTTTGTAACTCATCCGTAAGTCCACCTTGTGATTCCAGCAAATCACATAAATCAACTAATATGTTCCAAGCTCTGGCATGACCTAACATCTGAGAGACCTTGGGATAGTGTTTTGCAATTTGATTATGGAAGATTGTCTTTCAAGAGAGGTAATGCACCTACACATTGCTTGTGTTGTGAAGTGCATAAAAACACCATCAATAATTTCCAGTACCTCTCCTTTCCTGTCTACATTTCTAGATTCTCTAGGTCTCACAGTCGAACAGTTAAAAACAAATTCGATATCTGAGTTTCTATGAGATGACAACAAAGGTGACAACAAATGCAACTTTGCAATTCTCCAACTTTGAGATCTTCAACTTTTCTTCAACCTATGCACCTAAAAATCAAATCCTTGAATAAAAATTTGAAAGACTAAAATATTGATGTTCATCTTGCATGAAATGGATTTAGTGGATGTGGATCTTGATGCTTGAATCTTTGCCTTGAATGCTTAAATTAGATCTTGAAATCTACATCACAATGTTAGCTCCAAAAACATGCATGAATAAACATAAATTTGACCTGATTCTTGATAATTTTCTCTTCAATGCTCTTGACAATAAACTTGGCTCTTGTGAAATTTATCTTCAAAACATAGACTTGACTTGATAAAATAACCTTATATTTGTAGACATCTATCCTTAATTTCCCAAAAATTAAACATTACAAGCCAACATTTGAAATTTGAATTTGGGATGAAAAAATACAGCCAAATTTTTTTTTAAAAGTGGGTTCCAAAGCCTAGGGAGGACCCATTCACCCATGGGTGAATGGGTCTGAGGTCTCTATTCTCAGAACATATATTTCTCAAAGTATTTAATTATGTGTTGGAATTAATTGTTTCCAGGTTTCCCCTTCAGAAAATGTAATTTATTAGGCTTGTAAATTTAAAATAGGGCTTATTAAGGCATAATTAAGTCCAATTTAATTAAGAGGGCCCAAATAAAGTGTGAAAATGTAAAGGAGTACATTTTTCAACACTACCTTAAGGTATTATTAAGTCCATTTTAATTAACAGGGCCCAAACAAGTGTGAAAATGTAAAGGGATGCATTTTGCAAAAGTTCCTTAAGGCATTGTTAATTCCATTCTAATTAGTAGGGCCCAAACAAGTGTGAAAATGTAAAGGGATACATTTTTATACACTACATGAAATTCAAATAATTTCCTTTCCAATAAAGTGCCAACATTTTTTATTTAATAGAGCCAGAAACCCATTAGGTCTCAATGCATTATTTGGGTGCATGTTGAAGGTGGAAACCTTGAGTTCTTTCGTGAAAGGATTTGAAAGAATCTAATTCTATTCTACTATGATCAATTTTGGAATGTAATCCAATGCATCTCTCACATCCAAATGATCATAGGCCTTAGAAGGGGCAAGCAGAATTTGGAAGAACTTAGTTGCATCCTTTTGTGCATTGGAGAGATTCAAATGGACCTTACCCTCAGAGTCTTGAATGATAGTTATCTTATTTTGTTGCTTCCTAGCTTTAGTTGAATTGTGAAAGAATTAGGTATTCAAGCCACCTTCTTCTAGCCGAACTTCCCTTGATTTGATATGCCAATATGCCTCTTCTCTGGCCAAGACTTCCGAGTGTTGTTCAAGTAAGGCATTTTCCTTAGAAAAGTCAACTTGTCTCATGCCTTCTTGAATGATTCTTTCATTCAGATCTAAGAGATATTTTTCAATTCTTAGCTTATCCTCGAATATTTTTTTGAAAGAGGATTTTTTCTAGGCCTTCAAATTATCCTTCAAATTCCACAGTCATAACCTTTCGTTCCTTTTCACTTGGGTGCATTCGACCATGAAGTCTCCATAAGTGGGATCAAATCAAGTCTATGCGACCATATTTTCTTGAATTTAAAAAAGTTGTTGGAATGCCCTGAATCCAAATTTATACATATTTCCACTAGGTAGTGATCAAAACTAGAGATTCATAGAATGAAAGCATAAAGATCAAAAGAAAGTTGGATCCAACTGTCATTGTAGAATTATCTATCTAGTTTTTCTAGGATATTGGTAAAACTAGCATGACGATTGGTCCAAGTATGTGATCCATTTTTTATCTAGACTTTATTCAAGCATTTAGCCTCCACAAAGGTGTGAAAATACTTCATTACCTTGGATTTCAATTGACCCCCTTCACTTTTCTCCTCTAATCTCAGAATAAAATTGAAGTCACCTCCCAAAATCAATTTTGCATCTTGAAACAATTTTACTATTGATTATAGATTGTGCCATAAATGTTGTTTCTCCTGGTTCTTTGTTGGCCCATAGATATTGACAAGGAAAATGGCAAAGAATATTTGATACATAGTACCTTCAACATCATCTAATTAGTGTCCATAGAGTGTAGGTAGACATCACCATTGCATTGATGGAAAAACACACCAAGGACACAAGTGAATCCCAGAGCATATGAAATAATTGAACCCCATCTATTGTCAAGGGGAGCATACAATAAACAATCTCCAACACTAAGTTTGGTTTCTTCAAAAATAGTAATATCCACCATACCTACTTCTATCTGATGCTTAACCAAGCATTGTTTGTTAAAGGAATTTAAGCCCCTAACATTCCATGAAGTGATCTTCATGGCTTCCTAAGGGAGGGGCTTCCTCCCTTAGTACTCTTCAAAAAACAAAATTGACATTGGTGATGTCTTTCTCCATCAACCACTTTTCTCTAATTTGTTTGAAGGATTTCCCCCACACCTTTTATCCGCCTTAATATTGCATATGAGAATTTGTGAGGAAAATTGAGATATGCTTCTAGTGTCTATGATCTCCAACCAATCCAGTTCGATCTCCTCCTCAGAGTCTAAGTTTGAATTTGATTCATGATCCATTGCCAATTTTGGGGCATCAAGAGTGATAGAGTCATCATTTTTCTATATCGTCATGGCACATGGATTACCCAATTTGGTTGCACATACTCCCATTGATTCCTCTATAGGAATGGCCAGAGAGAGGCATAGTCACGCATCTAAGCCACCCACCATGTGTGGATTCAATCCAAGTGTACTAGAAGAGGGGAGAGGATGAGAGGGCATAAATGGTACCCTATCCACCAAAAATCTAGACTTATTCTTCTCCATTCAATCCACCACCCATCCATTATGCCTACAATAGTCAGCAGTGGTGTGGCTTCTACTATTACAATTTGAACAATAGGGTTTCCTTTCCTTGATCTCTAACATTTGCAACAATTCCTCATCAAATTATTTGAGATTAATGCCAGGTGGATAGGTGAAATTTCCACCACCCGCACCCTCGCATACAAAGATGAGTTATTTTTTAGAATATCAAAATATATATCAATTAGAGTACCTAATGATCAACCAATCTTCTCTAGGAATTATTTTGACTAGAATTCAAGTGGTAAATTATATAATCTAACCCATACTTGTTCCTTATAGGGTGCGAAGTTTTGTGGACTAAATCTTGGAACCCACTTCTGAATATATTGTTGGAATATTTAATTAATTCCAAGTCAGCACCCCCATGTCAAATGAAGTATTTCAAGTTGCAGCCAACGTATACCTCTAGCAATAAATTTGGTTGGTATTTTTGAATTTGAATTGGAGTGCTTCCTACAACCAACATAAACCTATAGCTTGCCAAAAAATTAAATGTGGTGGGTAAGTTTGAAATTCAAATTCTAGCACTCATTTTTTAGCAAGGAAACAAGCAAGGAAAATAGAATGTATTCATGGGTTTTCATTTAGTAAGAAGAAGTCCATTTTTTGAAGTGTTGAACCTATAGTAGCAAAAGGAAGGAATGTTTTCTGAGATAGCAACAATGCAAATAGAGTATGTTACCAGATGCAATGCATTAATAGTTGCAACTACAAGATTGTAGTAGTTTTAGTTTTTGGTGTGAGATTAACACCATATGTATTGGACATCTGTCCAAAATAGTTTAGTTTTATTTTATGTTGGAAGAACAAAGAATATCCTCTGTGTTTTTGTATTTTGAAGCAAACAAGGAATATATGAAAATTTAAATTTTGTCTGTCATATTCTATTGTGTTGTCTCTCTGTGTATTAGGTTTGTTTATTTTGTTCTATCCATCTTGTTATAGTAGTGACTTTATGTTTTATTGCACCCCTACCTCCCAACAAGTGGTATCAGAGCCCTATTTTTCTGGGAAGCTAGTTAGTTAGTTTATTTATTGTGGGTAAATCCCTAGGTTCTCTAGGCATTAAGTTTTTCTCAGATTTGAGAGGAGAAATATGGCAGGAAGTGAGAGAAAAGGTTGGAAAAAACCACCGAATTTTGATGGGAAAAATTATGATATATGGGCTAAGAAGATGAGAACCATCTTAATTGAAAATTACCTATGCGAGTTGGTCATTAATGGGTTCAATAATATAACAAACCCAAATATATTTACAACCCTTTCAAATGCATAAAAAATCCATTGAAAGACAATAGGATGAAGAATGCAAAAGCCCCCAGTTTGATTGAGGCAGCCTTGAGTGAGGCTATTTTCAAACGTATTGCAGCAACAAACTATGCAAACAAATCTTGGGAAATATTGCAAAATATTTATAAGGGGACTAACAAAGTGAGGTTGGCGAAGTTGCATCTCTTGAGAAGAGATTTTGAAACCTTACAAATGAAAAATGGTGAGTCCATTTTTTTATTCCACACTAGGGTTTCAACTTTGATCAATCAACTCTAAATCAATGGAGAAAAAATGGAAGAACAAAGGATTATTGAGAAAATCCTAAGAATTTTTCCTACTAGGTTTGATCCTATAGTCATTGTCATTGAAGAGGAAAAAGACTTGTCCAAAATGATTGTAGATGAGTTGACGGGTTCACTAAGACCCCATGAGAAACACTTGAACAAATCTGCTCCTTCCCTAGAGAAAGCCTTCAAGGCTCATACCAATGCAAGAGGTTAGGGAAGGGGAAGAAATAAAAAAGGTAGAAGTCAAAGAGGTAGAGGAGGAAGTATTTCTAGAAGAGGAGGTTTTGAAAACATAGAGGAGCCGAGCAGCTCACAGTCAGCAAACCAGAACCAAAAGAAGAACAATAGTTTGAATCAGAGGAATGACAAGAGTAATGTGTAGTGTTATTACTGTCACAAGTATGGCCATTATGCTAGTGAATCCAGGAAGAAACAACAAGACCATGGAGGCCAAAATGAAAACATAGAAAATGAGAAAAAAGTTGAAAATGACAAATATTCCAATGTATTTATCATTTGCAACCTTGTTGAATGCAACAGTGAGGAAGTATGGTACTTGGATAGTGGATGCAATAGCCACATGAGTGGCAAAAAAAACTTATTTTCCTCCATAGACAGTAACATAAAAACATAAGTCAAGATGAGAAATGATGAGAAAGTTCTCGTGATAGGAAGAGGTGTTGTCAACAATTAAACAAAGAATTGTGAGAGGAAATAGATCCAAGATGTCTATTATGCCCCCGACATAAAGCATAATCTATTGAGCATTGGACAAATGGTCCAAAATGGCTACACAATCATGATGGAGAATGGAGAATGCAAAATATTTGATAGAGGAGGTAGCAAGAGAGTGATGGTTGCAGTGCAAATGACAAGAAAGTAAATGTTTCCTCTCAAGATGCACATAGTCTTTACGACAGACACAACAAACCAAAAACAACATTTTTGTTCATTGGCACTCATAGCAGTTGGCAGTCAAAAAATAGTTGGCTTTCAAGACTGTCTTTAAAGACCCATCCAAACTATGGAATTTAAGGTATGGGGACTTAAGATTTTCAAGTTTGAGTTTGTTGTTTAGAAATCATATGGTTGGGGGTTTACCATCCATTGTAGAACCCAATGACAAGTGTGAGGTTTTCATTTTAGGAAAACAACATAGGCAACCTTTTCAATCTAGGTATTCTAAGAGAGCAAGAGCTCCATTATAATTAGTGCACTCAGATTTGTGCAGACCCATGAAAACCCCCACCTTAGTTGGAAATACTTATTTCGTGACTTTCATAGATGATTACAACAAAACAATATGGGTCTATTTTTTGAAAAAAAATTAAAATAATTTGAAAATTTTAAGTGCTTTAAGGCAACAGTTGAAAAAGAGAGTGGTCACTATATCAAAGCCCTTAGAACAGATAGAGGGGGAGTGTACATCTCCAAGGAATTTTTGAATTTTTGTAGGAATGAGGGCATTCATAAAAAATTCACAACTAGGTATACTCCACAATGAAATGGAGTGACCGAGAGGAAAAATAGGACCATTCAAGATATGGCAGAAAGTATGTTGAAAGAAAAAGGGTTGTCACACATATTTTGGGGAGAAGTTGTAGCAACAACAATCTATATACTAAATAGGTTCCCCACAAAGGTTGTATGTGATAGGATTCCACAGGAGGCATGGATAAACAAAAATGGAGAGTTGATCACTTAATAATCTTTGGTTGTGTGGCATATGCATTCTTGCAAAATTAGAAGAGGCGGGAATTTGATGATAAGGGTGAAAAATGCATATTCATAGGTGATAGTGAAGAGTCAAAATCCTATAAATTGTACAATCCCATCACCAAGAAGGTAGTGATCAACATAGATGTTATATTCATTGAGAATGAAGCATGGGATGGAACGGTGGATGACAACACAGGTATTTTAGTCATAATAGCCCTTCAAGATGAAGAAGCTCATGAAGATAGCAACTTAGGGGGAGCTCAAGAAAATAACATTGAAGATGTGTAGCAGAATCACAGTTACGACAATGTTCAACAGAACAACAACTCTAGACAGAGACATCAGCTTAGCAACTCTAGAATTTAGCAGAGTAGTAGCTCCAATAGGCAGTAGTATAGTAGCTCTAGGAATCAGAGTAACACCATCTCAGAAGAAAAATCAAACCCTATAGTCGCATAATTGATGCCACAAAGTATAAGGAGTGTAAGGGAGATTTATGATAACATAAGGCATGCTGATTTTGATGAGAACTTGGATTTTTCTCTATTCTCTTATAGTGATCCAACATACTTGGAGGAAGCAGTGAAAGAGGAGAAGTGGTGTAGGTCCATGGATGAAGAGTTGGAGACTATAGAGAGAAACGAAACATGGGAGTTGACCAATTTTCCCTAAACAAGTCATTGGAGTGAAGTGGGTCTACAAGACCAAGTGCATAGCTGAAGGGAAGATTGAAAGATACAAGGCAAGGCTTGTTGTGAAAGGGTACAAATAGTAGCCTGGTATAGGTTATGATGAGACTTATGCACCAGTTGTAAGGCTGGAAAGAATGCGGATGGTCATAGTAGTTGCAACATAGTATCAGTGGAAGGTGTTTCAGATGGATGTAAAGTCAGCCTTCTTGAACAGTGTGTTGAAGGAGGAAGTGTATGTGGAGCAGCCACCTGGTTATGAAATCTCAAGACAAGAGGAAAAAGTGTATAGGCTCCACAAAGTTCTTTATGGGATGAAATAAGCACCTCGGGCATGGTACAAAAAAATAGATGCCTATTTGTTGGGCAATGGCTTTAGCAAGAGCAGAAATGAACCCACACTCTACATCAAAGCAGTTCAAGGTGATATTTTAATTATTATTTTTTATGTAGATGATTTGATTTTTACTAGTAACAGTGACAAAAAAATTTATGATTTCAAAGAAGTGATGAAAACTGAATCTGAGATGACAGATCTAGGTTTGTTGAAATATTTTCTTGGGATAGAAGTTCAACAAACAATGCATGGAATTTTTATTTCACAATCTAATTATGCCAAATAGATTTTAAGGAGGTTTAAAATTCGTATCAGCAAACTTGCTCCCACAGCAACAATAATAGGTCTGAAACTGTGCAAGATTGATAGTAGTAAGGAAGTGAACCCAACCCTCTACAAGAGCATAGTTGGAAGTTTGATGTATTTGACATCAACTAGGCCTGATTTGATGTATGCATTAAGTTTGATTTCTAGGCTCATGGAGGAACCTAAGGACATGCATTGGCAAGCAGGAAAGAGGATTTTGAGGTATGTCAATGGAACAAAAGGTTATGGAATTTTTTATGAAACATCTAATGAATTCAAGTTGGATAGTTTCACGAATAGTGATTAGGAAGGAAATGTGGATGATAGGAAGAGTACATCCAGATATTTTTTCAATATGGGATCGGGTGTAATCTCATGGGCATCGAAGAAGCAATGGATTGTCTCTCTCAGCACAATAGAGGCAAAGTACATAGCAATAAACACAAAAACTTGTCAGGCTATTTGGTTGAGGAGGATCCTTGAGAATCTACAACAATAAAAAGATCACAACACCATCATTCATTGTGATGATGTATCCTCCATAGTGTTGATGAAGAATCTAGTCTTCCATGGACGAAGCAAGCATATCGAGATCCAATATCATTTCATAAGGGAGTTGGTAGAACAAGGTGAGATTGAGTTACAATATTGTAGATCCGAGTAACAAGTCATTGACATCTTCACCAAAATATTTCTAAAGGATAGTTTTGAACACCTAAGAGATAGGCTTGGCACTGTGGATAACTTCAAAGATCAGCTTCAGAAGGAAGTTACAGATTGACAACTGACTTGCAGATTAAGGGGGAGTGTTGGAATATTTAATTAACTCCAAGTCAGCACCCCCATGTCAGATGAAGTCTTTCAAGTTGCAGCCAACATATACCTCCAACAATAAATTTGGTTGGTATTTTTGAATTTGGATTGGAGCGCTTCCTACAACCAACGTAAACTTTCAGCTTGCTAGAAAAATAAATGTGGTGGGTAAATTTGAAATTCAAATTGTAGTGCTCATTTTTTAGCAAGGAAACAAGACAGGCAAATAGAATGTATTCATGGGTTTTTAAGTCAATAAGAAGAGGTAAATTTTTTGAAGTGTTGAACCTACAGAAGCAGAAGGAAGGAATTTTTTTTGAGACAACAATAGTGTAGACATAGTATGTTATTAGATGCAACGTATTAACAGTTGTAGCTGCAAGATTGTAGTAGTTTAAGTTTTTGATGTGAGATTAGCACCATATGTATTGGAAATTTGTCCAAAATAGTTTAGTTTTATTTTATGTTGGAAGAACATAGCATGTCCTCCGTATTTTTTATATTTTGAAGCAAACAAGGAATATATGAAAAGTTAAATTTTGTCTTTCATATTCTTTTATGTTGTCTCTGTGCGTATTATGTGTGTTTATTTTGTTATGTCCATCTTGTTACAATAGTGACTGTATTTTATTACACCCCTGCCTCACAACATATATAACGAATATTCCTCGATCTTCCAAAGCATTTTACATAGAACATCCTAGTGGTCATCCTTGATGAGGAAGATAGTCATAAAGAACCCATTAGGCATAAAATTCACTACATGTTCTGTTGTCCAGTTCTCAGTTGTCCAATTGAGGATGCAATTGTGACCAAACCTTAGATCAATCAATCTACAAATTATGGTTATGTTTACAAGAAATTCATGGTCCTCTTCCACCTCCTAATTTGCAATGTCGATCACCAATGTTGAACCCTTATTATAAGTCTAAATATCCTCGTGGAATGCTTCCTTTTGCTCATCATGTGAACATTCCCTTGCCTCATGCATTCATGGTTTGCTTTGCTCCCCTATTTTTGTGTCCTAACTCCTTATTGTTGTTTATGATTATATTATATATAATAATCTATGATTATATTATATATAATAATTTATGATTATATTATATATTTAATAATTATACATTATATATTATATTAGAATAATATTATATATTATATTACATTATATTATATCATTTATATAATATATATTATATATTAGATTATATATAGTCTATGATTATATTAAATATAATTATCAAATAAGTTTAAACATTTACTAGTATATATAATATAATAGTAAGAGATTAGTATGTGCTATTTAAGCCCATCTAATGTCTACCAACTTACATATTTTCTTGTTTTAGATTGACATGGTGACCTCAATAACTCTTGATTCTAACCAAGTCAAAATCAGAAGATGCAACAATGACATGATTCTATATTTCTCCCAAATTTTCTTATATAGATGTTGTAGACATCCAAATTTGATCACTTCCATATGATCAAAATCGTCTACTCTATTCATCTATTTCATTAATAGTGATTAAATAATTTATTTAACCATTATTTCATTTTCTGCCTAAGGTTCCTAAAGTATGTAATTAAATAAATTAAATACTTTACCTTATCCCTTTTCTTCTCTAAATTAAAGAAATATGAAAAATTATTTAATTTAGTCTTTTAACCCATTCGGATTAAAATCAATTTTGTATTCCCATTTTTCTCTCTCCTTGTCACATCCTCCATAACCCTCTTTTAATCCAGATTAAATTAATTAATTTGTGATTAGGATGTGCATCACTTAATCTTGATTAAGTGTCACATCCTCCATAATCTCCCACTTGCCTCTAATATTTCATTAATTATCCTAATCCTGTGTTTGCACAACCTTAATCAGAATCATTAGCCGCATTTAGCTTGGCTTTTCTGGTCAACCTTCCCACTTACCATTTTTAGCCTGGACTCTCTTTCCCATGTGAATTTTTAATTCACATTTATTTTCCCAAGGCTCCTCTCTCCCCATATGAATTTTCAATTCACTTTTGTCTTTCCAAGGTTTACCCTATCCCCATGCAAATGTGACTTTTCATTTTACATGTGCCCAAGGCTTCTAGAACCTTGGACTTGTCACATCTCTCACATGTGGCAAATCCCCACTATTTTGGAAACCCTCTCTTATCCACTAGATTCTTCCAATCAATGTGAATTTTTAATTCACTTTTATTCCTCCAAGGAATCTTCTCATCCCCCAAGGTACCTACAAGGTACTTTTCCTTCCTCCACATCATGTACTTCTCTTCCACCTCATTTCCACATCATTCCACCCTAGGCCATCTCACATTCCACATGTCAAGATGTGAGGGTTTGTGAGTCCTCAACTCACCATAGCCCTCCATATTTATCTTGTTGGATCAATCTCAACAATTGAATTTTCTAGATAATTCCAATTATCCTATAAATACCCCCTCATTTCTCTCATTTTGGGGATCAAGTCTTTTGCTACCAAACTCTTGCCAATTTGTCATTTGTAGCACTTTATCTTTTCCATAGTATTTCTCATCAATCCATCTTGCATCTTGCATCCACTTCACTCAATTGCCATCCAAGGAGCACACAAGACATCCAAATATCAAGGGCCAACCAAGGAATAAGCAACATGAAGGTATAACAATCAACAATCAATTTGTTTATCTTGTTTTCATGTTATCTATTTCTTAGGCTAATATTTGAGGTGCCGTTTTCTTATGTTAGTTGTTTCTTATTGCATCATTTTAGCATCTCACATTAGGACTTGACATTTTAAAAGGATCACAAATGTAAATGAAATGAATTGTACAAATCGGCCCCATTTTCAATGTGTAGTGACTAGAACTTGGCCTCCCCCTCTTGTGTTGTTGTTTGAAAATTATAGAAATTGGGAGGTTGTAACATTGTCCAATTTGATTATGTTGGATAATGAACGAAGCTTGCAAATTTTTATCAAACTCATAAAGAAATCACTTATGTCACATGGCTACTGACCATTTTTCTTTGACTTGTTATGGTGGATTAAAAGGGGATATAATTGAGGTGGAAGAATATAAGCTTGTAAATTATGGTTATTTTAGAAGGGAAAAAGTAGGGATGATTGAACTTCTCACGAAGTACATGAGATTTGATTTAAGTTGTCGAGGAGTGTTCAAAGGTGTCAAAGCTTTCTATATTTTGTTGTAGAAGAGGAAGATCTTGATAAAAATTGATTTGAAATCTCTTCTATCATCCATTTTATTAATGAATTATTAATTCAATCATTTTGGTGCTTAAGTTTATCAAATAGTTTAGTTTTCTAATTATTTTATAAAATATTTATTATATTTATTTAATTTATAATTAAAATTACAATGATTCAACTTTAAGTCATAATTCGATCTTTTAGAGAGGAATCCATTTATTCTATTAATAATTATGTATGTACATGTATGTATGTATGTATGTATGTATGTATGTATATGTATGTGTATATATATATGTATGTGTATATATATGTATGTATATATATATGTATGTATATGTATATGTATGTATATGTATATATGTATATGTATATTATCAATCAATTTTATTGTAAGCTATGTAGTAATAAAATAAAATGAAGGACCACATATATTCTCACTCATTATCAACCAAGTAAAAAATTGACACATTTTTTAATTAAATAAGTAAAAATATGACCTATCGTTTCTTAAGAAACATACCCTATTTTAACTTGAAAATGATAGAATTCTTATTTAATTTGTCCTTGGCTTTGAATTCCTTTCAGATTTTATTTTGTAAGGCTATCCTTATTGTAATCGATAATTTTTAATAGTTATTTTATTTCATCTACTTTTATCCATGCATTTCCTCCATGATAGCATGGTCTAATTTATATTCATATGGTTCTCTAAGTGTCATCAAGTACATATCTCAAGCATTGATTTATCACATAATGGTTAGTGTTTTGATCTCTTAATGGCTTATTTTTTAATCCCATGGTGCATAACCTTTCTTGGATGCACGACCAGTATGTCATTATTTTTATCATCCCCTCACATTTTATAAACATCCTTGACTAATGCTCAAATTTCATGTCACATTAGATGGCAACAAAATTATAATTAATTAAGGTTTCATGCTTATAGTTTCCTATGCTCATGACATGTCCAAAGTCAAGTATCAACTTAGTTTAACTTAGTCATGTGCATTGATCTTGGATTTGGAATTGTAAGCAAGAAAATTGTGTGGAAACGACTTATTTGGCTAATCTTGAGGAGAGAGGTGTGCATAACACTTAATGAATAACCCAAACTTATTGTGAGAAATAGATAAGAATATTGAAATTTTGAAAAGTAATAATACCTTAACACAATGATTTTAGTCGGAAAAACATTTTTGGGAGAAAAAATCCACATTCCAAAACCTACAAAATGTATTACCAAATCTAAAATAAATTGCAACCACTTGCAATGCAACTCTTTGCAGGAGTATTTCACCGGTAACTAAACTTGGAATAATTTTAGCAACATTCCAACAACACTTGTGTATTTCAAAATTCTCATACATATACAACTTGCTCAAGCACTAATTTATAAACTTTTTACAACTTAGAAACCATATGTGGCTTTACAAAGATTAGAGAAAATAGTCCCAATAGGTATGATAGATCCCATAAATCGCATACAACTAAAGCACCTATCACATAAAGGGAGAAAGGCCATTGATTGTTCTATACAACCTCGAGAAATGAATTGATCAAAAAAATAATTTGAATTATGTATGAATGTTGTAGTAGATTAATTTATATTGGATAGTGAATCCTTATTATAAAACTAAAAATTAAACACTAAGGTGATATGCCTATTAAACACTAAGAATGGGCACTCAAGTTTGGCATAATTATGATATCAAAATAGGTACTCTATGATAACTAATAAAGTCTATTATAAATGAGTTATGCTACCAAAGTAACTACCCTTATTCTTGGCTTCTTAGTTATTATAATCATATATATTAAGTTGGAATATGATCTCCCAAAGATAGAATATTCAAAATTTTATACACAAAATATCCTTTGACAACTACTTACAAAGAAAAAACACATGAAAATTATTGGTACCACAAAAAATCCCATGCCCCATTTCTAATTGAGGCTAATTAATAATTTAAACTAGGACCTTGTAAATGTTGAGACATTAATTCTCAAAATTCTCCCACTTCTCAAATAACTTACAAGAGCCAAGGGGTAACATACCATCATGGAATCAACTACTAAGGGCCAAAAGCCCCATAGACACTAAACACCATTTAAATTTTTCCATGCTCATGAATTTCGTCAATGAATTTATAATATTCATCAAAGTTTATAAATTTTCTAGCTTCACCCTACCATCCTTGATCATATCTATAACAAAATATTACTCAACATCTATATTCTTAGTCTCGTCATGAAATTTGGGTTCTTTTCTAGGTAGATCACACTCTAATTTTCATAATAAAACATAACTAATCCTTATTTTAACCCAATTTCTAAACATAATATATTAAGACAAATGGATTCTTTATAGGAATAATTTATTTCCATATACTTTATCTCAGTAGTGGACAAAGTGACCATAACATGTCACTTAATTATCTAACATATTACACCAATACTTAAAGTAAACAAATATGTCAGAGTGTATCTTTTGCATATGAAATATCCAAGTAAATTTGAGTCCATTAATATTTGATTAATTTATGAAGACACTTTTAATTTTATCCCAATGTATGTTCCTATGATTAGGAATATATTTTCAACAAAATCCTACTACCTGGGTGATGTCTAGTCTAGCATAAACGATAGAACACATTAAGCTTCCAACTACACTTTGGTAAGCCAATATGATTATGTATTCTATCTCCAAAGAGGATGTAGGAAAATGTGTAAAGAATAACTTCATTCCCATTGTTGTAGGAACACAAAATGGTTTACAATCTTGCATGTCAAGAGTTTGCAAAATTGAATTAAAATACTTATGTTGGCCAAACCATATCTTCTATTCTCTCCATCTCTTCTAATCTCCATCCCATAATTATGTTAACCCACACAAATATATTTCATTTCAAACTTTGGTGAGATATAATATTTTAATTCTGAAATTAAAAATTTCCCTTCTCTAATAACTAACATATCATCAAAAAACCTAAAACCAATGGTGCTGGGGGGGAAGAGTTATTTGTCACGGCGTTTGAATTTTCTTGAACGTGTTGAGGGCAAGTGCATGAGCAAGGATGAGGATGGGGATGGTGATTCCCATTCTGCATGGCTAGAGTTTGCTTCACAGAATGGTGTGGTGCTTGTCTGTGTTTGTAGGCACTTTTTTCTGCCTTCCTCTTGCGTTTTAGAGTTTGACGCCCCTGTTTCGGTGGTTGTTGTGTTTTGCTTTTGTAGGAAAGGGTTCTTGTGGTGTTGGGTCTATGTTTTGTCCTCGTAGTTTTCCTGTCTTGTCGGGATCGACGCCTCTAGCTTTGTAGTGTTTACATGGCTCCTTACCTTGTTTCTTGGTGTCCTTCAATGGATTCATAGTCTTGCATGGACTACATTCGTGTATGATGGTTTGGCTTACAGAAGCGGGTTTGACTGTTGTTTGAGCTTTCTACTAGGTAGGAATGGGTTTGACTCCCATTGTTTGTTCCTTGTTGTGTTTGGAGGTGTTGACAGAGTTGTTGGGCTGGCTTCGGGCTTTGTTGCTTTCCCTTGGCATTTGTTGGTGTTGCTTTATTTTCCCTCTTGGTGATGGGTTCTGATGGAGTCTTTGGGTAGTTTCTTGCCTCCTTCCCCACATCCTTTATTGGTTTGGGGTTTGTCTATGTGTTAGTGATCTTGTCACCATCTCGACTCGGTTAGTTCCAAGGCTTTCTTTCTTGGTTGTTCTTGTGTTTTGCTACGTTTGTTGGCACTGCACAATGTTGGGTCCTCTCTAAGTGGGGGTCTGAGTGGTGGTTTAGAGTTAAAATTTTCATAGAAGTTTGGGGTTTGGTTCTACATCCCCTTGATTGTCTTTCCTTTGGTGTCTGTGCTCAGTTGGAGGTACTTTGATGTTTCTTTTGGAGTGTCTTATTCCTCTGCTTGTCTTTGGTCTTTGGGGTTTTGGTTTCGAAGGCCCTGCACTGGTCCGTTGTGGTGGGGTTTGTGCTTCTGGAAGAATGGTTCATTGTGGGTTTTGTCTTTTGGGGGTCTGCTGCCTGTGTGGTGCATATTGTCCTAGGCTGGTGGGTTGGAGATGTTGGTTTCTTGCTGCAGTTGCGTTTGATGGGGAGCAACTTTTGTGCCCCTCTGGAAGTTTTTTTCTCTCTCACAACCCTAGTGGGGTTGAGGCATAAGAGCATTGCTGATGCTGGTTTTGTTCTCACTTTCTTTTTGGTTCCTTGTGTTCTTCCTATTGAGGTGGAGGTGGGGGTTCTGGCTGAAAGTCTTGTTCTCCTTTTAAGTCCACATTTTTTGGCTCCTTTAGAGGTGGAATTTTCTCCTATTTAAGGTGGAGGTTGTGGACTTGGAGAGGATGAGCCTGCCCCTATAGAGGTAGAGTTTGGTTAAGTTGTTGGATTTTGTGGTTGCTGTAAGGGGTTGTTGATGTCTTTGGCTATGGTTTGCCTTCAAACTCTTCTATTGAGGTGGAGTGTGTTAGGGGTGTTGGAATGGTGGCCTTGGTACTTAAAATTTTACTCACTCTTCCTATCACCTATTGAGATGGAGTTAGGGGTTGTTGTGAGGGTTGCCTTCGCAGGCAATTAGCAGAAGATTAGCTACAGACCTTTTGATGTTGGTGGGGTGTGGCCTGGTCCTATTGAGGTGGATTTGGTGTTTTTATTGGATCTTATTTGGGTTTCTGGAAGTTCTGTTTCAGTTCATCTGTTGCAGGTTTGTGGAAGGTCGATTGCAGTCCATCTGCTATAGGTGGCTAGTGGCTTTGCCTCTAGTAGTCTTTTTGAAACTATTGTGTTATGGATTGTTTTTTGGCTCAGGGCCTTTACTATTTCTAACATAGGACTATTGTTTGTCGTAAGGGTTCTATTGATCTTGGATCTTGTACCAGGAATGAGTTATTTAGCTGGTCTTAGACTTGGGACTGTTATTGGTTCTAAGTGTGTTGTCACTCCTAGTTATTTGATGACTAGGTGTTGTTAGGTTTTGTTGTGTCTTTGCAGTGTGTTCGTTGGTGTTGTCTTAGCTCTATAAAAGGTTCTTGGTCCTTTCAAAACCTTTCTTGTCCTTCTTGGCCCTCATGGCTCATTGTGTAAGGGGTATGACACCCTGTAAATGTTGTTTAACTTTTCAAAAACATATCATCAAAATATAAATTAATATCTTAGATATTATCACCATCTTATTTGAAATAAATGCATCGATTGAATTTAAAATGCTCAAATCCAAAAATCAACATGTACCTATATCAAAATTCTTGTACCACCTCTTAAGACTCTTTTAGGCCATACAAGGGTTTCTTCAATTTAAAAACTAGATTAATTTTATCTTTATCCATGTAGTGGTCTAGTCATGCCATATAACTATCCTCTTCCAAATCACCATGATGGAATATTAATTTACAATCCTTATGCTTGACCTTTAACTCATAATGGGTAAGTGTATGGAAATGGGGGACCAAAATGGAGTATTAACTGGCCACCTTTTTTTATTAAATTGGGAAAAGTTGAGTGTGGATGAGAAATTGAATATAGTTACACTAAAATTTTGAAGACACAACAAGAATAAGAGTTGTAGTGCTATGAATTTACATTCTAAACTACTAATTTTTTTAAATAGTGGAGTTTAAGGGGTTCAAATGGTGGTGTTGGGACTAAAAATATTGCTCGGTATCTACCAACCTACACCTCACCCACATCCCACATACTACATAAATACACCACATTTTGATTTTATGATTAGCACAAATTGCAGAGATTTATGTGATCAGATCCATTTTGTGCCCCACATTACCATTTGATCATATCCATGAATAATTTTAAAACCCCATGGTCACTACCCCTATTGTTGAAGAATTCAATACTATCATCTTGACAATATTACATCAGGGGTACTCCCCTCATGACTCCTCCAAACAACTGATGAAAGAGGCCCACAACTCAATATCGACATAACAACACCCTATTGAGCAAACTTCCAAGGCAGTCTCCCTAATACACTGATAGGGTTAGCAAAAGTGAACACATCGTGGTAACACAAGTGCATCGACAAAACTAATGTTAGCATCCCCTCGGTTGCCCAGACAATGCATATCGATGACACTTGAACATATCAGTGGAAGATAACATAGTGTCATGCCGATGGGCCAATACAACATATAATGCAAAAGTTCAACATATGGTGAAAATTTTGTCAAGGGAACAAGAAGCTATCAGGCCAACATAGATACATGTTCCCCTAATACAATGGTAGGGGAGCGAAGGCATCGAAGGAAGTGACATCTATGGATGGAAGATGAACATGGGTTAACCCGATGACATGATAAGACCATAAATCATTAAATACATGCTAAGAAGGTATATCGAAGGAACTAGGGCATGTCAGGGAGACATTATCTAGGGTCCCGCCGATAGCCCAAAACAAAAGAGTCCATTTATGGAAAGGGTGGTTATCATTGAAAGGAGAATCATGGTCCCATCGATACAATGATAATAATTATTTCTTGTTGATGTGACGTCCTTGTGATATCATCAAGATATTCAAATTAATGATCTGCCTTGATGATAAGACTTGAAACAAGTGGATCATTTAGTAGCCAGAACTGAGGTGAATTATATTCAAAGTTGATCATATATCTATCATAAAACTTGAAGGAGTTTACTAAAAGTGGAAGTAGAAAGGAAAACCTATTCACCATTGCTATGCAACTCAAAGCTAGGGGAAGCGAAATTCAAGTAAGTACACAAAACCCAACCAAGAATTTGCTTTCATAAAAACTTGAGGTTTAAATAATGGAAGAAAGCACAAAAAAACTGAAGGCTAAGAAACAAAAAATAGACAAAAGACTTCTAAATCAAGACTTAATAGACCAATTCCCTGGGTCAAGACATGGACCCAAAAGGAGTGCACAATAAAATCCTTTCGTGGATAGGTTATGGGACAAGCATAAAGGTATGGGAAATGCGTGGAAACCATGATGGGGATGTGAGTTGTTTATATGCCATTATAGGAAACAATATAGGTTCTAACCAGTCTACAACCTGTGGAGATTGAACTTAGGAAGATTAGTGGTGCCCAATGTGTTTATCAATACAAAGCTGATTAAAGCTCTTTCCAGTAGATATGACCCCAAAAGAAGGACCATCCAATCACATGATGGGGCTGACATTCTCGTTATTTCTAAAGATCTCATATCTAATTGTTTCAATTAGAGTGTTACTTAAATTTTCCGTTCAAAATCAAAGACCTCCTTATAAAGTACAACCACATGGACATAAGTTATAAAAGATAGAAGCAACCCTTACCAGGCCTAGGGATGAAGGAAACCATCTTAGAAGATTCTCTAGCAACAAAAACTCTCCCTTTCATGAAGAATTATTGGAAATGTATTTTTGATATACCTATCATTCAGCTAGACAAATATTAGGAGTAGAGGTTCCACCTCTTATGTTAATTGCAGCAATGCTCTTGGCTATAGATATACAAAACAAATATTCCAGACCATTTGACTATGCTAGCTATTTAGCTAATGCCTTGAATCAGGTCTTGGAAAGGATAAAAAACAATAGTGACAACATTAATCTCAAATACTATTCTTTGTTTATGCATTTCTTCTACATGAAGGTCAAGTCAGGGGGTTTTGGGGTGAAGAATTTAAAATAAAGGATGTGGATGAAAATGGGAACTAAAAGCATGTACAAATGTGGAATTTTCTATGGGATAGCCAATATGGTAGATCACACTATCTATACTTTGAGGAATATTTTGTGAAACCATTGATGAAATTTTTGGGATACCCATGTAATTATAACCTATCCATGAAGATACAAAGGTTCTTGAGACTAAAATAAAAAGACCCAAGGAGAAGGGTAAATCACAATTGGGGAGATTGGTATGCATTCTCCGATTGTACTGTAATTAGAGTCTATGGGTTTGAATGGGCCCCACAATTACTACTGAGGATAGTTCTAGACATAATAGACTACTTAGAAACTGTAAGACAATTGGCTAAATCAGATGTTAAGCACCTTATGGGACACAATAAAAAAACCATCATGACTAGCACTTTATTTTTTGTAGATTTCAAAATAGTCACAAGTGAAGGATGTGAAGAGATTGATAACAAATTGGCATCATACAACCTACCTTTGGGTAATGAAAGAAATAAATTGATGCAAAGATTTTTATTCACAAATCAAGGTTGTCACAAGGACTGTCGGGATATGAACATCAATTCTCAGTTGATGATGTAATTAGGAACTCTGACGATGCCTCTACCAAAGACACGATGACTGCATATAACAAAATTGTGCTCACTGAGACATGGAAAAGAGGAAATATCCCTTCTTACTATATAGCATTCAATGAAGTGCAAGATCCTTTGGAAATAATTTTTCAACTTATCACTCATGTGATGAGCTAGTAAAAGATGTGCCCCTGATTGTCTTTGAAGAACCATAGATAATTTACTCATAATAGTAGGCTGAGAACATAGAGCCTCTCAATTACAAACCTTCATAGCCCACTCTTGAGGTAAGCTTCTATGTAGATACATCCATGAGTGAAGGAGATGAAGGGGAGAGTGATGAAAAAAATCATGAGGTTGAATAAATAAGTGCCCCTATGGTTGCACAATATGATCCCTCTTAAGAACATAATGTTGTCAGGTTTGAGATGTCAGATGAAATTTTTGATGATGTAAGAGTAAAGGATGGGCAAAAATTTATCTCAGATAGTGACTTTGTTAAAACTTCTGAGTTTAAATCTTTTGTTTATGAGCATAAAGGAAGAATGTTCAGGAAAAAAATGAAAGATATCACTCCTAAACAAGAAGCAACCACCTTGGAAGAATTAAGGAAAGAGATAGACAAAGAATTGGAATCCATCACCCTTGAAAGGGGGAGGGAATTTCTTTAAGAGGCTGGAGTGTTACTCTTACGAGGATGGAACATCATTTCTGCAATAGTGTTCGACAGTTTTAGGAAGAGATGGGAGAAAAAAATGCATGTGATAGAAGAGGCAAGTGATAAGATGTATTCAAGATATGGGTGCAATGCAGATTAAGCCACTTTGATGATTTTGTCATTATACCCTCAAGAAAAAATTCCTACTATAATTAGTAACCCAAACCAAGTGTTTTTACATCTCTTGGTTCACTGGTTAGGGGACACTAACCCCATTGAAACAACTAAACTAAATATAAATGTGGCAAAGTTCACTAAAGCACAAATTGAGAAGTTGATCAAAGAAAATGATATATTAAGGAAAGAAATGACAAGTTATAGGGATAAAAAACCCTCCTCCTCCACACCAAAATTATATTCCCCATGGATCAAGAAAGAAAAAAGAGTGTTGGATGAATTGGTAGATGTAGCCTACTGGAAGAACTGTCACCAAAAGTCCCAAAATAAATGCAAGGAGTTGGAAACAGAGATAAAAAACACTAAGTATAATATGGCATCGGAGATAATCAAGGATGGATTTAATAGGAATGATGGGTCATGTTGATGAATATTGGAAATTTTTCAAACAAACATACTCATCCCTTATGGAGAATGAAAGGTTGCAAGGGAGGATGATTTAGAAAAGGGAGGAGCTCTTGAATAAGAAGATCATGAAGGGTCAAACATTGCAGATATATAATAAGTTGGTGGAATCACATAATGGATACCACAATAGGCTTAAAGAGGTCCTCCACTACTTTAATTTACCCCATTCACTCCATGAAATCCTCAGAAATCCTAGAGAAAAGGATGATTGGAAGGAGGAGGTCGCCATGTTCCTACCCGCTACATTGCAAGAAATTAATGATGAGGAAATGATATTGCAGAATACTCATAGGAAACTTGAAAACTTGACATATATGGAGTATGACATGAAAGGTGTGACTACCAATGTGGAAACTCATGTTGAGGAGGAATAAATTTTTCATCTCTTTAAAATCAACCTGTTCATTAACCAAACCAGAGATGCATCAGCTACAATAGAACAACTAACAGAATGTGAAGACCAACCAACACCATAAAGTGATTACACTTTGTAGGTGGCACATTATGATAGAGTAGGAGCCTTGAATAGATCTTGAGTGGTCACAAGCATCTTCTTGAAGATTAAAGGATTTGTGCATTCACTTGCAAAAGTGTTGTGTTTTTAGTTATGTTAATTTTAGTTATCACACACTATGCCTTTTTGTAAATGGTTTTGTAGCTTGTTGATTCTCATATAAAAATAGAGACCAAGTCCTGATAAAAAGATATAATATCATTCCATTTTCATTAGATTAGGCACTAGTAAGATAAATAGATTGTACCCATTCACCCATTTCATCTCATATTAAAACTTTTGTTACAATGCATATTATTTGAAGATCAATACAATGGACAAGGTTATGGATAATTATTGATTTTCTTTCAAGTGTTCAATTGTTGTGTGGATCTACATGCTTATATATTATTTGGTTGTTTCTAGAGTAGTATGCTTATACTATTCAAATTAAATGTGTGAAAATACATCTAACTTGTCAATACATAGTTGTTGTAGTTGTGTGATGATGTCAATTGGTTTATGTGTGAAGAAGAATTGAAATTCCTTTTAAGAGATCACATTTAATAGGTTCCTACTTGGATTAAAGTCCTTTTGAATAGATTGCCTTAATTTTTTTCCCTTCACATTTGAATTAAATCCTTTCACAAATTCATTGTAGCGCAGAAGGATATCACTAGGATCATTAAGAAGAGTCCAAATAACCAATATACTTTCACGTTTGCATAAGGTGCAAACACTCAAAGTGCCCAATTGTTCAAGTTAAGCTAAGGAGTAAATCCACCTATCTTACAAAGCCTATCCCCATCATTACAATCCGCTCCTGACTCCGTTCACCCAATTAGTTTAGGAACTGGTCCACTCTAGAATGATATTACATAAACTCTATTTATACCCTTAAGTATTATCATCAGAAATTAGTCAGGAAACTATTACATCTACCTCACATCTATGTGTCATAGTGAGTAGACTTCCCAAATTAGGAATATATCTAAGCAATCAAATCTACCTCATCATTCAGGTATACCCTCTGAGGTCTATTAGGGCCTAAAGAGTAGGCGGTTATCACCCATAGTTTCCCCATTTGTTAGCCTAAATCATATCAAGAGATTGGCACCCTCTTGAGGTTTAAAACCTACATTTTTGAGACCTAGTAGATTGGAAAATTTTCTAGGGAATATTTGAGAAATAACTTTAGCATATCCAGAGCCTAAAAATCAATCACGTCCTTCCATAGAATCACAACATTTACACTCTCAGTAAGCATTCAATAAAAGACTCCACTGAGGTAAAGATAAGATCTCTTTCCTACTAGGATACAAATAGGGGGCGACTCTCTCAAAAGTTTATGACTAATAAAATAACCATAAGAACTGGGAGATTAGATCATAGACATCAAAGGTACACTATAATGAATGACAAGAGATATTTTCACAAGGAAATTCCTAATAAAAATGGTACCTGATGGACAGATAAGCATGGGTCTCCCCATTCAAAACCTAATGTAGATAAAACAAGGACAAAGTAGGATCTAATGAAGTATATGTAACAAGTGTAGATAAGGAGAACTCATCAGAACAAATATTTACAACACACAATAGTTTTAAGCCATTGTAGGGATTAGAATTTCATACCAATGATCCTCATACCCCGTTTGGACAAAAGGACACTATTCATCCAACCCTTCGATGGAAGGTCGATCCTCAAAGAGACGAGGAGATCAAGGCCTGACTTGACATAGAAAAAATGCATAAAAAACATGAGTATGAATACAATCTACTATTGAAACAATGAGGAGAGGCTCAATGTGGTCTCTTAGATCATTCTACCCATGTTAAAAATTATGATCACATGACCAATCAAGAGCTGGAAGTGCATTTGTAGTGGTAGGAACAAGAAATTACAAGGAGACAAAAAATTATAAAATGGATTTAGTAATTGATCAACAGATGGCTCAATTAGACATTCAAGCATCCAAACCACCAAATTATATTATGCCTCATAAACAAGGAGGTAGCAAGGTGATCCCACAAAGCAGGTTTACAATTTTTGGGAGATTCTGTTTTTTGCTAAAATCACATATTTTTAGAAAATATAATGATTTAAGCATTAAAAAGTTCCATTTTAAGTATTTCAATTAAAGAGGGTTTGATCAAACCACCTTAGATCAAACCCCCTTGGATAGAACCCCGCTAGTTTTAAACCATACCTACAACAAAGTCTCCTTTACACCTATCAAAATGCTGATAAAAAATCACTTTTTATTTACCTTTTGGGGGATCAAATGAATAGATTTTAAATTTATTTGAAATGATCATGGTATTCCTTGGAATGAGCTATCCAATGAATATAATTTTCATATGTTTTGGTTTTATTATGTATGTGTTTTTTTAGTTTTATTAAACATAGGTTTTTCACCAAAAATCAAGCTCTTTGTTCTGCACATGTGGAAAAATGATAGATTATCAAAATAAAATTTTAAAAAACATGTTTAGGCTGGGTATTGATGTCCTTGATCCATTAATTTTATTTTTTTTGAATTTAGATACATACACAAAAAATTATGTTGTATACAGTCCGCCTATGTTTCAATTGTAATTAGTTTGACTTCAAAACATGATTAAGGAAAAAATATTTAATAAAACACTATGAAACCAAATTAAAGTGCTAGATATGATTGTTGAAAATCTTAATTCAAAAGAAATAGAATTTTATCCTTCATATAAAAAAATTTATGCTGTATACGGATAGCGTCACTCCTTAAAATGCTATTTTTTTTTTTTTAAGTTTTTGAAGGAGATAGAAAAATAAGTGCAATTCGATTCCAAAAAAATTGAAAAAAAATATTTAGAATCTATAGAGAAAACATCACAAATCACTAGTTTGCATCATCTTCAAATTCCTCACAGTTTAGCTGCTATAGGAGCCCGGAAGTGAAGATTTAGTTAAAAAAATCAATTCAGTGTCTAGTTTGTCCAAAAATTGTAAACCAGTATTATGGGATCACCCAAGTTCATCAATGTACAAGGATTATTGTAGAGTATAGGTGCTCAAGGAACCTAAAAAATACCCCATAACACAATAGGTAGACAAAACCAGAATGTGCAATCCAATATACCCCAACAAAATTTGCCATCATATAGCACATGCAACATCCCATAGTATTATCTACCAGATGGACAACACAATGTCCCACCTCATCAGCAGCATGCACCACAAAACATACATGCTCATCAAAAAATCCACCAATATATGTATCAACCTCCATATGAACTCCAATATTACCCCAATCCACCACCTCAAAACCCTTAACCATAAAACCCCACAATCATGAATAGACAATTTGATATGACAGGACATCAACCGTATCCATACCCCATTGATAGCAAGTAGAGAAATATGGTCCCTAAATTCACAAGCAGTTGTGCAACAAAAACAAAAGAACATATACAAAATTTTAATGCATTTTTTCAAGGTTTGGACATGTGATATGAGGATGTAAACATGAGGTTGTTCATGATGTCTCTAACTAAAGAATCAAGGGATTGGTTCAACAAATTTCCTAATTCTTCAATCACATCTATAAAAGACTTAAAAGGTTAGTTCCTAAAACAATATGGGAACCAAAGTGCCCCTGAATTTTCCCTACATGAATTAGTCTGTATTCAGAAAAATTAAAATGAATCAGTTTACGAGTTTAATCAAAGGTTCAACAAGCTCTATAATAGAATACAACATGGTTCCAACTTAGCTGACCCAATAGCTAAAATCATCTATTTAAAACCCTTTGACCCTAAAATAGGATATGATCTCCGGAATAAAAATCCTAGGAGTCTAGCCAAAGCACAAAAGGAAACCTTAACCATTGAAAATAATAGAAAGGTTTTGGCATGGTGGGAAAAAGGGATAACCCAAGGATCCCTAAAAATCCTAATAATCTCTAGAATAGATAAGAGAATCAATATAGAAATGAAAGACCAAGATTGCATGACATGCCTTATAATACTACTTGGAAAGATGGAAAACCAATAAAAAAACCAAATTGGAAAGAAACACCTGATCCCTTGAAGAGGCATGGAGCACATGCACTAGAAACTACACCATGGTGTTCCCCTTGTAGCAGACCTCATCCTCCTAAGAATTATGCAGTGGCCCAAGCTTGTCAAGATGAGTGGTTATAGGAGTAGGACAGGGATGACCACACTGTGAAACTGTTAAGATGGAGACCTCATAGGGTTATGAAGGGTACTCTTCTTCAGAGGAAGGGTATGAATATAATTTTGACAATCAAAAACACAATGTGAACATAGAACAAGAGGTATTCTCTAATCAAGAAGAAAATACATAATAAACTGTGTATGCATATAACACAACACCTCAGTTTACACCAACAGAGGAAGAAAAGAGGGCTATTACAGCAAAAGTTATGGCTGAGGAAAAGGAAGGAAATATAACTTGATAAATAGACCCATGGAGGAGGATCAGGGAATACCAAGAAGCATGTTCATAAAGGAGCATAAGAACAAAGAAAGTATCCCATCTAGCCAAAAGAAGGATGAAATGAAGAAGCATCAAAATAATGTTCAGAAGGCGACTGCAAACATTGAGCTTGAGAAAATATCAAAAGATGACAAAACCCAAATTGAGGGGAAGAATATCACTAAAGTTGACAAGGGTGAACAAGGGATTACCACCCCTATATTTGACATGGCCCAAGCATTGGTTTAGACAAAAATGACAGTCCCCTTGATGGAATTGATGAAGATTTATGAATTTAGAGACACTACCCTTAGAATGATCACTAACACATCTCAAAAACAAAAAGAATTGAAGAGTGAAGTGAAAATTATAGAAAGAGAAAATTCAAAAGCACCAGAGGTATATTTAGGAGATACACTCACAAAGAACCCATCCCAAGTTGGTGATAAATAATAAACTAGTAAAAATTTGCATGATATATTCAGGGGCAACAATCAACATTATGCCTCTGGCTGTCATGAAGGAATTAGGCCTATGGGTAAACACCACATATGGAAAATTCTATGCTATGGATAATAGATCAGTCCCTATAGTTGGAGTGGTGTGGGATGTAGATTTAAAATTGGCATCATATCAAGAGGAAACATATAGAACAAACATCATTGTGGTTGACACCCCTCCTTACTATGGGATGTTACTATCAAGGAAATGGATTGCGTCAGTTGGTGGGAATGTTCAACTAGATTTGTCATATGCCACTATACCTGTAAATGGAAAAGAAGTTAAATTACACAGAGAACCTAGGTCTGAACATGTAATTGAACTATTCAACCCCAATCAAATTAATTTATTTTGAGATGTAGACATGGGAAGTTTTAGAATTGAACATTCAAACCTAAAGTTACTAAACACAAACCCAATTGTTAGGGATGTGTCCAAAAATGAATAGGACATATGGAAAATGTACTTTGATGGAGCCTGTAGTAGAGAAGGAAATGGAGCAGGGATTGTTTTCATCTCACTAGAAGGTACAACTTTCAAATATTCATTTATGTTGATGTTTGAATGCATGAATAATATAGCATAATATGAAGCCTTACTATTGGGATTGAATATGTCTCTCAAACATGGGATCAAACTTCTAACTATTCTTGGGGACTCTAAGTTAGTTGTTTCAAGAGTGAGATCAAGGTACTCTACAAAAAATAAAAGATTAAAGAAATACAGTAATTCTATGTGGGATACTATTGAGCTCTTTGATGTTTTTTCTATTGAGTGGCTTGATAGATCCAAAAACTTGATGATTGATTTATTGGCAAATGTGGCCTTGAGGAAAGATGCTTTCAACTTAGCAGGAATTTCACAAGTTGAGATCAACCCCCGGCCAACAGTCCCTGATAGTATATACAATTGGCAGGTTTTTAGTGATGAAATAGACCTGATCAAGTTCCTACACTTCATAGATCAGTATGAGGCCGAAGAAATCGATGGCAAACAAACAGTGTTTGGCCAGGAAGTTGTTCAGCCCAAAAAAATAAAATCCTAAGGGATTGGTTGCACTTGAGAGGGTGTGTGATGGGAATGATAGAGAAATGATGAATAAAACACTAGTGAGAAAGGAGGATGTCAGGGAAATCAATCTTGGGACTGAATTGGCCCCAAAAAAGGTATGCATTGGGAAAAACATAAGCCCTACCATTACAAAAATGTTGATTGCATTATTAAGAAAATATAAGCATGTATTTGCATGGTTGTATGATGACCTTAAGGTATACAAATAATATTTTCTCCAACATGACATTACATTAAAGCCTGATGCAAAACCATTCAGACAAAAATAGAGACAAATAAATCCAACCCCAGAACCTAAAACGCATGAGGAACTTATGAAGCTCAGGGAAGGACATATTATCAAATCCATGAGGCATTCCACTTGGGTCTCTAATTTAGTACCTAATAGGGAAAAAAATGGGGATATCAGGCTATGTGTGGATTTCTGAAATTTGAATGTATCATCTCTAAAAGATAATTGCCCTCTTCCAAATATGGAGGCTATGTTGCAGAGGGTAATAGGTTGTGAACTATTATCCATGATGGATGGATTTTCAGGATATAACTAGGTAAAAGTGAAAGAATCAAAACAATATAAAATTCCATTCACCACCCCTTGGGGCACATATGTTTATGTCAGAATTCCATTTGGCCTAACAAATTCTAGTGTAACATTCCAAAGAGCCATGGATGTTTCTTTCATCGATCTAATCAATGCAATCATGGTGATGTACCAAGATGACCTCACTACATAATCCAAGAAGGGAGAAGACCATGTTTCACACCTTGAGAAGATTTTCGTTAAAGCCCTACAATATGGTATATCCCTTAACCCTAAGAAATGTCATTTTGTTTTAACAAAGGGAAAATTATTGGGGCACATATTATCTAAGGATAGAGTTAGGATTGATCCATATATGGTAGAAACCATAGACAAGATCCCTATTCCCAAGACTATAAAAGACATTTAGTATTTCTTTGGAAAAATAAACTTTGTGAGAAGATTCATCTCAAATTTCACTGTAATTGTCAAGCCCATCTTGAGAATGTTGAAAAAGGGGCTAATATTGATTGGATTGTAGAAGCACTAGACACATTCATATCTATCAAAAGGGAAATAAAGGAAGCCCTAGTGTTAAAAATATCTTGACTTCAGCAAGCCTTTTCAAATATTTTCATTTGCATCATGCCACATATTAGCAACAGTAATTCTACAAAAGAATGGTGAAGGACATGAGCAACCTATGTCATTTTTCAGTAAGTCCCTCCAAGGAGTTGAACTAAAATATGATATTACATAAAAGAAAGCATATGCACTTGTCAAGGTAGTGAAGGCCTTCAGAACTTACTTGGTTGGAGAATAAGTGATTGCATATGTTCCCAACACTACATTCAAAGATATATTTGTACAAACTGAAGTCACGGGAAGAAGGTTATGATGGATTAATAAAATTCAAGAATTCATATTGAAATTCAAATCACTAAACTAGTTAGGGGTCAATGTCTGGCTAAATTAATGGCTGAAGAAAACCTCAAGGCATATTAAATATGCAACATAGAAGGATAAGAGGATATGATTGCAAGCATAGAATGCAACCTTTGGTATACTGACATAATGTACTACCTAGAAAACAAAAAAGTATCCCAAGAATTTGAATCAAAATTAGAAAAGGAATTTGAAGCTGCATGCCTTAAGACATATCTTCATGGGTGGAGATCTATATTGGAAAAACAAATATGGAGTGCTACTACTATGTCTAGATGAGTCATAAGAAAAAATGGTACTAAAAGAGATGCATGAAAGAGTCTGTGGTGGAAAATTTTCAGCCAAAACCACCACCCACAAAATCTTTAGGGTTGGATACTACTAGCCTAGAGTTTTCAATGACTCTTTCACTTATCTAAGAAAATGTGAGGCTTGTCAGAAGTTCTCTAGAAAAATAAAATATCGGGGGGTACTACCTCTGAGGCCATTACAAGTTGAAGCTTCCTTTCATCAATGGAGGATTGATTTTATTAGAGAGATCATAGAAAAATCTAGTTGAGGTCACAAGTGGATATTGGTGGCAACTAATTACTACATGAAATGGGTAGAAGTCATCCCAAAAAAATAGGCCACTAGAAAAGTTGTAACATATTTTATGATGGGAAACATCATTACAAGTTTTGGGAGACTTGTATGGATAGTTACATATAATGGTATTTTTTTTCAGATCAGAAGAATTCAAGAGATTATGTGAAACATATGGTGTCACAATTTCATATGCTTCCCCCTACCATCCACAAGAAAATGGGCTAGCTGAATAAAGCAACAAGAATATCCTAAAAATCATGAAGAGAATGTTGGAAAAAAATAAAAAATCTTGGGACTCTAAGCTAAGGATGATAGTATGGGAAAACATAATCATTGTAAGAAGTCAATTGGTAAGTCACCTTTTAAGCTATTCTACAAAACACAAGCAAGAATACCTATGCAAAAATTCTTGCCAGTACATAAATTTATACTCTAAGAAGACCTGGACATCCCTGAGCCCATGGAGGAAAGGATGGAACAATTAGTTGAATTAGATGAAATCAGAAGTTTTTCCCAAGAACAAAACACAAAAAAGAAAGCACATATGAAGTACTTGTTTGACAAAAAGGCCAAGGACAGGAAGTTTGAGGTGGATGACATGGTCATATTATGGAATGCAAGGTGTCAATATAAAGGAAAACATTGTAAATTTGAAGCTCTATGGCTAGGTCATTTTGTCATCATAGGCAAAGGAGGTGAAAATTATTACTATCTCTAGAACATGTCAGGAGAAGATCAAGAGTTGCTGGTGCATGGACAATTCCCGAATCACTTATTTTCTTAGAACAAATTTTCCATGCATAGTAATGAAGTTGAGAATTTCCAATGCATGGAAAATTCTTGAAAACTTCTTAAAATGATTTTCCATGCATAGTAGTTTTAGGCACCCATCCCATCCCCCACCCCACTTCATCACATTTTCATGGTATACTCCCTAGAGATTTCATCTAGATTCTTGCAATGACCCCAAAGATCATTCATCCCCAATCAGAGCCATTATAGGGACTAAAAATCATGCTCAGTATCCACCAACCTACACCTCAACCGCATCCCACATACTATAGAAATATACCACATTTTGATTTTATGATTAGCACAAATTGTAGAGATTTGTGTGACTAGATCCATTTTGTGGCCCACATTACCATTTGATCATATCCATGAATAAGTCTAAAACCCCATGGCCATCACCCCTATTCTTGAATAATTCAATACTACCAGCCTAACAATATTACATTAGGGGGACTCCCCTCACGGCTTCACCGATCAACCGATGAATGCAGCCCACAACTCAATATTGAGCATACTTCCAAGGCACTCTCCCCAATACACTAATGGGGAAAGAAAAAGTGAACACATTGTGGTAACACAAGTGCATCGAAAAAACTAATGTTAGAATCCCCACGATGGCCTGAACAAAGCATATCACAAACACTTGAACATATCGGTAGAAGATAACATAGTGTCTTGCCGATGGGGTGATACAACATGCAATGCAAAAATTCAACATATGGTGAAAGGTTTTTTGAGGTAACAGAGGCTATCGAGCCAACATAGAGACCGGTTCCCTAGATACAATGATAGGGGAGTGAAGGAATTAGAGGAAGTGACATCTATCGGTGGAAGATGAACATGGGTTACCCCGATGACTCGATAAGACCATGAACTGTTAAATACATGCTAAGAAGTTATATTAGAGGAACAAGGGCATGTCAAGGATACATTATCTAGTGTCCTCCTGATTGCCCTGTTAGAACCCAATTTTTTAATTAAAACTTTGAGTTCTTTACCCATTAGGACCCATGTATTTTACTATCTTTTTCCTAAAAAGGTCATTACCATCACCCATAAAATTCAAATCCATTTCATACCACTTTATCATGGAAAACTATCAAAAAACATGTTGGCACTCTCAAATTTTGCAAATTTGAGGTGCCCATTTCGAGAAATTTGCCTCTGCACTTTCAGAAGTGTACTTGAGGGATCAATTTGAGTGACCCACTTTGGAGAATCAGAACTAGAGGCATGTTGTTTTCCAAGAAAAACCCATTTGAAGACATATTTGAATGAAATATGTGAATGTGTGTGTCAATTTTCAGCTTCCTACAAAAGTGAAGCTGGAGGGTTTTTGCACTGCTCTACTGTTTGCAGATTTGTTAGTTTGTGAAATAGCCTCATATTTGAGCTCGGATTTTGCAACCAATTGACTGTTATGTTGAAATGAATTTTGGTATGTGTTCTCCATACCTAAATGATCTTGGGTATCATTTTTTGGAGCCTCATGATCTAATTTTCTATTTTTAGCAGATCAAAACCAATTGGAGTTTGCTCTATTTTTGCACCTGCATTCCTGATAGCCTTTCTGAGAGGCCAACTTTGATTGTTAATAAATTTTGATCAGAGATGTTTCAAATTAAAACTTTTGCACACCTGCTCAGAGTATCCTAATGTTCCATTGTGTTTGATGGCAGCTCATCAAGGGTTGATTTGCTATTTTTACAAATTGGTAGTCGGGTGTGTTTCAATTGTTTCAGAAAAGTTTAATTAGGCAACTTTGCCGATTAATATCTGATTTCTCAGGATCTATTTCTCTGAGCCATCTTCTGCACTATACTTTTGGATCAAATGATTATATTCTTGCAAGTTTTTATGGTTTCACGAGGTCATTTGATTGGTTTCCTAGATTGATTCCTGAGCCAACTTCACCTATTTTTCCCATTCTGCAAAAGTGACAGAAAACAGTTTCTAATGGCAACCCAGTTTATCATTTCACTTCAAATTTCATCCAGATGTTGTCTCAGGTCAATTCGAGGGCAAAAATTGTTTGAAAATGAATTTTTTTTTAGTCAGGCCCAAATGGGAGCCTAACGTATGGCACAATTTGGGGAAAGGGCATTAAACCATCTGGATGAGGAAATGTGTCATATATCCAGATTTTGGTCCAGATGCTTATTACTGATATAAATATTTTTCTAATGATTCTATACTTCGAAGTAGAAGCCTTTCACCTTTTCCTCCTATATAAGGATATGGGTGGTAAAATTGTTTTTATGATTGTTTGCTAACTAGAACTGGATGCATAAAAGGATAGAGTGTCACTGTCTGAGGAAGTTGATAAACATATTCTTATATTATTGTTCCACTTGACTTATCATGGGATAATGTCACCATACTATTTAAATCCTGCAAAATTGAATGAGCAATCACATTATACATGAAGGATGAATCCTAATCAGGCAGGGGTTTCTATAAACTAGTAGTTCTGTCAGACTTTGCACCCATGCCCGAACTCTATTGTATCCACGGTCACGCTTTGATTAGGTAAGGTGCAATCAGGATGGATAAAATTGTTTCAGGTTTCTTTATATAAAAGAGGGTGCTATCCTAAGTGCAAGTGGCTGAGTGTTATGGGTGATGAGTTTGAGTGGTGCTGGGGACATCCATGAAAACATAGTGAGGGGAAGCTTGAACTAGAAATGGAGGAGAGAGCTCACGCCAGTGAAGAGAATTGTGAACATCCATCAAAGCATGAAGACCAATGGAGCCACCATGAATTTGGTATATAAAAATAACCAAGGGATGCACCTAATGAATTTGACATGAAGAGCCCTTTGATTGATAGTTGATTGGGTAGGTGGAGTTAGTGCACAGCTGTTTGCAATGAGGGGATGCGGTATATGGAAGTAGCCAGTAGTACGCATGCATTCTGGAGGAGTAAGTTATGGGGATGACCAGTAGATAGTGAGTGGAGGGTGCGACCAGTTGAGGATCAATGCGTCAACAAATGGAGGCTCACACAAATAGGTGAAGGGGCCCGCGCTGGTTAAAGGAGGCTCATGCGCCAGCAGAGGGAGGGCGCAACCTATATGTGATGGGGGTGCTGTCGAGAGCAGTCTATAGGTAATGGCAGAATGGCCATGCAACATGAAAATAACTTGGAATGCCATTGGAAGAGGCTCAATCATGCATATTGAAAGAAGCCCGCACAACCAGAGTAGGAGGAGACCACCGCACCAAGCATGAGGAGCACGGGTCCATGTAGCTAGCATGTAGGGAAAAGAGGAGCCCGCGGCCAGGTGAATGAAAATGGGAGCATAGTGAAATGGTGGGCGCAACTTGCAAGTATGATGGAGGATGGCTTGAAGCAACACAGGGAGGCTATGTAAGCAAGTTGCCGCCATGGTCAACAAACAAAAGATTAGGGCACCGATGGGCAACTGGTGAAATCCAATGGCAGAGAATAGGGTGGAAATGCAACATCATCTAAGCTATTGCCCACCATTTCGTGATCCAGAGCTGCTCACAGGATAGGCATTGTGGGATGGCGGGGAGATGGGAAGGGAAGCAGTTAAAACATAAAATTTTAATTGTTTTCCTAAAGTTTTGTCAAAATATTAAATGGATGCCTCCGGTGGGATTTAAATTTTGTTTTTTCTCCTCGAGAAGAAATGGGAGGTGGGTCCCAAAGTTTTTCAAGTGGCACAAGTATTTCAAGGTACCTGGGGTAAAATTTAAATGGGAATTTCCAAATAGCTAGGGGAATAAATTTTAAAAATTAATTTTACCAAAGGGGCTTAAAACTAGAAAATTTTAAATCACCCGACAGTGCTGTTAAAATAATTTTAAATGAAGTATGAATAAACTTAAGAGCACCAGGGGAAAATAATCCACGAGAGGCTACATTTGATTTTAAATTGGAGGAATTTTTCGAATGGGTAATATATTTTATAAAAGTGAACTGATAAATACTTTGCTGCTGGGTAAAGTATTAAAAATACTTTGCATGGAAATTGAAGTAAAATGTAATATTTTATTTACTGATGGTAAGTAAAATAAAAACAACAGTGAGTAAACATACAAAATAAAATGCAGCAAAGGGAAAAATAGAAAACAGAGGAAAATGGATTTTCATGGGGAGAGAGATTTTATTTCAAGCTACAAAATCCATTTATTGCAATGAGTGGAGTGGACACATGGCATTTTTTTGTTGAAGAAAAAATTGAGCACATGCTATTTTGAGAACAAAATCAATTTTTTTACAGGAAAATGGAGAAGATATTTTGCAGATCATTGTTCAATGGTGGAGATGTTTCCAGATTGTTGTTTCTATTCGGATTTAGGGTTTCTTCTAGAATCTTTTCTCCTCTTCTTATTCTTTTCTTCTCTCATTGTAAAAAAGGGTGGGCAAGTTAGCAAGTTAGGTTAGCAAGTTAGCTAGTCAAAATTCTGGTGTGAAGCTGCATTTCAAATTGTAAAATCTATAGTTACAGAGGCAATGCAAATGGGTTTGGTGTCATTTTGTTGTAAGATTTGAGTTTATTGGGATTTAGTGTTTCACAATAGTGCTGGTATTTGAGTATAAATGACAAATCCAGGGTCATGTCTCTCCTATGTGCAAATGTATTCAAATTTTGAATGAAGTAATCAAGGGTTATTCTATTCTTCTCACTGTTCTGGTGTGCACAATTCTGGTTTTAGCTTTGATTCAAAGAATTAATTAAACTACTTAAATGAGATTGCAGATTGATATGTTTTGTACAAGGATTGGGTAAGAAGTATTGAGCTGAGGTACAAATTGGTGATACTATAAGGTAGTATAATCAGAGATATGACATGCTATGTGTTAAAAATCTACTATGAACCATTAGGTGTTGATGAATTTGACTACCCCAATGGATATGGCACTAGTCTGATTTGCATCTGTTCTTTGTGATGCAGTGTTTTGTTTGTCTTCACCTGGGGCTTGCTACCAATTTTTAAACATAATGATTATCCTTCACCATGAAGTTTTATTATAACCATCTCATACTCCAAGTGGTTGATATTACTGATGAACAACCATTTCCTTTTAGTTTTATCCCATTCTGTTGAGCTATTAACTGAGATTATCCATTTTGATTTTAATGATTGTTTATGATTTTGTTGTAGAAGTTGTAAACTCTTACAGGGATCACCCTCTCGGGTCTTGCAAAGCCCAAAGTGTAGGAGGTTATTGTTAAAATCCTCATCAGTTGGTCCAGGTCCTCCGAGCTGCCCTTGATTGGAATTGGCAATTCAATAGGTAGATTAGGAGACAAACCTAGTTTGCATGAAAAAACATCAACAAAATGGCAACTCTACTAGGGAAGGTTCTGAATCTCCAGTTGCAGATGGTGCTGTTACAAAGTCATTAAAGTGTTGAATTATTTTTTTAACCATTGCTGAAAATTATTTCTGCCTTATAGATTCATGAGGTTGATAAATCCATTCTCCTCATTGGCTAAGTAAATTCTCATGAATGTTGCCAGAGAGTCTATTTTAATTCATCTTTTAAAGTAAGTATGTCAAGATTTCTCCATACTTCATGCTTATTTCATAATACCTCACAAGTTGTGAGTGGCGACTCCAAGATCTATGCACTTGTGTGCATTATTTGAGAACAACTGGGAAAGAACCCAAAAGATTTGCAGTAGAGATGAAGCAGATTCAAGCTCTTGTGATGAAGCACCCAGACAAGTTGAGGAAGGAATCCATATGATGTCATATTGTTGGATATGAAGGTGTTGCAGTACTTATGTTGGTTTTGAATGAATTTGACTAGTCAAGAATTTCTAGCTACTCAAATTTTTGTCCTGTGCAAAGAGGTGGCAACTCTACAAAAGAACCTAATGAAGATGTGAATACGGTTCAAGAATCTACAAATATTTCCAATCAGAAGAACCATTGGCAGCTGCTGCAACAAATTCCAGGTATTTTTCACTCTTGGTTTTCAAGAAATTATGTATTGAAACCATATGTGAACATTTTAGGAAAAATTTGGTTCCCTATTTGATGAATCTGCATTATGAAAGGGAAAAATAGCAGTATTTCTTTCCATTCTTCTAAAATGTAATATGTTACATGAGTAGTGAAGTATGTGTGTTTTGAGTTATGTCTTTGAGAAAGCTTAAGGCATAGCTATTCAATCAATGTTTTAGAATCATGGTTGATTTTGTAAATGATGTAATTGATAACCATGTACAAAGTTGATAGTGATTGAATTTGTATACAAGAGGGTTTCCCTGTAAAATGGAGAGTAAAAGTATACAGGGAAAACAAGTTATCCCAAGCCCTCAAAGGGATTTTTCTATTAAAAGGTATATGCCATTGGTTTTCAGTGGTATTGAAGGTTTCCCAAACCTAATCCCTAAAGATGTTAGAAAGAATTTTCCCATATTCACAGGGCAAAGTTTAGAATCAGCCCCTAAGCATCTACAAAAATTTATGGATGTGATGGGTGACTATGAGGTAAATCATGAGGATGTAGTTATGAAACTGTTTGTTCAATCCTTGAAGGATGATGCCAAAGATTGGTTTGCATATTTACCATCATGTTCTATAGCCTCTTGGAATCAGTTTATGAGAACTTTTGTTGAGCAATTTGGTGAAAGGGTGAATCCAAGTGAGGTGAGAAATTTTTTTTTGGAGATCCATATAAGTGAAAATGAGTTGGTCCCAGTTTTCAATCTCCAATTTGCAAAGGCAATAAGAGATATCCCAGAGTATGTAAGACCGAATGATGTTGAATGCTTGGTCGTGTATCTTAGTGCATTTGACAGTAAGATGGGATTCTTGTTAAGGGATAAAGAGCTTGCAACTTTACTTTAGGCATATCAAACTGCCATGGACATTGAGAACAATTTCAAATACTCTATGATGAGAGGGTGTCTAGCTACAAGTGTTGGTTACCCAAGAACAACTCATGATTGTGGAATTCAAGGACTAGGAAATGGAAATTATTGTCAAGATGATAATGCTTCTGCTGCTATGATTTCTTCATTGTCAAAATATGAAGATAATAGTGAGCTCCAAGTTGAATGTCAACAGAATTTGGGCATTGTGGATAAAAAGTATTTTGTACAAGAGTTGTATGAAATGAGAAGACAAGAAGCAGTGAATGAGATACAGAGTGCTACTTCATGTCATGTTGTGACCAGCAACTACAAGGCATGTATTGATGATATTTCATTAGAAAATAGTGGCTCTGATTATGAAATTACAACCCCAAGATATTGTTATGAGGATTTTAAACATGGTTTGTGTAGTGAGGATTTTTATTGTGTGGAAAGCCATGATGGGGTTGCTAGTTCTGATTGCTTCTTTGAAGGTTGTGATGAATGATTCATAAGGTCATAAGGTCATTCATCCACAAATGAAAGAACAAGGAACATGTGAAGAATATACCGAATGTAATTCAAGTTCAAAATAAAAAGAGCATGTTCACTGTGAGAGTGATGTGGAATTTGAAGACAAACATGTGTGTGATCAGCATGTTGATTCAAAATATAATGTTGAATATGATGAAGGTGTTGATAAGTGTGCTTATGCTCTTACTCTTCATGTTTGTTTGAATGAAGCAAAGATGGAAAAATTTATGATGCTTGATGAGGATGATGATACAATGATCAATTCATTAAGTATGCATATGGGTGAATCAATGTTAATTGATGATATTGGAAGGTTGCTGACTTATGTGACAGTAAAGCTTCAGTTTGTGTTGATATGACAAATGTTGTCAATCCATATATGGAGCATCCAAGTAGTGACAATGATGGTGAGTCTCATGTTGATGATTGTGAGGTTGAATGTAATTACCTTTTGTTTGATGCTCCTAATTTTCAGAATGTGCAGATGGATATGTTGGCACCACATGTGAGAAGCATTTATGTCCTTGTTGATAATGATTTGTTTGAGCCTTCACTGGAGGTATTTGGTTTTGAAAGGAATGATTATATGAAAAATGAATCAGAACATTTTCTCAAGTCTGAGATGAATGTATTTAATCATTCCTTGGATGTTAACGATGCATGTGTTTCTCATGACCTTGATACCGAGTTGTGTTCTGATGTGCCTAAACCGAAGTGTCAAAAGATGGGCCTAGGTTGCAGTGATCAGTACAAGGATGCTCCTGAGTGTGTATATTTTATCTTTGACGTATGCCAATATGATTTGCAGGGAACACACCAAATTGTTTATGAGAACTTTCAGTTTGATTTGCAAGTTGATTTGGATTTGGAAATTGATGATCAGATTGAGCCTAATAGTTCCAGCCATACAACAGTGTGAGTGTTATTTTTGTCAGTTGGAAGGAATTTTCATAGAATGTGGCAATGCTCAAGATGTTGAGATAGGTTGTTTTCTACCTGAAAATGATCCATGTAATGAATATGATAGGTTGTTGCCACATGATAATTAGTATTTTGAAAGTATGCCTGACTTTCAGATGCATAATGGTTGTGAACATGTTGATAATGTTGTGAATGATTGCCTATTAGGAGGTACTAGCATGTTTAGTTAGGCAGAGGGTTGTGATCAAATTGTGTTTTCATATGGTCTTGATCACTATATTCAAATCATGCCACTTGATGAAAAGTCAAAAAATGAAGAATGTGGTAGTGATATGACTTTTCTAATCTGGTTGCCATATAATGAAGTTGAATAGAGAAAAAGTTTCTACTTGCCCAAAAGCAACCTGACAGTTTTGTTTGCAAAAATGCAATTGCTTATGTTGTTATGGTTTAACAAGTGCAAGCATGAGTTAAGGGGGATTAGATCTTTTCACAATATTGTATTTGATAGAGGTAAATGCTAATTTCCATTTTTTCATTTGGTGACCTGGGGTCATCAGATGAAGTTGAAAAATAAAAGTTGAATAGGGGAGCAGTTTGAAGGCACTTGACAGATTCAGAATTTGGTCTACTCTCCCCAGAGATCTGAGATCTTGCTATGCCCATCGGGGGCATACATCCCCAGATGGAGCCACTGTTGGCACTCTCAAATTTTGCAAATTTGAGGTGCCCATTTCGAGAAATTTGCCTCTGCACTTTCAGAAGTGTACTTCAGGGGTCAGTTTGAGTGACCCACTTTGGAGAATCAGAACTTGAAGCATGTTGTTTTCCAAGAAAAACCCATTTGCAGACGTATTTGATTGACATCTTTGAATGTGTGTGTCAATTTTCACCTTCCCACAATAGGTTTTGTCAGGGTTTTGAAAAGTGAAGCTGGAGGGTTTTCGCAATGTTCTGCTGTTTGCATATTTGTCAGTTTGCGAAATAGCCTCCTGTTTGAGCTTGGATTTTGTAACTAGTTGACTGTTATGTCAAAACGAATGCTGGTATGTGTTCTCCATACCTAAATGATCTTGGGTGTCAGTTTTCAGAGCCTCATGATCTAATTTGCTATTTTTAGCAGATCAAAACCAAATGCAATTTGTTCTGTTTTTGCACCTGCATTCTTGATAGCCTTTCTGAGAGGCCAACTTTGATCGTTAATAACTTTTGATCAGTGATGTTTCAAAGAAATTCCTTTTGCACACCTGCTCAAGGTGTCTTAATGTTCCACTGGGTCTGATGACAGCTCATCAGGGGTTGATTTGCTATTTTTACAAATTGGTAGTCGGGTGTGTTTCAATTGTTTCAGAATAGCTGCTGTTTCAAAAAAATTTAATTGGGCAACTTTGCTGATTAATATTTGATTCCCCGAGATCTATTTCTCCAAGCCATCTTCTGCACTATACTTTTCGATCAAATGATTATATGCTTACAATTTTTTATGGTTTCACGAGGTTGTTTGATTGGTTTCCCAGATTGATTCCTGAGCCAACTTCACCTGTTTTTCCCATTCCGCAAAAGTGACAGAAAACAGTTTCTAATGGCAACCAATTTTATCATTTCCCTTAAAATTTCATCTAGATGTTGTCTTAGGTTAATTCGAGGGAAAAACTTGTTTGAAAACGAATTTATTTTTAGTCGGGCCCAAAAGGGAGTCCGACGTATGGCACAATTTGGGGAAAAGGCATTAAACCGTCTGGATGAGGAAATGTGTCATATATCCAGATTTTGGTCCAGATGCTTATTACTGATATAAATATTTTTCTAATGATTCTATACTTCGAGGTAGAAGCCTTTCACCTTTTCCTCCTATATAAGGATATGGGTGGTAAAATTGTTTTTATGATTGTTTGCTAACTAGAACTGGATGCATAAAAGGATAGAGTGTCACTATTTGAGGAACTTGATAAATATATTCTCATGTTATTGTTCCACTTGACTTATCATGGGATAATGTCACCATACTATTTAAATCATGCAAAATTGAATGAGCAATCACATTATACATGAAGGATGAATCCTAATCAGGTAGGGGTTTCTATAAACTAGTAGTTCTGTTAGAGTTTGCACCCATGCCCGAACTCTATTGTATCCACCACATGGTCCAGATTCCAGAAAAGATTCGATCACTCTTTGATTAGCTAAGGTGCAATCAGGATGGATAAAATTGTTTTAGGTTTCTTTAGATAAAAGCGGGTTCTATCCTAAGTGCTAAGTGGCTGAGTGTTATGGGTGACAAGTTTTAGTGGTGCTGGGGACATCCATCAAAACACAATGAGGGGAAGCTCAAACCAGACATGGAGGAGATAGCTCATGCTAGGGAAGATAATTGTGAACATCCATCGAAGCATGAAGACCGATGGAGCCACCATGAATTTGGTATATAAAAATAACCAAGGGATGCACCAAATGAATTTGACATGAAGAACCCTTTGATTGACAGTTGATTGGGAAGGTGGAGTTAGTGTGCAGTTGTTTCCAATGAGGGGATGCACTATATGGAAGCAGCCAACAACAGGCATTCATTCTGCAGGAGCAGGTTATGAGGATGACCAGCAGCTAGTGAGTGGAGGGTGCGACCAGCTATGGAGGGCCCGACCAATTGAGGATCAGTGCGCCAAAAAATGGAGGCTCACACAAATAGGTGAAGGGGCCCACGCTGGTTAAAGGAGGCTCATGCACCAGCTGAGGGAGGGTGCTATAATGTGAGGGCGCAACTTGTATGTGATGGGGGTGTTGTCGAGACCAGTCTATAGGGAATGGGAGAATTACCATGCAACATGAAAATAGCTTGGGATGCAACCCACGCCGAGGTGAGGAAGAGGGTATGCACAAAATGTATTTGTTGAAATGGCTCATGAACTGTTGGGAGCAAGAAGAACATCAAATTCCATTGGAAGAGGCTCGATCTTGCATATTGAAAGAAGCCTGTGCAGCTAGAGCAAGAGGAGACCACCGCACCAAGCATGAGGAGCACGGGTCCATGTAGCCAGCATGTAGGGAAAAGAGGAGCCTATGGCTAGGTGAATGAAAATGGGAGCATAGTGAAATGGTGGGTGCAACTTGCAAGTATGATGGAGGATGGCTTGAAGCAACACAGGTAGGTTGTGTAAGGAAGTTGTCGCCATAGTCAACAAACAAAAGATTAGGGCACCGATGGGCAACTGGTGAAATCCAATGGCAGAGAATAGGGTGGAAATGCAACATCATCTAAGTCGTTGCCCGCCATTGCATGATCTGGAGTTGCTCACAAGATATGCATTGCAAGATGGTGGGGAGATGGGAAGGGAAGCAGTTAAAACATAAAATTTGAATTGTTTTCCTAAAGTTTTGTCAAAATATTAAATGGGGGCCTTCGGTGGGATTTAAATTTTGTTTTTTCTCCTTGGGAAGAAATGGGAGGTGGGTCCCAAAGTTTTTTAAGTGGCACGGGTATTTCAAGGTACCTGGGGTAAAATTTAAATGGGAATTTTGGAATGGCTAGGAGAATAAATTTTAAAAATTAATTTTACCAAAGGGCTTAAAATTGGAAAATTTTAAATCACCCGACGGTGCCTATTAAAATAATTTTAAATGAAGTATGAATAAACTTAAGAGCAAAGGGGGAAAATAATCCACAAGAGGTTGCATTTGATTTTAAATTGGAGGAATGTTTCGAATGGGTAAAATATTTTATAAAAGTGAACTGATAAATACTTTGCTGCTAGGTAAAGTATTAAAAATACTTTGCATGGAAATTGAAGTAAAATGTAATATTTTATTTACTAGTGGTAAGTAAAATAAAAACAACAGTGAGTAAACATACAGAATAAAATGCAGCAAAGGGAAAAATAGAAAACAGAGGAAAATGGATTTTCATGGGGAGAGAGATTTTCTTTCAAGCTGCAAAATCCATTTATTGGAATGAGTGGAGTGGACACATGGAATTTTTCTTTTGAAGAACAAATTGAGCACATGTTGTTTTGAGAACAAAATCAAGTTTGTTATAGGAAAATGGAGAAGATATTTTGTAGATCACTTTTCAATGGTGGAGATGTTTCCAGATGGTTGTTTCTGTTCGGATTTAGGGTTTCTTCTGGAATCTTTTCTCCTCTTCTTATTCTTTTCTTCTCTCATTGTAAAAAAGGGTGGGCAAGTTAGCAAGCTAGGTTAGCAAGTTATCTAGTCAAAATTCTGGTGTGGAGCTGCATTTCAAATTATAAAATTTGTAGTTATGGAGGCAATGCAAATGGGTTTGGTGTCATTTTGTTGTAAGATTTGAGTTTATTGGGATTTAGTGTTTCATAACAGTGCTAGTATTTGAGTTTAAATGACAAATCTAGGCTCATGTCTCTCCTATGTGCAAATGTATTCGAATTTTGAATGAAGTAATCAAGGGTTATTCTATTGTTCTCATTGTTGTGCTGTGCACAATTCTGGTTTTAGCTTTGATTCAAAGAATTAATTAAACTGCTTAAATAAGATTGCAGATTGATATGTTATGTACAAGGATTGGGTAAGAAGTATTGAGTTGAGGTACAAATTGGTGATACTATAAGGCAGTATAATCAGAGATATGACATGCTATTTGTTAAAAATCTACTATGAACCATTAGGTGTTGATGAGTTTGACTCCCCCAATGGATATGGCACTGGTCTGATTTGCATTTGTTCTTTGTTATGTAGTGTTTTGTTTGTGTTCACCTAGGGCTTGCTACCAATTTTTAAACATAATGATTATCCTTCACCATGAATTTGTATTGTAACCATCTCATGCTCCAAGTGGTTGATATTACTGATGAACAACCATTTCCTTTCAGTTTTATCCCATTCTGTTGAGCTATTAAGTGAGATTATCTGTTTTGAAGTTAATGATTGTTTATGATTTTGATGCAGAAGTTGTAAACTCAATACAAGGATCACCCTCTTGAGTCTTGCAAAGCCCAAAGTGTAGGAGGTTATTATTAAAATCCTCGTCAGTTCGTCCAGGTCCTTCGAGCTACCCTTGACTGGAATTGGCAATTCCATGGGTAGATTAGGAGACAAACGTGGTTTACATGAAAAAACACCAACACAACCCACGGTTGTGCGGTAAAGGATCAGCCTAGTGGTTAAGATAACCACCACTACACCGCAAACAATCATCAAACAGACCATGGTGGTGTAGTAAACAATCAGTGAGGTCAGCGTACCAGTAAATTCTTACCACTACACTGCGGTCAATAAAAATACAGAACACAGTGGTGTGGTAAGCAGTGAGGCGATGGTCAGAACAATTCATCATGGTACCGCAAGGGGTCCCATGGGAGACCACTGTAGCATGGTGGTCGGGAAGATAACAGTGGAGGTAGTGGTCAAGACCGGTCACCGCGGTACCGCTAATGGTTAAAACACATACCACAGTGGTGCAATGGAAGGGGAAGCAGTCAAATATAAATAATGCCACACCACAACAAGACAAAAGGAAGACTGTGGTAAGGTGGTAGAAAGGATAGAATAGTCGGACACCGAGGAACCGCAAGGTGCAAACAAAGAGCCCGCAGTTGAGCGGTAAGGGGAAGAGAAGACCATGATGGTCACACCACCATACCTTGGGAGGACATGAGGTTGACCATGGTAGAGCAGTAAATATAAAGGAAGTAGTAGAGAAAGTGAAGTATTAAAGAGCGAGTAAGTATAAAGTTAAAGAAAAAGGCGCAATTATAGTTGAAAATATTTAATTTGCCGACAAGGCAATTAATTAAATATTTTGTTTCTTTTCAAAGAATGTGAACCATTTCTACCCAAATTAATGAAGGGTCGTGAGCCTTAGAAATGTATTGTATATATGTATTGAACAATCAGAGAGAAAGGGGGTAGTAGTTAGAAGAACGGTGATATTTTTGCAGAAAATAATGAAAGACTGGGAATGCAAATAATGTATAGACCCATTTTTGAAGTAGATCAATGGATAGAATATTTTAAATTGGTGAAATCCTATTTGTGCTCAGGTTTTGTGATGTAATAATTTACATTTTTTATCTGGTTGTCTCCAACTCAAGGTCTTTTAATCATTTAAGTTAGCATATCAAATATATTCTTGATTTATCAAGGTGCATTTTCATTTTTTATGATTTACTTAACTGGTGTTTGGAAGTCAGAATTAAATTATTTTAATAATTCATAGTGATTTAAGGATTTATTTTGGATAGTTAAAGAAGAACCTAGTAAGAAAGTATTCCAGCACAATTTATGCAAGTCATAAATTTAGTGAAGTTATATGCCAGTCATAGAATTTCATTTTTCAAAGTGCCTAGCAACTTGAATTAAGCCAAAGAGGGGAACACATACAATTTTTTATTTTTGACTCTATTGCCCATGTGGATAGAAGGCACTGATCTACCACAACCCAGAAGATAAAATTCATAGGAAACAACATATTTAAATTCTTTCTTTTGTGTAGTAGGATTAGTTGTAGAGATTTTATCTATCTATTTCCAACTGCCATTATGGGTAGATTACTCAATCAGGAAATATATTTTAAATCTGCATTATTCACACAGATGCACCCACCTAGGTTTAGCAGAGCCTAAAGAGTAGAAGGTTCAATTTTATTAATTGGACTTGTACGTTGGCCAAAAATATTGTGAGAGCTTGGAAACCTCTCGTGATTAAAACCTACATTTTTGAGACCTAACAGTTTGGCGACTCCATTGGGGAGTGTTAAACTAAACCTGAGCCTTCATTATAGAGTCAGTATTTTGTAGAGGACTCCGCTGGGAATAATAAATTAGAGGATTTTCTCACTTTTGGAAAGTGAGTGGCGACTCTAAATGAAGAAATGTATGGAAAATGATAAAGTGAAATATACATCAGAAACAAACCATCCTAGAGTTCGGACTATCAAAATTACTCACAATATGCAAGGCAGAAGATCTTTCTATAAGGAGGATTTTATAATGACAAAAGTAATTGGACTCAAAAGAATGATAAGGGTAAGAAAGTGTCTGATGACATGGGCCCAACAAATAAAAACAAAACATCAAAATCACCATTGGAGATACATAAATCATATGGTACATTGGCAAATGAAAATAACCCTTCTAGAGAACCTCATAGTCATGAGGAAAAATGAAATCCCTTCTATCAACCAAACCCTAAGAAAGTTGAGGAGTTCGTGGCTGGATTTGAGGCTGAAAGGGAAAGAAGACAACTTGAATATGATTAGAAAGTAGCATTTCTTGAGGAGAGTCAGGATGGACTAGGCTATGAAACAACCTTTGAAGAGAACTATGAACATATGACTTGAGATGAGATGACTGCACAATTGGAACACGAGAGACTTGAAGTGGAAAAAGCAAGAATAGAATATGAGTAGAGGCTCCAATAAATAAGAGAACTTGAAGAATTGAAGTTGTAGAAAGCTCAAATTAAAGCTCAAATAGCTGATTTGCCTAATTATGTGCCACCTCATAGGAAAGGAAATAACAATGCATTCCCTTCAAATTCCCCACAAGCCTGATAAAATCAGCCAAGGGATCAATATAGACCCTCAAATTCTCCACCATAACACCAAAATGCTCCACCACAACAAAAAAATTCTCAACCACCTCCTTACCAGCAATATGTGCGCCCACAAGGTCAACAATATGTGCCATTATCCTATAATAATCCATTGTACCCATACTAGCATTACCAAAATCCACCTCCTCCACCATATACAACCATGATCAAGTAGTTTGATTTGGATGGATTCCAAATATATCCTTATCCTATGGACAACAATTAGAGAAGTATTGTCCCAAAATTCACAGGAAGTACTGCAAACATGGTTGAAGAAAACTTGAGGAGCTTTAATGCATTTATTCAAGATTTGGATTTTCAATATGAGGATGTGCAGATGAGATTATTTATGATGCCACTGATTAAAGGTGCCAAAGACTGGTTTAACAGTTTTCTGACAACTTCTATTGGCTCTATTCATGAGTTATATGAACATTTTCTTGAGCAGTATGAGAATCAATATGCACTAGAGTTTGCCCTGCATGAATTGGTAACTATCCAAAAGCATCAAAATGAGTCAGCTTATGACTTCAATTAGTGGTTTTCTAAATTGCATAATAAAATACCACCTGGATCCTAATTAGTTGATCCTGTTGCATTGAGTATTTATTTAAAAGATTTTGATCCTAAGACAAGATATGAGCTTAGGAACAGGTGTCCCAGGAATTTAGCTGAAGCTCAAAAGATAGCACTCACTATTGAAAATAATAGGAAAGCTATAGGAATGATTTCCAAAAGGGATAACCCTAGGGTTCCCCAATATGCTCCTCCAAATAGACAAGAAAATACATATAGGAATGAAAGGCCAAGACTACATGACATGCCATATAATAAAAATTGGAAGGATGGAAATCCAATGATGGATAGGCTATGAAATAAAGAGACACCTGATCCTTTAAAAAAAAGATGTACATATATGGTTGATAATAGTCCCTAGTGCTCAGTTTGTGACTTGCCACATTCCTCAGAGAATTGAATCGTCGCTTATTCAATACCAGAAAAAGACATATCAAAAAATAATAATGAAGAAGACCATAATATCTATTTGACTTCCCATACTCTTCACTCTGCTGAGCAGGGGTATTCACATTCAAAAGAAGGAGGCTATGAATATGATGTTGATCATCTGAAGTACAATGTTCATATGGCAGAACAACAAGTATTTTCTAATCATGAAGAAAGTGATAATGAGCAAGGATCTCCTACTACATCATATCAAACTAATAGGTGGAATATGAGGAGACTGACTAAGGAAGAAATTAAAAGATTAACCATTGCAGTAGTTGAATAGGATAAAATCAAATATTGGCTAAGGAATAGAATAGTCAATGAGAATGAAGGTGTTCCAAGAGGAATATTTTTGAAAAATAAGAAAATGTCCCATGAAATATCAAAAAAGATAGATGATAAGAACTTCGATAAAAAAGAATAGAAGTATGTCCCCAAAGAAGAAAATAAAGAATTTCCCAAGGACAAACAAAAGCCAGATCAGACATCCAAAAGGGAGAAAGAGGAGAAGAAAGGAGAATCAATAGAGCAAAAGAAGGTGATCAGAACTAAAGGTGCATCTTTTGATTTCATGTAATCTTTGTCCTAGATAAAAATGTATGTCCCATTACTTGAAATGATGAAAATTAAGGAGTATAGGGAAAGTGCTATTCAGTTAATGTCTAGTGGGAGAAATCAAAATATAAAATTTGAACATAAGGAGAGTCTTGGAATTGCTGATAAAAAGGAAAAGACAAAAGTCCAAAAAGTTTGCCTAAGTGATGCATTGATGAATACACCACAAATTTATCCATTTTTTACTACCTTACTCATAAATGGAAAATTGGTAAGAAATTGCATGATATATTCAAGTGATTCTATGAATATTATGCCAGTAGGGGTAATGAAACAACTTGGTATGTGAATAGATATTAAGGGTTGTAAATGTTATGCCATGGATAGCAGGCTTGTCCCAGTTGTGGAGGTTATGAAAGATGTAGAACTGAAACTGGAAACTTACCCACAAACAACTTATAATATTGATATAGTTGTAATTAACACACCTCCTCAGTTTGGAATGCTTTTGTCAAGACAATGGACTGCAATAGTTGAAGGTAATGTGCAATTTGATTTATCATATGCCATAATACTAGTCAATGGTGAAGAAGTCAAGTTGTATAGAGAACCAAGGATGAATCAAATTGTTGAGTATGTTACTTAAGAACATCTCAATTATTTCTATGATGTGGATTTAGGGAGTTTCAAAATAGAATTGTCTCAACCTGAATTAGTGAATACTGACCCAATTAATAAACATGTCTCTAAAAATCAGCTGGTTGTATGGAAAATTTATTTTGATGTGGCATGCAAACAAGAAGGTAATGGAGCTGAAATAGATTTTATATCACCTAAAGGTATAACATTCAAATATTCATTTTCATTAGCCTTTGAATTTACAAACAATGTGGTAGAATATAAAGCCTTACCGATTGGTTTGAATATGGTTGTCAAGCACAAGATTAATTTTTTGACTGTCTTGGGAGATTTTGAGTTGGTTGTATGACAAGTCAGATCGAGATATGCTACAAAAAAGAAGAGGTTGAAAAAATATAGAAACTTTGTATGGGATATAGTGGAATTATTTGATGCTTTTTCAATTCATTGGATAGATAGATCAGAAAATTTGATGGCAGAATTTATGGATAATGTAGCCTTGAAAAGAGATGATATCACTTTGGTAGGAGTGTCTCAGGTTGAATTCAAAACAAGACCTACTATCCCTGACAACATATATAGCTGGCAAGTTTTTAATGATGACAACGACCTTTTGAAGTTTCTTCATTGTATAGATCAGTATAAGGCACAGGGGATTGACATCAATACTTTCGTTGAAGAAGTGGATGGAAAACATACTGTATTTGGGAAGGAATTTTTGTAGCTTAAAAACAACAAGCTTCCCAAAGGGCTTGTGGCATTGGAAAGAGTTTATGATGGGAGTGATCATTCTCTCATGAAGAAAACACCTGTCAAGAAAGAAGATATTGAAGAAATAAATCTTGGAACTCAATTAGCACCAAAAAGGGTTTACATTGGGATTTCTTTAAGTCCAACCATCAGGAGGATGTTGATTGCATTGTTGAGAAAATATAAACATGTATTTGCTTGGTCTTAGGAGGATCTCAAAGCATACAAAGAAGATATTTTTCAGCATGAAGTTCCACTTAAGCCAGACACAAAGCCATTCAGACAAAGGAAGAGGCCTATTAACCCAACTCTAGAACCTAAGATGCAAGAGGAGATGGAAAAAAATAGAGATAGAGGTATTATTAAACCCATTAGACATTCAACATGGGTCTCAAATTTGGTTCTAGTAAGGAAGAAAAATGGAGATATCATATTGTGTGTAGATTTCAAAAATCTGAATGTTGCTTCCCTTAAAGATAATTATCCTCTCCCAAATATGGAGGCGATATTGCACAAAGTAACAAGGTGTGAGCTACTATCAATGATGGATGGGTTTTCTGGATATAACTAGGTTAAGGTCAAGGAATCTGAGCAATACAAGACATCATTCACTACACCCCAGGGAACGTATGTTTATGTGAGAATGTCATTTGGTCTCACAAATGCAGGAGCTACCTTTCAAAGGGCCATGGATGTGGAGTTTGAAAATATAATCAATGCTATAATGGTAGTGTATCAAGATGATCTTACTTCTTATTCCAAAAGGGAAGAAAATCATGTGGGGCGCATGGAAAAGATATTCATCAAAGCTTTGGAATATGGTATTAGTCTTAATCCTTAAAAATGTCATTTTGTTGTTATGAAGGGTTAAATTTTGGGACATATTGTATGAAAATATGGGATTAGGATAGACCCTGAGAGATTAGATACCATAGATAAAATTCCCATTCTTAAAACTGTCAAAGCAATCCAATCAGATTTTTGTCAAATTAACTTTGTTAGAAGATTTGTGTCCAATTTTGCTGAGATTGTTAAACCTATATCCTAGATGTTGAAAAAGGGAGAAAATATGGATTGGGCTGATGAAGCCATTGATGCTTTCATATCTATAAAAGGAGCTATAAAAAAAGCTCCCATCCTAAAATCCCCTGATTTTACTAAGCCATTTCAGATATTTTCTTTTGCTTCATTTCACACCATAGCAACTGTATACACCTAAAATTGGTCTAGAGCATCCGATTAATTAAATATAAATTATTTGATTAATTACCCTAAAACTCAAAGCGCTAATCTACAAACTGAAAGCGCTACACCGGAGTGAAAGTGCTACAATGTAGCTTGAAAGCGCTAAAACAAACTAAAAAACGCCTAAACTATGAAATGCATAAAAAACAAAAATGCACAAATTACAAGGAGATTAAGGGATACATACCGATGGCCTGTACGCGGGGTCGGCTGTCAATGACCTCGAACGCACTTGAAATGATGAGTGTGGTAGGGGATAGGCATCCTAATCCAACTGGCTGAAATGTCTTTATCACAAAGGTTTTCAAACTCAAATAGTGCAAATGAATTGAAAAATGACCTTTTGGGCTATATATAATTTTTGGAAAGGTATTTTTGGTGGGTTTTTATATCTTTTGATTAATTTAATCCATGAAATTAATTGGAATTCATCCACGGGCTATATTTCTTCATCATCAAATCATCATTAAAACATCAGAAAATCATAAATTTTCGCAAAATTCTAAAAATCATCAAATCATTAATTTATCTCCCAAGGGTGCATATTATCATCCATCATTTGAAAAGCAATGTTTGGGGCATATCTGGGGCATACAAAATTATTTTTCTTTATCATCGATCCTGGCAGTAGCAACAAAAATTTCTTTGAAGCAACGCGTAAACACATCACTTCAAAGAGGGGAAAAATGTATACACCTAAAATTGGTCTGGAGCATCTGATTAATTAAATACAAATTATTTGATTAATTATCCTAATTTCCTCTACTGTTTGAATAAATAGAAATATTTATTTATATAGTTCACATTTAAATTCATCTTAATTAAATAAACCAAATTAAATACTTTGTTCAATTTAATTATCAAATCCCTATTTTATTCTATCACATCAATTCTAAATTAATTAAATAAAGATAAAAACAATTTATTGATTAAATTGCCATATTCTTTTGTTTAATTTAATAAACAACTATCCTATAGTTCATTTTATTAAATTAGTTATCCCTCTTTTGATAATTTAAATAAATCAAAAATATTTGAATTAAAGCACAAAGAATATTCAATCTATATTCTCTCAAAAATGAATTAGATATCCTATGTCTAAACCATGTCTAAAATATGTCAAAATTAATTGATTGAAACTTCATGGGAAGTTTTGGAGACAAATCCCAAAATCTTCTCTCAATCCTCCTCCATCAATCCTTCCTCTTCTCTTGCCTGGTGTTTTCATGGGTAGAGACAATCACCAAAATTCTCTCAATCTCCTCCATATCTCACCATTCAATCCTCCAAATTGAATCCAAGCCTCTCAATGTCTTCCCTATGCATTTCTACAGCCAGTAAATCTATAAATAAAGCCTCATTGAACCAAGAAAAGGATCCAGATAATCAAGTTTATGCACTCTTACTCTAGAGGAATTCAAACACTCAAGCATCAAACATTCAAGCATCCAATATCCAACAATCAAGATTCAATATCATGGCTACCTCCTGTAGCTGCATTTATCTGTTTCATGTCAATCCATGCTTAGTTTAATTCATTTATCATCTAGTATTGTCATATTTAGTTCCATATCAATGCTTTAGTATCCATCTCGTTCTTTCAATTGTCATTTTAATAATCATAGTGCTCTCACGATCTGAGAGCCATTGTGATTTAATAAATCTTTGGAGATAGAGAACAATATGACACTTTCAACTGGTTATTGCTTTGAATTAGCTCAGTTTGATTTGTCTTTGATATAATGTCTTATTAAGAAGTGTTTTGTGCTTTACACCTAATCCCACACTTACAATTTAGCCCCCACCATGGGGCATTAACCCCAATTTTACAATTTTTTTGGAAAGTGTTATGCAGGTTCATGGCATTTTTTCTTTTAGTGCTTTCATTAAATACTATAGCACTTTTATGGTAAACTACAACGCTTTCGTGCTCGGTTTCGGCGCTTCCATGTTACTACAGCGCTTCCATAAAAAAATTTAGTGCTTTTGTCAACTGTTTCAGCACATCGGTGATTTAGCGCTTCCATGGTAAACTCCGGTGCTTCGATCTCCTATTTCGGCGCTTTTGAGTTTTAGCGCATCAGGTAACTATTTTAGCGTTTCGGTGTAATATTCCAGCGCTTTTGTAAAATCAGTCTGGATCCGACACGGCTACAGCCATTTTTAATTTTTTCACAGTTGGGTTAAGATCTATCAATCCTAGGGTAGCCACTTTTTGTTTTCTTAAAAGAAAATTTATCAATCCTAGGATAGTCACCACATTTTTTTCAGTACAAGTTAAAAAGAACATGATTTTTGTGAAGCAACACCTTCACATAGATTAGAAAATTTATTTTTGGGCTTAAAACAGAACAAACTTATATGTTGTGCTTGTGGTGATTAGGCTTATGCTCTCCCCTTAACTGGGTGACCAAAGTGCCAGATTCACTTTTACTTCATGTCATTTACGCTTTATTAAATCCTTTAGAAGGCTTGCCATAGTGGGAAAAAGTACTCACCCTATGGGAACGACCTAAGTGGGAACACCTAAAGCCAAGGATTCCAACCCACTATAATAAAAATGCAAGTTGTTGGTGAAAGTCCAACTTGACAGTAGTGAGGAAGATAACCATCCCCAAAATCTTTGTTCTAAAGATTGGGAGGTCTCCTGAGGGAGTTTATCTATTTTCCGCGCCGTACGAAAGCCCTATCTATGAACCATAGAGTAGTTTCTCACTGAGTCAGTATCCATACATTGTCATACTCGCAGTGCAAGGGGAAGGAAGAATCTTCCCCCAAGACACTCACCATATAATTGCCACGGACTGTTTGCTCAGGGGATGAGAAATCCAACTCTGAGTACACACCTGGAAATGACAAAAACACGGGTGCCCTCTAGGGGTGACAAGGCTGTGTGCGTCAACGCAATTCAAGATGTGGGTTGTGAGAATAATAATGACTTGTCCTTAAGTGTGAGTCTATTTGATTTGTGTACAATTGTCAAAACAACCCCTCAAAATCAATAAGAATCATTCGTGATTCTTGAACATACACGATCTATTCAGTTAAAACAAATATCCACAATTTCTTGCTATGTTTTCACAAATTCATTAAAATCATATTAAATATCATCTTGAAAACAACAAAGTCAAGTTAGATCAAAAAAATCCATGCTGTGAAAGTGGAAGTCCACCACATTTGTCAAGAGAAAAATAAAAGTCACAAAACCCAACAAACCTTTCTGTTATAGAAATAAATTGAGGAGACAACGTTTTCTATATCAAAATCGAAAACTGTTTTTACAACATAGAACATTCATCCACATATATCACGATTTTGCTAGGGGTCACACCTTAGATTACGAAGTAAAACCACTCTATTCACGAGCCTTCTTTCAAAGAAGAGCTCTCACTCAGTATCACAACCATAGTCAGTGCATACGTCCTTCTTATCTTCCACAATCCCTGATACAATATGCCACAAGACCAGATTAGATTTTATAGTAGAGTCTTAAAATCTTGTTTTTAGCATTCTGGAAATCCTGTTTCAACGCTTCTGGTCACTATTTTAGCGCTTCTATGAAATAGCGTTTTCGGGCACTATTTTAGTGCTTACAGTCTATATTTTAGCACTTTCATTAAAACAACACTTCCATCAAAATCTACAGTGCTTTCATGCATTGTTTCAGCACTTCTGTAAAGTAGTGCTTCCATCACCTTCTACAGTGCTTTCGAGCATTGTTTTAGCACTTTTGTAAAGATAGTGCTTATGTCACTTATTTCAGCACTTTGGAACTATGTTCTAGCGCTTCTGTGAAATAGTGCTTCTATCCTCTGTTTTAGCACTTTCGAAAACAAAGAGCTCAAAATTTTCACTAGTCAATGAGTCTGTCATTTTATCCATAGTTTTCATCAGAACCAAGTTTCTTTTTATCAGAATCACTGTCTAGAGACCGAAAATAGATAGATTTATACAAACTTCCAATCTTATCAACTGAAACAAGATCTTGCAAATCACAAGTGTCAAAATCAAATACACAATCGATTACTACACTGAAGTTTCATCATCAGGATACTATCATCCTTTATCACGAAACCAAGTATAGTAATCAAATTTTTAATATAGTCTCATCAATAAGATAAGTCATCTTATTCAAATTTGTTAAAATTTCAATTGACATTTTCCCAGCATATAAGATCAGCATTTCAAAAGAAAGGGTAAAAATTTGTATACCAATCTTCACTAGATCCCAAAAACAGAGACTCTTAGAGCAAGAAATTTTAAAATCCCAAGCAATGGCAGAGGAAAATCCTTGGAACAATCTGAACCAAAATGATAAGAATGACATAACTCCAGAGGATATTCAAGTAGCTCAACAAGATCCCAAGTTCGATATATTTATGGAAAATATTTTAGAATAAGATATGGAGAAGTATCTTTTGATGTTGGATGAATCAGGTGCCAAACTTCCCAAGGAATTCTATGTGAATCATCTAAAGGAAGCACCTAGAACAATGTGAGATTGAAATTCTACAACCTACACAAACAATAGATCCATTTGTCGCTTTGACATCTCAAATACAACTATTACAACAACAGATACAAGATATGACGAAAGGAAGTACCAAAAGATATGTGATACAGGACATTTTTCCTTATCCTTTCGATGCAATGGTCGGTATGATACCTTTCCCTAGACACTATGAAATCCCAAAGTACGATAAGTACAATGGAAGAATGGATCCAATAGATCATATCCAGGAATTCAAAACAATGAGTCTCGAGTTTTCCCATGAGGAACCTTACTTAATAAGATTATTCCCAAGGAGCTTGGGAGGATCATGTATGGAGTGGTTTTCAAAAATACAACCAAGTATTCAAAATTTTGAGGAATTAGTCAACAGATTCATTTCCCAATACTCCTTTAACATCCAACATGATGTTACAATAAAGGATCTTTATAAACTAAATCAAAACAAGGGGGAAACATTCTTATCTTTTCTCCAAAGATGGCGATGCCTATTCACTGGATATCCTAGATCCATTCCTGAGGAAGAAAAGATGGATTTGTTCATTGACAACTTAATGGAGGAAATGAGTTATAGACTAGAATTACAATGTCCTCCCACATTCAAGAAAGTCATAGAAAACGGTCTTAAAATTGAGGAAGCATTATTCAAAAGAGGAGTTATCAAACATTTCAATGATAAAAAAAACAACACAAGTAACTTCTCCAATCAATACTCAAGCAGTGATAAGCCAAAATTTTGGCAAAAGAATCACAACACAACTATCAACGAAACAACAAATGATTCCCAAAATGTCAAACTGGTTTTTAACTTGACAACATTTACATCAAAGAATCAAAACAATGATCAACTTCTCAAGTCAAATATCATACAAAACAATGATATCGTAAAGGCACAACCATGTCAGAAACCATCAAATCGGCAAAGGTTCACACCTTTAGGCCAAATGATAGAATCAACAATGAAAGAACTAGTGGCTAGTGGCCTTATCACTGCACAGGAAGCCCGATTTTGGGATCCTAAGGTCGAACCACCATGGTGGAATGATTTTGATTAGTGCAACTTCCATAATAACAAAGGTCACAAAACTAATGATTGTATGGAGTTGAAACATGCAATACAAGACTTGATCAACAACAACAAAGCATATGTGGAAACACCCCAAAACAATAATGATCACTCGACCTTCAAAGACCCTTTGCCAAACTATGACAAAGGAGCATCTTCATCTTCAAACAACAAAGGGAAGAATATCAACCATGTATTTGACACAACAATCCTTTGTATATCTGGAATAGAAAGTGATCACATAGTTAGTCACAACATTGACGAACCCAAAATCAACAACACTACTCCATTGGACTTGCTCCTGAACATATCAAACTCTGATAGTCAAATCAATGTCTTAAAAATTAGAGACCGTCAAGAGCATCAACCAGTAAATGTAATGACTAGGGGGCAAACCAAGGTCATGTTAAAAGGAGTTGGGTCTACACACGCAGTTCCACCTCCATCTCACTATAACATCATCAATCAATTGCAAAAAATTCCTGCTCATATATCGATACTAGAGCTCCTTAAAATATCACCATCACATAAGGAGGTTCTCGAATAAGCTTTAGTTGCCACTACAGTACCAATGAATCTAGATGTGTGTCAATTTCAAGCTATGGTGGGACATTTGACTACCCCACATTGTCTATCATTCTCTAAACAATATGATATCTCCCTAAACCATCCCCATAATACTGCACTCCATATTGTAGTCTTAATCCACAATCACCGCATTAAGAGAGTCTTAATAGATGGGGGAGTTGGTCTGAATATTTGCACTCTCAAGTTAATCTGTGCACTAGGATATTCAAATGATGCTATTTATTCTCGCAAAAAAATGACTATCAAAGCATATGATGAAGAAGAAAGATTGTCTAAAGGCTTGATTGTGCTACCCATTCAAGTGGGGCCCATGATGAAACATATAGCATGTCAAGTATTGGAGAAAGAGTTAACATACAACATTCTCTTAGGATGACCATGGATCCATGAAATGCAGGCTATACCTTCGACATATCATCAATGTTTGAAGTTCCCAATAAATGGATGAGAGGTGACTATATCTGCTGATTACATACATCCTCAACATTGTGACACCCTTAGGATCTCTCAAGATAACTTTATACCAAACAAGAGGGAAGCATCATGTTCACAACCATCCAAAGAATACCAACGTTTGAGTATCACCACCAAGTGGGTCAAGAAAAAGGGTAAAGAAATACAAACAAGTCCCATGGAAATTCAATCACAAGATAGTCAGGATCAACAAACATCTTCATCACAAAACTTTCAAGAGCAAGTTCAACTAACAGACAAAGGAATGGGAACATATTCTATGGAGCAATCGCTTAACCTATCATAGTTAATGCCATCTCCTAGGACATATGGTAAACCATCTCTGATAAAACCTCACACATCATTACTGGTCACAACTCTTGATGAAAGGTTTGTCAAAAAAGGTACAATAGAGGATGAAACAAACAACAAAGCAATCCTAGATTGGTTGTACAAAGATGAGGAACCCTCTACATTAGATATCAGTATAAAAATGCCAGCATCAACACCGATAAATATGGAAAAGGAAAAGCTATTTTAGAAAAAATTGCGTATGAAGGACAAGGACCCATTGGATTAAGAAAGGATGGAATCACAAAGCCTATTCAACCCCTCACTCTCCACACAAAAGAGAAGCCAGGACTAGGATACTCTAAGGAAGAGAAGTAGGAAATAACAAGGACGACTATAGAAAATATCTTTCAGTTTAGAGATAGCTCTGAAACAAACTCAAATGAATATGAGTGGACATTGTATTCCAATCTATCTTTCATTGATATTCTAGTCGATGTAATCCAACAATATGCACCAACGCATGAGGAGGGCCAAGGTTCTAGGTCTAGACCACTCGTGGCAAAGTCACTAAATATCGATGATTCGAGTGGGGATGAGTAGACTTTGAGTGGACTAGACGATCTTGAAGAAAGTACCATCACAGACTTCGATATTCCATTAAAAAATTATGACGAAATGGCTGTCCAAACCCTTACATCCATTGCCTTGAATGAATCTGATAACTTCATGCCATTAATCCATCCTGAACTCATTGATTGGGAGCCTATTGAACCTTTGAATATACTGATACTTACAAACGATGATGTCATTGTAAACTTCCTATGTCATACTGAACCTGGTACAAATTTTGTCTATAAGACTTATAACATCACGACTCGGCAGGAGGGTTTCAAATCTTCCAGTTGCAAAAATAACAACAGGGAAAATAGATCTAATGGTGAAAACCATTCTATGGCAGCATTAGATCTGGAAAAAGTAAAAATAAAGAATGCATCTAACAGTGAAAACCTTTCCAAGGCACTGAAGGATGGAAGATTTGACACTCTTCCAGAACACTATCATGAACAATCATCCGTCCTGGTGGAACCAACACAATCCGTGAATATTGGAACTAAAGATACAACAAAAATCCTACATCTGGTGGAATCCATGACAGAACAAGAAAGACTAGAATTCATCCAATTCTTTAAAGAAAGAAGCATCAACTTCGCTTGGTCATATTTCGATATGCCAGGCTTAGACTCAAATATTCTTATGCATCACTTGTCTTTGCCCACAGGAATCAAGCCTATCAAGCAAAAGTTACAAAAAATGCATCCCCATATGACATTGATGGTAAAGACAGAGCTAAAAAAATTGTTGGATGCTGGATTCATACGGTCTATAGAGTATGTCGAATGGATATAAAACCTTGTAACTATTTCAAAACTGGACAATAGCATCAAAATATGTACAGATTTCAGGGACCTAAATAAAGCATGCCTGAAGGATGATTTTCCACTACCAAATATCGACATCATTGTGGACTTAACGGTTGGGCATACCATGTTGTCAATCATGGTTTCTCAAGATACAATCAAATAAAAATAGCTCCAGAAGATCAGAAAAAGACAACTTTCACATGCCCATTGGGAACCTTCTACTAGAACATCATGCCATTTCGTCTAAAGAATGTAGGAGCCACTTATCAAAGAGCAATGATGACAATCTTCCATGATATGATGCACACCTTCATGGAGGATTACGTGGATGAAATCTTGGTAAAATATACTAATAGGGAAGGACATTTGCATATCCTAGATAGAATATTCACACAGATGGAGAAATTCAATGTCAGGTTAAACCCCAAGAAGTGTGTCTTCGGGGTCACATCAGCAAAACTGTCAGGGTACATTGTCTTAGAAAAAGGCATAGAAGTGGATCTAGCAAAATTCAAAGAAATTATGGAGATGCCACCTCCTAAGAATATAAGTCAACTCAAATCACTACAAGGAAGGCTCCAATCAATCAGAAGATTCATCTCCCAGCTGGCGGACAAAAGTCATCCTTTTAATCATCTATTACATAAAAAAAATATTTTCAACTGGGACGAAAGGTGTGAAATGAAATTCAATTAAATCAAGTAGTATCTAATGTCACCACCCATTCTCATGCCACCAACAGAAGGAAGGCCTCTCATATTGTACATTGCCACAATAGATATCTCTTTGGGGGCACTATTAGCACAAAAGGATTATGAAGGAAAAGAGCATGCTATCTACTATATCAGTCGGACTTTAAATGGATATGAAATAAATTACACTTTCATAGAGAAATATTGCTTGACGGTGGTATTCGCTACTAAACAACTGAGACACTACATGCTAACCCATACAATAAAGCTAATAGCAAAGATCGATCCTTTAAAATATCTACTCAGTAAAGTTGCCTTAACAGGTAGACTGGCAAAGTGGGTCATGCTATTAAGTGAATTTGAAATTCAGTATGTAGAGAGAAAGGCAATCAAGGGATAGGAAATCATTGAACAATTAGCAGAGGCTCCTTTACCAGATGATCGACCAATGACCATGGAGTTTCCAGATGCAGACATTCTGACAATAACGCCCAAACAATGGGTTTTATATTTTGATGGATCATATACACAAAAAGGATCAGGAGCAGGAATCTTGTTCATTTCTCCACAAGGACACACCATTCCAAAATCATATAGATTAATGTTCCAGTGTACAAATAATGTGGCAGAATATGAATCATTAATCATTGGGGTCAAAATAGCAATTCAGTGGAAGATCAAGGACTTACAAGTATATGGGGATTCTCAACTAGTTATTTATCAAGTAAATAATGAATATCAAATAAAAGATGAAAAGTTGATGCCCTACAAGCAACAAATAGATAATCTAAAATAGTCCTTTGTCAGTATCAAGTTTGATCAAATTCCAAGGGCGAAAAACAATGCTGTGGACGCTATGGCTACAATTGCCCGAGAAATGTGTTTGTTATGAGTTATGGTAGAACAAGTGTCATGTCCTTCCCATAATAACCTAGAATCCGCTACCATCTGCCATATTGAAACCACTGAAACCTCCATCTACGAAATGACCTATGCTTACCTAAAAAATGATGTCATTCCTCCTGATCTATCCAGGAATCAAAAATGAAACTTCATCCACCAATCCGCATGACATACATTAATCGCAGACATAATTTATCATTGAGGTCTTGATGGTACTTTACTCCAATGTTTAGAACACAATGATTTTGAAATGGCCCTACGAGAGGTTCACAAAGGTATTTGTGGCACTCGCTCAAGTGGGATAACTCTAGCTAAGAAACTCCTCCGTTTGGGATATTATTGGCCATGCATGGAGAAAGAATCCTATCAGTTTGTTAAGAAATGTAAAAAGTGTCAGATCCACAGCAATCTGATTCATGCACCAGCACAAGAACTGCATCCCGTCACATTGAAATGGCATTTTTGCCAATGGGGCCTTGATCTGGTAGGAAAAATAAATCCATCTTCATCTAATGGCCACAAGTTCATTATAACGGCTACAAAATATTTCACAAAATGGATTGAAGCAGTCCATCTTACTACCATCACTGGGAAGCAGATTTCCTCTTTCATTTTGAACTACATCATATGTCGGTATGGAATCCCTCAATCCATTATCACTGCTAATGGATGACCTTTCAAGAATCAAGATGTCCAAGAACTATGTGATAAATTTCATATCCAACATCGGTTTTCAACACCCTACTATCCTCAAGGGAATGGCCAAGCAGAGGCCTCAAACAAAACAATACTCAAAATTCTCAAAAAGATGGTTAACGATGTTGGACGTGATTGGCATGTTCAACTCAACCCTGCACTATGGGCCTATAGAACAAGTATCAAAACACCAATGAGAGCTACACCATATGCCTTGGTATATGGGTTAGAAGCCATATTTCCCATTGAAGTTGAGATTCCATCCCTTCGTGTATCACTCAGAGGTATCATTTCAGATGAAGACTATAGGGTATCTAGACTGCAAGAACTAGAGTTGTTGGATGAGCATCGTCAGCAAGTTGTTAATCATCTAACAGCTTATCAACAGAGGATGTCAAGAAGTTACAACCATAGGGTAAAGCCAAGGGTCTTTCAGGTTGGTGACTTGGTACTAAAAGAAAACCCTAGGAATCAATAGGACAGAGTGAAGAAAGGAAAATTTGAGCCTAACTGGCTTGGTCCCTTTATCATCATATTAGTGTATGGATCAGGAGCATATCATCTATTAACGTCAGAAGGGGATTTGTTTGATGAACCTATCAACAGTATCCATCTCAGAAAATTCTATGCTTAAATCTCCTAGTGCACGGGTCAAACTTCTGAAAAATGGTTTCCTTTATGAAAACCTGGAAAACAGGCATCTTGGCAACACAAAAATACACAAAAAAATAGAAAACTACAAAAAGAAAGAAAAAGAGAAAAATGAGAAAAATATAAAAACATGAAGAGTGTAATCAAAGCATATGGTGAAAACCTGGAAATAGGCATCGTATGTGATTCTAAGATTAGCTTTCCCATCTATTTCGATATATATCAAGATCATTAGTCTAGCAGTCAATACCATTTCATATCATGTCAGTCATCTTGCCATCTTTACATCCATATCAAAATCATGTTCAAATAGTCAAGTATCACTCCAAAGCTTGCAGGCAACATCTGGATATCACTAGGGGAAAAAAACAAAAACATCGATGTCACCAAAGGGAAAAACAATAGTATAGTAGAATAACCGAAAATAAAGATCAAAGCGCAACATCAATCATCATCAGAAAAAGCATCAACCATCTGTATCCTTATCAAAAAACCAAAAACATGTCAAAAAATTAAGTCTGAAAAACCAAAATCCAAAAACATAGGTCAGTGTCAGTCGAACTACGTGGTCTCTGCATGTGTAGTATAGGCAAGGCTAATCTTTGATCTGCCCCCGAGACCCCTAAGATAGGTTATTAGGTTAGGTCTTTGGTCAAAATCTTGAAAATCCAAAAACATCACAAAATCAAGATGGATGATCTAAAATCTGAATAATGAATGAAACACGTTAATGTCAACAATGGATAAATTATACTTTTGATTATCATTTCTTTGGAGTTACTCAATGATGTATTAAACTAGAGGAACAAGGAAGAAGAATGATGTTTTTATTATCTCCTGCCTATAAGTTAATCATATAAATGTATGAATTGTCAGAGGATGTGCTATGCAAATGTATCACCGATGACATTCATAATTCACACATTAAAATGATTAACCACTGCCTGTTTATGCAATGAATGCTTAGGTCATCTCGGTTTAATCATACCTAGATGCTTGTGTTCACTTGCAATATCAAAAATCATGAAAGAAGTACTCAGGTCATCATTGGTTTAACACATACCATTGACGCTTGTATTCACTTTCAACATTCAATAAAGCTCTATGATGACAAAAAGCACAAAGATATTGTTAAAATGACAGTTGTTTTGCATATAGTTGCATGTTAAAATTATATTACATTCATCATGTTCATTATCTGTAGAGTACTTGTTGCATAAAGGATTCTAATAAATTATTATCTAATCTACAAATAAGACTGAGTATACTTGACATAAATCCAAAAATCATCATCAAAAACATGTAGGAATCATCATCTCATCATTATCATTCGTGCATTTTCTCATACATAAAATAAATTATGACTTAAACTGTACCATAAAGTACATCATGTTCATTTTTACCATAACAAAATTCATCACATCATCATGCATCAAACATCATATGCATACATCAGTTTTATCCATACATTTTATCACATATAGAATAAATGCAAGTCATGTCATTATTATCATTACATGCATCAATTATCATTCATCATAAGATCATCATTTTTTAATCATCATTACATAAAATAAACAACATTTATCCATACATCCATACATTTACATCATACATCCATATATCATCTATTCTACACATACATTCATCATTACATCATCACATTTGGAATAAAATCATTCATATAGAACATCAGATAAATAAATGCATCCATCACATACATCATAAATCATAAATCATAAATAATAAATCATAATCATATCATATCAAATGCATCTCATATATATATCATCAAGTGTCAAGTATACAATGAAGTCTGGAATAAAAATACATCATCAAAAATGAGGTACATCATAATATACATCATGGCTGAAAGGGAGAATAATAATAGAATCTACGATCTGCTACTGCCAGAATGTGTGGGCCCAATAGGACCAATACCACCACCACCCCTGAAGGAACCAAGATCTTGGGGATCTCTGCGTGGAGGCTATGTCACCCCCTCAATGACTGTCTGTGTGTGTGTCCGTCTAGATCTTGACGGGGCATAGCTGAATGTGCGCTTAGCAGGAACTACATCATGATACCTACCTCTATAAAAATCTGCCTCTCGGCCAGCCTGCAAAACCTCTCATCTAGTCTACCACCGAGGTACCATTAGCTACTCTCTGGAGGGTCTCTGCTGTCTCCTATGCCCTCTCGAAAATCTGTCGAGCACTGTCTCGCTCAGCTGTCAATGTAGCCACCTATGTCTGCACAGTGGCCAACTATCCCTGAACTTACGCTAATGCCTAAGCATGAGCCTATGCCTGGGCCTAAATCTGAGTCTGGTTCTGAATGAGCAAACCCTGAGCCTGTACCAACTGCCCCTATAATGTCTGAACCTATGGCTAGAGACCTACTATCTATCTCTACTGATCTACTGCTGGCACTATCACTGCTTGCCTCTTGCTAGGCCTACTAGATGATGGAGCACTGCTAATGGCTGGCCCTCTATCACCTCCATTGCCACCATCACTATCATCACCGCTACTATCATCACTACCACTCTCTGTGCTACTGCCTGCCAGAGTATCACCATCGCTCTCTGTAGAGCCCTCTAGCACATCATCCTCTACCGGTAATGGTGCTGGCTCATCTTGGATGGTGATGTGAGGATGTGGAACCAAGGCCAAGAATGCAACATACTCCTCAGTGATCGATGCCTCTGCAATATCTTTATGCATGTCCCAAGGTGATGGTTGTAGTGCTCTATATCCCTCTACTAGGGCATCATAAGTCAGATAGGGACCCCAATTAGGAATATCCATCTGTCAGTGGGCAACTCCCTATGGCATACACTGCACGATGTTGTGCTGCCTATATACTCTGCAGAGCAAGAACCTCTCTAGAACAAACGGTGTCCAACCGATGAGGTACATTGACTCGTAGAGAAATACCAATACTGCATCATCCTCATCCCACTGCTCACATTCGAGGTATGGGCACCAGGTAACTATCTCTGTATCATTAAACACCCACCTCCAGTGCTCTAACTTTCCCATCCAGGCCTGTGTAAACCGACCTCTGTATCTGAACACATAAGGTCTACCTAGTGGTCTATCTAGAACCGGAAATGGCTGAGCAATAGCAAAATGCTCCCATGCCCACACCTGTAACAAGGTCATCCCTACTGATAGGCTCCACGCTCCAAGGTACACAACCGAGTGAAGATCATGATAGAGATGTGCCAACATGCACATCCCCCATGCATATTTGGTACCATGTACCATCATGCTCTCTAGAGTCCTGCCCCAGCCAATGAGGAATCCCTTTGACCTATGGTCAGGGCAAAGGAAACCTCTAGTAGAGCCAACAAGCACTGCTGGTAGTGTCACGTAAGAATCGGTAATCCTCCTCCATCGGACACTTGGACCTGCAATGTCCTAATCCTGAAATACTCTGCGAAGAGTATCTCTGCCGCTGGTCCCATGGGAATCATATACTACGATCTCCCCCATAAATGGAATACGCAGAATTCGCCACACATCCTCTGGTGTGACCGTCATCTTGCCAGTGGGTAAGTGAAAGGTGTTGTGGTCACTGTGCCACCTCTCAGCTAAAGTAGTCAACAAACCCCGATTAATCCTAATCTAGGGCATATCAAGTAGGCTGGTCAAACCACATCAGCCTATCACCTGAAGCTCATCTGGTGTCAAATGAGGAATCAAGTCGGTGGTCCATGGAAACCTCTCTTGCATCTGGAGAGTACCCAAATCTTCCTATTGTCATAACAAAAAATCCACAATCAGTGAACAATGTCAAGAAATAAAAAAAGTCATTCTACTATCAAGTCTATTCCAAAAAGTTTTGGTATGAATTTTTGATCAAAATTCATGGGAAAACATCAACAAACCTCACCTATCATGAGGTTCATCAAACAATATCTAATCTCGCCTATCATGAGAGTTATCGGATATTTAATCATTTCCTCGCCTATCATGAGGATCATCACAAATAGGATTTTCTTCTCACCTATCATGAGAAGTTAGTCTTATTTAAATCATCAATCATACCAATCCAAAGAATGGACGTGATCAAAATTGACAAAATCAAGATTCACTAAGTCAAAATCTTCAAATATGACATGAAAGCACTAAATCAGGCACCCAAAGCGCTAAATCTCGAAAGCACTATTTCAGCATTCCGATGCGCTATAACAGGCATCCGAAGTGCTAAAATTCCCAAAGCGCTACTTTACCACATCAAAGCGCTACAACAGTCTATCAAAGCACCGCTTTACCAAAAGCACTAAGACAGACCATGAAAGCGCTAATCCGCCAAATCAAAGTGCTAAATTTCATATCCTAAGCGCTATATCAATGAAAGCGCTACATTATCCTATGGAAGTGCTAGATTTTTAAATGCAAGCGCTAAAACTCAAAACGCTAATCTACAAACTGAAAGCACTACACCAGAGTGAAAGCGCTACAGTGCAGCTTGAAAGCACTAAAACAGACTAAAAAATGCCTAAACTATGAAATGTATATAAAAAAAATGCATGAATTACGAGGAGGTTAAGGGGTACATACCGGAGGTCCATACATGACCGGTCATCGATGACGTCGAACGTGCTCGAAATGATGAGTGTCGTAGGGGATAGGCATCTTGATCTAGCTGGCTGAAATGTCTTTATCACAAAGGTTTTCAAACTCAAATAGTGCAAATGAATTGAAAAATGACCTTTTGGACTATATATAATTTTTGGAAAGGTATTTTTGGTGGGTTTTTATACCTTTTTATTAATTTAATCCATGAAATTAATTGGAATTCATTCGCGGGCTATATTTCTTCATCATTTTTGTGAGGAGATAAATTATTTCATCATCAAATCATCATTAAAACATTAGAAAATCATAAATTTTTGCAAAATTCTAAAAATCATCAAATCATTAATTTATCTAATAAGGGGGCATATTATCATCCATCATTTGAAAATCAATGTCTTGGGCATATCTGGGGCATATGGAATTATTTTTCTTTATCATCAATCCTGGCAGTAGCAACAAAATTTTCTTCGAAGCAACGCGTAAACACATCACTTTGAAGAGGGGCAAAATGTATACACCTAAAATTGGTCTGGAGCATCTGATTAATTAAATACAAATTATTTGATTAATTATCCTAATTTCCTCTACTGTTTGAATAAATAGAAAAATTTATTTATATAGTTCACATTTAAATTCATCTTAATTAAATAAACCAAATTAAATACTTTGTTCGATTTAATTATCAAATCCCTATTTTATTCTATCACATCGATTCTAACTTAATTAAATAAAGATCAAAACACTTTATTGATTAAATTTCCATATTCTTCTGTTTAATTTAATAAACAACTATTCTATAGTTCGTTTTATTAAATTATTTATCCCTCTTTTGATAATTTAAATAAATCAAAAATATTTGAATTAAAGCACAAAGAATATTCCATCTATATTCTCTCAAAAATGAATTAGATATCCTATGTCTAAACCATGTCTAAAATATGTCAAAATTAATTGATTAAAACTTCATGGGAAGTTTTGGAGACAAATTGGAGACAAATTCCAAAATCTTCTCTCAATCCTCCTCCATCAATCCTTCCTCTTCTCTTGCCTGGTGTTTTCATGGGTAGAGACAATCACCAGAATTCTCTCAATCTCCTCCATATCTCACCATTCAATCCTCTAGATTGAATCCAAGCCTCTCAATGTCTTCTCTGTGCATTTCTACAGCCAAGAAATCTATAAATAAAGCCTCATTGAAGCAAGAAAAGGATCCAGATAATCAAGTTTATGCACTCTTACTCTGCAGGAATTCAAACACTCAAGCATCAAGAATTCAAGCATCCAATATCCAGCAATCAAGTTTCAATATCATGGCTACCTCTTGTAGCTGCATTTATCTGTTTCATGTCAATCTATGCTTTGTTTAATTCATTTATCATCTAGTATTGTCATATTTAGTTCCATATCATTGCTTTAGTATATATCTCATTCTTTCAATTGTCATTTTAACAATCATAGTGCTCTCACGATCTGAGAGCCATTGTGATTTAATAAATCTTTGGAGATAGAGAACAATATGACGCTTTCAATTGATTATTGCTTTGAATTAGTTCAATTTGATTTGTATTTGATATAATGTCTTATTAAGACGTGTTTTGTGCTTTACACCTAATCCCACACTTACAACAACTGTTATGTTACAAAAGAATGAGGAAGGTCATGAGTAACCTGTATCTTTTTTTAGAAAATCTTTGCAGGGGTCAGAATTGAAGTATGATTTAATGGAAAATCAGGCTTATGCATTGGTCAAAGCAGAAAAATCTTTCAGACCTTATCATGTTGGAGCTGAGGTAATTGCTTATGTCCCACATGCATTTGTGAAAGATATCCTAGTACAGATAGAGGTGATCGAGACAAGATGCAGATGGACTAATAAAATCCAAGAGTTCAATATGGAGATACAAATTACCAAGTTGGTAAGAGGATAGGGTTTGGCTAGGTTGATAGAAACAAATATTGAAGCAAACCAAATCTGCAATGTGGAAAGTGGGGAAGAGGTTGTTGCAAGTATTGAGCATACTTCATGGTATACAAATGTAATGTAATATCTTAAACACATGAAATTCACTGAATGGTTGAATGATAATCAAAGGAGAAATTTGAAGTTTCAAGCTTCTAAGTATGTTTTTATAGAGGGAGACCTATTTTGGAAGAATAGGGATGGAATATTATTGTTGTGTTTAGATGAATCCCAGGAAAAAAATGTCCTGAAGGAAATACATGAAGGGGTGTGTGGAGGCCATTATTCTTTTATGACCACTACACATAAGATTCTCAAGGCTGGAAATTATTGGCCTAAGGTGTTCAATGACTCTTTTGCACATGTGAGGAAATGTGAGGCTTGCCAGAAGTTTTTAGGTAAGTTGAAGTATCAAGGAGCCTTACCACTTAGACCCTTGCAGGTAGAAGCCCCTTTTCACCAGTGGGGAATTGACTACATTGGAGAAATACAAGAAAGATCAAGTGGAGGACATACATGGATATTAGTGGCCACAAATTATTTTACTAAATGGGTGGAGGGTATCCCACTAAACAAGCAACAAGCAAGGTGGTGGTGATTTTTTTGATGGAGAACATTATAACTAGATTTGGCACCTCGGTCAAATTGATCATAGATAATGGAATATGTTTTAGATCTGATGAATTCAGAGACTTTTGCAACACATATGGCATTAATGTTTCTTATTCTACCCCATATCATCCACAAGCAAATAGTCAGGCAAAATCAAGTAATAAGAGTCTTTTGAAGATAATAAGGAGGATGTTAGATACAAATAAAAAGGCATGGGATTCAAAGTTAAGATTGGTTGTGTGGGAATATAGGATCACAATAAAAATGGAAATTGGAAAATCTCCATTTTAATTGGTGTATGGGACACAAGCCAGGATGCCACTACAAAACCTTTTTCCAATTTATAATTTTATTCTACAAGAGGACTTGGATATATCTGAACCAATGGAGGAAAGAAATGAGCAGCTTGTAGAACTTGATGAAATAAGAAGGATGGATCAGAAACAGAATGTGGAGTTGCAATTATAGATGAAATATCTTTTTGATAAGAAGGCCAAGGAGAGAAAATTTGAAGAAAATGATCTAGTGTTGATGTGGAATGCTCGGTGTTAGGAGAAGGGAAAGCATGACAAGTTTGAAGCTTTATGGTTGGGCCCTTCTGTAATAATTGGTAAAGGAGGAGAGGATTCTTATTTCCTATAGAACATGTCTGGAGAGGAGCAGGAGTTGCCTATACATGGGCAGTTCCTGAAACATTTCTTCTCTTAAGGTGTAACAAAGGATTAAGGATTGCGAGTGCATGGACAATTCTTAATAAACCTCTTTAAACATTATTTTACATGCACAATAGTTTAGGAATTTTAAAGGGGTCGGGACTTGCTAGTACATGGACAATCCTAGAGTTCCCTCATTGAAAACATTGTTTTCTTTCCATGTATAGTAATGTAGGGTCACTTCCATTCTCCATTTTCCATCTTCCTTCTTCCATCTCCTTCATTTTTTCATTCCCTTTGTCTTTCGTTTCCTTCATTTTTCACATCCTTTGCTTGGTCTACTCTCCCAGTGAAATTATGGATTCTTGTAGTGATTGTAAAATCACTCATCCCTAACATGACCCACTATTAGAACCCGTTTTTTATTAAAATTTTCAGTTCTTTACCCATTAGGACCCATGCATTTTACTATATTTTTCCTAAAAAGGTCATTACCATCACCCATAAAATTCAAATCCACTTCATACCGCTTTACCATAGATAATTATCAAACAGCATGCAGTTGTGCGGTAAAGGGTCAGCCTGGCGATTAAGATAGTCACCACTACACCACAAACAGTCATCAAACAGACTGTGGTGGCACAGTAAATAGTCAGCGAGGTCAACATAGTAGTAAATGCATACCGCTACACCACAGTCGGTCAAAATACAGATCGTGGTGGCGTGGTAAGCAATGAGGCAGCGGTTAGGATAGTTCACCGCGGTACCACAAGGGGTCCCATGGGAGACCATGGTAACATGATGGTCGGGAAGATAACAATGGAGGTAACGGTCAAGACCGGTCACCGCGGTACTGCTCACAGTTAAAACATAGACCACGGTGGCATGGTGTAAGGGGAAGCAGTCAAAGTCAAATACTGCCACACCACGGGAGGACAAAAGAAAGACCATGGTAAGGCGGTAGAAAGGATAGAACAGTCGGACACCACAAAACCACAAGGTGCAAACAAAGATCCCGTGGTTGAGGGGTAAGGGGAAGAGAAGACCCTAATGGTCACACTACATACCATGGGAGGACATGAGGTTGACCAAGGTAGAGTGGTAAATATAACGGAAGCAATGGAGAAAGTGAAGCATTAAAGAGCGGGTAAAGTTTAAAGTTAAATAAAAAGGGGGATTATAGTTGAAAATATTTAATTTGGTGACAAGGCAATTAATTAAATATTTTGTTTCTTGTCAAAGAATTTGAACTATTTCTACCCAAACTAATGAAGGGTCATGACCCTTAGAAATGTATTGTATATATGTATTGAAAAATCAGAGAGAAAGGGGGTAGTAATTAGAAGAACAATGGGATTTTTGCAAAAAATAATGAAATATTGGGAATGAAAATAATGTACAGACCCTTTTTTGAAGCAGAGAAATGGATAAAATATTTTAAATTGGTAAAATATTTTATGTGCGCAGTTGTTGTGATGTAATAATTTAGATTTTTTATCAGGTTGTCTCCAACTCGAGGTCTTTTAATCATTTAAGTCAGCATATCAAGTATATTCTTGATTTATCAAGGTGCATTTTTATTTTGTATGATTTAATTAACTGGTGTTTGCAAGTCAATTTTTTTTTTTTAAAATAAGTCAAAGTGATTTAAGGATTTATTCTGGATAGTTAAAGAAGAACTTGGTAAGAAAGTATTCCAACATAATTTATGCAAGTCATAAATTTAGTGAAGTTATATGCCGGTCATAGAATTTCATTTTTCAAAGTGCCTAGCAATTTGAATTAAGCCAGAGAGGGCAACACATACAATTTTTGATTTTTGACTCCATTTCCCATGTGGATAGAAGGCATTGATCTACCACAACCCAGAAGATAAAATTCATAAGAAACAACATATTTAAATTCTTTCTTTTGTGCAGTAGGAGTAGTTGTAGTGATTTTATCAATCCACTTCCAATTGCCATTGTGGGTAGATTACTCAATCAGGAAATATATTTTAAATCTGCATTATTCACATAGGTACACCTGCCTAGGTTTAGCAGAGCCTAAAGAGTAGAAGATTCAATTGTATTAATTGGCCTTGTGTGTTGGCCAAAAATGTTGTGAGAGCTTGGAAACCTCTCGTGGTTAAAAATTGCATTTTTGAGACCTAACAAGCCTGAAAGAAAAGAGTCTATCAATGGAAGGGGTGGTTATCAGTGAAAGGAGAATCATGGTCCCGTTGATATAGCGATAACAATTATTTCTTACCAATGTGATGTACCAATGATATCGTCGAGATATTCAGATTAATGATCTTCCCTGATGACAAGATTGGAAACTAGTGGAGCATTTGTGAGCTAGAACTGAGGTTAATTATATTCCAAGTTGATCGTATATTTATCATAAAACTTGAAGGAGTTCACTGAAAGAGGAAGTATAAGGAAAACTTTGGATTCACCATTATTGTGCAGCTCAAAGCCAGGGAAAGCGAAATTCAAATAAATATGAAAAACCTAAACAAGATGTTGCTTTCATAAAGGCTTGAGTTTTAAACAATGGAAGAAAGCACAGAAAAAATGAAGGCTAAGAAACAAAAAATAGAGAATTTTTTTTAAAATCAAGACTTAATAGACCAATGCCCTCAGTTGGGAGCAACACCCAAAAGGAGTGCACAATCAAATCCTTTTGTAGATAGGTTATGGGACAAGCATAAAGGTCTGGGAGATGTGTGGACACCACAACGGGGATATGAGATTGAACTTAGGAAGATTAGTGGTGCCCAATGTGTTTATCAATACAAAGTTGATTAAACCTCTTGCCAGAAGATATGACCCCAAAAGAAGGACCAACCAATCAAATGACGAGGCTGAAATTGTTGTTATTTCTAAAGATCTCATATCTAATGTGTTTCAATTGGAGAGTTCTTTAAATTTTCCATTCACAATTAGAGACCTCCTAATAGAGTACAACCACATGGAAAAAAGTTATTAAAGATGTAAGCTACCCTTACACAGGCCAAAGAATGAAGGGAGCCAACTTAGAAGATTCTCTAGAAACAAAAACCCTCCCTTTCATGAATATATATTTGAAGAGTATTTTTGATATACCTATCATTTATGTGGACAAGTGTTAGGAGTAGAGGTTCCACCTCTTATGTCAATTGTGCCAATGGTTTTGGTTGCAAATATACAAAGAAAATATGCCAGACCATTTGACTATTCTAGCTATTTAGCTAATGCCTTGAATCAGGGCCTAGAAAGGATAAAAAACAATAGTGACAACACTAATTTCAAACACTATTCTTTGTTTATGCATTTCCTTCTACTTGAATGTTAGGTCAGGGGGTTTTGGGGTGAATAATTAAGAATAAAGGATGTGGATGAAAATAAGAACTAGAAGCCTATATAAATGTGGACTTCACTATGGGATAGCTAGTATGGTAGATCACACTATCTATACTTTGAGGAATATTTTATGAAGCCATTGATGAAATTTTTGGGATACCCATGTAATTATAACCTATCCATGAAGATACAAAGGTTATTGATACCAAAAGAGAAAGACCCAAGGAAAAGGGTAAATCACAACTGGGTAGATTGGTATGTATTATCCCATTGTACTATAATTAGAGTCTATGGGTTCGAAGGGGCCCCACATTTATTACCCAGGATAGTTCTAGATAGAATAGCCTACTTAGAAACTATGAGATAGTTAGCTAAATCTGATGCCAAGCACCTTAAGGGACACAATAAACAATCCATCTTGCTTAGCACTTTATTTTTTGGAGATTTCACAGTAGTCATAGGAGAGGGATATGAAGATATTGAAAACAAACTGGCACCATAAAACCTACATTTGGGTAATGAAAGAAAGATATTTGATGCATAGAGTTTAATTCACAAATCAAGATTGTTACAAGGACTATCAGGATATGAATATCAATTCTCAGTTGATGATGTAATAAGGAACTCTGATGAGGCCTCTACCAAAGACAAGATGACTACATATAACAAAATTGTGCTCGTTGAGACATGGAAAAGAGGAAATATCCCTTCTTTCTCAAGATAATTTGATGAAGTGTAGGATCCTTTGGAAATAATTGAGCAAATTATCACTCATGTGGATGAGCTAGTAAAAGATGTTCCCCTGATTTTATTTGAAGAACCACAAACTATTTATTCAGAAATGTAGGCTAAGAACATAGAGCCTCTCTATTACATACCTTCATAGACCACTCCTGAGGTAAGCTTCTTTGTAGATATATCCATGAGTGAAGGAGATGAAGGGGAGAGTGATGAAGAAAATGATGAGGTCGAACAGATAAGTGCCACTTAGATGAAATTTTTGATGATGTAAGAGTAAAGGTTGGGCAAGAATTTATCTCTGATAGTGACTTTGTTAAAACTTCTAAGTTTAAATAATTTTTTATGAGCATAAAGTCAGAATGCTGAGGAAAAAAATGAAATATATCACTCCTGAACAAGAAGCATCCTCCTTGGAAGAATTAAGGGAAGAGATAGAAAAAGAATTGGATTTAATCACCATTGAAAGGGAGGGGAATTTATTCAAGAGGCTGGACTATTACTCTTATGAGGAGGGGACATCAATTCTGCAATAGTGTTCGATAGTTTCAGGAACATAGGCAATAAAATAATGCACCTAATAGAAGAGGCAAGTGATAAGATGTATTTCAGATATGGGTACAACCCAAATGAAGCCACCTTGTTGATTTTGTCATTATACCCTCATGAAAATAGGCATGTTGTACTTAGTAATCCAAACCAAGTGTTTGGAAATCTCTTGGCTCATAGGGTAGGGGACACTAACCCCTTTCAAATAATTGAACTAAATATAATTGTGGCAAAATTCACTAAAGAACAAATTGAGAAGTTGACCAAAGAAAATGATAGATTAAGGAAAGAAATGGAAAGTTATAGGGATAGAACACCCTCCTCCTCCACACTAGAATTATATTCCCCATGGATCAAGAGAGAAAAAATATTGTTAGATGTATTGATAGATGTAGCCTACTCGAAGAACTATCACTAGAAGTCCCAAAATAAATGCAAGGAGTTCGAAACAAAGATGAAAACCACTAAGTATAATATGGTGTCTGAGATAATCAAGGAGAGATTTAATAGAATGATGGGTCATGCTAATAAATATTGGAAAATTTTCAAACAAACACACTCAGTCCTTGTGGAGAATGAAAGGTTGCAAGGGCGGATGATTGAGAAAAGGGAGGAGCTCCTGAATAAGAAGATCATGAAGGGTCAAACACTGTAGACATACAATAAGTTTGTGGAATCACACAATGGATACCACAACAAGCTTAAAGAGGCCCTCCAATAATTTTAGTTACCCCCTTCACTCCATGATAACCTTGGAAATTATAGAGAGCATGATTATTGGAAGGAAGAGCTCACCATGTTTCTACCCACTGCATTGAAAGAAATGAATGATGAGGAAATGATATTGTAGAATACTCATAAGAAACTTCAAAAATTGACATATATGGAGTACGACATGAAAGGTGTGACTACCAATATGGAAACTCAAGCTAAGGAGGAATGCATTCATCATATCTCTAACATCAACCTATTCATTAACCAAACTAGAGATGCATCAGATATAGTAGAACAACCATCGAAATGTGAGGACCAACCAACACTATAAGGAGAGTATACTATGCATGTGGTGCATTATCATGGAGTTGGATCCTTGAACAGATCTTGAGTTTTCATGGGATTTTTCTTCAAGATTAAAAGATTGGTGCATTCACTTGTAGAAGTGTTTTGTTTTCAGTTATGTTAATTTTAGTTATCAAGCATCATGCCTTTTTATAAACGAGTATGTAGCTTGTTGTCTCTCATATATAAAAAGAGAGATTAAGACTTGATAAAAATATATCACCCAACACGCTTAACCATACATATTTCCATCTCTAAGAATACCTTAGGTACATCCACAAAAACTACATCAAACTTCATTCATAGAGAAGACTTCAATAGTCTAACCAGACCAAACAAAAAAATATAGGAGCTCTGAAGTAGGTCTTCCAGAGTGCGAAATCACATGAAAGTTTGTCAAAACACAAAAAAAATTAGAAAGAATCATCTCCCGGATCTGAAAGATCTGAAACCAAATATCAAAAGACTGTAGAGCCAAAACATTTCTCCTAGTCTATAAACCAATTGTTCTACCAAACCAGTTCACACACCAGTGAACTTATCTTTTACTCTCCATCAAACCAAAAGCTAAAACTTGGGATATATTATCCACTAAAGCTCATTAACATACTTATAGATCTTCACAGGCATAGGATCAACACAAAATAAATGCAAAGCACAATACCAGAGCATAATCAGAACACACTTTAGCAGTGTTTCATAAATATAGCTCCATGTACTCTAAACACTGCTATAGTATCTCAACTATACAAATACCATATGGAATCAACCTATATAGTGTTTACATCAATGACAACATTAATGAAACCACCACCAAACATATCCATACTTGCAACAATATCTCCCTTTCTCCCCATCCCCCTCTCTCTCCATCTCTAGACCTATCTCTCTACCAATATCTCCCCCTCTCCCTATCCCTTCCTCCCTCTCTCTCTCTATCTCCCTCTCTCTTCCCATATTTCACCATCTCCCCCTCTTTCTCTCTCCCTCTATCCATCTCTATTTTTCTATCTCTACTTATCTCTATTTCACCCTTTCTCTCTCCCTAGCCATCTATATCACTTATATCTCTCCCTCTCTATTCAGGGTGACAAACACCTATAGTTTCTAAACCATGAGGAATTTGAAGATGATAAAAACTAGTGATTTGTGACATTACGTCTATAGATTATAAATATATATTTTTTAAATTTTTTGAAATGAAATTAAATTTCATTTTACATCTCCTTCGATAACTATTTTTTAACAGTAAACACCATTTTTAAAGAGTGATGTTTTTTATTTTTATTTTTGATAAGTACTACCTTAGGTGGTGGCTCCCTTTATTGATTATGAAATTTCAATTACATTTGAGCAAAAAAATATAGACCTAGACCCCTAGGATACAGACTTTGAAACAAGGACCCTACACCTTCTGCAAATACAAACAACCTTATTACACCTACCACTTCTACCAAACCTAGACTTCCCATTGAAGAAGCAAAAAAGACAATTACCACTCTTTTCAATAACACCGAGCCTTTCTTCTTTTGGTTTTTAAGTACTCCCATAACCATGGAAACCACATTATCACTAGACATAGGAACAACCTTTACTTTCGCAATGGTAGCCTTAAATACTACCTCCCCTTTGATACTCATGCCCCACTAGGCAGAATGACACAACCATCCCTCTCTTCTCCAAATGAGGAATCTTTCTAGCCAAACACAAACTTGCCTACACCACACACCAAACACCAAATCACTTTCCTAACCTAACTCTAGGTCGATCATGCCTTTTCGGTTGATCCATTGTGCTTAGATTTTCTCCATGCACTATTGTTCAGAAACCATTCCTCAAAGAAGCCTTCAAAGAACCTGTTTCTATTTCTCAATTATTTCCTTTAATTCTGTAGCAATTTCCCCTTTACCAGATACAACTTTAGACACATTTTGAAACACCCCCTTATTCACCAACCAGTTTGCCACCTTGTTGGATTCTTGAAAAATGTAGGAAATTGAATACTCATTTAGTGCTTTCAAAAGATCCTAGATTACCTTGACCCAAGCCTTTAGCTTACAACTTTGTGTGTGATTTATACTTATTGCATTAATATAGAACTGAGAATCCCTTTCTATTTCTATAGACAAGATCCCCTTTTGCAAACATAATTTTAGTTTGCTTGCTACTGCTTCTAGTTCGATCATGTTGTTTGTAGCTTCTTCGATGTTCTTTGAGAGAGCCCAAAAACACTCTCTTGAACCATCCCTTATTATGCAGCACACCTCGACCTTTCCTAGGTTCCCTTTCGTTGCTCCATAAAAACTCAGTTTGTGTTCCCCTTCTTTTGGAGGCCTCCATTTGGCCTCTTCCCTCTTCCTTGTTTTATTGGAATAAACCCATTCTAGTGGTTTGAGATTCACCCACCTCTTTTGCATTTCATTGTCCCATTTAGTAAACTTCACTACTTTCTTATTGAGCAACTTTTCATTGACCACTTCACTAATACCATTTTCAATTTTTTGGATTACCTCCTCAAGCGGAAAGCTCTGTTCACAGAAATTTCTTTTGTTCTTCTCTTTCCGTATTTTCCACACAAGCATCAAAGGTGCAGCCACCCAAATATTTCCCCAAATATTATCTAATTTCCACATCAACTAGCTTTTTAGGAAGCACAATAAATCACTCTTCCTTGGGGTGACCCAACTAATCGAACACAAAATCCAAGCCCAACATGCTACCACACAGGGACAGTTGAGGAGAATATGATCCATAGATTCCACATCTCTTTGACAAAGAAAATACCAACTTGGACCATAAATGCCATATTTTCTCAACCTATCCCCTGTTAGGATATGCTTGTGAAAATTAGTCTAAAGGAACACCCCTACTTTCGAAAGCGCCTATTATTTCCAAAAATACTTTATTGTACATTCCCCACTACCTTCCTACGCTTTTTGAATCTCATACCCCAACTTTACGGAGTACTCTCAAGACTTTGCTCCACACCAAACCACCTCATCATCTTCCTCCGATAACAGGATCCACCTATCCGTCAAAATCTCTTTTAGCTTATTTTTATCACCAATAGGAATTTCTACAGTATCAAACTTACCCCAATCCCACGTCTCCAAAAATACTTCAACATTTCTGTTGACATAGGTTGCCACCGATTTTCCCACTTGCTCCTTCATATCTACCACCCACATTGAATAAGGGAAAGTATCCTACAAGGGCGACCATCCTTTCCAAGACTCACTCCAAAATTTTGCACTGTTCCCATTCCCTAGCCTCCATGTTAGATGGTCTATAACCACTTTCCTACTCTCCCATATAAATCTCCAAATGGTTGACCCGCCACCAACATTAGCTAGAGTCAAAATTATTTTGGGTTCATCCTCATCCAAATACTTCCTACGTATTATCTTACACCATAAATGCTCAGGTTCTATGTATAATTTGTAGCTTAGTTTACCCCCAATATCAAATTTTGAGCTTCTAGGTGCCTCAATCCTACCCCTCCACACTGTTTTGATTGGCAAGCAGATTCTCACTTTATTAAAAATATCATTTCTATCTCTATGATGCAAAAAATGTATCATTCAAATTTTCACTCATTCGGGCCTTTCTTGTGGTTTTTGACCTAGTTTTTCATAGATTAAATGTTATAATGCGGCCAAAACATTCACATTAGGTCTTGGACCCTTGCAAATCAATAAGAATTATATTGTGTCTTGAAAAAGTGTTGTGAAGTGTTGTAACCCACTTTCACACTTTTGTAGGACCCTTTCAACATATTTCACCTAAACCTCATTTTATCACTTACCAAGCCTTATTTCAAAGTTTTGTAAGGATTTGTAACAAACTTTCACACTTTCCTAGGATTTTCATCAATAACTTGACCCTTTCTAATTTTTAAATGGCCCCATTATGCACTTATAAGCCCTACTTAAGTGTGTTTCAAAGGACAATCTTGTTAATCAACATTAAATTCATTTTAATTCTTGAAACCCACTTTAAATTGCCTAAGTCAAATAAGTTGCCACCTTGTGCGACATAGTCCGATTAGGCTTAAAAATAAAAAATATTTCCAAATTTTGGCAGGATATTGTCCTCTAAACCTTAAGGTCAGCCTCTGATGAAGTATTTTTGGGAAATTAGGGCAAATCATGTATAAATATGTGGTTTCCCACTCATTTTAGGGTCTTCTACCTCCTAACTCTCTCAACAATTCATTCTTCTCAATCACTCATCTCTCAATCTTCTCAAGCAAGCTAGGGTTTTGGCATTCTAAGTCATCAAGCAAACATTAAAGGGTAGATTTTCCATCTATTGTTGTAGCAACTCAAGAAAAATAAATCTTCATGGCAAGGTACTAACTCCATTGTTTCAAGCTTCATTATCTTATTTCAACATTTTTGTTTAATTACCTAAAAGGGGTTTGACCAAGGCAAACCCCCATGCCTAACATTCAACATTTCTCTTCCTCTCTTTGTGTGTTTGCAAATTTAGGTACTTTGAAGGATTGTAAATCATTTAATAAAGGGTTGCAAGATTTTAAAAGACATATCCTTGTTGACTAGACCAAGATCTACACAATAAGACACCTACATGCTGAAAATCAAGGTTTTTGGTTTGAATACTTGGAGGAGCAGAAAGTGCAGACCAAGAGCTTTTATTTCCACCTTCAGATTTTTAGAAAAGACAAAAAGGACACTTCCCCCAATTGTGGTGACTTAGTCCTAATGTGTAATTTTTTCAGAGATTTATATGGATTCAGATACCCATTTGGCCGAAACGGGCTCTGGTGCAGTTTTCTAAATCTTGGACTAAGTCTCCCAGAATGGTGAATTAGTCCCTGTAAGTCAAAATTTTAGCATCAACAACATTTCCAGCCTCCAATCTAGTCTTCAAAATATTTACAAGAGAATTCTTTCTATTTTACTTCTTTGTTCTGTTTTACTTGCATTTTTATTCATCTTTCTAGGTTTTTTGCATATCACAATGTGTATTAAAAAATGTGTACATTTCTTTAGCTTTGCATCAATAATTAGTCTCTTTTATCAACTTCCAATATTTAGATCACTGAATTTAGGCATATTTACATCATACTTGCATTAATATTGAATGTTAACATTGCCATTTTAGTATCCCTCTCTCCTTTTAGGTGAAAACCCCTAGAAGTGTTAGAGAACCTTAGGGGTACCAAAATATTTGTTATAGTTTGGTGAACCTGACGTGCACCCTCTTTTCAAACACCCTCTTGTTTGATTTGGAGTTCTTTCTCATCCTAGGTTTACATTACATTAGCATTGCATTGCATTTAGTATTGTTTAATTTGCATTCCAGGGTTTTAAATTTTGTATTAGTGAAAAGCTCATATAGATTGCATTTTTGCATTGCATTTCATTCAAAATCATCAAAATTCTTCATTTTCATCGTAGGTCTACATCATACAGCACAAAACATGTAAAAATCAATCCAAAAAATCTAAAAATCCTACAAAAAATCCCTAATTGGACTAATTCACCACCTTGGGCGACTTAGTCCCTTTTCACCCCTAAAACAACCTTGTACAAAGCTGAAAACCCTATTTTTAAACTTCTATTTTCTTCCATTACCTATATGTATCAGTTGGTTGTGTTTCTGTAACATGCATTTAATTAGATCTAGCTTAAATTAGCTCATTTTATGCATTGCTCATATTCAATTTTGCATCTACAACATCTCCTTTCCAGATTGTTGCCTAATGTAATAAAAAAATTACCTTGTTTCACTTCTGAAAATTGCATTTCAACATTTCACTTAAGTCATTAAATTTCACTTTCTTTACTTTTTCATGATAGCACATTTAATTTTAAGAGATGTTGATTTGATTTGGTTTCAAATGGATTGCATCAATACAACATCCCCTTTTATGAGTTCAATTTAGATTACAACAATGAGTTTATTAAGAAAAATGGGCATGTGTAGCATCATGATGGGCCAAAAAGTGGCGATATGTAAGTGATATGATGGCCCATGTGGCTGACCACTTTTTTTTACCCAAAATTGATGAAACAAAAAGGGTTTTTAAAGGAGATTCTTAGCTTTCTACCAATATAAATTATGCTTTACTCTAAATTTAATAACTAATACTATTAATTTTCTATTTGAATTATGACTAAAGTCTTGATTGATAGGCTAATTGAAAAAAATCTATAGATTTCAAACGGTATCACATCTTTTGAATACAAAACATGTGTCACATTCTATGCTTCTCATATTATAGGATTAAAAAAAAAAATGAATTTCATGAAGTTTTGGCCAAGTTAAGGTGGTAAGACATACAAGTTTTTATATTTTTAAAAATTGTAATAAAAAATTCATAATTAATTATTTACTTGGAAAAAAATTACAAAAAAATATGCATCACATCAAGAAACCAATCCTCTACTTATATTTAAAATATTATAAAAAAATATTATCATTTTATTGTGGTAAGGGTGGTCAGACAGACACCTACTTCTTATTTTTTCCCTGAAATTTAAGTACTACTACATTCAAATTTCAAATTTTTACCAAATATTTAAAAAATAAAAAATAAACCTAGTAGTTTAAAAACTAAATTGAATTTTTTACAGATTCTATTCTTACATATTTTTGAAATAATATAGATAACTTATTCAAATTTTTTACGTCAAGTTGCCTAACTTTGATTTTATGAATTTTCATAGCCACTTAAGGGCCTATTTTTTCCATGATGATCCTGCACATACCCACATATTAATAATCAAACAATTGACACAATACTTAACATCACATTTCCCATTGGTGATCATGTTATTGTTGACAACCATAACAATCATACTTACTCTTCTCCCAATACATCTCCTATTAGTGACGAAGGTACCTTACTGAAAGAAGATACAAGCATTGAAGGTCTTGATTGTCCCTCTCCCCATCCCCCTTTGGAAGACATTAAACAACAAGAAGATGAGATCATCCAAACATTTCTATACATCACCTTACGTAGTCTCTATAACCATGCCAATCAAAATTGTCCATCTCCTAATATCCCTCCTTGATGCATAAAGGATAGTTTGGTGTTAGAAGACACATATTTTAAGAGTCGTGAGAATCTTGAATCTCCCTTCCCTAATGCTTCTACCATTTGGGACAATTTATTTGAAAATCATAGTGGTCCTTCTCTTTATGCATCCTCTACCTGCATTGAAGCTAGTTTACAAACTCTCGCCATGGCATGTGATGAATATATTCTAAGCTCTCCTACTAGGGTACATAGTATGGAACAAGAGAATGAGACCTTAGAGACACAAGATAATCAAATAGAACCCTCTCCTAATCATCCCAAAAGTGACAATACCATCATTGATCATTCCCCTACTTGTGATGAAGTCATTTTAGATGAACCAACCCTGAAATGTCAAGAACATGTGGTTTGTAGTTCTCTTAAAAACTCTCCTCCTAGAGAGGATATCATGATGTAAGACAAGGATAACATTGACAATAGTAATATTATTCCCTTACAAGATGCAAAGCCCATGTTAGACTCTCCTTCCCTAGGGGGCATTAATGTTATTCAACCTCAACTCATCCTTTACACACCCTCACAAAAACCTCAACTTGTCCTTTACCCAACTAAGAATAATATGTCGTAGAAGTTGAGTTATAATACCGTTGCTCATACACATTACACAAGAAAACATCCATGACCACAACAACCAACCTTGACACTGTTACCTTTTTCCAATCCCATATTTCCTAGTCCTCCTAAATTAAATTCCTACATTAGGGAGTATGATCTTGTTGACCAACTTAAAAATACTGCTGCAAACATATCCCTATGGGATTTAATTCAGAATTCACCTAGCTATCGCACCATGCTTAAAACTCCTTGCCACAAGTTCCTATCCCTTCTACTATGAAACCAAATGACATAGTAGCTATAATTCACAGAATCAAGGCTCATATTGTTTTCCACCAAAGTGAGCTCCCTCCTTTAGAACTGCAAAAGAAAGTTGAAGCTTTCATAATTTTATCTCAATACAAAAGAATAGGGATAAAGTGAACCATCATTGACAATGGCTCCACTGTTAATGTGTGTAGTGTCAATATTTTAGATAGGCTGCATGTGGATAAATCAAAAATTCAACCTACCACTTTATCTATCAATGGATTTGATAGTGTAGGACAAAAACCTCTTGGTGTGATCACTTTTCCTATTACAATTGGAATGGCCACATTGGACACACTGATCCATGTTATGCCACATGATGTTTCATATATTCTTATTTTAGGCAGGCTATGGATTCATGCAATGAATGGAGTGCCTTCCACTCTTCATCATAAAATGACATACATCTATAGAAACAAAGTGTACACACTTGATGTTCATCTTGAGCCTTATAGTGTCTTACAACTTGAGAAGAACACAAAGAATACTCTGAACATATCAACACCAACCAAACAAAGTCAAACCCATACAAGAACAACAAAAATCTAGCTATTCTAAACCCTTCACAACGATATCCATCGATGATTTGGGATTGTTGAATTTTGAACCAACAATCATGGACGAGTACAAGATCATAAACAACGATTCAAATAAGGGACACAAAAAATCAATCCTCTCAACCCAACATTCAGAATATCCTTTGAATGCATCCACCTCAACCACTTTAGACAAAATAAGAAAATTACACAACAAAATTTGACGAACTCACCAATGAACAATCACCTGATCCGAAAGCAATGAAAAAGCTTTATGGAAATTTTATGAGATTTTGAAACAATGTGGCTAGAGTGGAAAAGGATGTGGTGCTAGAGAAAAAGGTATATTTTTCCTTATTGATCATACAATGCAAACAACTCATGGTCTTGGTTATTGTCCTTTGATTGAAATCACCAATCCTTCACCTCCCATCAATAGCATCACACACCACTCTTCTAAACCAAACCTAACACTAGTGCATCCTGAACTAATGCACACTAGTGGTCTTAAAAGTGATCCTTTACAACAATTGAAAAACACAAAGATGTCTTTGCCTAATATCAATGGCATCTCACAACACACTACTGATTTAGATTTTACACAATCTTCTATGGGAGCGTACAAAATCTCACAATCTATAGATCTATGTGTAGCTATTGTTGGCCCATAGTTGTTGTTGTACCAAAAGATCAACCTATTAATACCTAATACAACTGCCAAAATTAATAGATCCATGAGAGGCGGTTAGTCCCTGTCATGAATCTCAAGGGTATCGCTGACCATCTGCAAACAAAATCCCCCTTAGCATTACCCGAGGGGATTCAAACCCAACACCTTTGGCTCTGATACCACTTGTTGGCCCACAATTGTCGTTCCAATAAAAGATCGACCTATTAATGCCTGATACAACTTCTAGAGTTAACAGATCCATGGGAGGTTATTAGTCCATGTCATGAATCTCGAGGGTAGCACTGACCATTTTCCAATAGGTATTACATCATGTACTAAGAAAGATACATATTTTTCACACGATAAAGGAAAACTTTCTACCATTGATCAAGAGGGTATCTTATTAAGACTACTCCAAGATCACTTGATATCCCTTCCTCCCTGAACTCAAAAGAAATTATATTACAAGAATTCCTTTTGCACCTATCACTAAGTTCATGGTCATTCTACTAATGAATGTAAGGCCTTGAGTAGTAAAACTCAACATCTAAAGGATTTTGGTGTTCTCTCTTATGTGGGGGCACCTCATTCCTCTAATTGATAGTGATTTTCACTCTAAAATGCTTCTCATCAATCCTTTCGGCTCACTCTTGTCCTGCACTAAGTGGGGACAAGGGGTTAGGAAGTCTTAACCCTGTATGTCACTTTTCGTTGTCTCTTTTGACTATTCATTAACCTTTCATGAACATATAAGATCAATCTTGGGATGTGGATGACATGTCTTAAGTTGACTTTCATCTGACATACTACCTTCTCATGATGTAGGCTATCAAAACATATGACTTTCCATAGGTCTTTCCAATTAAGCTCTCATGTCTTCCTCTTCATTTACTTTAAAGAAATTTCTCACACTAATGGTGTTAGCAACCACTTTAAAGTGGGGGCATACATCAACACTCACATTTCATTGTGATTTTTATTTTTTCTTGCAATTCCTTCTCTTGAAAACATTAGGTAGAATGTTTCTCCAGATGAGACATTGCACTTGTCCTCTCTTGGAAACAAGATGAGACCATTTTCACTTTTCTTCTCTTGGATACATTATGCATTATGTTCCTTAAGATGAGACCTTGCACAAACTAAGTAAAATCCCTTTGAACATTCCTTACACTATTTTTACATTTGTAAATATATCATTTTCTTTTGTGGTGCCTTATTAAAGTTATCAATAGGTATTACTTTGGTATGGTTAAGTGGGAAGCCCATTCTAAGTCATGACTTTCCCCATAGCCACCTATGTGTGTGTGAGTGCATACAAGCCATGAGTGTATGTTTCTCACCTTTTTGGACTTCTCACCCGATGGACATCCAATAGTTTCATCGCCTCAGAGTGATTACGCATCTTCTTTTTGGACAAACAACCTAGATCTAATCCACAACTAGCTAGACAAACAGTCAAAGATTGATCCACCTTTTTACTTTCATTCCTCTCTTCCTTTAGTTCTTTTAATTGCATGATCATGTATCCTGTTTTGTTGTAAATCATTCACCTTTTGTGTGTCCTCTTGCGCTTATGTTGGTTTGACTTAGGATCTTAGATCTTGGGGGCTTGATCACTACTTTGATCCCTGTCATCCTTTGTCATCCAAATTGGTATGATTGGACCCCTCTTGAATGACTACTATAGTGTGAGTTTGAAGCAAGTTCACTCTCTCACTAAATTAAGGGCTAAATGTGTCGCACAAAAATGTACTCTTGACACTTTCACTCATTTGGTCCTTTCTTGTGGTTTTTGACCTAGTTTTTCCTATATTTAATGTTGTAAAGTGGCCAACACATTCACATTAGGTCTTGTACCCTTGCGAATCAATAAGAATTCTATGGTGTCTTGAAAGAGTGTTGTGAAGTGTTGTAACCCACTTTCACATTTTTCTAGGACCCTTTCAACATATTTCACCTAAAAAACCTCTTTTTATCACTTACCAAGCCTTATTTCAAAGTGTTGTAAGGAGTTGTAATAGACTCTCACACTTTCCTAGGCTTGTCATTAGTAACTTGACCCTTTCTTATATTTAAATGGCCCCATTATGCACTTATAGGCCCTACTTAAGTGTGTTTCAGAGGATAAACCCATTAAACAACATTAATTACATTTTAATTCCCGACACCCACTTAAAATTGCCTAAGTGAACTAATTCGCCACCTTGGACGACTTAGTCCCATTAGGCTTAAAATTAAAAAATATTTCAAAATTCTGGTGAGATATTGTCCTCTAAACCCTAAGGTCAGCCTGTGATGAGGTATTTTCAAGAAATTAGGGCACATCACATTTGTAAATATGTGGTTTTCGACTCATTTGAGGGTCTTCTACCTCCTAACTCTCTCAACAATTCATTCTTCTCAATCACTCATCTCTCAATCTTCTCAAGCAAGCTAGGGTTTGGGAATTGTAAGTCATCAAGCAAGCATTTAAGGGAAGATTCTTCATCTATTGCTTCAGAAACTCAAGATCAATAAATCATCATGGAAAGGTACTAACTCTATTTTTTCATGCTTCATTATCTTATTTCAACATTTTGGTTTAATTACCTAAAAGGGGTTCGACCAAGGCAAACCCCCATGCCTTAACCTTCAACATTTCTCTTCCTCTCTTTGTGTGTTTGTAGATTTAGGTACTTTGAAGGCTTGTAAATCATTGAAGAAAGGGTTGCAAGCTTGTTGAAGACATCTCCTTGTTTACTAGACCAAGATCTACACAAAAAGACACCTACCGGCTGAAAATCAAGGTTTTTTGTGTGAATACCTGGAGGAGAAGAAAGTGCAGACCAAGAGCTTTCATTTCCACCTTCATATTTTTAGAAAAGACAAAAAGGACACTTCCCCCATTTGTGGTGACTTAGTCCCATTGTGTATTTTTTCAGAGATTTCTACAGATTCAGACACCCATTTGGCCGAAATAGGCTCTAGTGTAGTTTTCCACATCTGGGACTAAGTTGCCCATAATGGAAAATTAGTCCCAGTAAGTCAAAACTTGAGCATCAACAACATTTCCAGCCTCCAATCCAGTCTTCAACACATTTAAAGGTGCATTCTTTCTATTTTACTTCTTTGTTCTATTTTACTTGCATTTCTATTCATCTTTCTAGGTGTTTTTGCATATCTTAATTTGTATTCAAAATTTATACATTTCTTTAGCTTTGCATCAATAATTAGTATCTTTTATCAACTTATAGCATTTAGATCATTGCATTTAGGAATATTTACATCGTACTTGCATTAATCTTGAATGTTAACATTGCTATTTTGGTATCCCTCTCTCCTTTTAGGTGAAAAACCCTAGAAGTGTTAGAGAACCTTCGAGGTACCAAAATCTTTGTTACAATCTCCTTTTCCCCCTCCCAAAAGAATCTCTTCATGTATCCTTCAAGCCTAGACATTTCTTTGTTGGTTATTTTGAAGCACAATATCACATGAATGGGTACGGTTGATAACACGACTTTTATCATCAAAATCATTCCTGCCACTCACAACCATTTTATCTACCACACAACCACTTTATTGTCATGAAATTGCTTATTACTTCTTCCCAATTAAATATCTTACATATTCCCTAGAATAGAGGAGCTCCTAAATTTTTTATACGCACTTTCTTTATTGAGAAATCCAGTAATTTGGTTATCTTCTTTTGAACCGTTTTCTTTGTATTAAAAGGGTATGTACAGGATCATGATGGGCCAAAAGGTCGCAATATGTAAGTGATATGATGGCCCATGTGGCTGACAATTTGTTTTTTTTCCAAAATTGATGAAATCAAAAGGGTTTTTAAAGGAGATTTTCAGCTTTCCACCAATATAAATTATGCTTTACTTTGAATTTAATAAATAATTATTAATCATTTTCTATTTGAATTACGACTAAAGTCCTGATTGATAGGTTGATTTAAAAACATCTATATCTTTCAAATGATATCACATTTTTTAAATCTGAAACATGTGTCACATTCTATGATTTGCATACTATAGGATTAAAAAATAAAATTGAATTTCATGAAGTTTTGACCAAGTTAAGGTGGTTAGACATACAAGGTTTTATATTTTTTAAAAGTTGTAATAAAAAATTCAAAATTAATTATTTACTTGGAAACAAATTACAAAAAAATATGCATCACATTGGGACATGATCCTCTACTTATATCTAAAATCTTATAAAAAAATATTATCATTTTATTGTGGTTAGGGTGGTTAGACAGACACTTACATATTATTTTTTCCCTAAAATTTAAGTATTACTGCATTGAAATTTCAAGTTTTCACCAAATACATTTTAAAAAAATTAAACCTAGTAGTTTAGAAACTACATTCAATTTGCTACATATTGTATACTTAAATATTTTTGAAATAATATAGATAACTTATTCAGATTTTTACGTCAAGTTGCCTAACTCTGATTTTTTGAATTTTTATCACCACTTAAGGGCCTGTTTTTTCCATGATGATCCTGCACATGCCCAAAAATAGATCAAAGATTTCTCTTTGTTTAGAAGTTGTCTTGGTGCTTTTGTATACGCCTCTAGTAAATACCTTATCACTTTTGATTCTCTCACATTAGCCTTCCCAAAGACGACCGTGTCATTTGCAAATTGAGAGTGTGTCATCGGATCCACGCCTTCAGAAACCTTTATTCCTTTCCATAGGAATGCCTCCCTTAGTTGCTTGAAGTGCCTTCCCATTGCTTCCACCATAATTACAAATAAAAATGGGGATATTGGGTCCCCTTGACAGAGACCGTTTTTTGCACAAAAAAAACCACATAGAGATCCATTGACCGAGACAAAATATCGTGGACTAGTTATGCAAATTTTAATCATTTCCACCCAAATTTTTGAGAACCCAAACCTTTTCAAAAAATATTATAAAAAGTCGCATTGCACTCTATCATAGGCTTTACTAACTCAAGTCTAATTAACATACCTTTTAACTTTTCTGAAGTGATCGTGTGCAGTGTTTCAGTAGTTGATATAATGTTGTCAATTATTTCTCTTCCAGGGGTGAAATTTTTCTATTCAATTGATATTAGCTTGCACATCACCTTCTTCAACTATTTTCTAGCACTTTTAATAGTATCCTATACACAATATTGCATAAATAAATCAAGTGATAATCTGCAAAGTTGTTGCACACTGCTTTCTTTGGGATTATTGCAATAATCATGTTGTTTATGTCTCTTATGAATCTCCTATGTTTCCTAAAATTTTCCACGAAGTTCCAAACATCCTTGCCTAGAAAGTGTCAAAAATTTTGAAAATAAATTGCTAAGAACCCATCTGGCTCAGGGGACTTGTCAAGACTTAGTTCAAATGTCATTTTTTTCACTTCTTCCTTCGTCCATGAAAGGCTCCTCAAGCATCTTTATATCTTCCTCTTCTAAATACCTTGGTATGCATGAGAGTAATGCTTATTCCTCTTCCCAATAGGCTTTTAAAATAAACTTCTTCCTCTTCCTCTATACTCACCCTTTCCTTAGCCAGTGAGTCATATGCCCTTACTATACTCTCCACCATATTCCTTTAATTTCGACCCCTTGTTGTAGTATGAGAGAATTTCATATTTTCATCTACTTCTTTTAGACATGTAATTCTCAATTTCCTCCGCTAGTATGCTTCCTCCCTCGTCAATGGTTTAGAGTGACGATCTTTCAAATCCTTTTCTAGTTTGAATTTTTTTTCCGTCATTCCATGCTTGAAAACATGTTCATTCAAATTTTCCATCTCTTTCTCCACAAAACTGTTTTCTTTGAAAATATCACCAAAATGGGTTTTATTCCAAACTTTTAGCTTATGCTTTATGTACTAGATCCATTTAGAAAACTGGAAACTAATTGTCCCTGTTACTTTCACACCTTCTTTCCACCATTTTTCCAAAAGCAATAACAATTTTTTTTCACTCCACCACATTGATTGAAATTTAAAATACCCCTTCATCAGTTTATCACTTAACTTGATATCTAATGCCATCGGGTAGTGATCAGACACCAAAATGGGTAAGATGTTTGATTCGAAAACTACTTCCTCTTCCAACCATCCCGGACCCATGAAAAATATGTCAATTTTTTTTGAAATATTTGTGAACCCCTGCCTTCTATTTGTCCGCATGAAAACCCTATTTTTTGGAGAACAATCAAACATTGATATCTCTTCTATGAATTCCTTAAAATAAAACATAACTTAGTTTATTTTATTCTTCCCTCCACTTTCTCACTTATATCTAGGATAGCATTAAAATATCCTCCCAAATTTTTTCTATTACTATTTAACATTGCTATTTTCCTTGCTATACTCCTCCAAACCTCTACTTTATCCCTTGTGTTTGTTGGGCCATATATATTAAAAATTGGGAAAACTAATTCACTCTGTATGCTTTTCACTAGACCTTGCATCCAATTTCTATTTTTTTCTACAACTTCTACTGAAAATTTATTGTCTAACCAAAGAATACCCATTCCCCTAGCCGATCCTATGGCTTCTTGAAATAAACCTTTCCAATTTTTGTAATATTTTGCAATTTTTTCACCTTCCTCTACTGAAATTTTTACTTCTTGTAGGAAAATTATATTTGCCATCTCCCTCACCAAATGACGCTTTACTAAGCCTCTTTTGTCAGGAGTCATTAGGCCCCTAACATTCCATGTAATTACATTTATTTCTCACCAAGGGAAACCTTGGCTCCCTTGGATTTTAGGAAATATTTGACGCTTATTAGTCCCTTCTCATTTCCTTCTTCCTCTCTCTTTCTCTTATTAGTCCTCCTACCTTTCCCTTTCTTTGAATTCCCCAATAATTTTGTTGTCGATTGACTTATACATCTCATATTTATTTCACCCAATTCGTCTTCCTCTGAAAAATTCATCCAACGATTCTGACCACCCTTGTTCACTTTCACCTCCCTCACCCACTTTTTTTGCTTGAGATAACCCCTTCTAGATTGCCTTATTCCCATCTTCCTGAATTGATCCCCCCAAAATCAATTTTGCTAATTTTGAAAGAGAACTTTCTTATTTTTGTTTTTCCCACACTGAACATTATCCATTTGTCCTGTCAGGCCTTCCTTCTTTCCATGTTAACAGTGAACACTTTTTCATCAGTGGTTCTTTTTTATTTTCTTCTACACATCTATTTTATGGTTGAACAACCTTTGGTCTTTGTGAACCCCTCAAACCACAAATGCACCAGAGCAAAAAAACACATTAGGTTGTTAGATCAAATGCATGTAAACAAGTATGAGAGATTCCCCATGAAATCCATCTATCTAAAACTTAATTTAAGAAATGAAGAACACAATGTAATTACAACATGTAAATCCTAATTAAGCAAATAACATTATGATCCCATGGGAGAATTGGTGCTCATGAAGTGTTTGCAATTGGCCCTTTCCCAATTCCTAAGTTGCAATGTAGATTGATTGAATAATGGTCAAATCTCCAAAAAGATTTGAGCATAACCTTGTTACAATTTATGAAAATAGTGAATGATTGTGTGAGATGGGCAAAATTAGCTCTCAATGTGAAGAGAGTAACTTTACATGAAGATTTTGGATGAGAAATGAGAAGAAAAACCTTCAATTTATAACTTTCAATTTGGAAGAGAAAACAAGTTTTGAGAAATGTGGGACTATCTTTCAATCCAATGGTTGAATGCCACATGTCAAGATGTGAATGGTTAGTGGTTGTGCACATTTTGGCCAAAGTGCCAATAAATGCATAAATTTGAATTTGAATTTGTGAGATGACTTGTTGAAGAGGGAAGGAAAATGAAGTTAATGTCACTTGGCTCAATGCACAAGGACATGTAAGAGGCTTTGAATGCCTTGTTGGAAGTACCCATCCACTTGGCCTTTTTGAATTCAAATGAGGGAATATTCCCTTTTGATGTCATGTGAGGGAAAATAGAGAAATAAATAAATCAAAGTAATTGATTTATTGTGCAACTTGTATTCTCTAGAGGATTTTAATGAGAGGGATTAAGTTAATCATGGTTTTGATTAATTTAATAAAGAATTAGATGATGTGACAATTTAGACTTGAATTTATGAATTGATTTAAGTCAAGAATTGAGAGGAAATGATTTATTAAATAAATGATTTGATTTATTTAACTAAGGAGGGAAATATTAGATTAAATCAAATAAGGTTTAATTTATTTAATTTAATAAGAGGACTTTAGAGAATTTAATCAAATAAAATGATTTATTTAATTAAACAGAAATGTAAGGTTAATTAAATTAAATTGATTAATTTAATCTGAGGAGGTGATAGACTTAATCAGATAAATAATGATTCATTAGATTAAGGGATCGAATTACGGTGAAATGTTGAGAGTGTGATTTTAGAGGAAATGTTGTTCGTAATCAGGATCAAGTGTGTCAAATCAAAAATGTACATTTTCCATGTCTACAGTCTCCACTTTGGCTTTGTTCTTTGCCTCCTTCTACAATTATCCTCCCTATGATTTCTTCGATGAGAAATGAGATAGTACATTTTCTCCTCGTGTATCTCCTTTGATTGTTCCCAAATTTTACCATTACCACAAGATTTATTTTGTCTGGAATTTTCCTCACTATTACTACCCGTATTATTGCATAAATATAAGAATTGAATTCAACTATTTATCCATCCACGTCCATCAAAGTTCCAATGGATCTCTTAATAATCTTAATTCTTTCTTCTGCCCAATACTCTAGAGGGAGATTATGTAATCGAACCCACACAGGCTTGTCGTAAGGATCCAATCTCACCAGATCAATGTTCGGGCACCTTTTTTTTCATATAAAAATGAAATTTCCCTATCTTATATAGGCCCACTTGAAATATTTCCTCCCTTTCTTCCTTTGAATGAAATATTGTCATGAAAAATCCTTTTGGCAAAGAGTGATGTTTACTATATCACACATAAAATTTTTTTTATGAGGGATAAACTTTTATTTTATTTAACTACAATATTGATGAATTAAGGGATCCAACCTCTCAAAAATCATCTCAAATTAATAATTAAATATTTCCTCAAAATGAATTCAGACAATGTTAAAACAACAACAAGATTGTAAAAATTTCTATTACCAACAATCACCAAGGTTACAAGAAATCAAATATTTGGTTTTTTACAATCATGGATGCCCCCAAGACTCATATGAAATATCTAATATCATATTTTCCAATCTGATATGCTCAATAAAATCATCCATAGATATGGCCTCCTCAAACCCTCAACTTATTGAAGCATCAAATTTTCTTCTTTCTATAATTTTCTCTAGAAAATCTAAATACAATGAACATGTACCCTTGAAATATTATTTTCTGATATAGATATCTTCTCAGACCTACAATAAACCTACAATAATAATTTCCACAAGCTTCCCACCAAAATAACTATGGATGCAACAACCACCTACAGATTCTAGCCAAGAATGGCTACCAAAACATAACTCAAATTTCCTGTAGTCTTCAAAAACAAGCTCCCAAAGCTTCTCCAAAAAAAATCCATGACCAAGTTGGGAAGAAAACCTCCAAAAATACATGCCCAAAATATTTAATAATATATAATATTCTTTCTCAAACCCACTCCCACCAAAATTGCAAAAACTGGAGTCCATTCGTAGATTTTAGGGCAATTTTAAATGCACTTTTCAACTCATATTCCCTCCAAGAATTAAAAATATGATTTTTTCCTTCGGGATTGGAAAATCCACGACCACCTCCTCATAATTAGTTTTTCCCACAAAGGAAAAATGAATAAATTATTTTTCATGCAAGTTTGTAACTCCCCACAAACCCAATGCCTAAGTCTGGTTTTTCATATTTTCTACAATTGTAACTAAACTCCCAATACTCCACTTGCCAACATGGCTTAACAAAGGTGGAATTTATTTTATTAAATTAAATTATGCCAATTTTTTTCAAATTATCCTCACAACATGAAATTAAAATGTAAATTCTAAAATTTGATTTTTTTTGGTGATGGAAGATTGCCTTACATGGGTCCTAGATACTCCTACATCAAACACCTGGGGTAGGAATAATTTTGTGAATATGAATTCATAAAATATTGTTGAGTGGTATTACCAACCTTTCATATTACAATAAATCATTAGCAAAGTCCATCACTAAATTAGATAGAAAACTTTCTTCCTCTTCCTCTTCCAACACTTAGTTGGGACACTTGTCATCCTCCTCCACCAAGTGTGTGTTTTCTTCTTCCTTGCTCTTGTGGGCTCATGCCCACCATGAACCATCCTCCTTCACCACATCTCTTCTTCCCTCTTTTCCTTCTTCATGGGATCCAACCCACCACAAGCTAACCACCTCCACCAAGTTCGTCTTACAACTTCCTCTATAACATCTACCTACAAGTATACATCTCAATGAATTATTTTGTCACAACATCTTCTTCCTCACTATTGAATGCTACTATCTATGTTTTTTCATTGAGAAAATTATCTATCTCTATGATCTCTTCCTCAAGAAAATCTTGGTATTCATGAGGTTCCTCATTGAACAGTGAATCCTCATTCATCACTGCATACTTTATTTTAACTGCAACATTCTCAACTAGTGCAACTTTACTCACAACAATCTTCTTAGTGCTCACTTTTGGAACTCCTCCATCTTCAACCAATGTTGCAACAAATTTATCTTCTTCACTTTTCTCATTTTCTTCCATAATCTCACCTAAGCATATCTCTACAACATCAATTTCCTCTTCGATTGGTTGGTATTTTTTCTAGCTGAACCCTGCAATTCTCTAAGAGGTAGCCAATCTATATGTTCAAGAATCATCAAGGTTAGTGGTCAAATGATGGGTAGAGATGTTTAGGCCCCTACCCCTACTCTTTAGGCTCTGTGGGACCAAGAAGGGTATTCCTTATTGTGTTTATTTGATATTTAATGCCTCAAGAACACTTCAACACATAGATCTATTCCTACTAGATCCAAATAGATATTACTCACAGAAGGTTTGGCTGACCTTTAGACAAACTACCATCTATTGCTAGGGATTAATTGAAATTTTAAGTACACATACCACAAGTGAAAGATTTAGTGATTTTGAGTTTAATAATTGTTTATGAAATGCATCAAATGAATGACAAATCAATGCCTAACTCTTGGCCACAGATTCAAATATAGAATCATAAGGACAATTCCATCAAAAAACAAACTGCAACCAGTGAATTCAAACTGATAATGCATTACATACACACACCCACTCTTATTATCATCAAAATTCTTCTGATAGATCCACCCTACACACTTGAAATCACAACTATCTACTTAGAGTACTTTAACTACTTCATTGAAATAGTACCATGAACAAACAATACAATCTCAAGTAAATTGAGATGACAAATTTAACATACTTTGTATTATCAAATTCATATGACTGAAAGTATACAAAATTGGAGACAATTTTGATAACAATTATGTTTTACTTACACAAACTGGCTGACATTTACTCATAAAATTGAAACAATACAACTGCATATTCAATACATGACTCACACTCAACACTATTCTACCCAGCCCCATACAGAAAATCAGAACCCTTACAATGAGAAGGGAAAGAGAATAAAAAGAAACAAAAGAAGCCCAAGAACGGATCCGTTGATGACATCTGAAAGCTTCATCCATCGTTAATCAACAACAAGAAAAAACTGGAAAAGCTTCTCTCTTCTCATCATTTGCAATAACAAACAATGTCACTGTATTTTTCCTTCACTCTGATTCTCCAACAAAAAAATTACCCTTGTCCATGAGAATTCTCACTTCATTAACCCAGCAGTGAAAAATAACTCCCTGTAAGAGCTTCATTTATGCCTTTTGCAATGTTATGGCTGCACTTTATTTCCCAACACAGAATGAATAATTTAATTCATTTTATGGACTTTTACAAACACTTTTCCCATGCATCACATATTTCAAATATTTCACCTGAAGACCTTTTAAAAGTGAATTTTTAAAATCACTTTACTAGACAAAAATCAAAATATTGCCCGTGCATCACATATCACTTCTTTTAAAACATTTTTCCCTCAAATGTTGACCCATTTAACTTTTCATCTGGCAACATTTTAAAGTTTAAAATAAACTCACCTTTAGTGCAATTTACGTTTTATACAAAAAAATAAATGTGAAATGAAATAAAAAATCATCTTACTTTACGTTTCAAATATTTATTTTATTTGGCTGGTAAATTACTTTACCCACATTTTTCAATTCATTTATATGCCCAATAAAACCATTCCCAGCACACTTAACCATTAAAATAAACTGCTATGAGAAAAATTCATCGGGCCCATTTTAAAAAATTATTACTTGTGCCTTCAAACTGCTCGTGGGCCCACTTAACACGTGTCAGGATCACACACCACGCAGGTCTTTCAGTAGAAAAATCTTCATTCTCGCGCGACCAACGTGATTTCGCTAAGTGGACATGTCTTTTACCTGCGATTGATTTTATTTTTGTGCCCTAATTTTTTATTTTGCAGGTTCTACTTTGCCGCTTCAAATCATTGACAAGTCTTCAAATCTCTACGCCATGCATCCAGTATAGTTCGAGCCTTTTAGAAGAATGTTGAATTTGTTTTAGTGTTGCTTTGAAGACTCATGCTGGCTCAAGTACATGTTTATAGCACCAAACACACATTGTGCACAATAAACATGTGTTAGATTTACCCATAGATCGGGGCTTTGGACAAAGGCATCGCTCGCAACAAACCCATTCATATTTGTGAAGACTTGCTTCACAATAGAGTCTTCTTCGCTTATGTGAATGGAACTATGAATGCAACAACCTTTGCGTAGGTCATTTTTCCCCCCAAAAAAAAAAATACTCCAAAGATCTCCCTTGGCTCTGACATCCCTGGTTGCCCCTCTCCCATTGCATTCACTTAAAAATGTTTGAAGCCTTTTCAACAATCCATTTTGTGCACATATTATGTAGTTGTGCTATTCCAAAAAACTACATTTGTTTAGTTTTTTTTAATGTGCTTTGTCAATGTTGGCGCCTAGATTTTAGACAATTCTTGAGACTTTAAAGATGTGTGGCACTATTCCTTAGATCCCTCCCTCATCTCTGTCTTCAACATAACCTTTTTTTGTTTGGTCTTTACATTTGTTTTATTAACAGTGCACAGATGTTTAGGTAGGATAGCCTACTAAGAAGATAACTCAAAAATGAAAAGTATAGTTTGAGCCCACTCTGCATACTTACCAAACTTCTTTACAAATGCTTCAAATACCTGTTGGGATAGATTTGGAGTCAAGCGTTCACCTGATAGTTTAGGAGTGATGTATTTCATGGAAATCTAGAACACATTTGTATCAACATGAATGGCATGATGTTGATCTAGATAAAAGGAGCAATACAAGATGCTACTTTTGGGCATACTCTCGACAAAGTACATAGAACCTCCATAGATATTCTTCAAGGAGTAAATTCGGCAGAGATAGGTGTCATTCCTTGCCTCCAATATTTTTGGAGTTTGAGAGATTTAACTATTTGTGCATGCATTTGATGAGTCTTACTATTGAGCCAGCCACCTGTTGATAGTTTCATGCCACTAATATAACATTGATGAGTTTTCAAGCCATATGTAAGTGCATCCCTAATCAAATCTATACTCAATTGGAAAGGATTTCTTTCCAATGTTTGAACCATGGCTACAAATATTTATTCATCCTTTTAGATAAAAACTTTAAACAACATTCGCTCACAAATATTTTCTTTTAGCATCATATAATTGTTCAAACAACCTAGCAGGGTGAATAATGTTGGGGATTTATTCCATGAGAACACTAATGAAACACCACCCTCATCAAAGTCAATGGAAGAAACTTGTGACAAATTAAAAACCATTGATGAAACAGGGATTTGAAATCCAACAAGTTGCAATGCAACACCTACAATCTCACAGTTGGGCAAAGCATGTCAGGTCTGCATGTGGGCCTGAGTTAAAATAAAATTGTTTTGAAAAAAATTTCATGCTTAATTCACCTGATACTGATCCTGAATGCACTTGAGGTGAAAACATGAACCGGTCTATTGTTAAAATCTATTTTTCGGCATATTTAAATAGTGAAAAAATATGTCCAGGTAGGCTCTAGAATCGCCCTAGGCAACCAATCAAACGACCTCACAGAACCATAAAAACTTGTAGGCCTATAGAAACTAGACTCGAGAATGGGGTGAAAAAGATAGTTCATAAAAATAGATCTCGAGGTTCCAGAGATTCACTTTCAAAGTTGCATAGTTAGACTTTTCTGCATCTACACCTGTTCAGAACCAATCTGGGCTCACTAAATTGCCATCTCGAAAAAATATCAAACCAATTCATGACGAGCTACTAATAGAAACACAAGCTGATTTAGATGCAATAAGTACATGTGCAAGAGGAATTTCCTTGAATAATCAATCTTCATGAGATATTAGGGGTCAAATTTGACCACCTTGAAACACTGTCAGAAATGCAGATGTAAAAGTGAACAAAATGCATCTTCTTTTGATCTCAAAAAATAGCAAATCATATCTCAAGGCTCTGAAATCAGATAGGGGAGTATATGAATGTAGGGAGAAAGGAGAGGAACAATTATTTTGACATGAAAACCATTGAGTTGAAAAATATTAACTTGGATAGGAGGCCACTTTGTAGAACTGAATGTTTTGAAACAACATTTCAGTGTCAGGACCCTCTAGCTTCTCTTTTCAAAATGCTATCGAAACTCATCATGGGAAGCTTAAAACTCACATGCACGTTCAAATATATCACATGAGTGGGTCCACCAAGGGGTTTTGCACAAAAATTAACTAGATTCAAGTTACGATCTACCAAAGTGGGTCACTTAGGCAGATTTTTCGGGTGCACCTTTGAATGTGCAAAACAAAAAAAATCAATATGGGCACTTCAAATTTGCAAAATTTGAAGGTTCCACCAGTGGATTTGACTAGGGATGTATGCCCCTTGTGGGAATAGCAAGAATCTAAATATCTGGAGAGTAGACCAAATATTGAGTCTGTCAGGTGCTCTCAAATTGCTCCTTTATTCAACCTTTTTTCAACTTCACTTGGTGATCCCAGGTCACCAAATAAAAAAGGGGAGTCAATTTTTACCTCTATCAAACACTGATATTTTAAAGGAGTTGATCTCCCTGAACCCATGCTTGTCTCTATCGCACCACAACAATATGAGTGACATCTCTGCAAACACAACTTTCAAGCTGTCGTTGAACAAGTGGAAACTTGCTCTCTGTTTTACTTCATTGTCATATGGCAACCAAATCATATATGCCATATCACCACCACTCTTCATGTTTTGATTTCATATCAAGTGGAAAAATTGAGGATAGTGATCAATACCACATGGAGACAAGGTCTTATCACATTTTACCACAACCAATCTGAAAATAGTATTGCAATCTATCTATTTAAACATGTTGGCCTTTCCCAACAACTCATCATAAACAACATTATCATAATCGCTATGCATCTAATAGTCAGGCACACTTTCAAGATGTTGACTATCATGTGGCAACAACTCATCATATTCATCATGTAAATCACTCTTAGGATGAAAATAACTTTACTCAATGTTTTGCACATCGCCACATTTTGTGAAAATTCCTTCTAGCTAACAAAAGTAGCACTCACATTCTGCCACATGGGTAGTACTATTAAGCTCAATATGATTACTAGTTTTCATATCAAAGGTGAAACCATGACAATGAACTACCAAAATATTTTGTAGACCATGCAAACTATCTCCAAGTGTATGTAAAGAGATACACTCATACATTGGCATACTTTGTAACTATCCTCCATCATGTTGATATAAAGAATCATCAAGGATTTATGACTTATCTTCATCCGTAGTCACTTTTTTATCCTCTGAACATAGCATTTCAACATCTTCATCATCCCAAGCTTGCTCAAGAATGAGCAATTTTGGTTAATAAAAATACCTTGATTTTACCTTGGAATCAACATTAATATCTATATGAAAATATTCATGACTAGGCTCATCTAAATCAGCAAATGGATATTTTTTTGCACTAAGTCCTCAAGAATTGGTTCATTGGATACACAAAACCCATGGTCATTTGTTGTTTCTAATTCATCAAAACAAATTTATGAACTTGTATGAATATCCATACTTTCATACTCATGATACAGTGCATCATTATAATCAAATTGTTGTTTGTCCTCGCCCACATTATCGTCACGTTGATCAACTAGTTCATAATTGGAAGGAGAATAAAAAACACATGCATCATACCTTGCATAGTGAAGATCATCATCACTATGAAAATCAACATGAGAAGGACATAACTGAGGGTTATCAACATGTGTACATTTCTGATATTTTGTGGTCAACATATTTGATTTTTTTTCACTACTTAATAGACCATTGTTCTAGTCCATTCTCTCAGCCACTTCCTCTCCTTGACTTTCACTAGAATTGTATGCATTATCAAATTGAAAACTAGGATATATCATGATGTCACTATCATCAGAATTTGAAAACTCAATGGCCTGATCATAAACTGAATTTCCTCAATCATAGGAGATTGAACCACCAACAACCTCATCAACAACTTGGTCACAATTCATCAAAGAGAAAGAGTTTTCCACTTGTTCATTTTTTCTTTCTTCCAGGTTATCATCATTGAGTTTTTCATTTACATCCTCTTGAAGATAGACAAAAATATTTTCATTGTCATGAGCATCAATGGTACATGATGCATCACTCTTAAATTCTTTCTTCTTAGGTGTGCACTTGATTTTGTTTAAGACTGGAGAAATTTGATCATTTGTATTCACACAGCTATTGATTTTATCAACATGTTTACCCACAATTGAGGACAACAAAATTTGCACATATTCATTCCTCATTTTCTCCAAATTATCTAAAACTATGTATACCATCTACATATTTGATATTCTAAAATATTTTAATAGTGCACTAGATCCTTCCTCAAAAAACTCAAAGTACATATGAATGCAATTTGGAGTACTAGGTCTGAAATTTTTAGGGACTAATGAAATAGAAACAAAAAATCTATGACTAAAATCAATGCTTGACTCTTCATTTTTTCTTTTAATCTCCTTCAACCTTGTGAAAAGGTCAGAAGGTTCATTTGCAAATTCTTCTCTATAAGCATCCACTAGTCTATCCCAACAAGGAAAAGACTTTTCATGAAAGCTTGAGTACCAATCCCTAGCCCTTGCTTCAAGAGATCTAAAAAAAATTCCCATCCACATATCCTGATCTTTGAATGAATGTTTCTCCATGAAGCTAGAAAAACTTTGGACATGTTCATCTCCTTCACATACATTGTATCCATCAAATCTAGGCATCTGTTTGTAGAGTTGGCTTGACATACTTTCAAGTTTGTAATCAACCCATGACAAGTCTAATTGGTTATATAATGGGTCAAATGTATTGAAAAAAGGTGCAATGATTTGGAAAGTAGATACAATATGATTATCTCTTAACTGGGCTTGTGAAAACATCAGGTGCCTTTCATTCATCTCTTTCATTTTTCTCTTAAACACAGCTTTCCATTTTGGCCTTATCCTAGGCTTGTGCACTCTTGGTTTAATGTACTTTGCAGTATCAAATGTTTGAGGATTATCAGATTTATGAAGTTTCTTGACAGGTTGTATCAAGGTATCTAATGGTATGGTTATTTCAGCTTGGTGATCCATGGAAGTATGCAAATCTGGCTTTAACTAATTGTGCATAATCATAACCATGACCGAATGATATATCACTAGGATGACTGCTAATATGATGGTAACCCAAGCTTGAAATATATGATAATAAAAATGAATAGAAATCCCTAGGATACACAAATTCATTCTAACCATCCATACTAGCAATTTTTTGAATACTTAGAAAAGTACTTTTCAATGAAACAATAATTGCATTCAATGACAGATCTAGCAAATTAAAGTATGCAGATCAAAACCATGTACCTACACATCTCCAACTACTGAAACTTTGAATAGAGAATTTTCTGGTCACAGATCAAACATCAGCCCTTCATGAGCATAAATTGTAGAGTAGAGTCACCACCCCTCCAATAAGAGGAAAACCTTCATCAATGCGAGGATATATTCATAAATGAAATTAAATTTTATGAATTCTTCCAGTAGTCACTTCAGTCTTTCAAATTTGGGTTGCTACACATCAATTTTGTAGATTTCGAACTTCTTCAACATCTAAACCATTCATTCATTCTTTGATTCTTTCCAAATTTATTTCAACAACCTTGCACCAGAGACTCTAGGACAAAATTAAGTAAATAATTCATTTCTCCCCAAGAGAGTCACCATTTTGTTGGTGTTTCTTCCAGATGAACCTTGCAATTTTCTAAGAGATAGCCAGTCTCTATGTTCAAGAATCATCAAGGTTAGTGGCCAACTTACGGGTAAATATTTTTAGGCCCCTACCCCTACTCTTTAGGCTCTATGGGACCAAGGAGGGTATTCCTTATTATGTTCATTTGATATTTAATGCCTCAAGAACACTTCAACACACAAATTTATTCCTACTAAGTGAAAATAGATACATGACTCAAACTCAACACTATTCTACCCAGCTCCATTCAAAAAATAAGAACCCTTACACTGAGAAGAGAAAGAGAATAAAATTAAATAGAAGAAGACCAAGAACTGATCCATTGATGAAATTTGGAAGCTTCATCCATTGTTAATCAGCAACAAGAAAAAACGGGAAAAGTCTCTCTCTTCTCATCATTTGCAATAACAAAAAATGTCACTGTATTTTTCCTTCACTTTGATTCTCCAATAAAAAAATTACCCTTGTCTGTGAAAATTCTCACTTAATTCACCCAATAGTGAGAAATGACTCCACGTGAGAGCTTCATTTCCGCCTTTTGCAATGTTATGGCTGCACTCGATTTCCTAGCACATAATGACCTTCATTTATAAAATAAAAAATTTAATTCTTTTATGGTCTTTTACAACCACTTTGCCCGTGCATCACATGTTTCAAATATTTCACATGAAGGCCTTTTAAAAGTGAATTTTTAAAATCAGTTTACCAGGCAAAAATCAAAATATTGCCCATGCATCACATTTCACTTCTTTTAAAATATTTTTCCCTCAAATGGTGACCCATTTAACTTTTCACCAGGTAACATTTTAAAGTTTAAAATAAACTCACCTTTAGTGCAATTTACATTTTATGCCCAACAAAGTGAAATGAAATAAAAAGTCATCTTACTTTTTGTTTTAATTCTTTATTTTATTTGGCTGGTAAATTACATTACCTACATTTTGCAATTCATTTACGAGCCCAATAAAATCATTCCCAACACACTTAACCATTAAAATAAACTATTATGAGAAAAATTCATTGGGCCCATTTAAAAAAAATATTACCCATGCCTTCAAACTGCTCGTGGGCCCACCTGACACGCATCAGGATCGTGCACACCGCGCGTGTCTTTCAGTAGACAAATCCTCATTCTCAATTGGCCCACACGATTTTACCAAGTGGACATGTCTTTTACCTACCGTTGATTTTATTTTTGTGCCCTATTTTTTTTGTTTTGTAGGTTCTACTCTACCGCTTCAAATCATTCACAAGCCTTCAAATCTTTGTGCCATGCATCTAGTATAGTTTGAGCGTTTTAGAAGAATGTTGACTTCATTTTAGTGTTGCTTCGATGGATCATGTTTACAGCAGTAGACATGCATTGTGCACAATAAACATGTGTTAGATTTACCCATAGATCAGGGCTTTGGACGAAGGTGTTGCTCGCAACAAGCCCCTTCATCTTTGTGAAGACTCCCTTCACAATAAAGCCTTTTTCACTTATGTGAATGGAACTATGAATGCAACAACCTTTGTTTAGGTCATTTTGCCCCAAAACAAAATAATCCAAAGATCTCCTTTGGCTCTAAGAAACCTAGTTGCCCCTCTCCCATTGCATTCACTTAAAAATGTCTGAAGCATTTTCAACAATCCATTTTGTGTGCATATTTTGTAGTTGCACGGTATTGCATGAAACAAGATTTGTTTAGTTTTTTTATTTGCTTTGTCAATGTTGGCGCCTAGATTGCAGAAAATTCTTGAGCCTTTAAAGATGTTTTGAACCATTCCTTAGATCCGTCCCTCATCTCTGTCTTCAACAAAAAAAAGAATTGTTTGGTCTTCACTTTTGGTTTCTTAACAGTACACAAATGTTTAGGTAGGATAGCCTGTTGAGAAGATAGCTCAAAAATGAAAATTATAGCTTGAGCCAACTCTACATACTTACCAAACTTCTCTAAAAATTCTTCAAAGACCTATTGGGACAACTTTGTAGTCAAGCATTCATCTGATAGTTCAGAAGTGATGTATTACATGGCAATCTACCACACGTGTGTATCAACAAGAATGGCATGATGTTGATCTAGATAAAAGGAGCAATACAAGGTGCTACTTTTGGGCCTACTCCCAAAAAATTATAGAGAGCCTCCATAAATATTCTTCAAGGAGTAAATTTCATAGAGACATGAGTCATTCCTTGCCTCCAATATTTTTGGAGTTCAAGAGCTTTGACTATTTTTGCATACATTTGATGAGTCTTACTATTGAGTCAACCACTTGTTGATAGTTCCATGCCACCAATATAACACTGATGAGTTTTCAAGCCATTTTTAAGTGCATCCCTAATCAAATCTATATTCAACTAGAAAGGATTCCTTTCCAATTTTGAACCATGGCTTCAAATATATATACATCCTTTCAGACAAAAAATTTAAAAAACATTATCTCGTAAATATTTTCTTTTAGCATCATATAATTGTTCAAACAACCTAGCAGGGTGAATAATGTTGGGGCATTATTCCATAAGAACACTAATGAAACACCACCCTCATAAAATTCAATGGAAGAAACTTGTGACAAATGAAAAATCATTGATGAAATAGGGCTTTGAAATCCAACAAGCTACAATGCAACACATACAATCTCATAGTTGGGCAAAGTATGCCAGGTCCCCTTATGGGCTCAACTAAAATAAATTTTGTTTGGAAATAAATTTGATGCTTAATTCATGTGATACTAATCCTGAATGCACTTGAGGTGAAAAAATGAACTCGGATATCGTTAAAATTTATTTTCTGGGATATTTAAATAGTGAGCAAAACTAGCTAGGCAGGCTCTTGAATTGCCCTGAGAAACCAATCAAATGACCTCACAAAACCATGAAAACTTGAAGGCATGTAGACATTTGACTCAAGAATGGATTGCAAAAGATGGTTCAAAAAAAGAGATCATGAGGTTCCAGATATTCACTACCAAATTTGCATAGTTAGACTTTTTTGCATTTGCACCTGTTTAGAACCGATTCGGGCTAACCAAATTGCCATCTTGAAAAAATATCAAACCAACTCCTAGTGAGCTACCACTAGAAATAAAAGCTCATTTAGATGCAATGAGTAAGTGTGTAAGAGGGATTTCCTTGGATAATAAATCTTCATGAGATATTAGGGGCCAAAGTTGACCACCCTAAAAAACTTTTAGAAATGCAGATGTAAAACTGAATAAACTACATCTGCTTTTGATCTCGAAAAAATAGAAAATCATATCCCGAGGCTCTGAGATCAAACAAGGGATTATATGAATGTGGGGAGAAATGAGAGCAACAATCCTTTTGACATGAAAATCATCTAGTTGCAAAATATTAACTTGGACAAGAGGCCACTTTGTTGAACTAAAATTTTTGAAACAACAAAACAGAGTCAGAACCCTTCAGCTTCTCTTTTCAAAACGCTGTGAAAACTCATCATGGGAAGCTAAAAAATTTCCTGAAATTTCACATATGTCACATGAGTGGGTCCACCAAGGGGTTTTGCACGAAAATCAATTGGCTTCAAATTACGACCTACCAAAGTAGGTCACTTAGGCATATTATTCGGGTGCACCTCTGAATGTGCAAAGCAAACAATTTCAATATGGGCACTTCAAATTTGCAAAATTTGAAGGTGCCATCGGGGATTGCTGCACTTTCTTTTTTCTTCTCATCCTCCACTACAATCTCACCATCTTCCTTCACAATATCTTAAAAGCATACTTATGTAATATTTTCTCCTTCATGTACACCTACATAAACAACTATGAAAAAATTCTTACCTTTCTTGTTTGGTATTTTCAAGGCCTCACAAATCCTCAACAAAAATATTCAAATAGTTAATTTCTTAACATGTAAACTATGTCACATTTGGTGATCTATTTACACATAAATCACACACACCACCACCATAGGTTCTGGTGCAAACTGCCTCACATTGGTGCTTCTACCTGCACACTTAGGAACTCCTGCTTTGATACCACTAATGAAGTAAGGGTTCTAACCTCTCAAAACTCACCTCAAATTCATAATTAAATACTTCCTCAAAATTGATTTAAACAATGTTAAAACAACCAGGATTGTAAAATTTTCTATTGCCAACAATCACCAAGGTTACAAGAAATCAAAGAAATATTAAATTAAAATCATGGCAGCCCAAAGGAATGATATATAATATCTATTTTCAGACTTTTAAATTTGGGACACTCAACAAAATCATCCATAGATATAGCCTCCTCAAACCCTCAACTTCTTGAAGCATCAAATTTTCTTCTTTTTACAATTTTCTCTAGAAAATCCAAATACAATGCACCCGTAACCCTTGAAATATTAATTTCTTCTATAGATATTTTCTCAGACCTACAATAAACCTGCAATAAAAATTTCCACAACCCTCCCACCAAAATAACTATGGCTGCAACAATCACCTTCAAATTTTAGCCAAGAGTGGCTACCAAAACATAACCCAAATTGCCTATAATCTTCAAATAGAAGCTCCCAAAGCTTCTCCACAAAAATCCACAACCAAGTTGGGAAGAAAACCTCAAAAAATTAATGCCCAAAATATTTAATAATATATAAGATTCTTTGTCAAACCTACTCCCACCAAAATTTCCAAAATTAGAGTGCATTCTTAGATTTTAGGGTAGTTTTAAATGCATTTTTCAACTCATATTCCCTCGGACAGGAATCAAAAAATATGATTTTTTCCTTCCCATTGGAAAATCCACAACCACCTCCTCATAATGAGTTGTTTCCACAAAGGAAAAATATTTATAATGCAAGTTTGTAACTCCCCAAAAACCCAATGCTTAAGTTTGATTTTTTAGATTTTCTAAAATTGTACTACTCCACTTGCCAACATGGCTTAACAAAGGTGAAATTTATTTTATTAAATTATATTATGCCAAATTTATTCAAATTATCCTCACAACATGAAATGAAAATGTAAATTACAAAATTTGATATTGTTTGGTGATGCAAGATTTCCCCACACCCCGGATGCTCCTGCATGAGATATCTAGCTCCTTCATTTGGTTTTAGAGTGTTTTATTCAATATTTTTTCTTAGTTAAGTTTTGAAGTCAAATCAATTACAATTTATACATAGGGGTATGTGAAAGATCATCATGGAAAAAAAAGGCCCTTAAGTAGCAATGAAAATTCAGAAAATCAGAGTTTGGCAACTTGACATAAATATTTGAATAAATTATCTATATTATCAAAAATATGTAAGAATAGAATCTGTAAAAAAATAAATTTAGTTTGTAAACTACTAGGTTTATTTTAAAAATATATATATCTATTTGGTGAAAATTTGGAATTTCAATGCAGTAGTACTTAAATTTCAAGGAAAAAATAAGAAGTAGGTGTCTATCTGACCACCCTAACCACAATAAAATGATAAGATTTTTTTATAATATTTTAGATATAAGTATAAGACTCATTTCCTAATGTGATGCATATTTTTTTGTAATTTTTTTCTAAGTAAATAATTAATTATGAATTATTTATTACAACTTTTAAAACATATAAAAACTTGTATGTCTAACCACCTTAACTTGCTCAAAACTTCATGAAATTAAATTATTATTTTTTAATCCTATATTATGCAAAGCATATAATGTGACACATGTTTCAAATTCAAAAAATGTGATACCATTTGAAAGTTATAGATGTTTTTCAATCAACCTATCAATTAGGACTTTCGTCGTAATTCAAATAGAAAATGAATAGTAATAATTTATTAAATTCAAAGTAAAGCATAATTTATATTGGTGGAAAGCTGAGAATCTCATTTAAAAACCCTTTTCATTTCATCAATTTTGGGTGAAAAAAGAGTCATCAACCACATGAGTCATCATATCACTTACATATCGCCACATTTTGGCCCATCATGATCTTGCACATACCCATAGGATTACTATATAACACATAACCTTTTTTGCATGTATCAAAACTCAATTTGTGTTTTTGGATCAAGGACATCAATACTAAGAGAATAGATTATTTTCACATTTTGGGTAATCTACTATTTTTCCACCTGTGCAAAAACAAAGAGCTTGATTTTTAGTGAGAAAACTACATTAACAAGAAATTAAAAAAATAAAAAAATAATCAAATTAAATATATTTAAAATTATATTTTTTGGGAAGCTTATAATAAGGACTACATATTTACAAAACATAAAATTTAAATAAATTCATTTGATCCCAGGTGATCCCACAAAGCTGGTTTACAATTTCTGAGAGGAACTAATTTTTGCTGAAATCACATATTTTTAGAAAATATAATGATTTAAGCCTTTAAAAGTTCCATTTTAAGGATTCCAATTGAAGAGGGTTTGATCAAACCCCCTTGGAAAGAACCTCGTTAGTTTTAAACCATACCTATAAATGAGTCTCCTTTACACCTATCAAAATGCTGAGAAAAAATCACTTTTGATTTACCTTTTGGGGGATCAAATGAATTCATTTAAAATTTATTTGAAATGATTATGGTAGTCATCAAAATGAGCTATCCCATGAATATAATTTTAATATGTTTTGGTTTTATTATGTATGTGTTTTTTTAGTTTTATTAAACATAGTTTTTTCACTGAAAATCAAGTTCTCTGTTTTGCACATGCGGAAAAATAGCAGATTATCAAAATAATTTTTTTAAAATATTTTCGTGTTGGGTATGGATGTCCTTGATCCACTAAAAAAAATAAAATTGAATTTCGATACATATGGAAAAAGTTATGTTGTATATAGTTCGCCTATGTCTAAATTGCAATTGGTTTGACTTCGAAACTCTATTAAAGAAAAAATATTCAATAAAAAACTATGAGACCAAATGAAAGTCCTATATATCATAGTAACAAATCTAAATTCAAAAAAATTAGAATTTTATCCTTCATACAAAAAAATTGATGTTGTATACGGTGAGCGTCACTTTTTAAAAATGTTGTTTTATGAAAAAAACTAGTTTTCGTGGGAGATGGAAAAAGAAGTGCAATATCATTTCAAAAAAATTGAAAAAAATATTTTTAGAATCTAATTTTTTTTTTTGATGAGACTCTAGTTTGCATAATCTTCAAATTCCTCACGATTTAGCCGTTATAGGTGCCCGAATGTGAATATTTAATTAAAAATAATAATTTTAGTGTCTAATTTGGCCAAAAATTGTAAACCACTATTGTTGGATCACCCTCCCTCAAAATTTAAATAATTTTGATAGGTGTAGAGGAGACTCCTAGATGAGTAGACTCGAATGTAGTGAAGAGGGTCTTCATGTATTTATGAGATACCTCTAATTATTCCTTATGATAGCATGGTTATCCTATAGGGGATATAAACAAATTATTCATGGATTTATGGATTAAAATTAGGTTAGATATTTTGGTATTAGAAGATCCACTAGTGAATATATTTTAACAATTCTTGACGATGTAATTAGTTTGATGAGTAAGTGATAGGTTGAGTTTGATTTATCCACTAAAAATTTAAATTACATGGCAAAAACTCATGCTTGCAAGGAATCCTTTTGAATTAAGATATTTTTCTTATATATGGTGTTAGAGGTAGGAGCCATTACAGTTCATTATGACAAACCAAAGTTCCATATGTCTAAAAAATAACTCAACATTATTTCATGTGAGGATAGATAATATTGATTTCTAGTACCATTTTGTTTGAGATATATGGTAGAGGGTGGTAGGGTGATGTTGAAGTAAATTGACACTTAGACAAATGTTGCAGATTCATTAACAAAGCCAATGAGCACAAAAATATTGAAGTTGTGTTATGATTCTATAGACCTCTCAACCCATAGAGATTAGACAATAGTGGTTATACTCCCTTTTCTCTTGTGTGGTGTTCAAAAAGTGGGAGAATTTTTGAAAAGGTTTATGAACTTTGCTACTAATGTTTAGATTACAAAAGGTGTGATTTTTAGATATAAATAGAAATAATCAATTCTAATTCTATAGCCTTAGTTTTGTGTTGAAATAAAAATTCTTAGTTACTCAACACTTCCTATGGGATACTCATTGTGAAGATCTATTTGATTACTTTATTAAAAAAAAGGCCTCAATCAATCCATTGAATCAAAAGGTCCTCTAGAAGTTTGCATAGGAAATGTAAAAAACTGTTGGATACATAAAAGGGTTATAAAGGGGAGTTACACCTATCAATTGATCAACTTATGATGTGTATTATAGAACATCATATCCATCATATTTTATTTTGAGGTAATTTGGACACCACTTTTGGGTGGTTTTATGTCATGGGTTTCTAATTACTATTTAAAGGTTTCAAGTTTTGAATCTCCTATATAATAGGTGCATGAGATTGAGGTTGCGTGTACATTTTTGTAAATACTGTTAAACTGTAAGAATTTCTCTAGATCTCTAGTTGGTGATACTATGAAGGATTTATCTATAAATGTACTATAATAATTGTTTAATAAATGATACATTGAGTTTCTATGGAATGTGAATTTTCTCCAAAATTGGTTTTCCTCACATACACCTATGCTATAGTATGCATTGTTTTCTTAAAATGTATTTCTACTTTTTGCATCTATTAGAAGATTGAAATTTACACAAAGCTCCTCTTATAATAATAATATAAGAAGTGTTTCTGTGTACCCTACTTCCTTTCACATGCAATCGCAAATTACCACTCTAAAAACAAATGTAGCTCCCTCTCCAAATCCATGTCCTCCTAAAAACCATTTTAGATATATCATAAAGTGATAACATACACAAATGTGGGAAGACACATTCGACCACCAAACTACCCCATTTAAGAACTCTTTCCACCTTTTACTCATTAGCAACATCAATTATACCACCATCACCACTTGGAATCTTCCAAAGTTCCATTATACTATTTAATATCTCACAAACAACCATTCATCACAATCCATCTATTTATGTGGGAAACAACCACTTTTAAAACATCAACAAGATTCTATTATAAAAAATGTTATCTATATTAGTAACTAAAATAAATCTGTAACTTCATATGTACCTTTGTACAGCCCCAAATTTTCTTTCCTACCACTCTCTAACTCTATTAGAAATGAACCATACACCCCACTAGGATAGATCCAACCTCTATTATTGGCTTGGTGAGCTCTCAACTCACTATTCAAGAACTCTCTAAGATGGATGCAATGTCCCTTTGCTTCAAGTAAAAATACAAAACAACACTTTGGCATACAATACTACCTACAAATGTTGCTCTAGACATAGCCAAATTATAGTGTATACAATTTCACTCAAATTTGATGGATATGTTGTCATGCATGGAGATTGTTAGATTCATTACTAGGAGCTTTTTGCTTCCCCATGTCTATCCAATTTTTGTTTTAGACTCGTCTTTGGAGAGCTATGATCTTCGTGAGGGTACTCATGTTTTTGGAGGTATTATTTGTAGGATTCACCTTCTATCTACCCATGCACTACAGTCTCTTTTGTGTGTTCTGGTTCAGGATCTGGTGACTGGCCATTTAGCTGCATTTCGTGCTCACCTTTGCGCTCTCAGGCCATTTCTGGGGTGTTTCCTTAGAAACAGCGTGTGGCACCCATTTCGTGCAATTCGCTTTTTGTTCAAACATGCTCTCATTGACCCATTCTACGGGCCATATTTTTCTCCCCCTACGGATATGTCCTCCTCAGCGGAGAGTAAGGAATGATGGTTTGTGCTACTCTGATGGGTCTTCCATGTCAAGCTTTTTGATCTGGGTATACTTTTAGTTTTTTCCACATAAAAGCTCTTGATTATGGTTACTTGTTCTCGGTTGTTGATGCTCGATTTTATGCTTTGAAGGATGCTACATCCCTGAATCGTAATGTTTTGTATTTTTGTTGTGTTGTTCTCAGGAAGACTTGTACTTCTAGGCATGACTTTGTTTTGGCTCTGCCTGTATATACTGTAAAAACTCCTTTCACTAATATAAATCTTTATAGTGGCATAGCCACTTTTATCTTAAAAACACGATAACTTTCCTAGTTTCTACAAGGAGATTACTTCTCATCATGAATAAACATGCAATTCGTATGAATGACTACCATCTATTGCAATTTTTTCGCTTGTGGAAAGTTAAAAATCACCTCTTACCCTTGATACAAATCCTTAGACTAGTGGTTTCAAGTGAAAAACCCCTTTTTGTAAGAGCATTCTAAACTATAAAAATATCTTATGGAGTGTTTTCATGTAGAAAACCCATCATCGATTCTTAAGAATATATAAAATATATGATGCTCCTACTTCAAACTATTGAGATAGAAAATTAGTGAGTTTTTTCTCATAAGTTAAATACATCTAAAGGTTTCTTCTTTCTCCTCCATCTCTTCCAACACCTAATCGGTAGAACAAACATCCCCCACTACCATGTTTTTCCATCTATATAATATGAGCATGCAAGCCCTTTCCTATTATGTTTTAGTCTTCTACTTCGAGTGCTACTTTTTATCTATCCTATCTTTATGTGTTTTCACCAACCTTTACTTGTTCCCGTCCAATTTCATTAATTTCTTTTACTCCTCATCCCTTTTCTTGTGGTATTACTCTTATACATCTCAACTCAACATCTTGTGTAGTAGCTCCTCTCCCTCAAACATGAGATTATCCTGTAGGATTATCTCCATTTACATAATGGAATTATCCATCATCATCTTTTCTTAATTCTCTTGTCAAGATTGTACCTCCTCCTTTTAACTCTTGTATACAAACTAAAGAACATAACTCTATTGTACTTACGTACAAACAAAATATCATTATAGAATATTACTAGAACCCTATTTTATTTGTATTTAGCAATGAACATCTCTTTAAGTTTCTCATCTCCTCTTTAAGTATGATATACAATTAATTTTTGTATATATTTATATCAAATATGGGGCCTTTATAAATCATTAATTTAACTCATGTATCTACATCCTTATTTTCCTGAATGCACAAAAGCTCTTCAACACTCACTATGCTTGCATATAGTACCTCACATTTAGCATCCTACTCAATCTGTCTTGCTACAATTATTTTAAACAATTTTTTGACTAAATAAAAAACACTCACAACATCAATCATGATGTATTTTGATAAATTTACTTATATCTGTAGTGTTAGAAATTGCCACCTTTAAAAAATTCACATTATTTTTTTCTCCCCATTAATTTATTGGACCTAATTAAGCTCCTAATTTCCTAAATTATGCATTCCAAAGCCTGTTTTTACCGTTTTCTACAAGACTGCAAGCATTGAACAAATGCAGTGAATTAATGTTTTTATCCCAACACTAAATGTCTTAGTAGATAGGGCAATGACCCACATGCCCATGGGAATATGGATCCATCTATCTTACCAGAGTATTATGTTGTTGGTGGCATTTTAACATTCAGAATTCAAATTTTAAGTGTCAGCTTTTGGAATCTAATTTTTGAGAAATTAGCATAATTGCATATTAATACCTAGTCATTTCACCATTTGAAATCTAAGTGAAAGAATCTAGCAAGAGGTGAACATTGAGAGAATTCAAGAGAAATTCAAGAGAAAATTTTTAATGATTTATTGTAGAAATTAAAGATCCTTGAGCATCATGTCAAAGTGTATGTGAGTTCATGTTATCATTCTATCATTGATTTGTCAAGTCTAACTTATTTTGTAGGTATCCAAAGCATTCAAGAAAGAAACATAAAAAACCTTAAGTGATGTGTGTGACTTCATTCCTTCATGGAATCCATTGAAGGGTGGTGAGTTGCAACACTTTGTGATTTCATCATTCCTTCCTTTCAATTATCATTCTTATCATTGACATTTCCATTGTGGAAGTGCAAATGCTTACAGAGGGTTTTACTAATGGAAGCCCCTAAAATGGCTCAAAATTTCCTCTCTTTGTGAATGTGAAGAACTAAGGTTGAAGAGGATTCAAGGAATCTTGAAAAAAAAGTGTTCATTGTTACATTCAAAGCCCAACATCTTATCAACATAAAAAATTAACTAATAGAATTATCTAACAATGTTTTGATAACTTTGCAAATGAAAATGGAAGTCTCAGAACTATCACCATAGGACCCCAAAATTTGAGAAAACACCCATACAAGGACTTAGATGCCCCTTGGCGACTATGTCCTTCTATAGTGGCTAAAACAAGTTTTTTGGGTTGGTACATATCACTCTACACACTTCCCACATCCACCTGTAAGTTATTGTTTTTATCTATTAGTTGTCAGTATCTTGCATTTTACATATTAGGTCATATAGCTTAATTAGGTCAATCATTCCAAATCATTTCCAATCAATTTCCATCCTCAATTAGATGTAGATCTAGGTCTGATTGGCTCACCTTCATGGTTGAAAGTCAATCTAATCATCTTGTTCATCTACATCTTAATGAAACCCTAGGAAAAGTCCTTGTATCCTATGGTTCTAAGCACTTAGGACCTAAGATCACTTTTTCCCTTTGTTTCATTTTAGTGAACCTGATCTCTTAACATCATACACCTAAAAATTTCATTCAATCATCCTAGATATAGGTTTTGCATTGCATTGTTTCACATCCTTTATTTAGGGTTTCATATTGAAATCATAAAAAGTCATAAAAATCCAAAAATATTGCATCATAAGTTGCGTTATAGCTTGTATTAGGCTTTCATTCAGTCATTTTAGATCATATCTTCATTCAAATTTGCATTCATTTTTGTTCACACATTATCATACATTGGCATTTAAAACACGTTGAGAAATTTTGGAAAAACAGTCACTGTCAGACCTATTTGCAACTAGAAACAAAATCCCTAAACAACAAATTAAAAACTCAATTTTTCAGTTTTCAAACCTCCTATCAAGGACTCAGACTCCCCTGGATGATGCTATCCTTCTAGAGGTACATCAATAAAAAAATTCATAATTGTATCTTTTTCTGCTCAGTCTAAAGGTACTTGTAAATCTTTGTTTTGGAAGCAATAATTGCATGTTTTTAGACATATTGCATATAGTTCATAAATGTGAAATAAAGTGCATTGTTTGTGTTTCAAAATTGCATCAAAATCATCATTTCTAGGCCTTTACATTTCAGAATCAGTAAATTATTATAGTTTAGATCTTAAATTTTCATTCATAACTTATTCAAACATCTTCAACATTCTTGCATACTTGTATTTTGCATCAAATTTACATAATTTAAGAAAATTCTAGGAAATGATTTACTGTTACAACTTTTTGCAAGTAGAATTGGAATCTTTAAATAGTTTAATACACAGTCAAATTTTGAATTTCCAGAACCCCTAACTAGGACTCATATGCCCTAAGGTGACTTTGTCCTATTATCTGAGCATAGGTAAAATTTCTATGATAGAATACTCTCAAGAGCCATTGTTTGAAGTTGTTGTCTAGTTGTTCTTCACTTGTATATTAATAGCCTCATTTCCAAATTTTATTATGGATGTGTAAAATTTGGATTTACTTGAAATCATTGGTTGATGTGTCAATCTGTGTGTTTGGTGATGATCCTAGTTCTGATAATGACCTTCATGATACACAATCTCCTATTTCAAGTATTTTAGATGTCCTGGGACAAGACGTAGAGAGAATGCATGAGTTCATACTGTGTGTGAGAATATGTGGAACAACTAATAAGTTAAACTAACACACCAGTGAAACATTAAATCAAATGAAACTAATTTAAAATTAAAACAAACTCTAAACAATAGCTCCTTCAAAAACATTCCATTGTCCTCTATCTCCAAGGTTCTGTTGTAAGTTGTTGGTTCTTAGTTGGTGTATGCAGCAGCTTTGGCAGAATGACAACTTAGAGAATGAGTTAATGGAACATGCATGTCCATTGCTAAATGATTCGAGCTATGAACTTAAAAACTACAATGCTATGAACTTGAGATTCTATGCTATGCTAAAATGATGATTCAAATGCAACTATAATAACAATGCTAAATTCACAAAATATAGGATGAAATATGCTTACTAAAGGGTTGTATTTATAGATTTTTGGAGGCAAGAATCTTGTTGGAAAAGATAAACGATCAAATTTGAACTTGTCAAGATGAATGGTGAGATATTCTAGAGGTTGAGAGAAAGATGGAAGGTTGAGAGAATAATGGAAGAATGTTTTCAACCCAAAAAACCATCCTCATTAAAAAATGGAGACAATCGTGCCATTTGTCTTTTCATTTATGAAAGTTGGTTGAAAGTTGAGGATAAATTCCTAATTAAATAAATAAATAAATAAATTTATTTAATTACATGTGACATTGATTTAGAAGCTTCCATGTGCAATTAAATAACTAATATTTAATTATGTGGGGTGGAAAAGGTGCATGTAATTAAATATTTATAACATTTAATTATGTGAGAGGTGAAGGAAAAATGTGTTAAATTAAATATTTATAATATTCAATTTAAATGTGGAGTGAAGGATGGGTTAAAAAAATTCAAACTTAGAATAATATGATAATTAATAGAAATAAATTATGAAATTTATTTAATTTAATTAAGAGGAGGATAATAATAATTAAATAAACTTATTTATTTAATTAAACTAGAAGAAATAGAAAAAATGAATGATATAAATAAATAATTAAATTTATTTATATGTAGATACTTTTAGAATATTAATTAAATAATTCATATTTAATTAATTAAAAGGTTTTGTAATGACCATTTTTAAATGTATACATTTTTTCCCTCTTTGAACTGATGTGTTTTATGCATTACTTCAAAGAAAAATTCCGATTTCAAAAAATTTCCCCCAACTTTGAAAAATTAACTGATGATGCGATATGCCCCCTCGAGAGATAAATCACGTGATGGATGATACTGATGATGATTAAAAGATTTGAAATGATTTTAAAGTATATTTTTCAATTTATCTCTCGAAATAGCACTCTGTAGGGTAAAAATAAAAATAACCGTACCTTATTTACTCCCTTAAAAGGTGGAAAAGGTAAAAAGTCATTATCATTTGAATAGTAGCCTTTTGTGATTTTCAGAGCTCTGAGAGAGAATTTTGAGATGTCGATCCACTGTGAGTGCCACTGATTCAAGCATGCCCATCATCATCAAAGACTAGCAGCGTACAAACCTCCGTTAAGATTGCATGATCCTCCTTTGTGAATTTTTTGAAATTTTGAATGAATTTTTCACTTTTTTAATTTTTCAAAATTCCATTTTAGCACATAGGATTTTGATTTAGTACACGCGAGCCATAGATTAACACATGCAAATTAGCACATTGATGTAATAGACTAGCGCATAGGATAGATAGATTGGTGCATAGATGAAGACCGTGCACATTTGATGCTTAATTAGCACATAGGCTAGAATAGTGCATAGGCAAGATAATGTAGTGCATACACCTGATAGAATAGCGCATTGATAGTTTAGTGCTTTGGTTTTCTATTTTAGCGCACCCATGGATAAAGTAGCGCATTGATTGATTTAGCACATTGAAAGATTGTTTTAGCGCATCCATGATTTTTTGTTGAATTTGAAAATTTGAGACTAATGTGATGTTTGCTTGATGATTGTTGCTTTATTAGACAACTGATTTGATGATTTTGAATAACACCAAGGATAGATTAATTTGTCTTTGTGCTTGAAAACAAATAGTAAGATAATGATTCTGATAAATTTTCTTTCATGATTGAAAAACAAATAGTAGAGTTTGATAAATTTGCCTTCTTGCTAGAAGAACAAATAGTAATGATATGCTGTTGATGTTGATATGATTCACTTGCTTGATTGACATGATTTGCTTGATTTCTTGATATTCCTTGCTGATGATTTGATTAATTGATGTTTATAGGAGGATTTTAAAATCCTTTAGATCAAAGAGAGATTCCCTCGCACATGGGAGATGATTCCCAGATTGACCCAGCCAGAGATTGGGGTCATTGTTAGATGTGGGTTGGGTTCCCTCCTCAAGATCCCTTAGTATAGGGTAAACAAGGCACTGTTGACTGCATTAGCCGAGAGATGGCATAGTGAGCATAATACTTTTCACTTGTCGACTAGAGATATCACTGTTACACTTGAGGATGTGTATAGGATTTTAGGCATCCTGGTGGTTGGTGCACTTGTGATTTATAATCACAAGGAAATTGGAGGTACTGATTCTTTGTGATGATTCTTCTAGGATCCTCATGCTGGTGGTTATGAGATTGCATGGAGAGATATGATAGAGGGTTATGCCCCACTTCCATTAGTTTTGGATGGTTTCATTGGTGGCTTCCTTTGTCCTGATCATAGGTGAAAGGGGCTATTAGTAGGTTGGGGTCAAATATCGGAGGACATGATCCTTCATCAGATGAGATATGCATGGGGATCCTGCATTCTTTCCCATCTATACCATGATCTTCATTAGGTGGCATATAGAGATGGGAAGAGTATATCTTCCAGAGCTACATTTCTATAGATATGGGCATGGGAGAACACCGCCATTACTAAACCTATTGTATGGAGAGATCATCCGCTCAACCATCCATATTTGTATGCATATACATGTCCCCTTGTCCAGCCTTTGATGGGAAAGTTATAGTAATCGCAGTGTATGCTAGATGACATGGATACAATCATCAAGAGGCCATATGTTGACTATGAGGCATGGGATGAGGATGACATAGAGGTACCCTATTATGGAATATCGAGATACTTTATTGGTCATACCCCCTTTATCATTGAGTGATTTCTAGTTATGCGGGTACTTAGATAGTATGGGGGAGTTTAGATGATGCCACAGGGTGTGGTTCACTATGCCAGACATCAAGAGGATGTTGTAGAGTGGGGTCCCTTTATCACATTTGAGGCAGCCAGAGAAGAGTACACTGGGCTATAGCTAGAGTTTTGGGATATCCATCCAGAGGTGATAGATGCACATATGAATGATGATTATGTTGCATATTTTTGTACTCATCCATTTCCCAGATTTACCATCCCAAATGAGCCTCCCCAGTATTAATTGGACCAATTTTAGAACGAGCACAACGGAAACCACACACTGGCAAAAGTGAGGACATTAGACAGATAAATAGCATGGAGGAGAGGAGGATAAGGTGGACTGGCTATGGATGTTGATGAGGAGGAGGATGGTCACATCTCTGATGATGATGATGATAATGACATAGGTGGTGGAGGTGATAGGAAGAGATATTTCTTTGATGTACCCTTCAGGACTAGGACTTATACAACCAGAGTGGTGGAGCAGTCGAGTACTTCAGCACCTTGCATTACTGAGGGCTCCAGCATAGGTACAAATTGACACACTTCAAGCATAGGCCACCATCAATGAGCTATACATATAGATAGCACAACCACCACCCCCTGACCCATAGATAGCCCAACTTACTGTAGAGCGAGATAGTTTTAGAGAGCAGTGTGTACATGAAGAGGGGGTAGTAGAGAGACTCCTGAGATTAGTTGAAAGTACCTCTATTGGAGAGGTTGTTGCAAAGGGACTGGAGACTTCCCATTAGGCGAAGTATTATAGGATGAGATATTTTGAGGCAGTACCCATTGAGAAGAGGATAGCCTATACATAGTCAGGAACACGATCACATTCCCACTCACATAGTCATACCAGGAGTGCCACCAGGAGTGTGCCATAACCTGTCAGATGAGAGATAGGTTCTTTAGGAAACAAAGATCTGCAGAGACCTACCACCTCTAGAGGTAGTAGTAGTCATGATCCCCATCCATATACCCCTCAGTGATGATTATGTATACACCCCTTTTATTGTACTTATATATCTTGTTCAAACATTTGATATCCTTGTACCCATGGACATTTATTTTTGAGATTTATGATATAAAGTGGAGATTTTTTGATATGCATGTGTCCTTGATGATTTTATGATGAATGGTTATGTATGCATTTTTATTTCTATAGGTTATGCCATTTATGATTATTGCATGTTTATGAATGATGATATGTTAATGGATGGATATGATATGAATTATGATGATGATTTATGGGTGGATGATCCTGCAAATGAAATGATTTTCTAGAGTTTAATATGATGATGCAATGTGAATGATTTGATGGTTCTACATGATGTATGGAGTATGCATGTAATGAATGCAATGGATAGACTTTCCTTTTTCTCAATGTATGATTATGCAAATGATGTTTGATGTAAATTGATTTTGAAGATGGTACATGAAACTATATTAAAATGAGGTAAATGATAATGATATGGAATAATAAATGATGATGAAAATGATATGATATGAAAATGATGTATATGTAAATACTAATATGCAAATGATATGATGCAAATGTGATATGAATAATGATTATGAGAATGGTAACTAATAATAATGTGGATAATGATAATGAAACTGATATGATAGTTAATAAATGAAAATGTATATGTAATTGATGTGAAAATGATCATGATAACGTAAATGATGATATATAAAATGTGAATGATATGATGAAATATAAAAATGATAATTAAATGAGATATAATAAATGTCCAAGTGTATTCAATCGATGTTTGGAAAAGAGATATACATTATTTCCAACCACCAAAAATATTTCATACAACCATGAAAAGAAAAATGAATGCAATCTAAATGAATCATGCAATCCTAAAATGCCTAACTGAACCATTTCACTATTGTCATTTTGTAAACCAATTTTGCACTTAATTTTCATCATTGAGCCTTTTGATATGTTTAAATTTTAGTACAAGCATCAATAGGGATGTCAACACCGGTGATGACCTGAGTACAACTTTCATGATTATTGATATAGAAAGTTAATACAAGCATCGAAGTATAGTTGAACCAAGATGACCTGAGTATTGTTTGCATAAACAGACAAAATTTAACCAATTTCTTATGCAAATCCCAAAATGTCACTATGTTTCTTTGACAAGCTTGCACAATACTAGTGATTAGCTTACAGACAACAATCAGAGAAAAATCATATTCCTTCCTTGTGATTCTAGTTCAGTACATCATTGAACCACTCTAGAGATATCATGCCATCAAATGTCAAAAACAATAATTCAACTTATGCTTTAAGTTTTTCATTTATTTTAACACAAATTAAGATCATCCAATTTGTTCAGTCTCTTGTCTGATAGTTGTTTGTACCTAGTCTAATTGGACATTTTGTTTGTTGTTCCAATATTTTGATACTTGACACATGTTTATGTTTTATCTGCCAAAAAACATTCAAGATTTGACTGCCCCCAAATGACCTCACACTTTGACTCTGAATAAGACACAACCTAATGCTAAGGATAACACTAATCATCAAGTCATGATGAAATCCTTGTTGTTCCAAGGAAATTTTGGGCGCATGATGCAGATATGATGGCTAGGCATGCTTGTGATGTCGATGAAAATAAGATATGAATAATGAAGAATGTATCTTAATAGATGGAAGATCCAACTAAATCACAAACAATGCCTATTTGCTAGGTTTTCACCATTTGTTTTTATTGCACTTTTTCTAATTTTTTGATTTTTTCCTTTTTCTCTTTTTTTTTTTATATTTTATATTTTTTTAATTTATTTTTATATGTCAAAAGGATGCCTATTTGCCAAGTTTTCACCCTGATGATAGTTTTCTTCAAGACATTTGCCCATTTTTATGAATTTTTTCATGACTTTTTACATTATTTTTGATATTTTTCCAATACTTTTTATATTGTTTTTGATATTTTTCAAGCATAAAACTTCTTTAGGTGGATGTTGTTGGTTGGATCTTCAAGAAGGTCCCCTTTTAGTGTTGATAAATGATACGCCTCTGATCCATATGATGCAACGATGATGAATGGACCTAACCAATTGGGTTCGAACTTTCCTTTCTTTTCCGGATCTTGTTGATTATGAGGGTTTTCTTTGAGAACTAATTCACCCACTTGAAAAGCTTGTGGTTTGACTATATTATTGTAACTGTGGGATATAATCTATTTATACCCCTTTAAATGATTAGTTGCACTTTTTTGCCGCTCATCAAGCAGTTCCAACTCTTGCAATCTCGATACTTTGTAATCCTTATCATTTATGAGCCCCTTCAGCGATACCCGAAGTGAGGGAATCTCAACTTCTAATGGAAAAATGGATTCTTCACCATAAACCAAAGTATATGGAGTATCACCCATTGGTGTGTGAATGTTGGTTCTGTATGCCCACAAAGTTGGATTTAACTACACATGTTAATCACAACCGACATCATACACTGTTTTCTTCAGAATATTAAAAAATAAATTGTTTGGAGTGTTTTCTTGGCCATTTCCTTGTGGATAATAAGGCATAGAGAACCTATGTTGGATGTGAAATCTTTCACAAAGTTCAGCAACAAATTTTATTTTTAAAAGGTCTTCAATTATCTATGATAATAGAGTTGGGAATGCCATACTGACATATAATATAGTTCAAAATGAAGGATGAAATTTTTTTTCTGGTAAGAGTTGTCAAAGGAACAACCTCAATACACTTATTAAAGTACTCAATGGTCGTGATAATGAATTTGTTTCCATTTGATGATGATGGGTGTATATTTCCAACCAGATCCAATCCCCACTGAGCGAAAGGCCATGTTGTGGTGAAGGGTTGCAATTCTTGAGCAGGAGCATGAATGAGATTCCCATGAATCTACCATTTTGAACATTTCTTCACAAATATGAATGATTATTTTTCTATGGTCGGCCAATAGTAACCCATTCTAACAAGTTTATTTGCCAAGGTTATTCCACTTGAATGAGTTCCAAAAATACCACCGTGAACCTCTTATAAGGCCTTTTCTAATTCATCGTGTTTGAGACATCAAAGGAGGGTACCATCAAGACCACGTCAGTACAATATGTCAGCAATTAGGGTGTAATGAGAAGATTGGCATATGAAATTCCTTTTCTGATTCCTAGACAAATCTAGGGGCAAAATGGTATCTTTTAGATAAGCATAGATTTGGCCATACAAGGGAGAATTAGAACCAGTTAGGTAACAAATGATTTGAGTTTATGGATTATCATAGGCGAGAGAAAACAATTGTTCCACCAAGAAATCATACTGTGCTTGGTTCTCTGACAATTGGAGTAGTGATGCAATTGTAGCCATGACATTTTTTGCCTTATTGTTAGTACGTGGAATTTGTGTGACTTGATATCAACAAAGTATTTCTTGAATTCATCCACCATGTTTTTTTAAGGCATTAATTTTTCATATTTAGTTTGATATTCATCATTTATCTTATTTGTGACAAGTTGTGAATCACCAAAAAATTACAATTATGTGATTCTCCAGTCTAATGCAATTCTCATTCCAATCAACAATGCTTCATACTTAGCTATGCTATTTGTAAAAGGAAACATCAGCCGATAATGTTTTGGAATTGTATGCCCTTGAGGTGTGATAAAAAGAATCCCTAGCCTCAAGCCATGTTGAGTTTAGGAGCCATCAAAATAAAGTGCCCATGATTGTTTAGTGGTTGTTGTGAAAACATCAACATCAAGAAAATAAATGTGTATGTATTAGATGTTCTTCTTGCATTGGTACCTCTGCCAACTAATCCACTATAACCAGTCCTTTGATGGCCTTCTGATCCACATAATGAGTGTCAAAAATTACTTAGGATCATGACCCATTTAGCCAATCTATCAGTTAGGGTTGCCTTACCTAGAAGGTACTTTAAAGGATCAATCTTAGCCACAAGTTTTATTGTATGAGCTAGCATATAGTGTTGTAACTTTTGAGAAGTAAATACTACTACCAAACAAGCTTTTTCAATGAAAGTTTAATTTAGCTCATGACTTGTTAATGTTCAACTAATGTAATGTATGTTTGCTCCTTTCCTATTTTGTCTTCCTCTGCCAATAATGCTCCCAAGGACACTTTTGTGGCAGAAATATACAATATGAGTGGTTCACCTTGCACTGGTGGAATCAACACTAGTGGACTCATTAGATAATGATTTATCTGATCAAATTTTGCTTCGCACCTATCTTCCCATTTAAATGCAACATTCTTATGTAAGAGATGAGTGAATGATAAACTCTTATCTGTTAGGTGTGCAATGAATCTCCTGATGGATTGTAAATGTCCTTGTAAGAGCATAGTTGACTAATGTTCCTTGGGGGTGGAATATCAAGGAATTCTTGTACATTAGTTGGATCCACCTCAATTGCATTTTCTAACACAATATAACCTAGCATCTTTCCACATTTCATGTCAAAGACACATTTCTTAGCATTAAGTCTGACTTTAAATTTTTCTATTCTGACAATTATTTAGATAAGATAGCCAAATGTCCTTCCCTTGTGTTTGATTTGGCCAAGAGATCATCTACATAATCCTCCATGAATGTGTGCATCATGTCATGAAAAAATTTAGTCATTGCCCATTGATATGTAGCTCCTGCATTTTTTAGTCCAAATGGCATTACATTCCAACAATATGTACCCCATGGACATGTGAACGTTTTTTTATCTTGATCTTCAGGTGCAATATTTATCTGGTTATATCCATAAAATCCATCCATTAGTGAATACATAGCATGTCTAGTAATCAAATCTATAATCATATCTATGTTTGGCAGAGGAAAATCGTCCTTTGGGCATGCTTTATTTAAATCACTGAAATTTGTAGAAATTTTGATTTGTCCATCCAGCTTTGATACAGGTACAATATTGGAGATCCATTCCACATAGTCTATAGACGAAATGAATCCTACATCTAATAGTTTCTTTAACTCATCCTTGACTAGTAATGCAACAGGTGGGTGCATTTTTCTGAGTTTCTTCTTCACGGGTTTTGCTCCTGGCCTAAAGGATAAATAATGCATGTTGAGATTTGAATATAATCTAGGAATATCTGTGTATGACCATGCAAAATTGATTTGATTATTCTGAAGGAATTATGTGAATCTTGGGATTTCCTCTTCTATCAGGGATATAGCAAGTTGCAATACTTTGGGCTATTTCATAGTACCTATATTGAGCGCCTCTGTTGGTTCTATCAAAATGGAAGACCTTTCCTAATAGTGCTCTGAAAGAGTGTCAAGTTTCCCATCCTCTAGTGCCTTTGAAAGGTTTTCACTATTGGATACACTCTTTATTTTTCTCTTTTCATAATCTAATACTTCCTTTGTTAGGTTTTCACCATTAGATCTTTCTTTTATATTGTTAATTTTGTAGCTGAGAAACTTGGCACTTTCCTATTTGAAACTTTGATCTTGTGACTTTCTTATGGAACCTGTTTCTAAGTTGGATGAACAAAGAAATTTTACGATGGTTTCATCATTGGGAAAAGTTGGGATATCAATTGGTGCAATTTTTTCTCAATCAATGAGTTTGGGATGGACCAAGGTAAATGGATCGTTAGGTTGGGTAAGGTCACAAGCGGCTAAGGTCATGATACTATTATTATTTTCGCTATGGGGAAGATCTATGATGGTCTCCTCCTATAGATTATTTATATCATTTTTAATCGAATCATCATCACTTGAGTCATGGTTGCTTTGTAGGACATAATCAAGTGGAGGCCTTGAGATTTCCCCTTGTGTGAGCATGGGTGCATATTTCTGTACCATATCCACTTGTTTGTCCCTCCAAAATTTATCATCGAAAATGGTGTCCCCTTCATATTCATTGGAGTCAGTGTCAAAATTATTTTCTTGTATTCTAAGAATTGTTTCAGCTAATTCCTAACCTAGTTTTATCTCTAGGGTGCATTATTTTTAGTTGGATAGGTTCAACAATACCTTCTTTTCTCTTGCTTATAGGGCCATTTCCTTCATAACCCATTTGTTGCATTAATGTATAACCCTTTCCATATTGCTCAATGGGTAACTTGACATGTTGGATCGATTCATCTTCATCTTTATAGAGCCAATCAAGGATAGCCTTGTCTTCTGTTTCACTTTCTTGAGTATCTACCTTGATAAATATTCCATCAAGCTTAGTGATGGGAACCAGAGCTTGTGTGTCTGATACTGAAGTTGTTGTAGCCTATTGTATGGATGTTGACAGTTGACCATGGGATCTTGGGGACATGGGTAGATTAGAGAGACATACAGAATATTCTCCCACCCCGTTATCTTTTAATTTTAGCTTGGTGCAAAAATTATTTATCATTTCCCCTACTTTTTCACTATTTTTAGAAGTAGAAATGGCCAAAGCCTCTCTATTATCCGGGACAAATGTGTCCTGAGTTTCTCTAAGGTTAGAAAAAGTTTGACTACTAATATGGTATGTCAGTATTGTTACTTCTTGTCTGTCATATGGAAACTTTAAGAATTGATGATAAGTAGATGAAAATTATTGCATCTCATGGATCCATGGGCAACCCAAGAGTATGTTATAGGACAAATCTCGATCTAGAACCTGGCAAAAATTATTCTTCACAACAAGTCCCACTCTAATTGGTAGCATGATGAGGCCTTTGGAAGCTCTTTCTTCATCATCGTATGCTTTGATTGTAATTTTCCTTCATGGATCTATATATTCCTCTAAATATCCAAAAGAAAGGACCAATTTTAAATTAAAAATGTTTAATTTGGCTCCCTCATCTACTAAAACACGTCTGATTTAGGCTCTATGAACCATAACCTCTAGATAAAGTGATGAATTATGGGGATGGGTCATGGAGGAGTCATCCTTTTCAACAAAGGATAAACATGTGGGTGTGGAAAAGTGTTCCACCATGGCTTGAAATATATTGATATCCAGATCAAGAGACACATTTGTGTCAATGAGTGCCTTTCCCAGAATGTCCTTGTGTGCTAGTGATATTTTGAGTAGCTCCAATATAAAAATTTGGGCCAATGTTTTTCGCAATTGATCGACCAAATTGTATTAACTTGGAGGGGGAATCGCCAACTTAGATGAGCTTCCCTTTTTACAATGATTTTGGCCTTTCCCCTTATTGTAGCATTAACCTCCTGATATTATTGCTTTCCTTTAATCCTAATAGCATTGAATTATTGATTGTCTATGTAAATATGATTGATGATGGTGTTGTAGACATGATTCACATTCTTTCCTTTTTCACCCAAAGATTCCCCTTTTTGATAATTGGGGAGAGGATCCTTGAATTCCTAATGATCATCATTGGAATTATATTCCTCAACTGTTATAGTACAATTAGAAGTCAAATCCTGAACGAGATTATTTAACCCTTGGCAATTACTTGTCTTATGACCCTTGCATCAATGATATTCGCAATAGTATGAGTCATTCCACGATGGTGGTTTAACTCGAGGATCATAATATCTTTGTGGTGGAAATCTAATAGCATTTTGATTCAATAGTTCTTTAAGAATTGATTCCAATGACTGGCCCAAGGGAGTAAAACTTCATCGATTTGAAAAAAAATGAGATTTGGGCACATTTGAATTTTGATTATTGCCAAGATTATTACCCTGATTGTTGACCACATTTCCTTGGTTGGAATTATTGCTTTGGTTACTATAATTTACAAAATTATTGGTGCATTGGACACTTGATACATTAATAATGGTAGGCTTCAAATTCATGTTGTTAGCATCTAACACCCCATCATCCACAACATTTTTATTTTGAGTCCAAAATCGTGACTTGTCATTGTTGTTGCTATTGTTTTTGTTGTTGTTGTTGTATGAATTTGGAATTTCTTTATCAAGCTTTAAAAATCCACGCTTGACCAAGGTACCTTCAATGGTAATTGTATTTTCAATCAAATTTTCAAACGATTGAGGACATTGGAGATTTAGCCTATAACTCATCTCTTGATTCAAACTGTCAATAAATATTTTCATCTTTTCATTTTTAGGAATAGGACAAGAATATCTTGCAAAAAAACTTCTCCACCTTTGTAAGAATGTGGTGAAGGGTTCCCCAATATTTTTTTTTTCTCTACATAAATCAAGCATGGTTATCTAGTGTTGTATATTATAGGAGTACTGTGATATGAAGTTATTTATTAACTCCTCAAATTTTCTAATGGGGGGATTGATCTTGGAAAGCCACTCCATGGATTATCCACCCAAACTTCATGGAAACAATCACATTAGATAGGTATCTTCATGAATGAATTCTAAGCTCATATTTCAGAAATCCCTCACATGATCAATGCGATCCATTTTCCCATTATACCTATCAAACTTTGGGATCTCGCAATGTTTTGGAAAAGGAATCATGCTAAGACTCTTGTCAAATGGATATGGAAATATATCTTCCAAAAAATATTTCTTTTTTGTACCCCCTTATATTTATTTTATTTTCCCTTGTAATTCTCTTATCCATTGAGTAAGAACACTAAAATTGTTGAGGGGGCCTCAGGATCCTCTCTAATCCTTTTCGTGTCAAAATCAAGAGGTAACTTAGCTTCTTGATTGGCCAATGAAAGTAAATATCTTTCTTTGTTTCTTTCCAAAACTCTATCCATGAGAGTATGGAATTGAGGATCCTGATCTGCTTCTTGAAGCATTTCTTCTGTTATCTCATCATATTAAGAGTATTCCCAATGTGAATTATGTGAAAATGATTTTCTTCTTTATCACCACTATTTCTTTTATCACCCATGTTGCTTAATGTAATTTCCCTTTCATCCTCTTCTATGTGATTTTGAGATCTTGTGACAACGGGAATAAGCTTTTTCCCAATTCCAACTAACCTTGATCAAAAGATGAAATAATGCAATTTTGATGGATATCCAAGTTAGAATAGAATGCAGATTCTATTGATATGACTTGTGAAATTTCTAATCTTTAATTAGAAGGTTTTGTAATGGCCATTTTTATATGTATACACATATAAATTTATTTATGTAACCTTGAGAATAATGCAACCTTTTATCCCTCAAAGCAATGGCCTATTACCCCATACCAACACCATCTTGCCATGCCACCACTTCAACCATTCACTTTGTTGCATCCTGAAACTGAATAACAAGGCATACCCCAAATAAAATGCATGGAGAAACCTACCAATAACAACCTTATGGAAGGAAAATCAGATAATTCCCCATCATATGAGCATAAGGTCACAAAAACACCCATTGAATTGGAGAAAACTTATGCACAAGGCTTGAGGATCTTGGTAAAGAAAGGGTGTAACATTAATAATGAGGATGAAATCCATCCTCTCTTGGAGAAAACTCCATCTGAAGATACCAAAGGACTAGGTTACCAAGATCCTCTACTTTCACAACAAACATGTAAGCCACCAACCAAGAAATACAAACAAGATAGTCCCCTTAGTGGTGATACTATGGTTGGTATGCCCTAAGGTTTTACATTCTATTCCTTGAATAGTTTTCTCTTAGTGGTGACATCATGCGTGATGTTCTAAAAGGTGTGGCCTTCATTTATTAAGTAAAGCCTATTTGATTGTTACCTTTTGTGGTGATGTTATTACAATATCCCTTGAGGTTTTAAAACTTATCATATTCATCCCTTGTGATGTTAAACCTTTTCATATTCATCCACCATGATATAAAACCTTGGCATATTCATCCCTCATAACATTAAAACTTTTCATATTTGTCCCCCTTGACATTAAACCTTGTCATATTCGCCCCCTGTTACATTAAACCTTGTCATATTCATCCTCTATGATGTTAAAACTTGGTATTTTTTCTTCACTTTGTTCATGGGTGTTGAACTTAGTGATGCATTTATATAGCGCTTTGGGGTATTTTATCAAGGTTATCAAGGAGTATAACTCTTGGTATGGTTTTTATGGGCACGCCTTGTATACCTAGTGCGTGTTTCTCATTTTACCCTATCTTAGGGGCTCACCTAGTGAATATCAGAATTCACTAGTTCGTGTGTCTTCCATTTTATGATTCACCTAGAAAATATCAAACTTTGATATGGTGTGAGTCATGAACACCTTTTAACATGGCCACCTACTATAACACACATTTCTTTCCAGTGGAGGCATATGTTTCATGAGTGATGTGGCATAAAACAACTTCCTAGTCATCATGTGAGCTAACATTTATTTGATGGATGATGTTTGGTATTTGAGACAATTTAAGACTAAGGTCTCTTTGCCTTACCGACTTGAATCTTTTAGTACTAATATTGTGTTTTTTTGTCTATCTATTTTTGTGTCTTCTTTGTGTTTACATCATGTTTACACTGTATTTATTTTCATTTCATCACCATCTTTATGTTCCATCATGCCATATGTTTTCATCTTGTATGATTCATATTTTGTGACATGTATGTTTGTGCATGTTATCTTGCAAAATTTCATACATGTGTGTGTTACTTTGTCCCTATGTTGGTTTTCCATGGGATCTTAGATCCTGCGGGCTTGTGCACTCCCCATAGATCCTTAGTCATCATATCTTCTCAACATTTGGACAATCAAACTCCTCTTGAAATATATTTATCTACTTTAGTGTAAGTCTAAGTGTAAGTTCATACTCTCAAAAAAGTGGGGGATAAATGTAGTGTTTGAGATTGCCACATTTAACAATTTCATAGTATGTTTTTCTCTCCCTTAATTTATTGCACCTAATTAGGCTCCTAATTTCCTAAATTATGCATTCCAAAACCTATTTTTACTATTTTTTGAGGGATTGGAAGCATTGAACAAATGCAGGAAATTAATGTTTGATCCCAACACTAAATGTCTTGGAAGATAGGACTAGGAACCATATGCCCATGTGTGTACAGGTCCTCCTATCTTCCCGGGAACCAATTTTTAATATGTTGTTGACAACATTTAACCTTCAAAATTCAAATTTTAAGTGTCAACTTTTGGAATCTAATTTTCAAGTAATTAACACAATTGCATATAAATACCTAGTCATTTCACCATTTTCTAAGTGAAATAATCTAGAAAGAGGTGAATATTGAGAGATTTCAAGAGAAATTTAGGATCAACATTTCAATGATTTACTATAGAAATTCAAGATCCAAGCATCATGTCAAATTGTACGTGCATTCATGTTATCATTCTATCATTGTCTTGTGAAGGCTAACCCATTTTGTAGGTCTCCAAAGAATTCAATAATTCAAGTAAGACAGATCCAAATCCGTGAAGTGATGTGCATAACTACATTCCTTCAATGAAGTCATTGAGGGGTGGTGAGTTTCATCACTTTGTGATTTCATCATTCCTTTCTTTCAATTACCATTCCTATAATTGATATTTCCATTATAAAACTAGAAACACTTACATATGGTTTGATTGAGGCAAGCCCCTAAAATGGCCCAACATTTCCTCTCTTTGTGAATGCGTAGATATCAAGATGAAGAGGATTGAAGGAATATTTAATACAAATTGTTCATTGTTGCATTCAAAGACCTACATCTTGTCAACAAACAAAAACTCAATTATAGAATTATTCGAAAGTGTTCCAACAAATTTTCAAGCACAAATAGAAGTCTTAAGCCTCTCACCAAAGGACCCAAAAGGATGAGTAGGACACCATTACAAGGAAATAGAATCCCCTTGGTGACTATGTCCTCTTACAATGGCTAAAACAAGATTTTCTATGCTGGTATATATAACTTTGCACTTCCCAAATCCACCTAAAAATTACTTCTTCCATCTATCAATTGTCAAAATCTTGTATTTTACATATTAGGTCATATAGCTTAATTAGGTTAATCATTGAAAATCATTTCCAATCCATTCTCATCCTAAATTAGATGTAGATCCAAGCCTGATTGACTCACCTTCATGGTTTAAATTCAATCTAATCATCTTGTTGATATACATCTCAATGAAACCCTAGGAAAGGTCTGTGTATCCTATGGTTCTAAGCACTTAGGACCTAGGATCACTTTTTTCCTTTATTACAATTTAGTGAACCCCACTTGTTTACATCATAAGCCTTCTCAAAATTACATTCAATCATATTAGATATAGGTTTTTCATTGCATTGTTTTACAACCTTGTTGTAGGGTTTCATATTGGCATCATAAAAACTCATAAAAATCTAGAAAATATTTCATCATAAGTTTCATCATAACTTGTATTAGGATTTATTTCAATCATTTTAGATGAGATCTTCATTCAAAATTTTATTCATTTTTGTTCACAAATAATGATACATTGGCATTTAAAACACATTGAGAAATTTTGAAAAAATAGTCGCTGTTAGACTGATTTGCAAACAAAAAGAGAACCCCTAAACAAAAACTTAAAAACTCAAATTTTTAGTTTTCAAACCAGCCTGTCAAGGACTTAGACACCCCTGGGTGACCCTATTCTTGTATAGGTGCATTTAAAAAAAAATCACACTTATTTGTCTTTATCTACTTAGTCTGAAGGTACTGGGAGATCTATGTTTTGGACGTAGTAATTGCATTTTTTTAGGCATATTGCATATGGTTCATAAGGGTGAAAGAAAGTGCATTATTTGTGTTTCAAAATTACATCAAAATCAATATCATTAGGACTTTACATTTTTGATTCAGTATATTATTGCATTTATAACTTGTTAAAACTTCTTCAACATTCTTGCATACTTGTATTTTGCATCAAATTGGCATAAATTAAGAAAAAATTGGGAAATCATTTATAGTTACAACTTTCTGCAAGTGGAATCAAAATCTTTAAATAGTTTAATACATAGTCAGATTTTGAATCATTAAAACCCCTGACCAAAACTCATACACCCTTGGGCGACTCTAACCTGTTACTTGGGAATAGGTCAACTTTATGTGAAAAAATAGTCTTAAGAGAAGAAATTCATTATGGATATGTGTTTTGGTAAAATTTGGATGAACTTGAAATCTTTGGTTGATTAGCATGCATTAACTCCTACAAAGTTCTTTATGTAACCTTAAGAATAATGCAACCTTTTATCCCTCAATGCAATGGCCTATTACCCCATACCAACACCATCCTACCATGCCACCACTTGAAACATTCACTTTGTTACATATCGAAATTGAATCGCAAGGCATACCGTAAACAATATGCATGTAGATACCTACCAATAACAACCTTATGGAAGGCAGATCAACTAATTCCCCATAATATGTGTATAAGGTCACAAACACACACATTGAATTGGAGAAGAATTATGGACAAGGCTTCAAGATATTGAAAAATCAAGGGTGTGACATTAAGAATTACCATAAAATCCATCCTCTCTTGAATAAAACACTATCAGAAGATACCAAAGGAATATGTTACCAAGATCCTCCACTTTCGCAGCAAAAATCTAAGCCACAAACCAAGAAATACAAAATTAAAAGTTACCCTTTCTACATCCTATAACCAGGACTAAAAAAACTTAGACACACTTCTCAACCTAGGACTTATTACATTACCACCTATCTGTGAATGAGAAGATCAGAAAGGTAATGGTACAAACATGTCTTATTGTGCATATCATAGAACACTTAGAAATCTTGCAGATGAATGTCATGGTTTAAAGAAAAAATTAAGAGAATTTAGTCCTTATGTGGATCAACTTGAAGATGTAATAGATTAACATTCATTTATTGTGCTCATTTCCATGTGGTAGTTGTAGTATCATAACATACTCACTACCACTTGAATGGAGTTATAAACGTATCTTTATGCAATCATTTTTTTTCTTGGAAGTATCACCATATTGGGCTCACCTTTGTCCCTATACTTTAGGGACAAGGGGTTTGTTATCCATATCCTAGGAGTATTCCTTATAGAAATGTATCCCTCGATATCTCCTTAAAATTTTATTGTAGCTGATACACTAACATTTTAAGGGGGTGGCATATAGTCCCCCACTCATTGTTTGTATAGGAAATGGTCCCTTCTTAGTGATGACAGCATACATCTCTTAAGAAGTGTGACATTATCAACCAAAGTGTGACCTTCTTAATCCATGTGACATGTCTCCTTTGTAGTAATATTGGACTTGATGTCCCATAAGAGTGTGACCCTTCTTGGAATGTGACGTTCCTCTTGGTGGTGATACTTGTGTTGGTATGCCCTAAGTTGTGACATTCTCTTCCTTGACTAGTCCTCTCTTAGTGGTGACATCGTGTTCTATGTTCCCTAAGGTTTTTCCTTCATGTATTAAGTAAAGCCCCTTTGATTTTTACCTTTTGTGGTAATGTTATTACAATATCCCTTGAGCTTTTAAACCTTGTAATATTCATCCCTTGTGATGTTAAAACTTATCATATTCATCCCCTATGATGTTAAACCTTGTCATATTCATCCCCCGTGACATTAAACATTGTCATATTTGTCCCATGTAATGTTAAACCTTGTCATATTTGTTCATCATGATATTAAACCCTGTCATATTTGTCCCCATGACCTTAAACCTTGACATTTTTGCGTCAGTTTGTCCATGGGTGTTGAACTTAGTGATGTGTTGATATAGCACTTTGGGGAACCTTATCAAGGTTATCATGGATTATAACTCTTGGTATGATTATTATGGGTAGACCTTTTAGACCTAGTGTGTGTTTTCTATTTTATGCTATCTTAAGGTCTCACCTAGTGAATATCATACTTCCCTAGCCCGTGTTTCTTCCATTTTATGATTCACCTAGACAATATTAGAATTTTCTATGGTGTGATTCATGAAATACTTTTAAAATGACAACCTAGCATAGCACACCTTTCTTTCTAGTGGAGCCATGTGTTTCATGAGTGATGTGGCATAACACAACTTCCTAGTCCTCATGTGAGCTAACATTTATTTGATGGATGGCATCTAGTATTTGAGGCAATTTAATATTGAGGCCTCTTTGCCTTACCAACTTGAATCTTTTTGTACAAACCTTGTGTTTTTTTTTGTTTTTTTTTGTGTGTCTTCTTAGTGTTTACATCATTTTTATATTGTTATTTTTTTCATTTTGTCACCATATTTTTTGTTCCATCATGCCATGTGTTTTCATTGTATATGCTTCATGTTTTTTGACATGTATGTTGTCTTGTTGCATTTCATACATGTGTGTGTTCCTTTGTGCCTATGTTCATTTTCAACATGGGATCTTAGATATTAGGGGATTGTGCACTCCCCCTAGATCTGTAGTCATCCTATCTTCTCAACATTTGGACAATCAGACCCCTCTTGACATATATTTCTCTACTTTAGTGTGAGTATGAGTGTAAGTTCATACTCTCACTAAAGTGAGGGCTCAATGTAGTGTTAGAAATTGTCACCTTTATTAATTTCATAATTTATTTTTTTCCCCCTTTATTTATTGGACCTAATTGATCTCCTAATTTCCTAAATTATGCAATCTAAAGCCTATTTTTATTGTTTTTCAAAGGATTGCATGCATTGAACAAATGCAAGCAATTAATGTTTTGATCCTGACACTAATGTGCTCATAGATAGGGCCAAAACCCATATGCCCATGGTCATATGCATCCCCCTATCTTCTCGAGGAAGAATTTTCAATATGTTGTTGGTGACACTTTAACATTCAACATTGAAATTTCATATAAATAACTAGTCATTTTACCATTTGAAATATAAGTGAAAGAATCTAGAAATAGGTGAACATTGAGAGAATTCAAGAGCATGTCAAGAGTAGAATTTCAATGATTTATTATAGAAATTCAAGATCCAAGCATCATGTCAAATTGTATGTGAGTTCATGTTATCATTTTATCATTATTTTGTGAAGACTAACCCATTTTGTAGGTCTCCAAAGAATTCAAGTATTCAAGAAAGAAAGATCCAAATGTTTGAAGTGATGTGCATGACTTCAAGACTTCATAAAATTCATTGAAGGGTGGTGAGTTTTAGCACTTTTTTATTTCATCATTCCTTCCTTCCAATTATCATTTCTATCATTGGCATTGCCACTATGGAAGTGGAAAAACTTACACAGGATTTGACTGAGGCAAGCCCCTAGAATGGCCTAGCATTTCCTCTCTTTGTGAATGTGTAGATCCTAGGTTGAATAGGATTGAAGGAATCTTGAAGAAAAATTGTTCATTGTTGCATTCAAAGCCCTACATGTCAAAAAAGAAAACTCACTTAAATAATTATTTGAAAACATTCTAACAAATTTGCAAGAAGAAATAGAAGTACCAAACTTGTCACCAAAGGACCCCAAAAAATTGAGTAGGACACCCTTACAAGGAATTAGATTCCCCTTGGTGACTCTGTCCTTATATAGTGGATGAAACAATATTTTTTGGGTTGGTACTGTAGGGAAATTTGGGTTCATCTCAAAATAAGCATCTAAGATCAATACTTTCCTTTGGTAACATTAATTTCTCTTGAAAGCCTCAAAAAATGTACTACATGCCATAAAGTAGAATCATACATAGTTCATTTACCATCATTAATCCTTAGAGGAAAGTAAATGCAATTTAAGATCTTTCAAGATCAACCCGTTTCAAAAATATGCATTAAAAAGATTCTACAGACAAAACCATTAAACATGTAAGATGGAACATAAGACATGAACACAAAGATTTACATGGTAAAAACCCTTTCAAGTAAAAACTCCACACTCTAAAATCATAGATCCATTGTGTTATTCAACAATAAAGTAAATATTTATAATACAATGTTGACTCTAAGCCTTTACATGGAGATTTACATCCTATTCCATCTAGAGAAAAATACAACATAATCCCTCTAAATCCAATTTCCGTTTCACAACAATATAATGCATTATGGAATTACATACATACTTCATAGGCATTATTGAAAATTTAGGTTCTAACTTCCATATCGAATGAGCAATTGTTGTCTCTTCTACAAAGCTCTATCAAAATATCAAAGAGACATGAAACCATGTCTCTCCAAATTCTCATTGTCACCCAGATATGTCTAGAATTCCATCAAAGTGTCAAAGAGAATCTTTAGTAACTCCTTCGGATATGGTGAAGTCTCTCGAATGAAGTCTCATCATAATGTCAAAGGGATAGTGTAGCAACTCCTTCCAATATGAGAAGGTCTGACCAATATACCTAGAAACTTTGACTGGGCGGTCCCAATCGCCTACGTGTCAACCATGTCATCGCCATATAATTGACATCATCAGTGTGACTTGAAATATTCATCAACCACTCATCACCACATTTCCTATTGGCATCATCCTGCATGGTTGTTTGGTCTCATCTTATCGACATGTTGAAGAGACTAGTCATTTTGTCCTGACATCATCTACCTGTCTCCTCAATAAAACACTTATCAGGATGTCGAGGAGAATCACATTACTATTCTGCCAACATATTCATCTCCCTCTAATAAGAAACCTTTGCAAAAATTCACCTCTTGCCTCGCTGTTCATTAGAATGTCTGAGGGACTAAAAAAGAGCTCCCTTAGACATTGACCTATCCCTGTAATGTCCCTTCTTTCAGTCCATCAACAATTCAAAGGGACTCATCATTATGTCCCACCAATATTCATGTGTCAACCTGATGAACCTTTGGATGATGCAAACTCTTTCTTAGACATTCATAGTACTATGGTGTAGAAGACAGTTACTTGGCTAAGTGTTTTCCTAATTTCAGAGAGCCTATTTTCCCAACATTCTCCCACTTTACAAAGATTTACTGGCTCCCAATCAATGATCAAAGTCACTGTATCACCCTAGACACCTACATCAACATCCAATATGTCCACCATCTTAGGTAGTAGTTATATCCATCCTCCAAAGGAAAGAATGAGCCATGGATTATAAGCATCATTCTAAAGAACACAAGCATCAAATCTAATTGATAGAAAAGGCTATAGAATATTTCCATAACTCCATTGTGCTCACAATCTATACAAAAGAATCAAACACATCAATTTCAAACTATAGTAATGGAAAAAGTATCCTTTTTCCTTTACTTGGTTTGATAATTGATGTTAAAAATAAATTAATGGTCTCTTGGAGTAATTTTGTAATGTGTTCTACACATTCATATCAGTCTGGGACCTTTATTTGATTAAAATATTCTTTAATTGGTCCTTTGCAAAGGTGTTGCAAAGAGTTGTAACACACTTTCACACTTTTCTAGGATTTATTTACTTAATTAGATTAATGGACCTCTTCTTAATAAAATGTATTTAATGTTGTACATCATTTAGGTGTTGTAAAGTGTTTTAAAGCACTTTCACATTTATCTAGGGTGGTCTTAATTAATTTTGGTTAATTGGAGTTAATTAACCCCCTTTAATTAAAATTAAAACCTTATTTATGACACCTCTTGAAGATCTATCTTGACACCCATGATTTAAATAATATAACATTAAATTGGGAAAAATTAGGTCTTGGAAAATGGTGCCAAGACCCATTCACCCTAGGTGCCAAATGGCTCCTCTCTTAATAGGACCCCCCTTCATCACTTAATATTAAATCGGATATTAAAGATCTTTCAATCCCCAAGGGTTAGGTCCTAGAAAACTAAGCTAGGACTCGTTCGCCCTAGGTGGTGAATGGGTCCTCCCTTAATGAGGGCCCCCTTTTCAAATTTAAATCAATTTAATAAAATTTACTTCCATATCTGGTGTCAACCTTAGTTGTTTGAATTTTGGGGTTAATATCCTAATTTAATATAAATAAGGGGTTAATTAACCTAGTTTCCTCCTAAGTCATCTAGAAACTTTATGAGACATCCTAGCAACTTAAAGAGATCACTTTCAAGGAATTTCAAGGAAGATTTCAAGAGTTTATCGCAACAATTCAAGATCATATCATCATGACAAGGGTTTAATGCATTCTTGTGTTTTGTTGAGCTAAGGAAGTGGATGTATCATTGAATATCTACTTTAAATAATTGTTCACATCTTATTGAAGGATCAAGATCTACATTCTTTATGGCCACTATATGATAGTTTGCAGATTTGTTTTATAAGACATCATCCAAGGTGATATCAATTGCATATTTCATATTTCATGCTTCATTTCCTTTATTTTATCATTTGGTTTAATTACCTACAAGGTGTTTTATCAAGGAAAACCACCCATTCACTAAAAACAATAGTTTTTTCTTCCCTTGAATGTGTGATTTGTGGAATTATAGGTTGAAGATCAAGTGGAGAAAGTTTGGAGTAAAATTGTCAAAGTTGTCAAGTTGCAAAAGTTTTCATTCAAAGTGCAAGAACAAAGAAACATGGCTATAGAATTATCTATAGAATTCCACAATATGACAACTAGATTTTGAGAGTGTAGACATCAAGGAAAAAGACCCTAATCTCAGTTTCAAAAACCCTAACAAGGACCCATTCGCTACTAAAGGCAAATGAGTCCTCTCTAGCCTAAAAACAACAAGTTTTTGACAAGGTACACAAATTTTTATGCTATAAACATTTACCTCATAGTTGCTATAATAGTTAGGTATCATTTTTTATTGTTATTTTCATCTTACCATACACATAATTGAGTGAAACATCCCTTAGAAAAATAGTGGCTCGTCATCTTGTTCATTAAACATTTTGGTGAACCCATTTGGCGATAGTTCATTCTAGTGAACTCGACATATTGAGCATTGCAATTTTTTGATTTTTGAAGTCTCCTTTGCATCTTAGGTTAGATATTGCATTAATTATCATTGAATTAGTATCTCATTTAGGATTACTTTTTTTGCATTGAATTTGTGCATCTCATCTAGGGTTTAGACTTACATTGTTTTGCATCTCTCTAAATCTAAAAAATACAAAAAGAAAATTAGTCAGTTTGCATTTCATTTAGATCAAATAAAATTGCATTTGAAAATCAAAAACAAAATTTCATTTCAATTTAGACCTTTCATTTCATCTTTTCATTACATATTTACATTCCATTTTTGGAAAATTTGAAACTGAAATTCATTATCTTAGACCTGGAATTGAAAGATTGCAAATAATTAAAAATAGTTTTAAAACACCTAACTAGGACCCATTATCCCTTACTAGTGAATGATTCCCTGATTAGGTCTTGTATGTACCTTCTAGCAATAGAAAAACCATCAAAATTCACTCTGAAATCCACATAAACATCTAACTAGGACCCATTTCCCCTTACTGGCAAATGAGTCCCTATTAGCTACTGATCTGTATTTTATGGAAATTTAAATATCAATTTCTAGTTTCTATTTGGTGCTGTTACTTTCTTGTTTCAATTTCCAAATTTTTTGTTTCATCAATTTCATTGCATTTAGCTTAAATTGCTTCATTTTAGTGCATTGTTAAAAATTCAAAATTGCATTCAAACATTTCATTTTAAGCTTATTACATTGTGTAATCAGTAAATTGCATCACTTAGAATCTCAAAATTGGATTTCATTCTAGGTGCTTGCATTGCCCCTTTTCTATTCTAGGGTTTGTAAAACTTGCATGAGCTTTACAACTTGGTCTCCTATTTTCAATACTACTAGAAGACATAGTTTGAGGCTCATGTCATCCCACAATATCTCACTCATTGTGGATCTTGGGTGATATAACTCTCTTTCTAATAGTGTTGAGAATCAACCCTCCATGGCTCATATTTTTCATACTTCATTTCCCATGACTTCACCTCTTACATTCAATGTGCATGATGTTATTTACAAGCTAGATGAACAACTAGAAAATTTACAAGCTCATATCCTTAGTGAATGCAAAGACATTATCTTGGTTCTCATTATACAAAATCGAAGGAAAGTTCTTAAAACTCAGAACAAAACACAAATCATCCATAGTCTTAGTTTCTTCCTTCATGAATACTTGAATAAACAAGACAATAGAAAAATGCATCCTCCTATTCAAAATAAGAACAAAGTTCACATGGATCATGATTATATACAACCATATCGCCTAGATAATTTGGTAGAATTTACGAAGCTAGACCTTGCAAGGGCTCAACTAGACAACCTCTTGAAATTTATTTCTCACAAAATGAAGCACTTAAATGTGCCCTCGATGGTCCTCTTTACATACCCGGTTGAATTAATGACAAGCCCACTAATGGGATTTTGATTGATCCCGTTTGTGGATAGAATGTGATCATAGAATAATTCTTATATGTGCATTAACTATATCAAGATGTATATAAAAAACCAAAAGAATGGATCAAGAAACATAATGAATTTTCTTGCCCTATGATAGGCTTGATAGATGTCCCTTTAAAAGTGGGACCAAAATCATTAACCGTCTCATTTTCCATCATCCCACAATTGGACCAATTTTGTGTGAAGCTAGGCTATCCATGGTTGTGCTCCATGAATTTTGTTCCTTCGATTGTGGATAAATGTCTACATTTTCCATTTTGCAATAATATATTCACTATACATCATAGAAGATTTAATCTTGCCTCGACAAAAGGAAAATTTTCACTAGATTACTTTTGGACTGAGCCTATGGAGCATATCAAGCCTCGTGAAGATTTATTTTTCAAATCATATCGAAAATTCAATGAAAATAAAATAGAAAAACTATCCCTTCACAATATGACTCAACCTATCCTTGAAAAAAAATGATTGAACCAAAAGCACTTCTGAACATACAAGAATGACCTTTAGATAAACCCCTTGCCATTCCCTACAAGAGAACATGATATAACACAAGAGATCTTGTTGTCCCTCCTAGAGTCAAAAAAAATTACAAATTCAAAAATAAAGCGGTTGAGAAACCTCCTCTTGTTTCTCCTATTCATTCCAAGGAAGATAAGGAACCTATGATTGACAAACCCACTCTTACAAAAAAACAAATTGGCAATAGATTGAAAATAAATTGAAGTACTAGAGAGCGTAGACATAGATGTTGTGCTATTTCTCATAGATTACAACTCAAGAAGACAAAAACAACAAGAAAATAAAAATCCAAACCTACCTAAAGCAAGGCATGATGACTCTCAACCCTCATTGCAATATAAATAAGAAAATTAAATGGATATTTTTATTCAACCTCCTGTTGTGATTAATTTAGACGATGACATTGATATTGAAAAGATTGATGAACAAGTGCATGATGAGTTGAATAATTATTTTTCTTCTTCCATGAGCTTAGATGAAAAATATCCTACTAAGAGTGTTGAACTTGGTACATGTACTATTTTGGAACTTAATATTGTCCCTTTGGCTAGTTTCTTGCCTTTTGTTTATACCGAGTGAGATTGGGAGGCAAACAACCTGCTTTAGGTTGACTCAATTGTGCCTTACTAGTATTTTCTTTTTTCATGTTTTTCTTTATGTGATTTCATGTGCGTAATGTCATCCCCTATGGAATTGTGTTTGATGTATCCTCTCTCTTTTGCGCATTCTTCTCTATGTACCTTCATTCTTCTATATGTCATAATTTTTTTATCATTTTACTTTTGTCTTGTGTTTTCCTTTTGGGGATGATTCAAGGCATTGAGACATCCATGTCTCTTCCATATTGACCCAAAAAAAATTCTTTATCTTTTTCATTTCTCTCGTGTTTTCCTTTTGGGGATGACACAAGGTGTCAAAACATTTTGATCTCTTCCATGTTGACCCAAAATATTTTATTTATCATTTTCATTTGTCTTTTGTTTTCCTTTTGGGGATGACGTAAGGCGTCGAGACATTTAGGTCTCTTCCATGTTGACCTGAAAGAATTTTTCTTTGTTTTTGCTCTCGTTGTGTCATTCTTCCACTTCTATGAGTATTTGGGGAATGATGATAGGTCCATTCTCTATGAAAACATTATATTAAAAGATATACTAACCCCAAATCCATATATCCCTTATGCATTTGTGGGGGAAACCCCTTCCTTCCTATTCTGTAATGTAGCTTATTTCAGAAACACATGACTTGGCAAAGGGTTTTTCGAGGAAAGCTCTCATGTCTTGGGTAAACCATTGGCTACTTTAAAGAAATTCATCATATTGATGGTGTAGAAATCACTTTAAAGTGGGGGCATACATCAATGACATATTTTGGTAAAATTTCATTTCGTGATTTTTCTCTTTTCTTGTGATGTGTCCTCTTCTTGTTGGTGTCATTGGGTTTGATGTCGTCCAAGAGTGTATGATGTGAATGAGGCATCCCATGGGTGATAATATGACACTTTTGACATGTCCTCTCTTGGATAAATTAAGCATAATTCACCCTAAGAAAAATACCTTTACATGAACAAGGAAAAATCCCCTTTAACAAAATTTTACATAACAAAAGCATTGATAAAAGAATTACATTATGGTTCCTTGTCAAAGTTTTCAGGAGGATAACTATAGTATGGTATGAGAGGCTAATATGATTATCTCATTTGTCACTTCATTGGGACAACTCACCTAGTGGAAAAACCAAGGTTTGGCTACCCCAGAGTGAGTAGCATATGTTATGGACAAACAACCTTGTTCCACATCATGTTGGAATGGTTGTGCTTGATCCTTTTTATTTCTTTGTTTTGGCCTTTGATAGGGAATTATTATGTATCTTTTTTACTTCAAGATACTTAAGTTTCTTGAATATCTACTTTAGTCTTAGTTTGACATGGGGCCATCCTCTCACTAAAGTGGGGGCTAAATTTAGTAACATAAAAAGTAGCCATTTCCCCTTATTTGGTTTGATAATTGACATTAAAACTAAATTAATGGTGTCTTGGATTAGTGTTGTAATGTGTTGTACACATTCACATCATTCTAGGAACTTTATTTGATTAAAACATGCTTTAATTGGTCATTTTCAAAGGTGTTGTAAAGTGTTGTAACACACTTTCACACTCTTCTAGGATTTATTTACTTAATTGGCTTAATCGTTCCCTTCTTCATCAAATGTATTTAAATTTGTACCTTATTTAGGTGTTGTACAATTTTGTAAATAACTTTCAAATTTATCTAGGTTTTTCTTAATTAATTGTGGTTAATTGGAGTTAATTAAACCCCTTTAATTCAAATTCAAACCTTATTGATGACACCTCTCAAAGATCTATCATGACACCCATGATTTAAATATTATAACATTTGATTAGGAAAAATTAGGTCCTAGAAAATGGTTCTAGGACCCATTCACCCTAGGTGGTGAATGGGTTCTAACTTAATAGGACCCCCCTTCATCAATTAATATGAAATGGGCTTTTAATTCTCTTTCCATCCCCTGGGGTTCGGTCTTGAATAAGTGAGCCAAGACCCATTTTCCCTAGGTGGTGAATGAGTCCTCCCTTAATGAGGACCCCCTTTTCAAATTTAATTCTAGTGGGACTTAATAAAGATTACTTTTGGATCTGGTGTTGGCCTTAGTTTTTTGAATTTTGAGGTTAATCTCCTAATTTAGTATAAATAAGGATTTAATTCACCTAGTTTCCTCCTAATTCATCTAGCAACTTTATGAGACATCCTATAAACTTTAAGAGAGAAATTTCAAGGCATTTCAAGGTGGATTTCAAGAGTTCATTGCATCAATTCAAGATCATATCATCATGACAAGGGTTTAATGCATTCATGTGTCTTGTTGAGCTAAGGAAGTGGATGTAGCATTGAAGATCTACTTGTAAGAATTTTTTGCATCTTATTCAACGATCAAGATTACATTGTTCATGGCCACTACCTACTAGTTTGCAGATTTGTTTTACAAGACATCATCCAAGTTGATATCAATTGTATATTTCATGTTTCATATTTCATGCTTCATTTCATTTATTTTATCATTTGGTTTAATTACCTACAAGGGGTTTGACCAAGGAAAACCCCCATTCACTAACAAAAATGTTTTTCTTCCCTTGAATGTGTGACTGCATAATTACAGGTTGAAGATCAAGTGGAGCAAGTTTGGAGTAAAATTGTCAAAGTTGTCATTCAAACTACAAAAATAAACAAACAAAGCTACAAAATTATCTATAGAGCTCAAAAAGTTGATAACCGGGATTTTGAGAGTGTATAAATCGAGGAACATGACCTTGAACTTAGTTTGAAACCTATTGTGCCTTTTGCACACACACCCCATTTGGAATAGGGACCCTCTCTTCCCTCGTTGGATTGTCGGGCCCTTTTTGCTTCACCTCATTTAGCATGCCCAATTTTGTGTCCTAAAAGGGTCAACACGTTCCCAAAGCCATATTTTAAGCTTGACCAAAACCGCCCCTCTAAAAAATGCTAAAACTGGGGTCAATTCGGGTTTTCCTAGTCGGAATGCCCTCTCTAGCACCTGTGGCTCCTTTCGGGCCTAGACCCCCAGGCTTCCCCTTCCAGGTTTCTGTTTTAGGTTTGCTATTTCCACCGCCCAACATCCGACATCTTTCCAGACCTCGGACCTCGAAAGTTGGGTTTCCCCCTCTAGATTTCCACTCGAGCTTTGCCATTTCCAACGACCGCGGCTGGAAAGCTTCCCAGCCGTCGAACTCCGGTCCTCCCACTGCCGTCTATGAAATTCAACCTACCAACAACCCTTGCCACTATATGAAGGAAATGAATACTACATTAATGGTAAGTATGGCTATAAATTCAGATTTTTCGACTGTCATTGTCAACCGACCAAGTGATAGCGAATTTTGGAGAGCTCCGAGCGCCTAGCATTTTCAGCCCCATAGTCCGAATTCCTTTTTTGACGTCCTCTGTGCGATCAACAACAACCATCTTCAAGATCTTGAGGTACGCATGCCGCCCACGTAACTTGCCCTCTTTTTGTGAAATTCATAGCCTTAAGAGAATGTAAAATGAAAAACTAGGCTAAAATAGGGTAGGAATATGCCCTCGGCTAAAAACCCACAAGTTAAAATACAAATAAATAATCATTTAGGGCCTCAAATTCGAAACCGGAACTTCACCTCTCCATGGCCATTCTTCAGAATAGTCGCCGACATCTCCCAGGCCCGGACTTTCCCATAGCCATCCGCAATCTCAAACAAACTTCAAAATTCACGCCGCTGAACCCACCTCAGACTCTGACCTTCGGACTTCCCCTCACAGGATTCTGTTGCATCGTCGCCATTTTATATGGCCTTGCCCAAGTGTCTTCCTGACCCCTGGACCCCTGACACCCGAAGTCTGTTTAAAGACTTAGAAAAATCGAAAAAACCAGCCAAGACCAAAGTAGCCTCGAGATTTGATCCTCATAATTCCGTTCCCAGAATTCCATGTTGATTTCGCCATTTCAACGGCCTTCCCCAAGCGGCTTTTCGGACCTCTGGTCCTGACCACACAAAGTCTATTCCAATTTCCAAGTGAAGCCTTTAAACCTAAAAACACTCTGTACCTCGACCTCCGAGATTTCATTCCTAGAATTCCGTGTCACTTTTACCGTTTCAAGCGGTTGTCTCGGGACGTCTTTTCGAGACCTGGACTCCAGTCCACATTTTGCCAAGCCCAAGCCTTTGAGGTATAAACATCACTTGGGTCCTGACCCTCAAGTTTCTCTTCCTAGGATTCCGTTCCGTCGACGATGTTTTAACGGCGAACCCGGGGTGACATTCCGACCTTCGGTTCCTAATCCTCTATTCACCGCCGGACTCCTGCAAATCTTTAAACTGTCTCCGGAGGTTGCCCTCTGGAATTCCCCTCCCAGGATTCCACTTCCATTTCATCATTTTTAATGGCCGACCCATCGCCGCTTCCCAGTGACAGCAATCCGAGACTCGGATTTCAACGCCCGGAGTTTCGTTTCCCTTGCGCCGTTTGCAATGGTTGCCCTACATGTGATGCCTAAACTCCCAAATGAAGGATCAAGTGACCTCCAAATCTAGAATGGATTTCAACCCACTTGCTAAAATTAGGTTTTCCTTCACAACAACCTTCAATTGACCAAATCTAGCATCGAGAAATGCCTTTGGGAGTTCCATCCTCAATTTTCCCTTTCAAACGGCATTCTACTAAGGGAATTCCGGCGCTGGGAGCCCGAATTGCCTACCTTCCCTTTTAAGGATGAAGTAATAATTGTTACGAGGCTATTGAAAATGAATAATGATTGCATGGCTAATATTTTTGTGCAAAGACTTGTAATGGGCTATTTTGTCATGTTTATTGTTACTGATTCACGTCCTTTGTGCAAGATTTATGGAATCCGGTGTAGAAAGTTTTGGTGCCTCCAAGGAGAAAGGGAAAGGAATAGCCAAGACACCCACAGGCAAGGAGGACAAGTACCTGATGAAGTAGAAATTTCAAGGGGTCCCCATACAATCCAGAGTTACCTCTCTCAAGAGAGATGTCACAGATACCAACATAGGCTAGGTCGATGTTGACAAATTCATACAAAGCGTCAGGATGAACCCCAAGACAAAGAATGCAAAATTGATAAAGAGCAGTGGGATTGCTAAGGATGCAGGCTTCCCAGTGGCGTTGGTGGCCCCAGAACTGGTAATGGCGTGCGTGGAAGCATATCAGGAGGAGACCCGAACTATAGTGGACCGCGACAAAAATATCCTTGTGGACATGTCCCCGTCAGGTATAACAACAACTCTCCACATTCCTACCTTCAAGAGCATGGAGACCCCCACCATTGAGGAATGCAAGGAATTGTGGGAGTAGGATCCCTTGAAGTGTAAGAAGCTAATCAACTAGTATTGGTTAAAAGACAAGCGGGGTAGTGCAGGAAAGCTTCCTCAGGAGCTTTTTCACGGCGATTTCTTCGAAGATTACCATCACCTCGTGACTTTGCTAAGCTGAGTAATCGGCCTTCCTACTATGGCCTTCTTGCAAGAGTGGATATTCTACTTCATAGAGCAGATTCTCCACGGTGATGGCATCGCCTTCTATTAGGGAGAGATAATCAGTGACTACTTCCATGAGCAGTTTACAACCATGAAGAAGACCTCCAAGTTCTTCATGACCTCCTACTTGGTATATTCCCTCACTGATCGATGACATTATCAGGGATTGATGATGGTACCTAGTGATCCATCAGGGGTGGAACTCAAACCTTATGATAAGTACCCCCCACTGCAGTTCCAAAACTTCAAAGGGATTACTGTCGGGGGAATGATGCATTCATCGCCCACATCATTCGATTCCTCGGGGCCGACTTTCAAAGAAGGGTTTCTCATAGTACCAGAGCCCTCCTCAGGCAATATGTCTTCCTCTACATTAAATTCCCAAAGTTCACATACATCTGTGCCTAGGGGTTTACGGAAAGACCAAAGAAGTTGCCTCAGTACCCCAATGACCAAATTATACTATTAGAGCTGACATGGAAGCTGAAGCACATCCATAACATCTTGAGTAGAAAACATCTAGTAGGCACACCCTATCCCATTGGGCTCGGTCAAGGAATGTACAAGATTCATACCTCCCAGTGTACGGGGTATTCAGAAATGGAGTTGGCCAAGTACAACTTCCTTCAATATACAACTTGGCCTCAAATGGACCCGTACGAACACATCAAGAAGGCACTAGGATGAGAGTATGCCCACCTCCACAATGTCGAACACTTTTGGGACAATTGCAAGGATGATCTTGAGGTGCAGTTATGGCAATACATGTGCATGACTGCTATCTATGTGTGAAGGATAAAATGTGTCTGGTCCCTAACCAGCTTGAGGAGGATGAGGACATGGTGATCGACACAGGCTATGATGTCATCGCCAATTTGTTGCCACCTACGATTGACTGGAATGAATCAGAGCTTGATGACATCAACATACTCACTAGGCCCATTGAGATTTGAACAAGGGCATGGATCACCCAAAAGGTGGCCCAATTGAAGTAGCAGGGAGTCGCTTTGAATTTCAAAGGACTAGAAAGTGAACCAAGTGGCTCTGATGGAGGGGCAACTACTGTTGTAACTGGGGAAACATCTAACACACCACCATTGGTCAGTACCAAAAAGAGAAAGGAGACCAGTGAATAGCTGCCCAAGCCAAAGGTCTATGCCCATAAGGCTTCTGAGCCTGATCCTTCCAAGAAGAAGAGAAAGACAACTGGGGGCACGAGGATGACTCTGATGTCCAAGGATCTGCCCCATAAGGTAGGGAGGAAGGATATAACTCACCAAGGTCTCCACCTACTATGGTCACTACTGCTACTGCTACTACCCCTGCCCCACTTACTTCTCTTGCAGTTTCTGCTTCTTCCCCGCCAATGGTGGACATCTCTGTTCACCTTGCTTCCACTCCTCCAATCTTGCAGATCATTCTTGTGGACTCATCATCTGCCATGACCTCGCCAGTCTCCTCTTCTTCTATGTCTCCTTCCCTCCCCTCTACTTCCACTGCTACGGTGCTTGACCTTAGTCTCCTTGAGTCTTTTGTGAAATATATGTAAAATGTGCCATCCGAGCTCTTAGGGATGCTCACTAATCCAATGGTTCAGGTTGCGATAGCTTAGGCTATGTCCTATGCTCCAACTCCCCTTCCCTCTACTGAACCACCAAAGATGGAGGAAACAATGCAACTATCAGACAAGCTTGAGCAACGGCAGCTAGAGGCTGCAATGAGGCCAAAAGATGAGGAATTTTAGTACCACGAACATCCACTATTCAAGCACCAATAAATACACAAGGTAGCTTATGAGTCCTCCAGAAATAGCAGTGAAGAGCTAGATGTTGAATTTATAAGAGAATCAAACAATCCTGAGCTCAATGCAGAATGGGGCAAGCAACTCAAGGAGACAGAAGATAAGGAGGCTAAGGATTGACTTGTGCGAGAAGAAGAAATGGTTGCTCCAAAGACTGAGGGCAGCAGCTCTCCGACTGAGGGACATGGTGAAACCCTAGAACATGACAAAGAAGCATCCCTCCATGTGGATGAGCAAGAGGAGAACCCCGAAGAGCATGCATATAATCAAAACCAAGAAGAGGGGGATGCTGAGAAAGAAGATCAACCAAAGGAGAAATTACACACAGAGTCCCCCGCTAAACATGAAACCCTTCAATGAGACTCTGATGAGGATAAGGAAGATGCGGGGATCGAGGAGAGGGCTCTTGTCATCAGAGTCATTGAACTCAAGAAAGGGGACAATGGGAGTCAAAATAAACCACCTAGGGAAGAGCCCCAGGTACCTGACTGGCTATAGGGACAACTAGAGAAAAAGACTCCCATCGTAAAGGATCCTAAGGCAAGGCTGGAAGCCATACTAGCGAGGGCACGAATAAGCACCAAGAAAAAGGAGAAGAAACCAAAGATTAGATCGAAGGTAACCATGGATGCCTCAAGATCAAGGGCAGTGCAAATAGCAACACCAGTGGTTGGAGAATAGGGTATAATTTATAACGTCTCCATCATTGTTTTGGGAGTGGCCATGAGGGAGAAAAAAGTTGATCACCTCCAAGAGTTGGTCACCTAAGTGGTACATCTTATCCAACATGATAATATTTCAAAGGTGGAGCTCAAGGAACAAGTGTCTGATCTAATGGCCTACATTCAACAGTGGTCATCCCCTGACGAGCAGCCCATGATGTCATCGGCCCCACCTCAACTTTTGTCCCATGAACAAATCAAGAAATTGAAAAAATATGGAACTTAGACAAGACTACGAAAAATTGGTTCTGGCAAGTCTTAGACATGGGAAAAATAGGCATCAATTTAGCTTTCCGGATAGCAAATAAGTTCCTCGAAGTGTAGAGGACCCTTGAGGGCACAAGGAAAATCTATGAAGAGTTCCCAGGGAAGTACAAGGCAGCCTATCCAAAGATCGAGGCCATACTTGCGCTTCCAAGCAAGGTCTAGGAGAAGGACCTTGCCTTCAAGGATGATGACCACTGGTTGGTGGATGTTTGGAAGTGAGATTTCAATCATAGAAGGAAAAGGCTAGAGTAGATCATTGAGCAGATAGCGCTGAACATCGAATGGGCTAGGGATTCAAGAGAAGAGTGCTCTCGGTACATCAAATTGATGAAAGGGTATGCTCCGCCCGCACTTGGGATCAATCCTGAGAACATAAAGCCACACTTCTTAAAAATCATGGAAGATGGGATGTTAGCTGAGGTCACCATAGATTTTATGAGATTTACAGCCCGTGCCTTCGCATAGTTAGAACTTCTCAAGGATAATGTAGCCAAATATGAAGAGGACTGGAAAAAACTCGTCAACAATTCCTAGGAATGGACTTACCAGGTGATGTGATCAGATATCATGGTGATGGATAGGCTCCAGCCACTGATCGTGAACTTCATAGAGTATGCAGCATTGAAGAAGCATGAAGGAAACCCTATCATCGATGAAGAATTCCTCAGAGAATAGCTACAGCAAAGGGAAAATAGCTAAAAGACGAAATTGCTACAGTGCTATCACTAGAGGACGAAATAGGGAAAAGACAAGAATGAGTTTGTAAATGTAATATATTTGGGGGTAGGTGAAACCCTATTGTAAATTGAATCTTGGCCACTCATTTTATTTTTTAGAAACTATAAATAGGGCTCTCCTCCTCTCATTTTAAGAGAGTTGAGTTGTTGTAAAGGCATGCTGCAGAAATTATAATAGAAAATACAGTCATTTTCTGGTGTATTTCTAGGTTTCTCCACATGTTTCATGATTCTTCTCCCTTTAGTTAGAACTTTGGTTCAAGTTACTTTGCTGCTTTAGTATCCTTAAATTAGCTTTGGTAGTTAGTATGTTGTCTCTGGTTTTGAAGATTACTGTTGTGTGTATGCTTTTTTTGTCCATACTTTTTGTCATTTGTTGTTGGTAGATGATTGTGTAAAGTTAGCCTAGACTTTAATTTTATTGCTACTCATTAAAATTTATCTTTATTCAAATTTCCACGGTGAATGAATGATGAATATTTGTAGTCCTTAGAAGATAGCATTGATTTCATGATATTATGAGAATTCAGATTTAGTCAAATTCTATTTAAGAAAACTGTCCATAATAGGGACCTCCATGATCACTGTTCATTGGTAGTTGCAGGTCCAGGAACCATCCTCCTTCCTCACCATTTTTTTCTTTTTTTAGAAACAACTTGCGCTAAGGTTCATTGCACATTGTAAAGCCAAATTTGATGAAACAATGGAGTCTAAGACTACTTCTTCAACTTGCAACAAGGTATAGCGATTCCATATCTGCAAGACTCCATCCATTGACCCAATTCTCCTACAACTTTAACCATGTAAGACCGCCTTGTGATTCCAGGAAAATCACATCAAACAATTGATATGTTCCAAGCTCCGTCATGACCTAACATCCGAGAGACCTTGAGATAGTGTTCTACAATTTGATTGTGAAATATTGTCTTTCAAGAGAGGTGATGCACCTATACATTACCAGTGTTGAGAAGTGCATAAAAACACCATCAATAGAACTTGGTGCTAGAAGGAGGGAAATCAGGTATAGCTAGATCGAATTGGGTTATTCTCCCTTGGGAGATTCCACCGAGTCTTGAGGTTTACCCCAAACAAGGGAGAGTTTCAGGAATTACAGCCCCCTATATGGGCTAAGAGAAGTAAATGAGGGGAAAAATCCATTATCAACTCCACAAAAGAGTTCACTGCTCTTTCACCTCCGTCTCCCTCATTTTCACTAACAGATTCACCTTTCGCTCATGCAATTCACACAGCCTTCCAACTTGTCATCGTGTCTAGGCTGAATGCTGCCTTTCAACCAAATACAGTCACCAATCTTGTAGCTATCTCACCAGTTGTCACTACCCCATTGCAGACACAAACTAGTCTAGTGCACCCACTTCCATCGCCCTTCCCAATGGTGTGGCTGGGTAATAACCCGTCTCCTCTTGCCTTCAACCTCTACCATGATATGCCAAAGAATCCTGAGAATTTATGTACGAAGTTCAATTCCCGGGATCCATAGAGTATGGCCGAGGAACATGTTAGGATCTTCGAAATTGCCCTGAAGACTATGCAAATCATATACGAGGATGTAGCTTGTAGGCTCTTTCCTTACTCATTTGGGGAGGAGGCCTTCTATTGGTACGTCAACCTACCCGCTGAAACTATCAACGCTTGGGATCTTCTGAAAAGTGCATTCTTGCAAAAGTTCAAGACCCCTATCAACCCTGTAGATTTGTATCGATAATTCATGTCAGTTTAAAGGGAGATCAATAAAGCAATAAGCTCATTCAATGACCATTTCCATAGGGCATAAACTCGGCTGCAAGCCCCGTATGTTTTCAATGATGCTGATGTCCTACTAGTTTGCTATGCAGCATTAGACAACCTCACCTTAGTATTCATAAAAAGGATGAGACCGCCACCCGCTAAAGCCATCATTGCCAGCACAGATTTGGTACAAAATATATCCAGTCTGTTGCCTTCTCTTGAGAAAACCGCACATCTGGCACAAATACAAGGACTGACACAAGCTTTGTAGCATCAAACACCCTTACTAAATCTGGTACCACAGCTACCTATGGTCCTGCATCTTGGGCAACCAGTGAATCAGGCATATCCAATGCCCCACTACCTATTGCCCCAGTAGTACCAGTTGCATCCACAACAATCCCAGATGCCTGTTTACCTTCAAGCGATAGAGTTTCCACCCATTCATCAAAATCAATTGGTGGCACAACCCGTGTTCTTCAGAACGCCGCACTACAACCAAACAACCCTGAAAAGGAGAGAATCGATGAGCTCACAGAGATGATCAAGAAAATGTCAACCAAGATGATGCACTTAAGGAATCAGAATAACCAGCTGTAGACATCATAAAAGAGCATTCATGCCAACCTTAATAGGGAAAATTGAGATCACCATGAAAATCGAGACAACCGGGATATTGGTATGTCGTCAGGGAAGAATTATGACAAGAATCAAAACTCGAGTCACAACTACAACAGAAGACCCTTCCAAAGGAAAAATCAGACATGGAATACATGCCCCAATAATGGCGGCGTTCCCACACCTCTTGATCAGCCTAACAACAATAGTAATGAAAACCCCATGAGTGGTGTTTATTTGGCGGAGGCTACATTATATGGTTGGTGACGCATACACAAGATGAGCTGCCATTCTGAATTAGATTGTCCAAAATTTCAAACTACAGCCAAGATTTTTCAAGTAGAAGTTCAAAATGCAGTCGATAATTTAGGATGCAGAGACCCCGTCCCATCTGGTCCATATGATTTTTCGGTGCTAGTGCTAAACCAGGCCCCTTTCCCAAAGGTGGATTGCAAAACCCCTGAACTGGAGAGTGCTAGTTCAAGCAATCACGATGCAGTAAGAGAGGTAAGTTTTGAAAGCCCTTTAGCCCAACTTTTTGATTCAGTAGATAATGGTCCCAAAGATGACGAAGAGGAGCTTGGGTAGGACGAAGTCCAAATGTTTCACCAGTGGACTACCCCCTACAACCTCAGAAGTAGACAAGCTGGAGGCCATGTGGGAGGTCCTTTCATGACCTCCACCCTGCCAAAAAAATTTAGCACCCCTCCAAATATGAACGCAAATAATAATCTAGGTTTTCCACTTACACCCACACGATATCTTAGCAGGAATAAACAACAAAACAATGGCCCAAACCCAGTCGCCAGCTCCTCCCAAAACACTTCCCAGGATCAAGAGATTGAACAGATGGGGGAGTATATTGCTGAGGAATTCAAGAAGGTAAATCTAAGGGTGTCGGCTTTTGAACTCCTAAAGGTGCTTGCTATTCAGAATGATAAATGACACTCCGTCATGAGAGTCATCTCAAGAAATTCTGGTAAAGAAGGTCTCCTTCAATGATCAGCCAAACAAACTGGTGGTTAGGCAAATCTATAATAGTAAGGCTGACTTGCCAGCACATCAGCAGGCAAACAAGTAGCCAGATAGGGCAGCTAATCAGACACCAACCCAAAACCAGGGCAACAAAAAGGACAAGGGCCAAGTCGCTCAGGTGGACGTTTCTGGAGGGTTGTTTTAGGGTAGATTTGAGACCCCTCCCTTTCTAACCACCATTTGTGTGTTCGGGAAGAACCTCCATAATTGCTTGCTTGATTGAGGAGCCTCAACCAATGTCATGCCCCTGAGTGTGTGTAAGGCACTCAGGATAGAGCCCACTCCCTCCCAGTGAAAGGTAGCACAATTTGATAAAACTGAAATCAGCATAGTGGGGGAGATCAACAGGATACCCATGCAGGTTGTTGCTGACCCTTAGATCCAACAAACCATTGGCTGATATCCCGAATACCTATGGTATAATCTTAGGTAGGGATTTTATAAGGGCATTGAACGGATACGCCACGACTAACTACTCGCACATGTGGCTACCATGGAAGGGAATGCCCAATCAGATCTGGATTGATAAAGAACCACGAATGAAATTTATGATTACTCAGTACAACAACATAAATGAGGTGTTGAATGTTGAAACAGGTCTGGGAAACTATTTACTAGTGGCATATCAAAATGAATGGGAATATCTTGAGGACCAAGGAACAAGCGAGGTATTCCTTGTACTATGCAACCCGCTTGCTAATTTGGCCAATGTTTCTCAAAGCATTGAGATTCTCATCGAATCCAATGATGAAGAGTTGGGAGAGAACAACGGTTTGGGACTGCTCGACAGTTTCTGGGATTTCATGGAGAAATGTGTGCATGACCAGCTCAGTCTGTGAACTCAAATGAACTTCCAAGAACTCTTGCTCCCTAGTTGGTGTAGGGTACACAATGCTGCTCACTCAGAATTTGACTGTTGCTTGTGCCAAAAAGCAATTGAACGTGTTAAAAAATAGGCTACTTCGAAGGAGAAAATGGGGTCAATAGTACATGAACAAATATGTCCCACCCTTGGGGTTCCTAAGGCAATTGTTGAAACAAAATGCCTACTGAAGGTGAAAGCCAGATTTGTCAGCCCTGTTTCTAAGGATTCTCTCAGATTCTGGATGTTGCACTTTGATGGTTCTAAATCCAAGCGTGGAGCTGGGGTAGGTTTCAAACTGATCAGTCCCAAAGGTAAGTCATACTTTTCCGCTCATAGACTGTAGTTTTATTGCACTAATAATGTGGTAGAATACAAAGCTTTGGTCTTGGGACTCTTAATGGCATTAAGAAAGGATGTCAAGATGCTCCAAATGTACAGAGACTCAGTGTTAGTCATAAAAAAGGTCAGGAAGTTTTATTCCTTCTATGATGAAAGACTCACTAACTATCGGCACCACGTATGGGATCTGCTGGAAGGGTTGGATGCATTCAACATTCAGTTGATTCCACATGCTTAGAATCACACCGCCAATGCCCTAGCGCAGGTGGCAAACACACTATAGCCATTATCCCTACCTGGCCTCAGAAGATTCACGGTGGAACTCACCTTTGTCTCGTCAGTGCTAGATAATGTAGCTAATTTCCAAGTATTCAATGATGACAAACATATTCTTGAGTTCATCACCAGCTCAAATGTGTTTGCTACCCAGATAATCAATGAGGTTGAGCCTCAAGAGGTGGACCTGGACATAGAAGGGGTCATCAACCTAAAGACCAACACCATCCCCAGGGGAATGGTTCAATTAGAGTGGATCTTCGACCTTGATCAGATCAGAGACCAGGATTAGCAAGCTAAAAGGGATACCATCAGCAGTCAATGTGACACTCACAACCTAGGAATGGCTAGAAATGCCAAGAATGTGCTCATAAGTAAGGTATGTGCTCCTAAAGAAAGAAAGGGGATTATTGAAGTGCTACAGAAATATCATGATGTCATCACCTGGAACTATGATGACCTCAAGACATATGACACGTTGATTATCACACACACTATCCCTCTCAGGCCAGACGCAAAACCGTTCCGGCAGCGACAGAACCCTGTCAACGCTCTATTAGAGCCAATAATATATAAGGAAGTAAAAAAGTTGTTGTCAGCCAGGATCATCTTTCCGGTCAAACACTCTACACGGGTAGAAAATCTGGTTCTTTTCAGAAAGAAAAATGGAGAAACCAGATTGTGCATGGATTTCCACAATCTAAATCGAGCGTCAGAGAAAGACAACTATCCCATACCCTCGCTAGACGAGGTGTTGTAAGTAGTAAATGACTCCTAGATGATGTCTTTCTTGGACGGATATTCAGGATATAACTAGGTTATGGTGTAGTACGAGGATAGACACGAGACGACGTTCACCACCAAGTGGAGAATGTTTGCGTACAGGAGAATGCTATTTGGAATCATCAACGTTGGCACCACTTTCTAGCGTGCCATGGATATTGTATTCAAAGACTTGATAGGAAAATGCATAATCATCTACATGGATGATTTAATAGTATTTTCAAAACAACAAGGTAATTATGTCACTGATTTATGGAAGGTCTTCAAGAGGTGCCGCTCATTTGGGGTTTCCCTTAACCCAAAGAAGTGCATATTCGGGGTCACTGAGGGGAAGCTTCTAGGACATGTCTTGTCAGAGTGGGGGATTTCTATTGACCCCGAACGTATCCAATCCATTATGCAAATCCAGCTGCCAGGCAACAACAAAGAATTAAAATATTTCTTTGGAAAGATTAACTTTGTCCGCAAATTCATCACCGGCTTCGTAGAAATAGTCAAGCCGCTCAATGCCATGCTAAAGAAAGACACCAAGGTCGAGTGGACTCCTGAAGAAAAGAAGGCTTTTGGGGAGATCAAGAAAGCAATTGTTGATGCCCCTGTGCTGGTCAGCCCCAATTACTTGAAACCTTTTTACATATACTCCTTTGCTTCGAGTCACTCTTGCACCAGTATCTTGACATAGAAGGATGACGAGGGAAGCGAGCATCCAATTTATTTCATGAGCGCCCCCCGAAAGGATGCCAAGTTGCACTATCATAATGTTGAAAAAGAAGCCTATGCCCTTGTTAAAGGAGTAAAGAAGTTCTGGCACTATATCTTACGCAACAAGGTCTTTCCCATAGTTCCCGACCCCACAATGAAAACATTAGTTATGTAGAATGAGCTAGGGGAGCGAAGGGAAAAGTGGATTATGGTGCTGCAGGAGTACGACATGGAAATCCAATCGATGAAGCTTGTCCAAGGGCAAGCACTTGCCCGAACAATGGCAAAGGTAGTTATTGATGCTAGACTTGAACTCACAGTACAATAGTACCAGTTGGAGGATGTCTCCCTAGGAGAATGGTATGATGACACAATGTACTACCTACTGAACCATAAATTCCCACCTCACCTACAAGGAGTCCAAATGCGAGCCTTTAGGCTGAAAAGCAGCAACTATATGTTGCAAGGTGCCATATTATGCAAAAAGAACCATAAAGGTATCTACTTGAGATGCCTGGGTAAGGAGGAAGTCGACCGCGTTCTTAAGGAATTCCACGACAAGTTCGGAATTGGCCATGGCTCGGGTCTATCAACCACACATCGGATATTGAGAGCTAGGTATTACTAGCCCACTATTTTCAAGGATGCTCATGGCCACATCCATACGTGCCACGTGTGCCAGACTACTGTCGCCAGAGAAATGAATGCTACTGTCCCATTACAACCTGTTCTAGAGGTAAGGCCTTTAACACAGTGGGGTCTCGAATTCATTGGTGTGATAAGTCCTCCATCATCTGCAGGGCATAGGTACATTCTAACCGCTTCTGATTACTACACTAGATGGACAAAAGCAATAACTTGTAGGATATGTACAACTAAAGTAGTAACTAATTTCTTGGAAAGTTTCATTTTGAATCATTTTGGTTTCCCATATGCTCTAGTATGCAATAACGGCCCTGCGTTTGCTTCATTAAAATTCACAAGTTGGGCCTTTGACTATGGCATCACCCTCAAATTTTCATCCAATTATTATCCTCAAGGAAATGGCCTTGCTAATTCCACCAATAAGAAGTTGATCACTATGATCGAGAAGCTCTTGGATAGGAAGCCCAAGGATTGGCATACCCAACTCTATTTCACCCTGTGAGCAGATCGCACCCATCACAAGGCTGCCCTAGGGGATTCCCTGTACCATCTAGTCTATGGCTTAGAGCCTATTCTTCACATACATTTGAAAATCCCAACCCTTCAGTTTGTCAATGACTTCTATGAAGGAGGAGACCGCAGAGAAGCTCGCCTTGCCGAGCTACTACACCTTGAAGAAGTACGAGATTGTGCATTAGAAATTTTTTCAAATATCAGGGTGTAGTCAAAAGATGGTTCGACTGCTAGGCCAAAATTAAGGCCTTTTGCATTTTTTATCTAGTCCTCTACTGGGACAAGGCCCATGAAAAGAAAGGGGGGAGCAACAAATTCGACAAGCTCTAGCTTGGAACCTTTTAGATTGCTGAAATTTTGGGAGATAATGCCTTCTGCCTAAAGACTCTCACTGGTGAAGACGTCCCATTGCTTGTCAATGGGAAGCACCTTAAGCATTACTTCCAGGCTTGAGCTCTTAGGAGTTGTCTATGTAAATACCTGTACATAGGTTAGGATAGGTTTCCTTGCTTCACCTTCCGATTTTTTCTTGTTGCCCCAGCTATTTTGGTATTAATTTTGGAAGAGTCTCTATGTTTTGTTGTGGTGGCCATGCTTGGCCCAATGAAAATTTTTCCTCGCTATCCGCTTTCGTGTTGTTCTCTAGATAAGCCCTCATTCCCTACTACTACCCTGTGAAAGCTCCTAACCATTGATTTTCAACATTCAAACTTTGCACTAACCTAGGATGGCTATCTGCTTGAATCTCTGCTCTTATCATGGAACACACAAAACACATTTTAAATGTTTCTGATGAATGGTAAGGTGACTATTGGGAAGTGGGGATAAGTGAAAAATCTAAAGTCTGCTCTAGTGACCACTGCGATTCTCAAGCCCATTGTGAGCTTCATTGTTTGCGTGGTTGAACGAAAGAAAAGAGAAAGTTCTAAAATGAAATATCAAGTACAAGCAATAAATAAATTGAAAATAACAACTGTATGGGTATGTGAATATCTCTACAGGGGCTATGGATGTCGGACTGGTAGTAGAGCTATGTTTGTGAGGTTGTAGTGACAACTCCATCGGGGCTATGGACGCCTGACTGGCAGCGAAGCAATGTCCGAGTTACTTTTGGGGTTAGACGAATTACGTAGCTTATCTCCCCCAACCATTGGTTACTCATGCTCTCTTCGAGGAAAAGAAATGAACTCACCATGCACACACCTCCATGATGATATTGTAGTTCGATTCAATCCCACCTTCCTTAAAATATTCTTAGTTTAGCTTTGAAAGCCAGCTTCGGTTTACAAAACTAGAGATCATGGGTTTAGAATTGAATATTTATCTCTAGAACACCAGGAGCGTTCCCCCAACAAAGTCGCCATTTGTTGTGCCTTTTGCACACACGCCCCATTTGGAACAGGGACCCTCTCTTACCTCTTTGTATTGTTGGGCCTTTTTTGCTTTGCCTCATTTAGTGTGCCCAACTTTGTGTCCTAAAAGGGTCAGCACATTCCCAAAGCCATATTTTAAGCTTGACCAAAACAACCCCTCTAAAAAATGTTAAATCTGGGATCAATTCGGGTTTTCTTGGTCGGAATGCCTTTTCTGGTGCCTGTGGCTCCTTCCGGGCCTGGACCCCCGGGCTTCCCCTTCCGAGTTTCCATTCTGGGTTTGCTGTTTCCAGCATCTGACGTCCGACGTCTTTCTAGACCTCAGACCCCGGAAGTCAGGTTTCCCCCTCCAAATTTCCGCTCAAGCTTTGTTGTTTCCAACGACCGTAGCTGGATAGCTTCCCAGTCGTCAAACACTAGTCCTCCCGCCGTCGTCTATGAAATTGAACCTACCAACTAACCCTACCACCGTACAAAGGATTTGAATGCTGCATTAATGGCAAGTATGACTATAAATTCAGATTTTTCAACTGTCATTGTCAACCGACTGAGTGATAGCGAATTTTGGAGAGCTCTGAGCGCCCAACATTTTCAGCCCCATAGTTTGAATTGCTTTTTCGACATCCTCCGTGTGATCAACAATAACCATCTTCGGGATCTTGAGGTATGCATGCCACTCGTACAACTTTCCCTCTTTTTGTGAAATTCATAGCCTTAAGAGAATGTAAAATGCAAAACTAGGCTAAAATAGGGTAGGAATATGCCCTCTGCTAAAAACCCACAAGTTAAAATACAAAAAAAGAATCATTTAGGGCCTTGAATTTGAAATCAGAACTTCACCTCTCCATGGCTGTTCTTCAGAATAGTCATCGATGTCTCCCAGGCCTGGACTTTTCCGTGGTCGTCCGCAAACTCAAACAAACTTCAAAATTCATGCAGCTGAACCCACCTCAGACTCTGACCTAAGGACTTCCCCTCACGGGATTTCGTTGCATCGTTATCATTTTATATAGCCTGGCCCGAGCATCTTCCTGACCCCCAGACCCCGGACACCCGAAGGTCATCTGAAGACTTAGAAAAATCAAAAAAACTAGCCAAGATCAAAGCAGCCCCAAGATTCGATCCTCAGAATTCCGTTCCCAGAATTCTATGTTGATTTCACCATTTCAACGACCTTCCTCGAGTGGCTTTCTGGACCTCAGGTCTCGACCAAAAAAGTCTGTTCCAATTTCCAAGTAGAGCCTTTAAACCTAAAAACACTCTCGAGCCCGACCTTTGGGAATCCATTCCGTGAATTCTGTGTCACTTTTGTTGTTTCAAGCGGCTATCCTGGGACGTCTTTCCAAGACCCAGACCCCGATCCCCATTTCGCGGAGCCCAAGCCTTTGAGGTCTAAACATCATTCGGGTCCCGACCCCTAGGTTTCTCTTCCTGGGATTTTGTTCCGCTGACACCGTTTTAATGACGAACCTGGGGCGACTTTCCGACCTTCGGGTCTCGATCCTCTGTTCGTTGCCAGACTCCCACAAATCTGTAAACTATCTCCGGAGATTGCCCTCTGGAATTCCCCTCCCATGATTTCACTTCCATTTCACCATTTCCAATAGCTGACGCATAGCTGCTTCTCAGCGATGGCAATCTGAGACTCGGATTCCGATGCCTAGAGTTTGATCTCTCCTGCGCTGTTTCCAATGGTTGTCCTGCATCTGATGCCCGATCTCCCAAATGAAGGATCAAATGACCTCCAAATCCAAAACGGATTTTGACCCACTTGCTAAAATTAGGTTTTTTTTCACAATAACCTTCAATTGACCAAATCCAAAACTAGGAAATGCCTTTGGGAGTTTCATCCTCAATTTTCCCTTTCAAACGATATTCTGCTAAGGGAATTCTGGCCCTGGGAGCCTGAATTGCCTGCTTTCCCTTTTAAAGATGAAGTAACAATTTTTATGAGGCTATTGAAAATGAATAATGATTGCATGGTTAATATTTTTGTGCAGTGACTTGTAACGAGCCATTTTGTCATGTTTATTGTTACTGATTCAAGTCCTTTGTACAGGATTTATGGAATCTGGTGTAGAAACTTCTGGTGCCTTCAAGGAGAAAGGGAAAGGAGGACAAGGACCTAATGAAGTAAAAATTCCAAGGGGTCCCCATATAATTCAAAGTCACCTCTCTCTGGAGAGATGTCACAGATACCAACATCGGCCAAGTCAATGTTGACGAATTCATACAAAGGGTGAGGATGAACCCCAAGACAGAGAATGCAAAATTGATAAAGAGTAGTGGGATTGCTAAGGCTGTAGGATTCCCGCCGGCCTTGGTGGCCCCATAACTGGTAATGGCGTGTGTGGAATCATTTCAGGAGGAGACCCGAACTATAGTGGACCACGACGGAAATATCCTTGCAGACATGTCCCCATTGGGTATAACAACAACTTTCTACATTCCTTCCTTCAAGAGCATGGAGACCCCCACCATTGAGGAATGCAAGGAACTATGGGAGTAGAATCCCTTGAAGTGTAAGAAGCTAATCAACTAGAATTAGTTAAAAGACAAGCGGGGTAGTGTAGGTAAGCTTCCTCAAGATCTTTTTCGCAGCGATTTCTTCAAAGATTACTATGACCTCGTGACTTTGCTAAGCCAAGTAATGGGCCTTCCTGCTACAGCCTTCTTCCAAGAGTGGATGTTCTACTTCATAGAGCATATTCTTTGTGACGACGAGGTTGCCTTCTATTGGGGAGAGATAATCAGTGACTGCTTCCATGAGCAGTTTACAACCGTGAACAAGACCTCCAAGTTCGTCATGACCTCCTACTTGCTATATTCCCTCGTTGATCAGCGACATTATCAAGGATTGATGGTGGTACCTAGTGATCCATCGGGGGTGGAACTCAAACCTTATGATAAGTACCCTCAGCTACAGTTCCGAAACTTCAAAAGGGATTACTGTCGGGTGAATGATGCATTCATCGCCCACATCATTCAGTCCCTCGGGGGCAATGTTCAAAGAAGGGTTTCTCATAGTGCCAGAGCCCTCCTCAGGCAATATGCCTTCCTCTACATTCAATTCTCAAAGTTCACATACATTTGTGCCTAGGGATTTATGGAAAGACGAAACAAGCTGCCCCGGTACCCCAACGACCGGATTATACTATTAGAGCTAACATGGCAGCTGAAGCACATCCATAACATCTTGAGTAGAAATCATCTGGTAGGCACACCCTATCCCATTGGGCTCGGTCAAGGAATGTACAAGATTCATACCTCCCAGTGTGTGGTGTATTTAGAAAGGCAGTTGGTCGAGTACAACTTCTGTCAATATACAACTCGGCCTTGAATGGACCCGTACAGACACATCAGGAAGGCACTAGGATGAGAGTATGCCCACCTCCATAACGTCAAAGAATTTTGGGCCAATTGCAAGGATGATCTTGAGGTGCGGTTGCTTCTGTACATGTGCATGACCACTATCTATGTGCGAAGGATAAACTTGTGTCCGGTCCCTGACCAACTTGAGGAGGATGAGGACACGGTGATCGACCCAGGCTACGATGTCATCACCAACTTTCCACTGCCTATGATTGATTGGAGTGAACTAGAGCTTGATGACATCAACATGCTCACTAGGCCCATTGAGATCCGAACAAGGGCATGGATCGACCAAAAGGTGGCCCAATTGAAGCAATAGGGAGTCGCTTTGACATTCAAGGGACTGGAAAGTGAACTAAGTGGCTCCGATGGAGGGGCAGCTACCACTGCAACTAGGGAAACATCTAACACACCACTGTCGGTCAAGACCAAAAAGAGAAAGGAGGCTAGTGAATAGCTGCCCAAGCCAAAGGTCTATGCCCGTAAGGCTTCTGCGCCCGAACCTTCCAAGAAGAAGAGAAAGACAACTGGGGGCACGAGGATGACTGTGATGTCCAAGGATCCACCTTGTAGGATAGGGGGAGAAGGATATAACTCACCAAGGCCTCCACCTACTATGGTTAGTGCTGCTACTGCTACTGCCCTTGCCCCGCTTACTTCGCTTACAGTTTCAACTTCTTCCCCGCTTGCGATGGACATATCCATCCACCTTGCTTCCACTCCTCCAATCTTGCAAATCATTCTTGTGGACTCATTATTTTCCATGACCTCATCGGTCTCCTCTTCTTCTATGTCTCCTTCCCTCCCCTCTACTTCCGCTACTACGGTGTTTGCCCTTAGTCTCCCTAAGTCTTTCATGAAATATATGCAAAATGTGCCATCTGAGCTCTCAACGATGCTCACTAATCCAATGGTTTAGGCTGTGATATCTCAGGCTATGGCCTATGCTCTAGCTCCCCTTCCCTCTATTGAACCACCAAAGATGGAGGCAACAATGAAAATATTAGACGTGCTTGAGTGACGACAACTAGAGGTTGCAATGAGGCCGAAAGATGAGGAATTTGAGTACCACGAGCATCCACTATTCAAGCACGGGGAAATAGACAAGGTAGCTTATGAGTCCTCCAGCGATAGCAATGAAGAGCTGGATGTTGAATTTATAAGAGAATCAAACGATCCTGAGCTCAATGCAGAATGGGGCATCCAGCTCAAGGAGATAGAAGATAAGGAGGCCGACGATCAACTTGTGCGAGAAGAAGAAATGGCTACTCCAGAGACTGAAGGCAGCAGGTCTCCAACTGAGGGACATGAACAAACCCTAGAACATGACAAGGAAGCATCCCTCCATGAGGACGAGTAGGAGGAGAACCCCGAAGAGCATGCATATAATCAAAACCAAGAAGAGGGGGATGCTAAGAAAGAAGATCCACAAAAGGAGCAATTACACACTGATTCCCCCGCTAAACATGAAACCCTTCGACAAGACTCCGATGAGAATAAGGAAGATGCGGGGACCAAGGAGAGGGCTCTTTTCATTAGAGCCATCAAACTCGAGAAAGGGGACAATGGGAGTCAAAATAAACCACCTAGAAAAGAGCCCTAGGTACCCAACTGGCTGCAAAGACAACTAGAACAAAAGACTCCCACCGCAAAGGATCCTAAGGAAAGGCTAGAAGCTATACTGGCCAGGGCACGAATAAGCACCAAGAAGAAGGAGAAGAAACCAAAGATCAGATTGAAGGTAACCATGGATTCCTCAGGATCAAGGGCAGTGAGGATAGAGACACCATTGGTTGGAGAATAGGGTATAATTTATAACGTCTCCACCATCAATTTGGGAGTGGCAATGAGGGAGAAAAAGGTTGATCACCTCCAAGAGTCAGTCACCACAGTGGTACATCTTATCCAACAGGATAATATTTCAAAGGAGGAGCTCAGGGAACAAGTGGCCAATCTAACGGCCTACATTCAGTAGTGGTCATCCCCAGACGAGCAACCCATGACATCATCGGCCCCACCTCAACTTTTTCTCCATGAACAAATTAAGAAATTGGAAAAAAGAAAGAACTTAGATAAGACTATGGAAAACTAGATCCAGCAAGTCTTAGACATGGGAAAGACGGGCATCAATTTAACTATCTAGATAGCAAATAAGTTCCTCGAAGTGTAGAGGACCCTTGAGGGCACAAGGCAGATCCATGAGGAGTTCCCAGGGAAGTACGAGGCAGCCTATCCAAAGATCGAGGCCATACTCATGCTGACAAGCGAGGTCTAGGATAAGGAGCTTGCCTTCAAGGATGATGACCACTAGTTGGTGGATGTCTGGAAGTGAGATTTCAATCACAGAAGGAAAAGGCTGGAGCAGGTCATTGAGCAAATAGCATCAGACTTCGAATGGTCTAGGGAATCTAGAGAAGAGTGCTCTCGGTACATCAAATTGATGACAGGGTATGATCCGCCCGCAGTCGGGATCAATCCTGAGAATATAAAGGCCCCTTTCTTAAAAATCATGGAAGATGGGATGTCAGCTGAGGTCACCATGGATTTTATGAGTTTTGCAGCTCGTGCCTTTGCACAGTTAGAACTTCTCAGGGATAATGCAACCAAATATGAAGAGGACTGGAAAAAACTCATCAACGATTCCCAGGAATGGACCTACCAGGTGTTGCGATCAGACATCATGGAGATGGATAAGCTCCAGCCACTGATCTTGAACTTTGTAGAGTATGCAGCATTGAAGAATCATGAACGCAACCCTGTCATCAATGAAGAATTCCTCAAAGAATAGCTACAACAAAGGGCAAATAGCTAAAGGATGAAATTTCCACAGTGTTGTCACTAGAGGACGAAACAAGGAAAGGACAAGAATGAATTTATAAATGTAATATATTTGGGGGTAGGTGAAACCCTATTGTAAAGTGAATCTTGGCCACATAATAGAATCGAATCTTGGCCACTCTTTTTTTTTTTTTGGAAACTATAAATAGGCCTCTCCTCCTCTCATTTTAAGAGAGTTGAGTTGTTCTAAAGGCATGCTGTAGAAATTATAATAGAAAATACAGTCATTTTCTGGTGTATTTCTGGGTTTCTCCACATGTTTCATGATTCTTCTCCCTTTAGTTAGAACTTTTCTTCAAGTTACTTTGCTAATTTAGTATCCTTAGATTAGCTTTGGTAATTAGTATGTTGTCTCTGGTTTTGAAGATTACTATCGTGTGTATGCTTTCCTTATCCATACTTTTGGTCATTTGTTGCTGGTAGATGACTATGTAAAGTTAGCCTGGACTTTAATTTCATTGTTTGTCATTAAAATTTATCTTTATTCACATTTCCATGGCGAATGAATGATGAATATCTGCAGTCCTTAGAAGATAGCATAGATTTCTTGATATTGTGAGAATTCAGATATAATGAAATTATATTTAAGGAAATTGTCCACATCAGGGACCTCCATGATCACTTTTCATCGGTAGTTGCAAGATCAGGAACCATCCTCCTTCCTCGCCCTTTTTTTCACTTTTTAGAAATAACTTGTGCTAAGGTTCTTTGCAAATTGTAAAGCCAAATCTGATGAAACAATGGAGTCTAAGATTGTTGCCTGAACCTGCAGCAAGGTACAACGATTCCATATCCGCAAGACTCCATTCATCGACCCAATTCTCGTATAGCTTTGACCACATAAGACCGCCTTGTGATTCTAGAAAAATCACATCAAACAACTGATATGTTCCAAGCTCCATCATGATCTGACATCTGAGAGACCTTGGGATAGTGTTCTGCAATTTGATTGTGGAAGATTATCTTTCAAGAGAGGTGATGCACCTATGCATTGCTTGTGTTGAGAAGTGCATAAAAACACCATCAACAAAATCCTTACAGGGACCCATTCCCCACTAAAGGCGAATGAGTCCTTTGTAGCCTAAAAATAAGTTTTTGACAAGGTACACATGTTTTCATGCTCTAAAAACTTCCCTCATGGTTTCTGTAATAGTTATGTATCATTTCTGATTGTTATTTTCATCTTATCATACATATAATTGAGTGAAACATCCCTTAGAAAAATAGCGGTTCATCATCTTGTTGATTAAAATTTTTGGTGAACCCATTTTTTTGTGTTTTATAAAGCTTCAACCTAAACACAACCGTGAAGGAATCCTCCAGAAAAAATTGTTAGAACAACTAGGAAACTGACTAATCCCATCCAACTGATCAACCTGTTCAACTGAAAATAACACCCACAACAAGTGCTAATCCATCCAATCACATATACCTTGAAGGTATCCACCTCAACAAGTTCATGCCACTTACATAGTCAACCAATGAATTACAAATATAAGATCCATGTGCCAACTAGTCAAAGAAGACAAAAGACATCTAGGAATTCCCATTGAATGGGTAATGCTAAATCTAAAAATATCAAAGGAATTTTGAGTCTATTGATCATAGCACATAAAAAGTGTAGCCATGTAGTACCAAGGACCATTCACAATGATCTACAAATCTTGCATACAACTTCTACAAGAAACATCTCTCTCAACAATCTTCCACATCTCTCCCATGTTCTCCATATTCAACAAAAGAAAGAGATACAAGAACCTCCATGCCATCACCCAAGTGACAACATATGACCACAAACTAGTGATCACTATAGCTCCACATAGAAATATCACATCTAAAGTCATATGAATCCAGATACAAGAATAAGAACTAGACTAAAGAGAAAAATTGGCAAATCATAAACATGTAGCATTCCCTTCTACATACACATCTAAATGTCAACTGTGTCAAGTAAGATCTCCTTCACAACCCCAAGATAAAAGCTATAACAACATCCAAACTTGTTCAACCTCAAGATATCAAACATAATATATGCATCATGTATCATGTATCTACATGGATGTAATGTTCTCAAATAATATCATCCTACTCCATTTCCCATCTGAGGAAATCAACCCATAAACTATCTCCTAACAGTCCTCATCAATGAATGATATCATAAACTCAAATGAAAAAGGACATAAAAATTCTGAACATCCCTCAAATGAATCCTCCATAACTAACTACATAGCTCAAGATCCATATCTATGAAAGATAAAACATATAAACTCATGCTAAACCATCTTGAAATGAGTCTCCATACTCAATAATCATGAATCAACTCAATCCCATGAGAATCAAAGAACGAAACATAAACACATCAAAAAGATATAATGGGAAAATAACTCTCAAATAATAAATTGCTGACTAAACCAAGAGTGGGAATGAGAATTCCCATCTACAATAATTAAGCCATCATGACTCACTCCAAGAACAATCTCCTAATAGGTCTTTGTTGAACACACATCCAACCAAGGTGTAGGCTTCTCAGAATTTCTACTGAAATCTCATCAAGAGTAACCATCTCAACAACACCTATCTCATATCAAGAGAAATATAGCCTCACCTCATTCTTCATGTATCCATGAGAACCTACAAACAATAATCTCATGCTAAACAAATGCATCACTACATTATCATGAAGTTCTCAAGCATATGACCAATGCACCCAAAACAAAGAGAATCACCAGACCACTATCAAAGCTTGAATCATCTGAATCAAGAACTTATCATGACATCATTATCTTACCATTCCCCTTAGGAGATCACATGTTCCAAGTGAACATACCATGGTCTCAAGAGAAATGTATCATGTCAATACTCTAATCATAATCAAGAGTATATCATGACATAAAACAAGAAAACTCTAAACCAATATCACCTTTCAAGCAACACCAACACCTCAAACCAAATACCACAAGTGTCCTCCATGGCTTTGGGATGCTACACATCTTCAAATATCATGAGGATGACCATATCCAAATAGTGTCCATGCAAATGTGAAAGAACCCTTCTATAGCAATAGGATCTAAGAGCTCCTCCTAGTAACATCTACAACACTAAAGAAGATCATCCATAACTAAATGATGAGCTCATAGTCATTGCTAAAGCTCCCACTAAACTATGACAACCAAACTCTCCAAGCATCATATACAAGTCACTACTAAAGATCCCGTTGAATTGTGACAACCGAGATCTCCAAGAATCATGACCAAACAATAACATATGCTAATCTAAAAGTCCTCTAGGTTGACACATCAACATGTCCAACTCTGACAATAATACCAAGTGGCACCAAGATCTCCAACCCAAGCAAAAATACCATCACTATCAAAAGCTTACACCAAGTTATGTATCCAAGATATTCATGACATCATGATACACATGCTACAAGTCCCCATAACCAACTATTCAAGTATTGAACATCATCCATTATATCATCTCAAAGAAGCAAACAAATGCACAAATGGCCATAGAAAAGGCTAGCTAACAAGTCTACATAAACACTAAATCAACCTCATGGATATAGACAATCCACTTCCAAGTTATCCCACTACAACCAATAGGCTATACACACCTACAAAACTACATAACTCATAGATGAAATACACTAAAACAAGCAAACCCATCATGGCGCTAGTAATCAAAAAATTGAGATTCAAAAAGAATAGTCATGTAGACAACATGAATCAAACACGAGATCATACACAAATCTGATTCACCAAATAGGTCCACAACCTGAGCACCATAGTCAAGGAATCTACCAAGCATCACCATAGAAATGTTGAGTTACTAATCATGTATGAACACTCCCATGCATAGAAATAATCTCATCTCCTCATACCATGCACAAAGCACGCATGCAAAGCTAGAACTATCTCATCTAGTAACACCCCAAAAGCTAGGGTCTAGAAAATAGCTTAACCGTAGCTTTACAAAATCATAAGTTTTTCAAGGTAGGGGCCCTACCTCGGTTGGATAAACCTTTCCTATTGTAGGAGGTTGGTCATGAGGTCTAGTCTCCCCTACCCCTGTGGTATCGGAGGGCATGTTCCACCAACACCTCCAATCATGTTAAAATTTTTACCAGGTGCATTGTAGTTTATAAGGGGTCATGCTACCTGATTCTTGTAGTCTAAAAAAAATCACAAGTTTTTCTTTACTATGTAAAACCTACAAAACTACTATTTTTGAAAAATACCCATGTGCACCCACACCCACTTCACATTTGGAAGACTCAAAATTCTAAAATAAAAAACACCATAATGGTTAAACTAGAATAATGGATTATCACAAATGAGCATAACCATAGATTTTTATGAAAATCTATAAAACCCTCAGATCCAAAGAACATGAATCTGAGCCATGCAAGTAAAAAGCATCTAAAAAATGAAAAGGCAATTTAGAGACTCCAAGTCCATTTCAGGCCAACTCCATAACCACCAACATGCACATGCATCTAAGGGAGACAAGATATTGCAGAAGCTTCAAGATCATCCAATGATCAACCCCATAGCCTACATACAATCGGGGTAACAAAAAAAATGCCTTCCAATACTAGGAAAAAACACCCAACATAAGAACATTACTCCATAGCTGAAAAAAAACCCAAGCTTCTTCGTATCATTAGGGAGCCTCTCACATAGACACCCAGTATGAAAGCTTTGTTGCAACACAATCACAAAGGAAAAAATCCCCACCCCATGCATCAAGATTGTTCTGCTGTCAACTATGAGCTTCAGATGACATCATTTCAATATGACCAATTCCATTTTCTTCATCTCCACCATCCTTCAAGTTGTGTGCTGTCTGTTGAAACTAAAAAAAAAGCAAGAACTTCCACTCACCAAAGGATCAATCTTCAGTCAATTCCTTTAGATTCCTCAAGCTTGCCACACTAGGAAATCTTCATAGAAGGAATGCGGGTAAGTGGAAAAATATGGGGGGCCAAAAAGGGGGCTTAAGTGACCACTTTTTTTCTAAAATCAGGAAATACTGACCTCAGACATGAAATTGAGGATATTTACACTCAAAATTTTGAGATGCAACAAAAATAAGGATCGTAGTGCTCCAAGGCTAATTTCTAAAATAATAATTTATTTTGAATATGGTTGAGATTAAGGGGTTCAAAAGAGGGATGCACAAAAAATGGTTTTGTTTTTTGTCAGAAAAACATAACATAGCAACTTTTGTGTGTACCTAGAATGGTGAACTTTTTTTTAGTATTTTTCAAATCACTTCGATGAGAAATTAGCTAATAGTAGTGGATGCATGATTTTTATGATAATTTTTTAATGAATATCTGATTGTTTACTAATTTTTAAATTGGACACTTCCTAAAAAAAATAATTTTGGTCGTGTTTCTTAATTTCTTATAGATAAGATAATATAATTGAAAGCACTTAAAATATTGCAACACATAAGATAATAAACACAACAAGATACCTTGGGAAAACCCTCCTCTTGAGGGAGAAAAACACAAAAAATAATCCTCTTATATAATATAGGAATAAGAGCATAAATCTGCTTACAACTCAGGCCCAAGAATGGCCGAATTTGATACAACAAATAGTCACACCTCTCCTAGATGCAAAAATACAAATGAATATGTTCTTCCTTGAAATCGGACTATTGCTACACAAGTGTGAACTTCTTCTAGGGTTGCAAATTGCTTGAGTGAACTTGAATGTGTAATGTACAAATGAGGCCTTGTATATATACAATTGAAGCACCTCTTCAATTAGGTCATCTCTCTTAGAGAGAACATAATATATGCCAAAGGGGTCGGCCCAATACAAACAAAAATATGTAAACCTAAAGAAGGTTAACCCTTATGTTAATTACATCATTGACAATATAAATTAATAGTCGAAAGGCTATCATTTAATTTATGCCTTCTTCTTGAAGTGTGTGCAATGGAAGAACATCCCTAAGCTGCTTATAACATCAACAATGTTACCCCTAAAAATTTTGGAAACAAATTGAAATTTTCTTTTTTTTAAAGATTTTTTTAAAAATGGATTCTAGTTTATAAAAATGTAATTTATTTGAAATTTCAATGAATGGTTAATTTATAACGAAAAAAACACCAAACAATATTTTTTCCAAAAAAGAGACAAAAACAAAATAAATTATAGATGAAAGGCTTAACATTATCAAAAAGTGAAAAAAATTACATCATTGGATAGCTAAGAGAGAGCCTAACATTACCCAAGTGTTTGATTTGTTCAAAATTGAATCATGTTTAATCCTGATGGTGAGCACAAACCTGATTATTTGAAATATTGTAGAATTTTTAAAAACATGTTTCTAGTCATTGGGAAGGCCCTCCAAGCCTTTGGGTTGGTATTCCAAGGAAAATACCAAGCCTAAGGCTTGGGTATTCCCAAAGGAAGATATAACGTGAGCATGTTATGACATGCTCATGTTATATCTTAGTTTGACATCGTTTTTTCTATTTGTGCATGACATGTCTAGCAAGACATAACACGAGTGTGGTATAATGCACTCGTGTTACGTATTTCTTTATGTGAAATGATACTCTATTGAATACATTTTTATATATTTGTATGTTTGTATGTCCATGTATGCATGTATGTCTTGTATGTATGTATGTATGCATGATTGTATGTATGTATATATGCATGTATGCTTGTATGTATGTATGTATGTATGCATCAATGCATATATGTACATGTAAGATTGTATCTACATATGTCAATGTATTATTATATGTACGTAGGATTGTATGTACATATGTATTATTCTTGTATATATATAATTATGTATGTCTTTACAGGTGGGGATCATTTTAAGAGAGAGAAAGAGAGTTTTCTTGGTATGGTGGGAGGGAGATAGGGAGGGCGAGACTTGAGAGAGAGAGAGAGAGGTAGTGAGAGAGTGTTTTGAGAGAGGGAGAGGGGGTGCAAGGGAGAGTTTAAGAGATATTGAGAGGGAGAGAAGGGGTTGGAGTGAGAGGTACTTAGCTAGGTAGGGTAGGAGAGAGAGAGAGGGCGGATGGGAGAGAGAGAATTAACAGAGAGGGAGAGCGACAGGGAGAGAGAGAGAGGGAGAGAAAGAGAGAGTTATGTAGGTAGGGTGCCAGAGGGAAATACTTGAGAGAGTGAGGGGGTGAGAGGGAGCATGAGAGAGAGGGAGTGGGAGAGAGAGAGAGAGTGTGAGAGTGAGAGACCTGAGAGAGAGAGAGATGGTGTGGGAGGGATAGATGGATAGTGGGGAAAGAAAGAGAGAGTTACCTAGGTAGGGTTCCTGAGGGAGAGACTTGAGAGAGAGAGGGGGTGCGAGGGAGAGACCTGAGAGAGAGGGAGAGAGAGGGAGTGGGAGAGAGAGGGAGTGATGGAGAGGTAGTGGGAGGGAGAGAGAGAGATAGATAGAGGGAGAAAGAGAGAGTGATAGGGATTGATTGAGTGAGAGGTACGTATAAAGAGTGAGATGGTGGATAGAGAAAATTAGAGAGGGAGGGAGAGAGAGGTGATATGTATAGATAGAGAGAAAGGGATAGGGGTTGAGGGTATAGGGTTGATGGATTGGGGTGGAGGACCTATAGGTTTTATGTTTTAGGGTATTCTGTTGAGGGTATAGGGTTGATCGATTAGGGTTCAGGGTAGAGGGTATTAGGTTAAAAGTAGAGGGTAGAGGGTAGAGGGTTTAAGGATTTAGGGTTTATGGTTGAGTGTTTAAGGGTTCAGGGTTCAGGGTTCAGGGTAGAGAGAGAAGGATGGATGGATGGAGAGATGGATGGAGAAGTGAGATAGAGAGAAGGAGAGAAGAGGAGGGAGGGACAAAGATATATGAAGGTTGAGGATCCAATGTATAGGGTAGAGGGTTAAGAATTGAGGGTATAGGGTTAAGGACCTATAGGGTGGATGGTTTATGGTATTGGGTTGAGGGTATAGGGTTGAGGGATTAGGGTTGAGGGTACATATGGTTGAAGGATTAGGGTTGAGGGTGCCATGTATAGGATATAGGGTATTAGGGTTGAGGGTTTAGGGGTTGAGGGTTGAGGATTGAGGGATTAAGGGTTGAGGGTTGAGAATTGAGGGTTGAGGGTTTAATTTATAGCGTAGAGGGTAGAGGGTTTAAGGGTTGAGGTTTGAGGGTTTAAGGTTGAGGGTAGAGGATTGAGGAATTAGGGTTGAGGGTTTAAGGTCGAGGGTAGAGGATTGAGGGATTAGGGTTGAGTGTACATATGGTTGAAGGATTACGGTTGAGGGTCCAATGTATAGGGTAGAGGGTATTAGGGTTTAGGTTTTGAGGGTTGAGGATTGAGAATTGAGGGAGGGTTTAATGTATAGGGTAGAGGGTAGAGGGTAGAGAGTAGAGGGTTTGAGGGTTAAGTTTTTAAGGGTTGAGGATTGACGGTTCAGGGTTTAGGGTAGAGGGTTGACGGTATAGGGTTGAGGGATTAGGTTTGAAGGTCTACTGTATAGGGTATAGGGGTTGAGGGTGTAAATGCTGAAAACTGAATCATGATCTTCAACTATAAATTTTAATCAAAATTTTAGCATAACTCCAATGCAACATTTCAAAATAAATGAAAATACCAAAAACGAAAAGCTGAACTATGCAAAATCAAAAAATGTGCATTTAAAGGAAATCTAACTCCATTGTCATCCTATCATCAAGATCTTGTTTTCAAGCATTTTTTTACTCTCATATTTTTGTACAAAAACAAATGCTACAAGAGGCTATGATGAATGGACTCAAATGATTGAAGGTCCTCTTTCGGTGAGAAAGGAGAGGCCTTATATAGATGTCCTCACGGGAGGGATTCATGTTATGGAAGACTGTGGGATAAATGATTGAAATGGGAAAATACATATTTCAATTAATTGAAATTAATTGAAATGAGAGAAAGATAATTAATTGAAATTAAATGGATGAATTTATGATGTAATGATGGTTTAGAAATTTAGAATAAAGTGAATTTATAAATTAATGGATGATTAAGTGGATTTATGTATGAAAAAAAATTAATGAAATATATAAATGGAACATTGAACATGGATGATGTAGTTTTTGGTGGGGATAAAGGCTTATGAGATGATTACATCACTTCATTAAAATTTTGGGATTCTAGTTGTTTTTCAAGCTCTTTCAAATGATATTCAAGATATTTAATCCTCTGGTTTCGTTCATAGGTCGAGAATGAATATGGAGGATAGCAGTTAGACATGTTTGGTTGATGGTTTTGGGAATATTTTGAGGTGTTGTACGATGATTAAGTGTTCTATTTGGTTGATATTTTTTTTAAACACACATGAAAAACACAAGAAGGCGAAAAAAAATTAGTTTGGTTTTGAAAAAGTTGGATTTTAAGATGAAAACAATCATGCACAATCCTAGGGTTGGCAAGGACAATATTTACTAGGTTCCCACTTGGATTTCTTCAATTGTGCCTATTTAGAGTGGATAGCCTTGGAACTTGGTAGCATTGGATCCCCCTTATTCGACACTCACTTCTCAGGCATACCAAGTTCTGAATTCCCCAAAGAGAATTTTTTTATCTCTACTTTGAGCCACAAAAGTGTGGGATGACTTCCAAGGTCCAACCTCTTGCGCTAGCAAATAGAAGGATTTTAGAAAATCTAAACAAATGGTTTTTAATTAGTGCACCCATTCAGGTGGTCACACAAGAGGTAATATTACCTCCAATTAGGAGGTTTCCCAACATGTAGAGGTTACGCTCTACAAGTTTTAATGTACCACGCCAGTACTGAGGGAATCACTTGATTGTCTATAAGATCACTTGTAATGTTAATATTTCCTCAACATTCAAATTTATATATCGATTAGGAGTATTTTGGATTTAGCTCGTTATCATTTGGGTCGTTCCCTCCATTCAAAGTAGGCAGATAGACCCTCTAAATTTAATAACAATTTCTCTTGCACCCAGGATTGCACAAGTGCACAAGAGGAGAGGATACTTTTCTTATTAAATTTGGGATCTAATCTAAACAAAATCATGCAAAAACACCAAACACAACAAAAAATTATTCATTTTAGGCACCAAATGAAATGTGTTCTATGCTAATACATACAATCTATTTTAAATTCAATCCTTCGACAAATGTCCTGCATCAGATTTCATTAGTAGTTTTGATTTCAAATCTTCGTCAAACAATAGTTTTAGATTTTTGAGCCTTAGACAAATGAACCTAAAAAAAAAGACCAAATTAACATAATTATCCACAAAACTAAAAACTAAACTAAAGGAAAATCAACATTTACTCTTGTTGATTAGTAAATGAACCAATTTAATCTAAATTAATTTTAAATCAGAACTAAAATTAAAAATTAAATCCAAAATTAATTCTAAATCTAACATTAAATTAAATTAAAAAATAAAAAATCTAAATCTAAATCTAAAGTTAAATCTAAAATCTAAATCCAAAATTAAATAAAAAAATTAAATCTAAATCTAAGTTAATTCTATATCAAATTTAAATCTACACTAAATTAGAGAAATAAATCTAAAAACCAAAATCTAAGCTAAATTAGCAACCTATTTAACTAAATTAGAAACTTAAACTTAAATTAAATTAGAAACCTAAATTTAACTTAAATTAGAATTTAAATCTAAATCGAATCATAAATTTAAATCTAAAAATCTAAACTAAATCTAACTAAAGCGGAACTAAATTAAGATAAACTAGATTTAATGTTAAAATCAAAACTAAGTCAGTAATAAAAAAACTAAAATCCATTTAGCCAATTCTCAGCCACGGTAGTATGGTGGCGACAATGTTTGTAATGGTGGAGATAATGGGGGGCGACACAGTATGTGAGGCGGCGAGAACCTAAAGTGGAGGTCAGGAGTTGCCCAGGCGGCAGAGGAATATTTGGAAGTGGGCGACGGTCAAGAGCTAGGTGGTGGGAGGTAAAAGGATTTTGATAGGTGGTGGAAGCATGGAATCAAAGCATGGCGCATAAGATTTTCACTATCAGATTCAGCTGGAGGCTTGCATTAAGATTCAAGGATGATTCACTATCAGATTCAACTCAAAATTCCTTATCAAGATTCAACTCCCAATACCCTGAACATTTCAAGAATTCACAATACCCTGAAGACTTCAATGATTCACAATACCCTGAAGATTTTAAGAATTCGAGTGGATTCAGCTTGATGATTGGGAGAAGGAGGATTTTTCCTCATTTCTTTGTGGGTCCTGATGCAGGTGTGTCCTATACCGAGATTGTTTGGAGACAATGCATGGCTATAGAATCATAACAGCATAAAACGCGAAAAAAGATGCACATGCAATGGTTCAGTCAGTTGGTTATACAGGTTGCACATGCAATGGTTCATTTAATTAGCCAGAATACAGATCAACCATTATCAAGCGCACAGAAGAGGCTAGCAGTATTTATCTCAACTCTTCGTATCACAATAGATCAAAATTTTGGTTGGATGAGCACCGTGCAATTACAACATTATGCCAAACATTTACCGATCGCAATAGAAGAGTTGGGTGTTTCAGGGAGAAATTAAGATACGCACGATCCAGGAGAATGAAGGCATGGGTTTTTTAATGCATATCGATATTTCCTAATGCATGTTGATCTTAGAATATTGTCTCGGGACTGTATCTATGAAAAAGCCACAAAAGATGCAATCTAAAGAGAATCTTGAGATTTCTGACAACTATTATGAGCCCCTGATAAGATCATGCAAATGCATATAAATGCATACCGGTGAATCATGCAGGAAAATAACATTCATGCAAACAAACAATATTCATAATCCGTTATTGAATCAGAAAATTTGAGCCTTCGATTGTCGTCCCTCCATTTGAGATGAAAGCACTAAATTATTAATGCAAGATCAAAACATATACATTAATTAATGCAAATATATATCATTTGGTAGCGTTATTCTTATAGCTGTGTCATTCATGCAAGTTAATCCAATAGTCAAAAAACTTCGCGTAGGTTCACCAATTTATAGATGTTGAAAATTGAATCATGATCTTAAACTATAAATTCAAATCAAAATTTCAGCATAATTCCAATGAAGCATTTCAAAATAAATGTAAATGCAACAAACATAAAATTAAACTATGCAAAATCAAAACATGTGTATTTAAAGAAAATCTAACTCCATTGTCATCCTATCATCAAGATCTTGTTTTCAAGCATTTTGGTGCTCTCAGATTTTTGCACAAGCACAAATGCTACAAGAGGCTATTATGAATGGATTCAAATGATTGAAGGTCCTCTTTTGGTGAGAAAGAAGAGGCCTTATATAGATTTCCTCAAAGGAGGGATTCATGTTGTGGAAGAATGTGGGATAAATGATTGAAATGTGAAAATGCATATTTCAATTAATTAAAATTAATTAAAATTAATTAAAATGAGAGAGAGATAACTAATTGAAATTAAATGGGTGAATTTATGATATAATGATGGTTTAGAAGTTTAGAATAAAGTGAATTTATAAATTAATTGATGATTAAGTGGATTTATGTATGAAAATGGTTTAATGAAATATATAAATGGATAAAGATTACTATGATATGAATGCATAGATATTTTAATGATAATGTGAATAGAGTATTATGAAATGATTATTCTTATAATATTTGAATAACTATGTGAATTAAAATAGAAGAAAGTATTAAATGAATTAATTAAACATATAATAGTATTTATTTAATTAATACACGAAAAATAAGATAATTGTGAGGATAATTTTGAGTGTCTACAAAGGGATTAGGGTTTAAGGGTAGAGGGTTGAGGGTAGAGGGTTGAGAGTTGAGGGTTTAAAGGCAGAGGGATTAAGGGTTGAGGGTTGAGGGATTAGGGTAGAGAGTTTACTTGGGTTTAAGGGTTTAACGGTTGAGGGATTAAGGTTGAGGGTAGAAGGTAGAGGGTTTAAGGGTTGAGGGTTGAGGGTTTAGGGTTTATAGTTGAATGTTCAAGGTTTAAGGGTTGAGGGTATAGGGTTAAGGGTACATATGGTTGAAGGATTAGGGTTGAGGGTCCAATGTATAGGGTAGGGGGTATCAAGGTTGAGGGTTTAGGGTTTGAGGGGTGAGGATTGAGGTATTTAGGGTTGAGGGTTTAAGGTTGAGGGTAGAGGATTGAGGGTATATGGTTGGTGGATTAGGGTTGAGGGTAGAGGGTTTAAGTGCTTAGGGTTTAGAATTGAGTGGTCAAGGGTTTAAGGGTTGAGGGTACATATGGTTGAAGGATTATGGTTGAGGGTCCAATGTATATTGTAGAGGGTATCGAGGTTGAGGGTTTAGGGTTTGAGGATTGTGGATTGGGGGATTAAGGGTTGAGGGTTGAGGGATTAGAGTAGAGAGCTTACTTGGGTTTAAGGGTTGAGGGATTAGGGTAGAGGGTAGAGGGTTTAAGGGTTGACGGTTGAGGGTATAGGGTTGAGGGATGAGGGTTGAGTGTAAAGGGTAGAAGGTTTAAAAGTTTAGGTTTGATGGTTTAGGATTGAGGATAGCGAGTTTAGGGTATAGGTTTGATGGTATGTGGTTGAAGGATTAGGGTTGAGGGTCCAATGTATAGGGTAGAGGGTAGAGGATAGAGAGAAAGAGAGAAAATCAACCTATAGAAAATCAACTTTCTCATAATGTGAGCACATTTTGAAGTAGTAAAGATATGGTCGTTATTTTAGCAAGACATAACGTGCTCGTGTTATAATGTGATAACATTTTGAATTGCTCTTAAATTGGTAAAAAAACTCAATATATTTGTGATCTCAAGGCCCACATTCTACATACTCTCTTGGTTCTACGCGTGTTTTGACAAAAAAAATGTTTTGATGATTTTGTGAAGTGTGGATGCATGTTTTTCACATTCCACCACATTTTTGATGATCTTTCCACCACCTTTGCATGAAATAGTAGTGTTTTCACGTTGAAAGGTATATAATATCAATTGAAGTCTAAATTCCATTAAAGAGTGATATACAATTTAAGTTTGGAGGGGAAAAATCTTTTGAAAAATTCAAACTATTGAGGAGTTTGAAGAAAGAAGAAGCAAAGGCTACATAATTGGGTAGAACTCCATTTAAAACTCTGGTTTTTTAGGTATGTGAAGTCTTTACACATTTTACTTCATTATATTTTGGCTTACTTTGATTTTTATTCTTTTGCATATTCCATGATCATTATTTGTTTGTCATTATAACATTAGCTTGTCAATGCACATTTTAAATTACATAATTCTTTACGCTTACCAATTACATTTTTAAACCACATCTCTTTGAGGGATTTTGTTAAACAATTGACTTACCTTGTGTATGCTTCCACATTTTGAATACACACATATATATATATGACATACGTTATAAGGAAGTAAAATAATAAATAATTTCTCAATCCTTTACTATGGATGTGCATACCACTCTCCAAAGATTTCATTTTGGTATAGGCATGGGGGATTTTAGAAAATGTAGTTGAATTTGGTTTTACAACTACAATTTGCATATGCTTGAAATTTTCTAAATCCTTTTCAATAAATTTATTTTGTGCATATCCTGCAATCATTCTAGTGCATGAGGACATATCTCATTGAGGTATTTTGTCAAATAGTTATACCAAGAAATTGATTGCCTTTTGTATGTTACCAAATTTTCCATACAGGTCTACCAAAGAATTTTATCAAATAACATAGACAAGGAAATCGGTTGTTTGAAGAAATGCCTCAAAGAAATGGAGTCTCATGGTGATGTGCATTTTATCAACCAGATATTTGTATTTTCTATGCTACCAAAACTTCCATACATGTCTCTATAAAATTGGAATATACTCCTCCCACATTGATAGATCTTTGAATCTATTTTTGTTTTCATCTCTATTTCTAAATTTACCTCATCACTTATGTTGTGATACATTTTAATTTTTTCCTTGATTAGTCTACCTACAAGGGATTCTAACTCTTCTCTCCACTGTTTCAAGACTCTTTATTAAAGGCTAAGTTAGCAACATGGGGAAAGGTGAAACCTATCTTGCAATCATGCAATGCCACAAGACAATGCAATAGGGTTGACAAGGTAGGCCAGCGTGAGAAAATGCATCGTAGAAATGGGGTCTCGCGGTGATTTACATCACCGTGAGACCTCATTTCTATGAGGAATTTTCTCACGCTGCCCCTACCTTGTAAACCCTACCGTATTGGCAAGCTAGTGACCTCAATAGCTTGCCAATTTTTTAGAGTTGACAAGGTAGGGGTGGTGTGAAAAATGGCCTCATACAAATGGGGTCTCATAAATCACCATGAGACACCATTTCTATGAGGAATATTTTCATGCTGCCCTACCTTGTCAACCCTACCGAATTGGTAAGCTAGTGAGGTCACTAGCTTTCTAATGTGGTAGGTTTGACAAGGTAGGGGCAACGTATGCCTCATAGAAATTGGGTAATGTGGCATGCCATGATTGCAAGATAGGCTCAAAATGGAAGCATGGACAAGGTATTTCAATTTTTTGACAATAATGTTTTCGTAGAAATGTATGCAAAATGTGGTAGCATTGACAAGCTAGTGAGCTCACTAGCTTGCCAATTCGGTAGGGTTGACAAGGTAGGGGTAGCATATGCCTCATATACATCACTATGAGACCCCATTTCTTTGAGGCATACCTTGTCAACCCTACCTTGTCAGATGTGGAAATGTATGCCTCATAGAAATGGGGTCTCACAGTGATGTAGAGAAATGGGGTCTCACAGTGATATATATGAGGCATACATTTCCATAGTGATGTAGAGAAATGAGGTCTCATATACATCACTGTGAGACCCCATTTCTACGAGGCATACACCGCCCCTACTTTGTCAACCCTACCTTTTTAGACTTGCAAATGTAGCACACTTTATGTTTAGAACTATGGCAAAGGATACAAAGTTCAATGGTATTTTATTTTTTCTCAAAAATAAGCAAAAAAAATGATGTAGGATATTCTCAATAGATTAGTAAACTAAGTGGAAGATTGAATTGTGTTGTTTTTGGGTGAACCCACAAAAGTGGTTTACAATTTGAGTGAGGGAGGAAAACTTCCAAAAAACTCACCCACGCAAAAAAAAATTCTTTTTCAGGGGTTCGAGCGAACTCAAGATTCAAATGAACCCCTTTGCATGTGGGAACCTGTGTTTCCCATCATGGAAAGGGGTTCACCCGAACCCTTGTTCGAGTGAACCAAGGTTTGAGCGAAACCCCCTTCTTATCCACCTTCCCACCCTCTGACACAAAAAGACTCCAGATTTTCGCCCTTTGAAGCTTGGGTTGAGGATGAAAATGGAAGAGACTTCATAGACCGAACTCGAAGATGGTAGTCCTTAGAATGAGCTATCCAATGAATAGAATTTTCATATCTTTTGGTTTTATTATGTATGTGTTTTTTTAGTTTTATTAAACATAGGTTTTTCACCGAAAATCAAACTCTCTGTTATGCACATGTGTAAAAATAGGATATTATCAAAAAGAAATTTTGAAAAATATGTTTGGGTTGGGTATTGATGTCCTTGATCCATTAAAAAATAAATTGAATTTCGATAGATATAGAAAAAATTATGTCGTATACAGTCTGCCTACATCTGAATTCTAATTGGTTTGACTTCAAAACTTGATTAAGGAAAAAATATTCAATAAAACACTATAAAACCAAATGAAAGTGCTAGATACCATAGTTACAAATCTAAATTCAAATAAAATAGAATTTTATCCTTCATACAAAAAAAATTATGTTGTATACGGCGAGCGTTACTCCTTAAAAATGTTGTTTTCTAAAAAAAACATTTTTCTTGGGAGATGGAAAAAGAAGTGGAATCCGATTCCAAAAAAATTGAAAAAATAATTTTAGAATCTACAAACAAAATGTGACGAGACTCTAGTTTGCATAATTTTCAAATTCCTTATGGTTTAGCCGCTATAGGTGCTTGAATGTGAAGATTTAGGTAAAAATAATAATTTTAGTATCTAGTTTGGCCAAAAATTGTAAACCACAATTGTGGGATCACCTTTTTATAATAGGTTACAAGTTTCCAAAAGGTTGGAAAGTAATATTTTGGTTACGTTCTATTCATGTTCTATTCATGATAGGTTGTTGTGTGCAAGAGGTATCTTGGAACTCCCAATGAAGATGTATGGCTAGGAGTGACTAACTTGAGAGAATGGCATGCCTATCCTCAATGGAAGCATCAAGATTGAAGCCTTGATGTTCCTAAGTTGGAACCAAATTGTGTGGATTTGTTGTTTGGAAGTTCCTTCCATCTATTTTCATTTTATTTCCATTTTGGATGCTCTTTCTTTTTCTTCTTCTACTTTTCCTATTTGTAAGTAAACTACTAAAAATTGATTGGTGTCTCCTTGCAGAAAATACTGATTTATTTGCCATCCAAGGGAATCTCAGCCAAAAAATCAATGCAACATCCTTATTTTGATGATCTTGACAACTCTCAATTCTGATTTGAAGCCATTATAAATGAGTGTGTGAAGCTTAACGAGGGAATTTCAAGTTATTCATTTGATGTTAACCTCATCATGAGAACTTGGGTATGTGCAGGATCATGATGGGCCAAAAAATGGCAATATGATGGGTATGTGGCTTACGAATTTTTTTTTACCCAAAATTGATGAAACAAAAAGGGTTTTTAAAGGAGATTCTGAGCTTTCCACCAATATAAATTCTTCTTTACTTTGGATTTAATAAATAATTATTATTCATTTTCTATTGAATTACGACTAAGGTTCTGATTTTTAGGCTGATTGAAAAATATTTATATCTTTCAAACAACATCATATTTTTTGAATCCAAAACATGTGTCACATTCTATGCTTCACATACTATAAGATTAAAAAATAAAAAAATGAATTTCATGAAGTTTTGACCAAGTTAAGGTGGTCAGACATACGAGTCTTTATATATTTTTAAAAAATTCATAAAAAAAATATAATTAATTATTTACTTGGAAACAAATTACAAAAAAATATGCATCACATCGGGACATGAGTCCTCTACTTATATCTAAAATCTTATAAAAAAATATTATCATTTGGGTAAACCCATAATAGTGGTGTACAATTTTTATGAGGAAGGAAATTTGAAAAAATTCTCAAGCATTGAAAATTTCATGTTTTAATAGGTTTGTTCGAACTAAGGGGTTCGCTCGAACCCAAAAGATGGGTTCAGTCGAACCCCCTTTTGCATGGTGGGTTCCCTCGAACCCTATGATGCCCCGTTCCCTTATGGGGAATTCAAAAAAAAGGTGGGTTCAAGTGAACCCCCCTTCAAACGAATCCCCCTTCACCCTTTTGAGTGAAGGGGGTTCGTTCGAAGGGGGTTCGCTCGAACCCCCTTTTTTTGCCCTTCTCCCCCTCTTCCACTACCAAATTTTAGCAGAATTCTTCCCTTCGAAGCTTAGGTTGAGAATGAAAATGGAGGATACTTCACAAAACCAACTGGAAGATGGTAGTCCTCAGAACGAGCTATCCAACGAATTAAACTTTAATATGTTTTGGTTTTATTATGTATGTGTTTTTTTAGTTTTATTAAACATAGGTTTTCACTGAAAGTCAAGCTCTTTGTTTTGCACATGTGAAAAAATAATAGATTATCAAAATAATTTTTTTTAAAACACGTTGAGGCTGGGTATTAATGTCCTTGATCCATTAAAAAAATAAAAAATGAATTTCAATACATACAAAAAAGGTTATGTTGTATACAGTCTGCCTATGTCTGAATTGAAATTGGTTTGACTTCAAAACTTGATTAAGGAAAAAATATTCAATAAAAACCTATGAGAACAAATACAAGTGCTAGATATCATAGTTACAAATGTAAATTTTAAAAAATTAGAATTTTATCCTTTATACAAAAAAAATTATGTTGTATACGGTGAGCATCACTTTTTAAAAATGTTGTTTTCTCAAAAAAATCAATTTTCGTGGGAGACGGAAAAAAAAGTGTAATCTGATTCCAAAAATTTTGAAAAAAATATTTTTAGAATCTACGCACAAAATGTGATGAGACTCTAGTTTTCATCATCTACAAATTCCTCACGCTTTAGCTGCTATAGGTGCCCAAATATGAAGATTTAGTTAAAAATAATAATTGCAGTGTCTAGTTTGGCCAAAAATTGTAAACCACTATTGTGGGATCACCCATTTTAATGTGGTTAGGGTGGTCAGACACACACCTACTTCTTATTTTTTCCCTGAAATTTAAGCACTACTGTATTGAAATTTCATGTTTTCACCAAATAGATTTTATTTTTTTTAAATAAACCTAGTAATTTAGAAACTACATTCAATTTTCTACAAATTCTATTCTTATATATTTTTGAAATAATATAGATAAATTATTCAAAAATTTATGTCAAGTTGCCTAACTCTGATTTTTCTAAAAAAATTGCCACTTAAGGGCCTGTTTTTTCCATGATGATCCTGCACATACCCACCTATGATGTAACATTATAAGAGAATCTTGAATGTATGAGTGACATTGTAAAAGATCTATGAGAATGGATTACTGAAGGCATCCTTGAATAAATCTCATGTTACTGTAAACATCATATTTTTTCTCATGTTTTTTTATTACCACATGATAGTTTTGAGAAAGCATTGTGCCTACAAGTACAAGCACTTGGGTTTCAGAGCAGTGTATGAAGCATACTAGACCATTGTAGCAAAAACAAAACAATTATGACAACCGAATAAATCTCATTTTATTGTAAACATCATATTATTAATACAATGAGTGTAATAACCATTGATGGTTACCAATCATTCTTTTTCTTTTTTTATTCTCTCCCTATTATAACTAGCACCAATTAACTAACTTATTATTAAAAAACCATTTATTTAAAAAAATCAACCTAATGATTATATATCAATATCAATATAGCATACCATCTATTAATGTAAACATTTGTAATGATATTTACTCAAATTTTGAAATTTATTGCTGCCCTCGAACATTTGTAATTCATGCAGCGTAATCCCTTAACAGTCCAAATTGCAAAAGGGAAGCAATATTTGATGGCATGTTACTTGGATACCTTGTCAGTTAAAGGAATTTTGTCTAAGGCATTGAGATCATGTAGGGCACCTCTATTATAACATCTCTTAATTCTTGTTATCTCAGAGTTCTTTTTTCGTGGTGTTCAATTTTGATTTGATGGAAAAAGTGTCGTTCGCAAGTAGTGTAAAGTTGCAAAGTGGTGCAAATTTTGTTATGCAACTCATGTGACCAAACAGACTGTTACAACACATTTGAATGGGTGCATATATGCTAAGAATGGTCCTCTTTCACACTCAAAAATGTTGAATTGCTCCGACCTACGTTCAACCAGTTGGATCCCTTAAGGGTTCAAAGTACAAAAGGGAAGCAATCTTTGATGAACTATTACTCAGAAACTATGATTCTTATGAACTCTCCATCTGAGCCTACAAGATTGCATTGGACCCTTCTACAATAACCTCTCTTGGTTTTTGTTATATCATAGTCATTTTCTCGTAGTGTCCAATTTTCACTTGATGGAAAAAGTGTCAAATGCAAGTAGTGTAAAGTTGCAAACTGGTGTAACTTTCGTTCTACAACTCATGTGACCAAATGGATTGTTCCAATGCATCTAAATGGGTATTTTTACACTAGGCATGGTCCTCTTTCACAACCAAACATGTTGAATCGCTCTAAGATACGTTTAACCGGCTCGATCCTTTAATGGTCTGAAGTGCAAAAGGGCAACAATCTTTGACGGATTATTACTCAAAAATCATGATGCTTACAAACTCTCTTTGTGATCCTATGGGATTACGTCGGGGCCTACAAAAACCTCTCTTGGTTTCTATTATCTCAAAGTCATTTTCTCATGGTGTCTACTTTTCACTTGATGAAAAAGGTGTCAAATGCAAGTAGTGTAAAGTTGCAAAGTGGTGCAACTTTCATTATGTAACTCATGTGACCAAACATACTATTCCAACACATCTAGATGGGTAAGTTTACACTAGGAATGGTCCCTTTTTCACCCAAACACATCAGATCACTTTGACCTACATTTAACTAGCTCGATCCCTTAAGGGTCCAAAGTAAAAAAGGGCAACAATCTTTGACGGGCTATTACTCAAAAAATTTAATTCTTATGAACTCTCAATTTGAGCCTACGAGATCATGTTTGGCCCCTCTATAATAATCTCTATTGGTTTTTCTTATCTTAGAGTCATTTTCCCATGGTGTCCAGTTTTCATTTGATGAAAAAAGTGTCAAATACAAGGAGTGTAAAGTTGCAAAGTGGTGCATCTATTGTTCTGCAACTTGTGTGACCAAATGAACTATTCCAACACATTTAGATTGCTACGTTAATTATAGAAATGGTACTATTTCACACCCAAACACAATGAATCGCTTTGATCTACATTCAACTGGACCGATCCCTTAAGGGTCCAAAGTGCAAAAGGGAAACAATCTTTGACAGGATATTATTCAGAAAATGTGACGCCTAAAAAACTCTCTTTGTGAGCCTATACAATCATATTAGGCCCCTCTACAATAACCTCTCTCAGTTTTTCTTTTATCTCAAAGTCATTTTCTTGTGGCATTCAGTGTTCACTTGATGAAAATGGCATCAAATGCAAGTAGTGTAAAGTTGCAAAGTGGTGCAACTTTCATTCTGCAAATTGTGTGACCAAACAGACTATTCCAAAGTGTCCAGATGGGTATGTTTATGTTAGGCATGATCCTCTTTCACACCTAAACACGTTGAATCACTTTGAGCTACGTTCAACAGACTTGATCCCTTAAGGGTCCAAAATGCAAAACGACAACAATCTTTGATGGTCTATTACTTAGAAACCGTGATGCTTACGAACTCTCCATTTGATCCTACAAGATTTCTTTGGGCCCCTCTATAATAAACTTTTTATTTTTGTTATCTCAGATTCTTTTTCCTATGGTGTCTAGTTTTCACTTGATGAAAAGTGTTAAATGCAAGCGGTGTAAAGTTGCAAATTGGTGCAACTTTCATCTTGCAACTCGTGTGACCAAACAAACCATTCCAATATGTATGAATGGGTACAGTTATGCTAGACATAGTCCTCTTTTGCACCCAAACATGCTGAATCACTTTGAGCAGTGTTCAACCAACTCGATCCCTTAAGGGTTCAAAGTGCAAAAGGGAAGCAATATTTGACAGGCTATTACTCAAAAATTGTGATTCTTATGAACACTTCATCTAAGCCTATGGGATCGCAGATGAACCCTCTATAATAACCTCTCTCATTTTTTGTTATCTCAAAGTCATTTTCTTGCGGTGTCTAGTTTTAATTTGATGGAAAAAATGTCAAATGCAAGCAGTGTAAAGTTGCAAAGTGGTGCAACTTTCTTTCTACAACTTGTGTGACCAAATAGACTGCTCCAACTCATGTGGATGGGTACTTTTATAGTATGCATGGTCCTCTTTCATACTCAAATACGTTGAATCGCTCCAAGCTACATTCAACCGACTCGATATTATATAGATCAAAATTCTTCTTTATCTGTAAGATCTTATAAGTTTGTCAATGATTTCACCAAATTGTGAAGGGTGAACGATTCTTTATTCATTTATTCCTATGTGGGTTGATTTTCCTTATCCCCCATTGATATTTTGGGTGGATTATTTCTTTCAAAGTATTAGGAATGCTTTGCCTATTTTCTAGTTGGATTTTTTCATTCTAGAAGGCTCATCTCTTGATACATATATTATACTCATTCTTAATCAACTATCAAGTTAATAATCATTGCATTTATTCACAGTTAATCTTTTCTTTTCAATTTGTGCAATTTTATAATTTGTAACTCTACTAGTATTCCTAGAAATATTGAAATATTTTTAGAATCAACTAATAAAGTTTTTTAGCATCAATCAATAAATATTCAAGAAAATCCATGAAGGACAACAATGATCAATGCTAGGGCTAACCAATTAATAAGTATACACGTGAATAATTCAAACATACATGTGAATAAGGGAAGCACAAGTATTCAAATAAATGAAAGCCTTGAAGTATACACATGAATACATAGTATACATAAATTAATACAAAGTATATGAATGAATACAAGTTATGGCATGAAAAAAAGTAATTCAAAAAGTATACATTGGAATACACGAAGTCACAAAGTATACATGTAATTTTTAAAATATACACTTGAATACACATAACTCATATCTATTGAACCATGGATTTATAATGAAAATATGGACACCATCGATAAATAATATTTGTATTAACCAAATAGCCATGTAGGCATACATCAATATATGTCGATATAAGTATATAATATATAAAAAATAGCCATATAGGCTTACGAGAATGCCATATAGGCATACAATGTCAAATATATCCAATAAAAAATATGTACAAAAATGACATATAGGCACACAACAAAGGGCTCTAGAATCAAAAGTCATTTCTCTCCATACCCTGGAAACAAATTCTTGTCATTTTCTTATCGACCAAATGGTGATAAATCCGTCACTCATTTGTTCAGAGGTCGAGGAGTGCTCCTGTTACTCCTAGGGTTTTGTTTCTATTCAATATGTATCTGTTACAATAACAAGTAAAGACATTATATATAGAAATTACATAATAAAAATTGATATATTTAACAAAATAATCACTTGCCGCCACAAGACGATCACTCTCATCAAGGGAAAGGTTTGCATGCTCATGCTCAAGTGTGCTAAATCCTTGTAGAAACAATCCAAAGAGAAATCAAAATACAAATCAATAATGGTTTGATTTTTCACTAACTAATAGCTATAACAACGAATTTAAATTGAAATTTAGTAATCTGCCTCATACCTCTATGAGGAGCATCAAGGATTCTATAGCAGACAAAAAACCAAGCTCCATGTCCCTATGAAAATTGGGAGGTGCATTCACTTCCAACATCTAAAAACAAAACAACAAATTATTCAATCATGAAAACTACAATAGTGATCCATGCCATGGCTTATAATGTTTGAGGTAATTAACAAAATTTTGAGTACTTATTAAATTATATATTTTCTGACTATCATGCTTACTGTTTTCCCTATCCATAGCTTATTCGAAAGCACCTATTTTTAGGCTTTTATCCATAGCAGCAAGGCAATGAACTATTTGTTAAAATTATTTGGTAGACATGCACGATAATTGTGGTAGCATAGAGAAGGTAGTGAACTGTTTGAAAAAATGCCTCAAAGAAATGGGGTTTGATGGAATGTCATGGCATTCCATCACCATGAGACCATATTTCTTTAGGGAATTTTTTCAAAATACTCACTATGTTGACTATGATATTGCTTACTATTATGCTTTGATATATTTTTTCCAAGAATCCATAGTTTGTTGGAAAGCACTTATTTTAGGCTTTTAGCCATAGCAGCAAGGAAGTGAGTAGTTTGATAAAATAATTTGGTAGACATGTATGAAAAATGTAGTAGCATAGAAAAGGTGGTGAGTTGTTTGAAAAATTTCCTCAAAGAAATGTGGTCTCATGGTGATGGAATGACATTCCATCACCATGATACCACATTTCTTTGAGGCATTTTTTTAAACTACTCACTACCTTGTCTATTCTATTGCTTACTATTATGCTTTGACATATTTTTTTCCAAACATCCATAGTTTGTTGGAAAACACCCTTTTTAGGCTTTTAGCCATAGTAGCAAGGAATTCCAAGTAGTTTGATAAAATGCTTTGGTAGACATGTATGGAAAATGTGGTAGCATAAAAAATGTGGCGAGCTGTTTGAAAAAACACCTCAAAGAAATGTGGTCTCATGGTGATGGAATGGAATTCCATCACCATGATACCACATTTCTTCGAGGGAGTTTTTCAAACTACTCACTGCCATGTCTATTTTATTTCTTACTATTATGCTTTGATAGATTTTTCCCAAGAATCCATAGTTTGTTGGAAAGCACCTAATTTAGGATTTTAGCCATAGCAGCAAAGAAGTGAGTAGATTGATTAAATTCTTTGGTAGACGTGTATGGAAAAAGTGGTAGCATACAAAAGGTGAAGAGCAGTTTGAAAAAATGCCTCAAGGAAATTTGGTCTCATGGTGATGGAATGGAATTCCATCACCATGAGACCACATTTCTTCGAGGCATTTTTTCAAACTACTCACTACCTTGTCTATGTTATTGTTTACTATTATTCTTTGATAGATTTTTTCCAAGCATCCATAGTTTGTTGGAAAGACCATTTTTTAGGCTTTTAGCCATAGTAGTTCAAGGAAGTTCAAGTATTTTGATAAAATTCTTTGGTAGACATGTATGGAAAATATGGTAGCATAGAAAATATAGTGAGCTATTTTAAAAAATGCCTCTAGAAAATGTGGTCTCATGGTGATGTAATGACATTCCATCACCATGAGACCACATTTCTTTGAAGAATTTTTTTCCAACTACTCACTGCCTTGTCTATGTTATTGCTTACTATTATTCTTTGATAGATTTTTTTCCAATAACCCATAGTTTGTTGGAAAGAACCTTTTTTAGGATTTTAGCCATAAGAAAGGAAGTGAATTTTTTGATAAAATGCTTTCGTAGACATGTATGGAAAATGTGGTAGCATAGAAAAGGCGATGAGCTGTTTGAAAAAAATGCCTCAAAGAAATTGGGTCTCATGGTGATGGACGAGACCACATTTATTTGAGGCATTTTTTCAAACAACTCATTTCTTTGTCTATGCTATTTCTTACTATTATTCTTTCATATATTTCTTCCAAGCATCCATAGCATAGACAAGGTAGTGAACTATTTGAAAATATGCCTCAATAAAAAGTGGTCTCATGGAATGCCATGACAAGAAAATGCAATTGGCAGCTACTCCTAGTTATTACTTATGATATGTGAAGTAATTGCATCAATGCTTATGTTAACTTTGTAGACAACTATATTGCAGTTGAAATATTTTCATCTATCTTGATCTAGTTATTAGTTATGGAATGTGAAGTAATGCTTTGAGTTTGAAAGACGTGCAATGCAATGTAATAAATGATATGAATATAAGCTACACAAATCTATTAAGTAGAATTCATTAGTTAAACTCTTTATTTTATTACCTATGTGAATATTTGTCTAACTCCACTAGCATTGGGAGATGTTCCTATGAAACCTCCAATATTAGCCTATTCAACATCCAAAATCATATATTAGAATACCATTAATATAACAATGCTATTAACATGTAATAAATTTATTAATTTTTTCTAGTTACATACCTCAATGCTAGATGTAGTGGAGGAATAAGCAAGTGTAGTGCTGGTGTATCCAGTATCAACAATGTGACCCTAGAATTTTATTACAAGGGTATGTGTAGGATCATGATGGGCCAAAAAGTGGCGATATGTAAGCCATATGATGGCCCATGTGGCTGACGACCTTTTTTTACCCAAAATTGATGAAACAAAAAAGGGTTTTTAGAGGATATTCTCAGATTTCCACCAATAGAAATTGTGCTTTAATTTGAATTTAATAAATTATTATTATTCATTTTCTATCAGAATTATGAATAAAGTCTTGATTGATAGGCTGATTGAAAAACATCTATAACTTTCAAACGATATCACGTTTTTTGAATCCAAAACATGCATCACATTCTATACTTCACATAATATAGGATTAAATAAAAAATGAATTTCAAGAATTTTTGACCAAGTTAAGGTGGTTAGATAGATGATCTTTTATATTTTTTAAAAGTTGAAATAAAAAATTCATAATTAATTATTTAATTGGAAAAAAATTATAAAAACATATGCATCACATTGGTACATGAGTCCTCTAATTATATATAAGATATTATAAAAAAATATTATCATTTTATTGTGGTTAGGGTGGTCAGATCGACACCTACTTCTTATTTTTACCCTGAAATTTAAATACTACTGCATTGAAATTTCAAATTTTCACCAAATAGATTTTTTTTTTAAAATAAAGGTATAGTAGTTTAGAAACTACATTCAATTTTCTACAGATTCTATTTTTACATTTTTTTAAAATAATATAGATAACTTATTCAAATTTTTACATCAAGTTGTCTAACTCTAATTTTTTGTCTTTTTATTGCCACTTAAGGGCCTGTTTTTTCCATGATGATCCTGCACATACCCACAATCATTAAAAAAAATTAGTTAATCTTGCATTTCAAAAATGAAATTTAATAAATTAAATTCAATGAACATGCTAACATTTACCTGAGTATCGATGCCATAAGCCTCATTCAAAATTTTAGGTACCCTTGCCATCTCCATAGTTGCAGACATATCATGTGTAGGAGCCTCCTTAGTGTTAGTGGGGTCATATGTACAAGTCGCCCCACAAACCTGACATGAATGGAGTGGAAGACTAGCACTCGAAGAATCCCCTAGATGGCGTTGTACTATAGGGCTGGTATGCTAGATGACACTCTAGATCAAATAGGTGATAGTCTACAAATTTTCTAGCTCAACACTCTCCTTCATGATGGAAGGGATAACAATGTGTTCATGATCTGACCTAGCAAGAGATCATCCCGCTTGCTGCCCAGGATCCTATCATGCACCGGGTCTATCTTGAGCCGACCCCCCCACCTCTCCCATAGAAGTCCCTCATCTAAAAATAATTTGAGATTTTATTCAAGATGAACTCACAGTATAGTTTACTCGGGAAATATTGTGGGACTTCACAATTGTTGCATGGTGGGCAATCAAAAATCATGTATCACCTATCCCAAAAACAATTCTTGATCCCTTGGTGGTGGCACCAATGGATAGGAAACCTCTTCGCATTGAGTTCAAGAGTTTGATTTGTGTGTGGGTCGGTGAATAATGAGCACAAATCTAATTTTGTAATTTTTTGATATTTTACATCTTTATATGATAATTTATCTTAGTAAAAATTCCTAGCTGCCTGCCTCCTATCTTTCCAACCACTTAATTATTTATTGATTGCATCTACATGTTTTAACAATTCTTTAAGTGAATTTGCAAGTGTTCTTCTCTCCATGGTTGAACCCGTTGGATCGTTCAACCTCATGATTAACTCCTCAATTTGTTTTTTATTGTTTTCAATTACCCGCATTAATTTTTTTTGAGTTCCAGGAGGATGTTGAGAGATTGGTGGAGGAGATTATTGTTGTGGTTGTTGAACTTGAGGATTTTTTTCATGTTGTTATTTAATCTGGTTGTTGATGATTTTTAGGAGGGTTTTTAAGAGGGTTTCCAAGATCATTAATATTTCCTACAAATTCAACAAATGAATATAAAAAACAACCTAAAACTAACAAATTCACAATAAAAACTAAAATTACTTACCTATTTTACCTCCACGTCCACGTGGCAGCATCTTGGCAATGAAATAGCAAAAAATTGATTAAAAAAATTGCAATATTGTCTCCTCCTAGAATGTGAGTGTGCAAGAGAATGGTTTTTGGCCATGAGAAGCAAAAACAATAGTCAACATATAAATGAATTTAATTTTTTTTGTTATAATAGCTCATAATGCGAGTGTGTTATCATGCTCTCGCATTATAACGTGAGTGCAGAATAGGCTCGATGTGGCCAAGCCTTACGCTGAACACACCAAGCCTTAATGTGAGCATCTTATAATGCACTCGCATTATAACACGATTGAGTTATAGCTTATAATTAAAAAAAAAAAAAAAATTGGCCACAATTTGGCTCCCATCGTTTTGCACCCACCCATGCCTAGAACTAGAAACACTGTGTGAACAAATCCCAAATGAAAGCTCTGATACCAATTGAAGGGAAATATGGGTTCATCTCAGAATGAGCATCTGAGATCAGTAGGTGTCTTCGGTAACATTCATTTCTCTAGAAAGCCTCAAAAACATGTACTACTCCATAAAGCGGAATCAAACATAGTTCATTTCTAACCATTAATCCTTAGAGGAAAGTTCATGCAATTTAAGATAATTCAAGATAAAGTAGTTTCAACAAAATGCATTAAACAAATTCTATAAATAGAATCATTAAAAATGTAAGATCAAATAGAAGACATGAACACAAAGATTTACATGGGGAAAACCCTTTCGACTAAAAACCCCACACTCCAAAAGCATAGATCTATTATATTATTTAGTAACAAAGTAAATAGTTATAATACAATGTCAACTCATAGTCTTTACACAGAGATTTACATCATGTTCTATATGGAGAAAAATCCGATAGCATAATCCCTCTAAATTAAATCTCCTTTTCACAAAAAATCAAATGCACTATGATATTACATACATATTTCATGTAGGCGTTACAAAAAACTGACATTCCAACTTCCATACTGAACCTAACAGTTATCATCTCATCTACAAAGTTCTATCAGAATATCGAAGAGACATGAAACCATGTCGAGCTCTGAATTCTCACTATCACTTGATACGTCTATTGTTCTATCGAAGTTTCAAAGAGACGCTATATCAACTCCTTCCAATATGGTGAAGTCTACCTAATGAAGTCTCATCGAAATGTCGAAGGGACGTTGTAGCAACTCCTTCCGATATGAGAAGGTATCGCTAATATACCTACAATCTTTGATCAGGTGCTCCCCACCACCTACGTGTCAACCATGTCATCATTGTATAGCTGACGTCATCAACATGACCTAACACATCAACCAACCACTCATTGCCATATGTCTTTATAATGTCATCCTTCATGGTCATTCAGTCCCACCGTATTTGCATGTTAAAGAGACTAGTCATTTCATCCCTTCGACATGTACCTATCTCTTCGATGAAATTCTTATGAGGATGTCAAGGAGACTCACATTACTATCCTATTGACATATGCATATCCCTCCAATAAGAAACCTTCACAACCATTCACCGCTTATCCCACTGTTCATCAAAATTTTGAAGGGACTGCAAAATAGCTCCCTCTAACATTGACCCATCCCTTTGATGTCCCTTCTTGCAATCCATCAAAAATTCGAAGGGACTCATCATTATATCCCACTGAAATTCACCTATCAACCTGATGAACCTGAACAGTTAATGCAAACTCTTATTTAGACTTCTGCAGTACTATGCTGTAGAAGACTTTGACTCGGCTAAGTGTTTTCCTGATTTCAGAGAGCCTTAACCAGTAATTTTGAGACACTATTTTCTCAATAGGTACATATCACTCTACACTTCTTAGATCCATCTACAAATTACTATTTTTGTCTTTCAGTTGTTGAGATCTTGCATTTTACATGGGTATGTCCAGGATCATGATGGGCCAAAAAGTGGCAATATGTAAGTGATATCATAGCCCATGTGGTTGACGAATTCATTTTACCCAAAATTGATGAAAAAAAAATGGTTTTTAAATGAGATTCTCAGCTTTACTTTGAATTTAATAAATAAGTATTATTCATTTTCCATTTGAATTATTACTAAATTTTTGATTGATAGGCTGATTGAGAAACATTTATAGCTTTCAAACAGTATCACATTTTTTGAATCTGAAACATGCGTCACATTCTATAATTCACATACTATAGGGTTAAAACAAAAATGAATTTCATGAAGTTTTGACCAAGTTAAGGTAGTCAGACATACGAGTTTTTATATTTTTTAAAAGTTGTAATATAAAAATTATAATTAATTATTTACTTGGAAAAAAATTACAAAAAAATATGCATCACATTGGGACATAAGTCCTCTACTTAGATCTAAAATCTTATAAAAATATATTATCATTTTATTGTGGTTAGGGTGGTCAGAAAAACACCTACTTCTTATTTTTTCCCTAAAATTTAAGTACTACTACATTGAAATTTCAAATTTTCACCAAATAGATTTAAAAAAAAAACCTAGTAGTTTAGAAACTAAATTACATAGTCTATAGATTATATTCTTACATATTTTTGAAATAATATAGATAAATTATCATATTTTTACATCAAGTTTCCTAACTCTGATTTTCTAAATTTCCATCGCCACTTAAGGGCCTATTTTTTCCATGATGATCCTGCACATACCCACATACTAGGTCATATAGCTTAATTAGGTTAATCATTCCAAATAATTTATAATCCATTCCCATCCTCAATTAGATGTAGATCCATGTTTGATTGGCTCACCTTCATGGTTAAAAGTCAACCTAATCATCTTGTTGATCTACATAATGAAACCCTAGGAAAAGTCCTTATATCCTATGCAAGTTGAAGCACTTAAGACCTAGGATCACCTTTTTCTATGTTTCAATATCACCATGGGAATCTCATCTATCCTAATTGTATTCTCATTCCTTAGATAATTCAACACATCTACTTGTAATGTCTCATATGTAATCAACCCCTATGTCCCCATTGGTGACCATTTTCTCACTATTGTTGTATTCCTTTCTTTCCTGCCATAATTCAAGTTTCCCCTTCATAGACTTGGGTTTTCCATATCATCACCAACTACTACACAATTTTTTTCTTCTTTTATGCATTATTATGATGCCCTAGCTCAAATTTATCCTCCCCAAATGGTAAGATTCATGTGTTCAGATGAATAAATTATGTCATCCCTTCTTCTATTAATAATAAATACATCTTATTTGTCAACCTTCATGGCTACACTAATCCTACCTTCTTGGCCCAATAGCTCTCCTAATTTTAGTATGCATATTAGCACCTTTCATTTCTTCCTTAAAAAGTGCCTCTTTCAACCTTATTATCTTTCATCTGGATCTCTTCTTCCTTATTAATGTTCTCTTCTAGACCTACAAGGACAAATAGGTTATCTAAAATAAGGGTGTCAACTTTTCTCCCTTTACTATTATCCACCATAGTTGTCATATCTACCTCTAACAACATAGGCTATATTATCTTGTTTGTTCTTGTCCATAAGGACTCCCTTCTCTTATACCTTTATATCCAAAATGTCTTTAATATAGGTTGTAAATGACCCATTGCTCCATCTACACGTTTCTCACATGACACCTAAATCCACTCATTACCTCTCAAGGAAATTTCCTCCTCTCACTTACTTTCCCGTGTCTTCTCCACTGAGATAACCCATGTATATATTGGGCCTCTCCTTTGGCCTTTATTCAAAGCTTCTAATATTGCTTGTGTCTCTCTTAAGACTTCCAAGACATAAATAATTTTTAATAATGACTATTTTTCTAATATCTATAGTTTTTCTTCTTGATGACATCTTGGTTATCTTCACAACTTTCCCTATTACTCTGACCCTCTTAGTCGCCATCTTATGTAGGTTACACACACATTAATTATTTTTCCTTACAACCCACTCAAAATTTTCCCTCTACCTGGCAAAAATAGATGATGTAAGGACCTGCTTGATTTATTTATACACTATACTCTCAATGGATGAAATATCTGCATTCCTCTATCCAACACTCAAACATGTTTAACATTCACAACATGTTCAGCTCACTCCTAGAGTCATATCCTCCTCTAGTACCAAACTAATTATGTCATTCATAGATGAAGGCTTGAATAAACAAGAGTACTACTACACAACCTCTTAGAAACCCAAAAAATAGTGTAGAAGCATGATGCTCTCCTTTTATATACATGTTAATGTGCAACAACTCAAAATGTAATTTCTAAGGGTGACCACACACTTGTATTGACTTATTCAACAAAAACATCATGCAAGAAACCACATAAGAAGTGGATCCTATTTGCTAATACACGTAGACATTACACTCATGACATATTGAACAACAACCTAAATAATATTTTTCCTTATATTACTCTTTCCCAAGTCTCATTCCATGTATTTCAAAACATGTTTTTTTTCCCTTAGAAGAAACTATGAATTTGAATGTATCAAAATAGATCCTTGGCTGAAAAACACCTACATTAAATGTTTCCTGCATCTCCTTCAAATTTGAAATCTCCAATCTCATACTCAAATAGATCTCGAAACAATGGATGCTCATTAATGTACTTGAAAAAACAGAAATAGCTCCTTCCTCTATGTTCTTACACTACTACTCTAGCAAGAAATATATCTCCCTCTTCGAATCTATGGTCACCCAACAATCATGCGAATAAGGTGATTAAGTATTGACCTAAACAAACGTGGGCACACACATACTACCACAAAAATTTCCATATTTAAATACTTTTACTGCATTTTGCTCCTTTGTAGAGTCCCCTATACCAACATGGATCTTCCAAAGCTCCATCACACTCTCTAGAAATCTACAACCAACCCTTAATCAATCTCTATCTACACATTTTATGCTACTCATAACCACATCTTCAGCACCAACAAACTTTTGTTTCAGACACACACCATCAACATGCTCTAAGTTGTTACAGATTTCTTATATTGTTTTGCCATTAGACACTGTAAAACTCTTTACTTGTGGCACGTTGCTCTCTGAAGACATTTGCCTTAAACCATTTGTCCACTTTGTTTCGAGCTCTTGCTCTCTAAAATCCTTTGAGAAATCGGAGGGAGATTACAGTAGATTATCTTGAGGATAAGACATATCCTCAGAAAGCAAAATAATATCTGATACGGATCAGTCTGGATATGAACTTTCCCTATACGATAATTTTTTCCTGCATGGAGTAGCATGATGGCTACGTCCACCTCATGACGTTTCAGTAATCCACCGACTCTTCCTAAACCATTTCCATTTTTAACGAAATTAGTACTGACGTAAGAAACTCAGTTTATGAACTTTCACTGTTTTTTTTTTTTGTTGGCTGCAAGAAAAAGAAATATTTTATGGGACTATTTCTTTTATGCATTTCAATAAAAGGTTTATGAAAATGTGGGCTCTTTTATGGAAACTTTTTGTTTTCATTTCAATGGTTTTTAGTGATGGAAATAAAAAGGTTCATAAAAATGTAGATTTTTAAAGTTAAGTTTGATATTAAATGTTTGTATCTTAATAATTTTTTATGTAACAATTAAATTATATAATAATATTTTAAATAAAATTAATAAGTATTAAATTTTTTTTTTTTGAAAAGTTAGTTTTTTAATTTTAGTTTAAAGTTGAATGTCTATCTTTTATATTTTTTATTGCAATTTCAATTGAATTCCAAATACTACAAATAAAATAAGAAAGAACAAAGATTATCAAAGTCGACGATGTTGGGTCCACATGTAGTGGCATTAGGATACATCCATGTCATCATATAACAATAACCCAACCACTATTCTTCAATGTGGCATTATCATACTAATGATAAAACTATATAATAAGAAGTAATTTAAGACATTCATTCATTAAAAAAGCTAGAAAAATTAAAAATAAAAATTAAATCAAAGTAGTATACATTATTTATACAAGTAATATAATACAGTTATTCATTAGAATAAATAATAGAAACCACAAGAAATGACATACCTAAAACTAACATAACTAGCTAGTAGATGATGCATTAAACCCTTTTATATAGGTTTCACTTATTAACTTGACTAGTAAAATGGTATATATTTATATTATATTTGTGAACATATATCAGAATAATATTATGTATCACAATCAAATAAGATTATATGAAATAGTAAGTTGAATAACCTTAGACTAGTATAGGCATTAAATGATGGTTGTAGGGATTTTTTTGTGGGTGGTGGTGATTCTTTCACTTGAATGTGCCAAAAATCTCTATCTTATAATGTATTATCCTTATCGTAATATTTCAATTGAATTAGTACATGTAATGCTTCCAATCTTTTTTTAATAAACTTGTAAATTAAAAAATATGTTTGTAAAGGATGGCTATGATTGAGAAATGAATCTATTTATGATAGCTAGGATTATTTTGAAATGGATGGCATTCCAAGTTAGATGTTTGGAATATATACCTTCTATTATTGGTTTTATTTCTCTTGATATACATTTTTTGAGTTATAAACCTATGGAATCGTTGAACAATTGTTTCCCTTTGGTAGTTGTATGATGTGATTGTTTAGTAGCTATTTATTTTTTGAGATAGGTTGTACTTTGATTCACCTTGGTTTGGCCTAATTTACATGAATTTGTGATGTGATTCCAATTCTTCTACATTTTTATGAATAATTTATACATTATTTGTGTGATAAAATATATCTATTTATAAAGGAAAAAGGACCAGTTGATATAATGTAGCAAGTCCTTATTTGAAAAATTATTCAAATAGAAATCATTATTAAAAATACATAAAAAACAATGATAATTTAGAGGTTTCAATGGCTATGATGAGTGAGCATGGAATGTCATCTGCAAAACTTCAGAGCAGGTTTCTTGGTTTGAACTCCCAATTTTAGGAAGCATTGATCACACCCAGCAGGAGCAAGTGTTTATTTAGTCTGTTTGGGTGTAGAAGAATGCATCGAAAGCGTCATTGGAAAATAAATCATCAATTTGCAAGCTCGAAGGTTAATATTTCCTTCATAGGTACTCTCAATCTTCATCTCGAATTGTTTGGGCTTACTACAGTCGTATGATTCTCTAGAGCATATTACATATGAATTTATCAAAGATTTTTTCCTAGAAGATAATGCATTGCTAAAAGTACACTAGCTTATGATCATGACACTATGTGCACACGATATGTTGAACCTTGATTTCCCACATATAATTTGGATCAAGATTTTGGAGATCTTTGGAGAACCACATATCTCTTTATTCCTAGTTAATCCTAGTACAAATTGCTTCATTCCCCTTGATGATATGAATAGTATACCCTTTAATGTTGATACTTTAGAGGAGCTTGAGTATATTATTGGTCTTACATGTTTTGTTAACATAGAGACTTATCCTCTTATGTTTTCTCCTCTTATTGAGATCACATATTCAGATTTTATTGCTCTTGATGCTATTAGTATCATTACATCCATGGCCCCTATTGATTCAATGTAGTAGGGAACACATCATCTTCTAGATCCACCTCTGGGGATTCCTATCTATTAGACATATTATTTATATTTGTGGAGTCTCACATTGCTAATGTGGAGGATGCATTGGATGACCTACATTTTATCTTAAATGGTAGTGATAATGAATTTTATTGTAACATCTACAGATATTCTCATGGATGGAATCTTGGTTATATTCACACTTTTACCTATTACTCCAACCCTCTTAGCTATCATCTCATGTAACATATACACTCATAAGTTATTTTTCCTTACAACCCACTCAAAAAAAATCCCTCTACCCGGCAAAATAGATGATGTATAGACCTACTTGATTACCTTACACATTATCCACTCAATGGAGGACATATTTGCATCCCTCTATCCAAAACTCAAACATGTTTGACATTCACAACATATTCAACTCACTCCTACAGTTTTATCCTCCTCTTGTACAAAAATAATGGTGCCAATTATAGATGGAGGCTTGAATGAACAAGAATCCCACTACACAGCCTCTTAGAAAACCACAAAATAATATGGAATCGTGAAGTTTTCTCTTACTATGCATTAATGCGCAAAAACTCACAATGCAATATATAAGGATGACCACACACTTGTTTCAACTTGCACTAAAAAAAATCTTGCAAAAAGCCACATAAGAAATGGATCCTATTTGTTAATACACATAGACATTACATCCATGATATATTGAACAACAAAATAAATAACATTTTTCATTATTTTACTCTCTCCCAAGTCCCTTTCCCCACATTTCCAAAACATGCCCTTTTTTCCAAATATTATAAATTTCAATATATCAAAATACCTCGTTGACTGCAAAACCACCTATATTAATTGTTCATGCATCTCCATAAAATTTGAAATCCCCAATCTCATACTCAAATACATCTCAACAATTTCAATGCTCATTAATGTAATTTGAGATAATTAAACAACTAGTTGTAACAATACATTAAAAGTAGATGTATCTTTCGAATGATGATGAATAATCTGCAACTAGAATAACAATGTTAATCTTAATCTAAATAATAATCTAAAATCTAACAACAAAGAATGAGGAAATAAACTAAATAATTTAATGGAAAGCTCTCACCGAATATGCGTTCACCCCTTTGAATTATCTTGATTGTTCTTCTCCATTTTGCCTTTTCAGTATTCTTGCCCTCATATTTCTGTGTTTGAATGCAAATATAACTTTGTCGGGTGTCTAAGCAAAATATCAAAGATTTGTCTCTTCTCAAAAATATGTGATTTCGGGAGAGGAGGAATAATGATTATGACAGGCCATTTTATTGATTTTGGGTTTTCAAATGATCAGCTCAGATTGAAAGAGAGATCGATGGATGAGATTGATGAATTCCATATGATGTGAGTTCTGTGTCAAATAGAACATGAGTTAGAACGTGAGTCAGAACACGAGTTCAAGAGAGACTGAAGATAGAGACTAAACTAGAACGTGAGTTAGAACATGAGTTCAATATCTTAATCTCCAAAAATTAAAGAAATAGACTTTGTATGCAAAAGTCAAAGTTAGAAGTTGAAGACTAATGCATTCGAATGCAAATAGGAGTTAATTAATTAAATAAAGATATTTAATTAATAAAATAGATCATGCATATGAGTTGGAACTAGTTAACTGACTAATTGTGATAGAGAGTCCTCTCGTAGAGACAATTAGATGTTGAATTCGGAGATAACTAGAAAACTAAAAGTAGATCTTGAGTCAGAAGGTGAGTGAATGACTTAGTCAACTGATTGATAGAAGAATGTGACATAAATAATTAAATAAATGAATTAAATGCTAATTTAATTCAACATTCAAAAATAAGAGACTTTAATTAAATAAATAAAGATCATTTATTTAGTTTGACTATTGAAAAGGATAATATGAATAATTAAATAATAAATATTTAATTATAGATAAAGGGGGTTAAATGAATAATTAAATAATAAATATTTAATTATAGTTGAATTATTACAAAGGGGGTAATTAAATAATAAATCATTTAATTAAGAAGGAAGAATTAATTAGTTAGCAACATAATTAAACAAATATGATTTATTTAATTAATCAAGGTTGAATAAATGCCATTCATGAATTAGTGAATTAATTAAAAAGGGTATTTAATTAATAGAGGAAATATGTGCTAGAAAGGTAATTAAATAATAAACATTATTTAATCAAGACCATAGACTATAGAAAATTATGTTGAATATGTACTCATAGACCTAGACCAATTTTCAGTATCTATAGTTTGCCCCTCTTTGCTACAATGTTGGTACGATGTTGTGTCAAAGAAAATATGCCCCGATTGTGCCCTAGCATGAAACAGGTTAACGTATGCCCCCTCGGGAAAATTGACAATTTTTGAAAATTTTCAAAAAAATCTGGAAATATTCCCGATAAGTCAATTTAACAGTCAGAAATGCTATGGAGTTGACGGAATTGAATTTGGAGATGATACGGATGAGTATGGGTCATTTGAAGTTGAAAGGTTACATGGCCAATAGATTAAGTCAGAAGAAATGCCATTTTTAATCTACCTATAAATAGGAATTAGGTCTAAACCCAATTCATTTTCACTTGCAGGAGATAGGAAAAGAGGAAATTTTTCTCTGACTAGCTGATGAAATGGCACTCATTCCATATGCTGCACATTATGGTTATCAGATCTGGACATTTAGGAGGCTAGCCAATGCAGGACCACTGCTATGTACTCGAAAATGAACTTGTAAGGTTATTTTTGCACTTATTTTTAGGCAGCTGAAAACTAATAAAGAAAATGCAGGGCGTGGTAAATGATGCATATGCCGTCGTATTCGCCACATCTGACTATGAAACGACACATCTGCGAAATCACATCCAGGCTAAGTTAGGCAGTTTAGGGAATGATCGCATTTTTATGAGAATGCATCGCATCTGTAGTTAGGAGACGCATATGCATTAGGAATAGACGCATGTGTGGTTATGAATTGCATATGCATTTTTGCAACGCATATGTTGTAGTTAGGTTGGTTGATGAAAAATGCACCGCATTTGTGAAAAATGCATCGCATGTGGTGTAGTGAACCACATGTGTAGTAGGTTGACAGGTGGTGTGACAAATGCAACACATATATAATATGCACCGCATGTGAGGCTTCGTGTAATGCATTTGCAAAAGTACACCGCATTTGTTAAAGTGAGCCGCATTTGATTGGTAGAATTTTCAAAAAACTTTGCCAAGGAAAACTTGAAAATTATTGACATCATGGTTTACATGCAGGTGGTTCTAGATCCTATATATACATGGGAGTCGCAACCAAACACATTCGATCTCAGAGATTGGTTGACGAGTGCAGAGATTCGACTGTTATGGAGACTGGGTCTACGCCATTGTTTGTCGATGCCCACTATTCGGGTGAACAGGGGTATGTTGATTGCATTGTGTGGGCGATGGCATTCTGAGACATCGTTGTTTCATTTACCGACTGGAGAGGCTACTATCACATTAGAGGATGTGTACAGGCTCTTGAGACTGCCTATCAGAGGAGAGCGGGTTATGTATGACACCCAGCGAGGATTGATTGAGTTGGCGATGTTTTATCAGGTTGATGATATCAGTAGGCTCGGGATCGAGCACTATGAGATCAGATGGCTAGTGTTAGCAGACAGATACGAGCAGATTGACTATATTTTATGTACATTGATTGGTGGGATAGTTCTGCCAGACAGACAGGGTCATGGATTTCTAGTGGGATGGGGAGCTATGTTGTTTGGTATGTTAGAGAGTGAGACAAGGTATGCATGGGGTCCATGTCTTCTTGGGATGTTACACTTTCATCTACATGGCATTGCTTACAGAGATGCAAAGTCACTGAGTTGTGCGACTACACTGTTGATGGTATGGGGTTGGGAGAGGATAGTTGTTTTTTGTCCTCCAATTACTGTAGAGAGACTGAAGAGATACCCTTATGTGTTCCGATATATAGGACACATTACTCAGATACATGTGGGAGACACAAGGTATTGGCAACATGCATTAGATATTTTGGATCAGTTCACATGGAGACCTTACATGGATTGTGAGAAGTGGGTGGATGAGGATATACATTTTCCATTATGTAGATAGACACAGTACCTTATTGGGAGGATTGTTTCTAGTGTACATATCATTGAGCGACACTTTCCAGATAGAGTTCTGAGACAGTTCGACAAGGTTCAGGATGAGCCTCGGAGTAGAGTAGAGTTTTCTCATTCATCTAGAGAGGTTATGTATTGGGGACCTATAATACCAGTAGCTACTTATGAGGTAGAGATACAGGCACTACAGCCAGTACAATGGAGATGGAGAGATGGATTAGTAGATGTGGGTACTACAATGGCATATGATGCATGGTGGGTAGAGCATCGACCTATTCCTTACATGGATCTAGATCAGCCAGCACCTATAGAGAGATGAGGCACATGGCCTAGAGGACGGCGGAGAGGTGGAGGTGCTAGAGTGGGGAGAGTAGGTGGGAGAGATGGTGATGGTAGAGGTGGTAGATGAGGGTGGAGAGGATGGAGAGGGGGTCGGGCAGGTGCACTATCACCTATCCATGAGGCAATGGTTCAAGATGTACCGATGTTGGAAATCGAAGGGGGAGTGGATGCATAGGCTGGGGGTGAGCATGCTGCAACAGAGTTAGTGGTAGAGGAGCATGCAAAGGTGGATGTTGGAGTAGAGGATGTTGCAGAGGATTTAGATGTGGACATGGCTATAGACCCTCTAGGTTTTATGGCAGGACACAAAGAGGATGATGTGGAGGAGGATGCACCAATGGAGGAGCAGGAGAGAGAGCTCTGAGATCAGATCATGGAGGGGAGATGGGAGGAGGATGCTCCTAGAGATGGTGACAGGGAGGCTTTGGAGGAGAGACTCAGACTCGTGACAATAGAGTTTGATGCGATGAGGCTAGAGAGAGACAGTGCCTATGCATATGCAGAGAGGGACAGTGCACATTCAGAGAGGGATAGTGCTCTTATGGAGAGAGACCTAGCTATAGCGTGGAGGCATGAGATAGAGAAAAAGTTCATAGAGGTTAGATGCCTTTGTAGTGTGTTGTCATCTAATGGCATGATACGAGATTTGGTTAGATCGATGGAGAGAGCCACTTATTACAAGAATCTTTATGAGGCCACAGTGCCAGCAGAGAGACAAGCTCCTACATTTTTAGAAGTGCACATTCAAAGCAGGGGTCATACTAGGAGTCAGAGGACACAGAGTACTGAGGGGGTGGTAGGACCTTCGAGGGCAGGTCCATATGAGAGGCCTTCTACCTCACAAAGAGCACCTTCGAGTCTTTTCCCACCAAAATCACCACATGACAATAGTGGTAGCAGGACACGATGACAGGGTTACACATGTAGACATTTGTTTTGATCAGAGAGCCTGTGAACTCATGTTTTATTTATGGTTATATTCAGTTATTGTACTATGACACACTATTTTTTTGAGATATATATATATGATTTTGGCAGCTTCTATATGATATGTAGTTCTATATTATGGATGATGCTTTATTTCTAGATGATTATGTTTTCCTAAATGATTTATATATATGTGTTATGAATGAATGTTTCTACATGTTTATGAGTTATGCATTTAATAATGATGTTACAGATGTCTTTCATTACTTATGATAGTGAATGCAATGATCTACATGATGTTGATATATATGTGATGGTGATATGTCCATGAAATTTTTACATTATGTATGTTATGATGATGCAATGCCTATTATGTCATGATTTTGAATGTATGTAATGAAGATGAATGGTACTATGTATATGTTGAAATGCAATGAAACTATATGAAATGCTTATTGAATGTATGCAAAGGGAAATGATCTAATGTTTTTATTGTGTCACAGGACTTTATCTTAAAGTCAAAGAAGATAAATGTTAGGATGAAAATGAATTCAAAATGTTAATAAGAAATAATTAAGGTTGATTGATTGAGAAAACGATATAATGAAGGTTGATCAATTGAGAAAAAGATATAATCTTCGATATATTGCCAAATACGCTATACTTGCTTGTTATCATCATTGGGCAAGACATGACATAGATGGATAGTACACAATATGATATGAGATAGACCATAGTGTACAAAGTTATCCACCTGTGAAAAATAGATAGTCGTAGACAAGGAGTGTCTTAACTCAAACTAAGGAGAAAATACCCCAGTCATTTTGTCTTAACAAACCATAGACAACAGAAAAATAAAAGATGGGTCATGAGACGTCATTACTCTTCTAAATCCTTGATGGGACATCCTTGAGGAAACTAGTAACATGACTCAAAAACCAATGTTAAAAAGATAGTTGATAGATAGTAGCCAAAGAAAAAGAGTCTTGAGACATCGTTGCTTCTCTAAATCCTTCAAGGGACATCCTTGAGAAAGCTAGTAATAGGATCTTGCACAAATCGATAAAAAGATAAAACAAAATAAGATATAAAGTCATAAATCCAAATAAATGTATTCACCAAAACTTGATCTTGTTGGATTGTTTGATGTTGATGTTTGACATAGCGTAATGTGAGAGAATGACACATACCACATAAGACGTTGAGTCTAGTTTCGACTTGGTGACTTCTGTATAAGGCATGACAAAGCTTGGTTTCAGAAAAACACGTGTCGTATAAGATGTTGGAGTCTGATGAAGTTGAAGTGATAGGCCACATGAGACTGTGAAAATTTGATGACGTTTGTTGACAAGAAAGAAATATCTTGTTTAAGACATAGGTTGATTGCTTTGACAACGTGTTTGATATTGACTTGATGACTATTTGAGATGTTTTTCCTTGTTGGTGCATGACTTGTTTTGATTCGTTGACTGATTAAAAGTGGGTGCGTGTATTGACAGTGTATGATATGAGATGATACCCTAAAGTATTGACCTAATGCGGCTAAAAACATGCATCTAAGTGAATGATATACAATGTGTGTGATAGTGAATTGAATGTGAATGAACCCTATTGGACTAACCTAGTGTGGTCTCGAGAGCTCATCAATTGATTAGCCTTGCCTACGTTTTACATGCAGAGACCTCATAGTTTGACACGACCAATGACTTTGAATATACAAAGCGTCATGATTTTATGTGTTTGATACATGAAAAACTTAGACTGACAGACCTAATGCCTCGGGGGTACATCGATTGATAGCCTTGCCTACGTCCCAGTTGTAGAGGCAATGTAGTTCGACTATGTCTATGACTGACTTAACAAGATCGACTTGACATGATTAACAAGACATAACTGACTTGACATGATTGACTTGACTCTGTTTTTGGGATTTTTTGACTGTTTTCATTTTTTTTTTGGATTTTTGGAGTTTTCTAATGTTTTTAGGATTTTTTAGGACATTTTTCATGGTGTGACGTTATGTACATAGTGTTAGGGCATAGAACAAGGATTTTCCCCCAGTGAGGAATAAGATTTGGAAGATGGAGTGGGTAATGTGATGGAATGGACACTAGATGCCAATCGTTCCAAGTAATGGATAAGACAACCATTTATTATGAGTGATGGTGAAAAAGTCTGATTGGAATGATAGTAGACGAAAGAGAGAGTTTGACTACACATGGCTCCTACTTGCCAGGCTTTCACCATGGTACTTATCCATAGCGCCACCGAAGCGGTTTTCACTATTGGACAAATTATTTATCTTTGCTTTTTTTTTTTGGTGTTACAAAGATGCCTATTTGCCAGGTTTTCATCAAGGTAACCATTTTTTGTTTTTTCATTTTTAATTTTTTTTCCCAGATTAAGACACGGAGTCTCAGAAACTTAAGCATAGAACCTCTTTAGATGCAGACTATTGATAGGGGACAAAAGCAGCTCTCCTTCAGGAGTAGAGAGTTGGTACGCTCTTAATCCAAAGGCTTTTGTGACAATATAGAGCCCTAACTAGTTAGGCTCAAACTTTCCTGGCTTTTCACGTTCAACTTGATTCTTAGGATTCTCCATTGATACCAGGTCACCAATGTCAAAGTGTCTATTGAGAACCTTCCTACTATAACTATGACAAAGATGATTATGATATGCTTGCAAATGATCTAATGGTTTTTGTCTTCATTCATCCAGCAATTCTAGCTCTTGTAATTTAGAGACACGGTATTCTTCATCATCAATATGACCCTTCAAGGATACCCTTAGAGAAGGTATTTCAACCTCAATAGGTAAGATAGCTTCGGACCCGAACACGAGGGAATATGGAGTGGCACCGGTAGGAGTATAGATGCTTGTGTGATAAGCCCATAAGGCAGGATTAAGTTGTAGGTGCCAATCATGACCAGCGTCATTGAAAGTCTTCTTAAGGATTCTAACAATTGTCTTATTAGATGCCTTAGCTTGGCCATTACCTTGTGGATAATATGGGGTAGAGAAATGGTGTTTGATGTGGAATTCTTCACATAAATGGTGTACTTCTTGGTTCTTGAATGGCGGCCATTGTCTATGATTATGGATTGAGGTACACCATACTGACAAATGATATAGTTTAGGATAAACTTAGATATTTGTCTGCCGGTTATGTATGTCATGGGAATAGCTTCGATCCATTTGGTGAAGTATTTGATGGTGGTGATGATGAATTTATGGCCATTGGATGATGGAGGGTGTATCTTACCTATGAGGTCAAGTCCCCATTGGGTGCAGGGCCATGGTGAAGTAATTGGATGAAGCTCCTGCATTGGCACTCTTATCAAGTCTCCATGTATTTGACATTGTCTACATTTCTTTATAAAGATGTATGAGTCTTTCTCCATTGTAGGCCAATAGTAACCTAGTCTCATAATCTTATGGGCTAGAGTAGGGCCACTTGAATGAGATCCGCATATACCATCGTGTACCACTCGCAAAGTTTTTTGTGCTTCTTCAGCATCGAGACATCTCATTAGGGCATTATCTAAGGTACATCTATACAGAGTTTCTCCGATGATGGTGTACTTAGCTAGATTTCAGAGAAAGGTTCGGCATTGGTTATTGAACAGGTCTTGGGGTAAGGTTTGATTAGTGAGGTATTTGAATATGTATTTATACCAAGGAGACTTAGGAACAACAATGGTACACACTATCGTAGTATCAGGGACATCATAAGTGGGGACCAATAGCTATTCAACCAAAAAGTTGAACTTAGGCATATTACTCGAAATATCCAACAAGGAACCCACAGTTGCCATAGCATCTACAGCTCTATTCTGGATACGTGGTATTTGTTGAAAAGTTATATCATTGAAATACTGTTTGAAACTATCAGCCATTCGCTTGTAAGGTGCAAGCTTTTCATCCTTAGTCTTGTAATCATCATTTACCTATCGGATTACCAGTTGAGTGTCACCAAAGACATGTAGGCTCTTAATTTTCCACTGAGTTGTCATTTTTAACCCTGTCACTAAAGCTTTGTATTCTACTATATTGTTGGTACAAGGGAAAGCAATCCAAAATGATTTTGGAATGGTATCACCTTGAGGTGTGACAAATAAGATACCAGCTCCTGAACCATGATTTGTATGTGACCCATCAAAGTATAGTTTCCATTCAGTTTTAATGTCAATGTTGAAGAGAAATTCATCTAGAAAATCTGCCACTAATGGATGGTCCACGTTTATAGGTGCCTCTGCTAGTTGATTTGCAATCACCTGTCCTTTTATAGCCTTCCTTTCGACATACTAAATTACATACTCGCTAAGTATCATAACCCATTTAGCCAATCGGCCTGTTAAAGCTGCCTTACTTAGGAGGTAAACAAGTGGATCAATCTTTGCAATTAACATTGTTTGTTGATTGAGAATATAGTGCCAAATTTTTTGGGTAGAAAAAACTATCGCAAGACAGGCACGTTCTATGTTGTTGTAATTCAATTCATAGCCCACTAAGGTACGACTAATACAATAGACTGCTCTCTCATGACCTTGATCATAGTGTTGTGCGAGAAGAGCCCCTAATGTCGATTGATTTGCTGAGATGTAAAGTATCAATGGTTTTCCCTTTGTAGGTGGCATTAAGACTAGTGGAGTAAGCAAATAGTCCTTGATTTTCTGGAAGGCCTCTTGACATTTAGGTGTCCACACAAATGGTACTCCTTTCTTGAGTAGATGTTGAAATGGGTGTATTTTATCTTCCAGTTGTACTATGAAACGCCTAATGGACTGTAATCTCCCCTGTAGGGCTCTGAGTTGACCAATGCTGACTGGAGGATGCATTTCTATGATAGCTCTTACCTTCTCTGGATCTACTTCAATGCCTCTTCTGGAGATAATATACCCTAATAGTTTCCCTGATTTCACTCCAAAGACACATTTCTTCAGATTTAGCCTAACATTGTAATTCTCTAGTCTCTGGAATATCTTGTCTAAAACCTTCAAATGATCTTCCCTTGTTTATGATTTTTCTATAATTTCATCTACATAATCTTCCATGAGATTATGTACAAAGTCATGGAAAAGCGTAGTCATTTCCCATTGGTAGGTAGCTCCTGCATTCTTAAGGCCAAACGACATAATATTCCAATAGTATGGACACATGAAATTTGTCTTGTGTTGGCCTTCAGGTGCTATCTTAATCTGGTTATATCTAGAGAAACCATCCACAAGGGATAGCATCTCATATCCTGCTGTAAGATCTACTATCATGTTGATCTTCGGCAAAGGGAAGTCATCCTTAGGACATGCCTTATTGATGTCTCTAAAGTCATTGCAAATGTGGATGCCCCCCATTGGTTTAGTCACCAATACAAGATTTGATATCCAATCTGCATAGTCTATTGTCCTTATGAATCCTACATCCAAGAGTTTCTTAGGTTCTGCTTTCACCAGTAGAGAAATTTGCGGATGCATTTTCCTTAGCTTATGTTTGACTAGCTTAATACCTGGTTGTAATGGTAAATGGTGCAATATTAGGTCTAGATCCAGCCCAGGCATGTTAGCATACGACCATGCAAAGTTTATCTATCTCTTTTTGAAGAAGTCATTAAACTCATGTTGTTTTGTCTCTATTAAAGAAGCTACAAAATATACTATCTGAGGATTCTCTTATGTACCTATGTTGACTGCAACACCCTCTTCTACTAGCATTGGTGACTTTTCTTGTTCAATGGGGAGAATATTTAAACCTCTATCCTTGGGTGTCTCAGAGAGGTTTTCGCCCTCAGATACATCCTTTATTTTGACTTTTTCATCGTCCAAAGGCACCTTTCGGTTTTCACCTAGGGACTCATCATTTTTATTTTAATTGTCTTTTTTCTTTTCATTCTCATTTTTGTGACTAGAGGTGTAAATAGACTCCCCAAAATACGCTTTATCGTCCAAGTCTATGGTAAAACTTGCTTTATGATCCCCTCTTGGTATGCCTTCTCTAAGTCCCATGAACTCAACAATTGCTTTGTCGTTCTCGAATGTATCTATGATAGGTGTACCTTGTTGATCCCAGCTGATAAGTTCGAGATATATAAGGGGCATGTCATCATCGAAGTTCTTAAAGGTAGCTTCTGACAAGGTGAGTATAGAATGGTTGACATGGTCGCAGAAGTTTTGGACCAACTCCTTTTTTTTCCTCCTAGGGGTAGGTATACTCTGTTGTGGGACTATAGTGAGGGCTGATTTGTCAAAAGATGGTTTGTCAAGTTCCCAAGATGCATGATCAAGGGTTTCCCAATAATAGTTCTCTTGCCATTCTTCTTTGGACAAGTGTTTCTTAGGATGAGGACTAGATTGTTCTGGTACAGGTTTCATGTTGAGGTCCAATTCTCAAAATAGGGCATCTATGTTCATGGTACTAGTAGATGAAAAGGATTCCCATTCACCATCGCTTGAGTAAGGGGATTCATCATAAACTGGCGGTTTGTCGTAAACTAGGGGTTTGTCATAAACTGGGGGAAGTGGTTCATGAGATATCTCGATGTCTACGCAAGCACTCACTTCCTCTTGAAAAGATGATGAAGTACCAGGAAACCCAATTCTAAGCGGTTGACACCCTACCCGTAAGTATTTTGGTCGTGGTTAGACAGTGATCGGTTCTGTCCTTCCATTTTGATATAGCCCTAACCCATTGTGCCCATCATAGCCTTCATTTTGCATTATCGTAAAGCATTTTCCATACTAGTCCTTAGCTATTTGAATAGATGGGGAGGGGTATTCATGTTATTCTTGATACAACTAGGAATCACCTTGATCCACAACTTCTTCACTTAACTCTCCCCATTTGGTTAATGCCATTGTAGGGGGAGCATGAAATGTGACAACTGATTGTCTTCTATCTACCATGGGTAGGCCATATGCCTTAGGTGGAATCAGTTGACTGACACAGTATGATGCCTTTATATTATATTCGCCACAACCCTTGTCTTGGATCTCAATTTTAGGAGTGGAAGATGGTGGTTTGAATGAAATGGACTTAGTGAGACATGATGGGTCAATGTATTGGGATAAAGTGGATGATGAAGCTTCTTGGTTAACTGGCACTTGTCATTGTGGAAGGTCCCTTAGCCTTGTACAATATTGGAAAGGATCTAGATCACCATCAATAGTGATCTTTGTGCCATTATATGGGAACTTAAGACATTGGTGGTATGTTGAAGGTACAACTCTCATTGTGTGTATCCAAGTTATATGGAAGGGTGAGATCCAAGACTTGGAAGCTGGTGTTCATGATTGTTGGGCCAATTCTGATAGGGAGTGTAACAACTCCTTTGGACAATCTTTCCTCATCATCATAAGCCTTAATGACTATACTCTTAGAAGTGTCTAGACAATCTTCTAAGAATCCTAATGCCTTAACCAATTTTAGGGTACATAGGTTCAAACCCGCTCCTCTATCTACCAAGACTTGTCGGACTTTGGTTTGATGGAATATGACTTCAAGATGTAGTGGGTCATTATGATTAGACTTTTCAGTTGAGTAGTCTTGTTGGGAAAATGTGGGATGGTGAGAGTTGGTCAAATATCCCACCATTTCTTCGAAGCGATTGACATCCAAGTCCGTGGGAACAATAGTGTTATGTAATGCTTTGTCAAGTATGGCTCGATGTTCTGGTGACAAAGTCAATAGTTCCAAGATAGATATTTGTGCGGGGGTTTTGCTTAATTGATCAATGAGATTTTATCTATACTTGGGCCTCTGTGTAGGTGGTTCAGAAGAAGGACCTGGAATAATTATTTTAGTCCTGCATGTGTTCACATTACATTCTGGGTGCTTCTTAATGATGCCGGTATCAACATGTTTGTTTGCGGCTCGGAGGCTATATATGGTCTTTCCTTTCCCATAGTCATACTTGGATTTTGTGTAATTGGTAGAGGGATTGTTCCTAGTTCCCGAACCGGAGGCATTTCCTTTTGTGTGGTCATGTAATGGGTCTCTAAAGACCTTATGATCACTATTTTTAGTATTTTTTTGCCTGTTTACCTCTATGGATCTGTTTTCAACAAAGTCTTGAATGATATTCTTTAATTGGTGATATTGTTGTAGGTTGTGCCCTTTCGTTCGATGACAGTCACAGAAAGTGTTATCGTCCCACCATGAAGGTTTGAACTATCCAGGATCATACTCTCTTGGTTCCAAAGGTTTGATGAGATTATGTTTGACCAATTCTTTGAAAACTACCTCAATTGGTTGCCCTAAAGGTGTAGATTCACATGTAGGAAATCTCCTTTTTGGTCTTTGTTGTGATTTCTTGACATAATTAGCCATTTGATCTAGATTGTTCATCATGTCAGCATTTTGGTTGTATCCGCTAAGTGTGATAGCCGGTCCAATATGTATGTGTTTAGCATCAACAATGTCATCATTCATGACATTCTTGTTCCTAGACCAACACTTGTTTCTATCATTCGACACATTTGGATGTTGGAAAATTGGGCTCTTGCATTGTACTTTTATTTTTCCTTTGTCAATAAGGACCTTTTCAAGGATGATCTGGATGAACCCACATAAGTGGTGAACACTTTTGTGGAGGAAGGGAAAAGTTGGTTTTTCCCTCTACACAAAGTAAAGGGGTTCGGCCGAACCAAATTGTTTGACAGAACCAAATTGTTCGACCAAACCTTTAACATGGTTCGGTCGAACCACAGGGTTCGATCGAACCCTATGTTCACTTGAACCCCATTGATATGTGAGAATAAATATTAAAATAAAGGGGTTCAAGCGAACTAGGGTTCGGTCGAACCCCCTTAATAGGGATTTTTAAAAAAAAACCTGTCATTTTCTCGGACCCCCTAAATTTCCCTCATTATTTTAAAGGAGTTCAAGCGAACTAGGTTCGGCCGAACCTCTTAGTTCAGCCGAACCCCTTTAAGAGGTTCGGTCGAACATATGTTTAGCCGAACACCCTTCTTCCCCTATGTCCTCAAAAATTTGATTTTTTTTGTAAGAAATTATTGTTCAAAGCTCAATTTGAAAATGAAAATGCAGAAAACCTCAGAAACCCAACTAGATAATGATAGTCCTCAGAATGAGCTATCTGTCGAATATAATTTTAATATGATTTGGTTTTATTATGTATTTTATTTTTTAGTTTTATTAAACTTAGGTTTTCACTGAAAATCAAAATCTCTGGTCTGCACATGTGCAAAAATAGTAGATTATCAAAATAAAAAATTTAAAAATATGTTGAGGTTGGGTATTGATGTCCTTGATCCATTAAAAAAAAAAATCAATTTCGATTCATACAGAAAAAGTTATGTTGTATACAGTCCGCCTATGTCTGAATTGCAATTGGTTTGACTTTGAAACTTGATTAAAAAAAAAATATTCAATAAAAAACTATGAGACCAAATGAAAGTGCTAGATATCATAGTTAAAAATATAAATTCAAAAAAATTAGAATTTTATCCTTCATACAAAAAAAATTATGTTGTATATGGTGAGCGTCACTTTTTAAAAATGTTGTTTTCTAAAAAAAACCAGTTTTCGTGGGAGATGAAAAAGTGCAATCTGATTCCAAAAAATTTGAAAAAAAAATATTTAGAATCTACAGACAAAATGTGATGAGACTCTAGTTTGCATCATTTTCAAATTCCTCACGGTTTAGCCGCTACAAAAGCCCGAAAGTGAAGATTTAGTTAAAAATAATAATTGCAGTGTCCAGTTTGGCCAAAAATTGTAAACCACGATTGTGGGATCACCCATCCACTTTTGTACCAAGTCAAGGAATGAACTGCAATGGTGTGCCCGTAAGTCACCTCTCAGTTTCAGATTGATGTTTTCGAGGAAGATTGTGACCTTTTTTTTTCGGGTATTTTGACTGGACAATGGCTAGCTAGACTTCTCCATCTCTGGAAGAAAGTGATGAATCTCTCGCCATCTTCTTGTGTCATGTGGCACAAGGTTGCTATGGTTACTTCATTGTCTATGTTAAAGGAAAAATGTTTGACAAAATTCTCAGCTAATTCACCCCAGGATCGTATACCATATGGCAATTTAGAAAACCATTCCAAGCTATCTATATGAGGGTTCATGGAAATAGTCGCATTAAGTATGTGGGGTCATATGATATGTCCATGCGTGCCATTGAGAATTATCTAATGTGTTCTAAAGGATTCTTCCTCCCATTATACTTAGGAAAATTTGGTATAATGTATCCATGGGGAAAGGTGTCATATAGAGCACTTTGTCAAATGGACGTGGACATAGATCTTGCACTAAGATAGTTCATTTGCCTAACATAGACATGTCATCCATCTTTTGTTGAAGAGTTTGCATTTGGTTTTGAAGAACGTCGACTTGTGTCAAGGACATGGTGTTTGTTTTATTTGGATCAATGTAGGTGTTCTGATATGCCATGTTCTGTGATGGGTTGTGATTTGGCGAGGGAATATATCCTGTTAGGATGTGCTGATTTGGTATAGGGATATTCCTTGTCTGAATGGTCTAAGATGGTATAGGAATGCTTCCTGTCTGAATGGTCTGATTTGGTATAGGTATTCTACCTGTTTGAATGATTTGATTTGGTATAGGTTGCTACCTATCTGAATGATTTGATTTGGTATAGGTATATTCCCGCCAACTTTGGATCTCTTACCAGTCATGTTGGTGCCAAAGGGGTTGGAGGAAGTTGCCCCCACAGTAAATTTTAAACCTTATGTTATGTTGAAAGGGATTGTGCTTAAAATTGATGATGTCTGAGTCGATACGCTAGTTGGTATCGCTGCGGTAATTTGGGGAATAGACACACTTGATGTCATAGTTTGTGTTGGTTGAGTAAACTGTGTTTTCAAGTATGAATATCAAATCTTGGTGGTAGTGTGGCACCTTCTACTAGCAAATTTGCTAGATAGCATTGGGGATCATTTAGCAAACATTCATCCATAACGGATGCAAATTCAAGATCTTGTTCCACTACATGTATGTCTTCTATGTAAATTTTCCCATGTGTGTCTCTAGTGACATGTTTTTCAAGCAAAGGCTTGTGTGGGTGTTTGCTTCTTGACGGTTGGTTTCCGAACTAATTGATAAATTCGTTGGGGTCTATCATTGCTTTTTGTTTCTTTTTGGACCTTGTTTTGACCATGAAAAAGTTGCTCAAAATGGGTAATGCAGACTATGTCTAAAAACAAATATGACCTATGTCTATGTTTTTGGATTTTTTTTTACACTAAATGATGTTGCTAAAATGGTTTCTAAAAAGATGTATACTAAGATGACGTATGATAGGATGGACATTATGCCAAATCTCAAGTAGATTATGACGATAAATGAGTCGAAGATGGGTATAACCTACCACCTATGGAATAAATGCATGCAAGGATTTGTTGTTTGACCAAGGAACCTGATTGTAGGACAAGGACAGTTGACAAGGTGAATTTCCCAAAACCAGACTGTTGAGTTGGAAAGATTCACAAAAGGATTAAAGTGACTAGGTTCAATGATTATGACAAACCAGAACATGACCGTATCCAATGACAAACCAGAACATGAACTAGAAAATTATAAAATAATATTTCAAATAAGTTTAGTATATTAAAATTAAAAAATTGAAAAAGTTGATTTTTTAATTTTAGTTTAACGTTAAATGTCTATATCTTAATATTTTTTTATTGCAATTTAAATTGAATTTCAAATATTCCAAACAAAACATGAAACAACATGAATTATTAGAGTCAACAATGTTGGGTCCACATGTAGTAGCATTAGGATACATTCATGTCATCATATAACAATAATTCAACTAGTCCTCTTCAATGTGGCATTATCATATTAATGAGAAAAATATAATAGGAAGTACTTTAAGACATTCATTCATTAAAAAAATAAAAAAATTAGTAGATCCAAGGAGTATACACTATTTATACAAGCCATATAAGACACATATTCATTAAAATAAATAAATAAATAATAGAAAGTGCAAGAGATCACACACCTAAAACTAACATAACTAGCTAGTAGGTGATGCATTAAATGTTTTTATAGAGTTTCACTTATTATCTTTCACTCGTAAAATGATATAAAATAAATTTATGTGTGAACATATAGAAAAACAACCTTATGTATCTCACTCAAATAAGATTATTTGGATTAGTAAGTTGAATAACCTTAAACTAGTATAGGCATTAAATGGTGATTGTAGGGACTCTTTCATAGGTGGTGGTGATTCTTTCACATAGATGTGTGAAAAACCTCTTTCTTATATTAATGTCTATCCTCATCATAATATTTCAATTGAATTAGTACATATAATGCTTCCAATATTTTTTAATAAACTTGTAATTTAAAAAATATATTTGTTGATGATGGTTAAGATTTAGAAATTAATCTATTTATGATAGTTAGGATTATTTAGAAAGGGATGACAAATTCCAAATCAAATGTTTGGAATATATATCTTCTATTATTGATAATATTTTTCGACATGTTTTGAGTTATAAACATATAGACTTATTCAAAAATTATTTCCTTTTGGGAGTTCTATAATGTGATTGTTTAATAGCTATTTCTTTTATGAGTTAGCTTGTACTTTGATTTGTCTTTGTTTGGCCTAGTTTACATGACTTTGTAATGTGATTCCAATTATTCTACATTTTTATGAATAATTTATACAGTATTTGTGTGATAAAATATATCTATTTATAAAGAAAAGAAACCAAGCTAATATTATGTAGCAAGTCGTAGTTTGAAAATTTATTTAAATAAAATTAATTGTTAAAAAATTAAAAAAATTAAAAAATCAATGATAATCTAATCAGGATTCAATAGCTTTTTTAAAATACCAAAAAACTCACAAATTATAATTAAGCATTACCATGTTTCTCATTAGCCAACAATGTCAAAGCATCATTATCTCATTGTTGGTGTGAGAAAGATAAATCACTTAATTAATTATTCTTAGGTCCTATTGACACTAGCATACTTGAGCTTACAAAGATCATGTATTTTTTTTATCTTAAGTCATAGTTCATTAGAAAAACGTCATTATCTAATTATATCCTAATATTTTAGTTGAGGTTTATCTTTATCCTTTTGGGTTCATCTCTATCCTTATAACAAGGATTTGGCATTGTATATGATAATCATTACCTTTTCATATGTAATAAAATTTTAGGTTTTACAAAAAATCAATTACTTTTCTCTTGTATGATAGGGTATTTTGTTTGCAAGTGATCTTTCGGGTTTTCTAAGATTTTAATAATCAATTTCAACTTGGTATCAGAGCTCCAAATCTATTATTTTTTTATCTATTTTTTGAGATATTTTGTCTTGTGCATTCAAACAATACATCCTAGAAAAAAATAAGCATTATCATTATGATGTAGGAGCATCCAATGGTGCAAGGGCAATCCTACATCACCCAAAAATATATTTACTTTCATTTAGATTTTTGTAGATATTTTTGCATTTCTAGATACCCTTTTTGTCGAAGAATAATTCCCAACATTCATAACTGTTTTTTTGCTTTTTCTACTCAACTGCTATTTTTAGCAGGTATGAATTTGAAGGCATGAGGAGACAAATTTAAGGGAAGCTTCGGGATAGAATAATAAACACTTTGGTGAAAGAATCAGGCTAAGATCATTCCCGGTTCAAAAGTTATTCAAGTTTTAGTTTTTGCTTTTTGCCTTACAAAATCTTCAGAGCTAATTTTAAGGGACTTAAAGGCTCCAGATGGGCTCAAAAATCGGCAAAAAATGAAAGTGGTTAACCTTTGGGCCCCACTTTTTAGCACTTCATTTTCGCAAGAACTTTCCGAAAAGGTATTATGATTGAAGATACGACGGTTAGATCTTGAGTTAGGGCTTTCAGAAGTTGGTGCATAATTAGAATATTGTTTTTCGCTCCAAACAGGGAAAGGGGTTATTTATGGGCTGGTTTCTGATTTGTTTGAGGAGTTTCTAGGGAAAGAAGATCGCATTGTTGCACAAAGGGGAATTTCTGTAGTTTCTTTCTGTAATTTGCATGTATTGCAAAACTCGAGGATTTGAGATCCTCTGCATGTAAGAATTTCATTATTTTGAATAATAATATTCTCTAGTTTTCTGTGTGATTTTTCTGTGTCTCGGGTTGCACCCTCATCAAGTGGTATCAGAGCGGGTTTTCTTGAGCGTGTGGATAGATCACCGATCGTGAGGCAATTCGCACCAAGACTATTATTGTGGGTTCAAGATATTCAAGATGCCTCCAAGAGTGGCATGTGGTAGGCGAGGTGGTGTCAAAGATGCCAGAAATGCTGGTGGAAGAGATCCATTAGCGGCCGAGGGTTTCAGAGCTCTCCAGAGACAAATTAATGCATTACAAAGATAGTTAAGAAGAGGGGTAAACTTGAGAAGGGGAGATTCAGATGTAGAAGAGGAAGAAGAAGCTATTGATCAAGATCAAATGCGACTGATAAGGGCCATTTCGAAGATCAAAAAAAGACCTAGAGTAGAAGTTCCCAGTTTTTCTGAAAGTCTGAACTCGAAAGAATATTTTGAGTATGAAGTAGAGGACCTAGATCGGGTTAAGTTTGAAAAAATGAAGCTGAAGGGCCATGCCAGTATCTAGTGGAAAGAGGTCCAACTAGAAAGAAATAAGAGAGAAAAGGGAAAGATCACCAGATGGGATCGCATGGTGTTGAAACTGAAGAAGCAGTTCATGCCAATGGACTATGAGTTAGATCTATTGAAGAAATTGCAAGGGTTGAAGCAAGGAAGCAGATCTGTGAAAGAATACATAGAAGATTTTCACAAAATGATCATCAAAATGGGACATGCAGAGGCCAACAAGGAGAAGGTAGCTCGTTATCTTAATGGGTTACGACCGGGCATTCAAGAGGAGCTAAGCCTTGTCAAAATGGCCACCATTGAGGATGCGTACCAGTTTTCTCTGAGAGTTGAAGAGAAGTTGAACAAAATATTTGACAACAAGCAAAAAGGATGAGGAGGTCAAAGTAGAAGGGGTAGCGGAAGATCTTTTGGAAGCCGAAATGAGGATGAGAAGAAAAATGAAGATGTGGGTACCAGTTGAAGCTAGAGGAATGATAACTTCTACCACCCTCGTGATCAAAGAGGTAGAGGACAAAAAAGATTTGGGTAAGGACTCGAAAGAGGTGGTTTTAGAGGAACTTGTTGCTAGTGTGGTGAAGAAGGGCATCAAGCCTATGAATGTCCACAACACCAAGGAAGGATAGACATAAGGCCAGAAGGTCATGCAAGGGTTGCACATGTAGATGAGGAGGCTCAATCCGAGCATTCAGATGATGCTGAAAGGGGAGAATCCCTAGTGGTTAGAAGAGCCCTTGAAGAGAAGGAGCTAGAATAAAGGAAGAATTTGTTCCGCACAAGGTGCAAGTGTGAAGATAAATGTTGTGATGTCATTGTTGACAGTGGGGGCACCGATAATCTGGTGTCAGAAGAAATGGTTACAAAGTTGAAGCTGAAGAGGGAAAGGAATCCACATCCATATCGGATTGCCTAGTTACAGAAAGACCACAAAGTTCTAGTCAATGAGCAGTGCCTGGTGAAGTTCAAGATCAGAAGCTATCATGATGAGGTGCTATGTGATATCATCCCTATGGATGCATGTCATGTGTTGTTGGGGAGGTCGTGGATGTTTGACAGGTGAGTTGTACACGATGGCCATGCAAACACTTATTCCCTGATGAAGGATGGAGTGTGCCATAAGTTGAAACCCCTAAAGAAGGTCGAAGAAAAGGTATGCAATAGTGCTAGAATTTGTTATGTTGATGGAAGGAAATTTTTAAAAGGCATGAAACATGAGTGTGTGTGTTATGCATTGATTCCTAAAATGGATAAGGAGGGTAGTGAGAAGGTTCCAGTAGAAGTTTCTGGGTTATTGAATGAGTTTCAAGATATTGTTTCTAATAATGTACCTGAGGGTTTACCACCAATGAGGAAGATCAGTCATCAGATTGACGTGATCCCAGGAGCTAGTTTGCTGAATAAGGCAGCTCATAGAATGACTCCTGCAGAAAATGAGGAGTTGAACATACAAGTTGAGGAGTTGTTGAGAAAGGGTTTGATTTGAGAGAGTCTGAGTCCATGTGCAGTACTTGCAGTACTAGCACCAAAGAAGCATGGGGAGTAGAGGATGTGTACAGAATCCCGGGCCATAAACAAGATAACAATCAAGTATAGATTTCCCCTGCCAAGGATGGATGATCTGATGGACTGTTTGAGTGCAGCTCAGTACTTCACAAAGATTGATCTGAAGAGTGGATATCACTAGATCAAGATTTGAGAGGGAGATGAATGGAAGACTGCCTTCAAGACCAAAGAGGACCTGTATGAGTGGTTAGTCTTGCCTTTTGGGCTAACCAATGCACCAAGCACATTCATGCGGCTCATGAACGAGGTATTGAAAGAGTTCCTAGGAAGCTTTGTTATTGTGTATTTAGATGATATTTTGATATTCAGTAAGTCACTGGATGAGCATATAATGTATATTGGTAGAGTCTTTGAGAAGCTAAGAGAAGAGAAATTGCTGATTAATTTGAAGAAGTGTAGTTTTGTGAAGAAGGAGTTAGTGTACTTGGGGTTTGTTGTCTCGACAGAAGGTCTCAAGATGGACCTAGAGAAGGTGAAGGCTATTCTGGAATGGCCTACCCCAAGAACTGCTACTGAGGTGAGATCTTTCCATTGTTTGGCCAATTTTTACAAAAAATTTATTAGAAACTTTAGTAGTATTTGTGCACCCCTGACTAAAACAATGAGAGTGGATAGAAAAGAGTTCAAGTGGAGCATTAGAGCAGCAAAGAGTTTCGATCTATTAAAGCAGAAGGTGATAGAACAACTTGTTTTGGCTCTCTCGGATTTCAATAAGGTGTTTCAGGTGGATTGTGATGCTAGTGGTTGTGCTATTGGAGCAGTGTTAAGCCAAGAAGGTAAGCCCATTGCCTATTTCAATGAAAATTTAAATGATGCAAAGAGAAAGTACTCTTTATATGATCAAGAATTTTATGCAACAGTTGAAGCATTAAAGAAATGGAGGCATTATCTATTGCCGAAGGAATTTGTTATGTATACTGATCATCAAGAATTGCAGTACCTGAGTAGTCAGGGAAAATTAAATCTGAGGCATATGAAATGGGTAGAATTTTTGCAGAGTTATACATTTGTTTTAAAGCATAGGAGTAGGAAGTCAAATAGGGTTGCAGATACCTTAAGTAGGAGGCATACATTGTTGACAAAAATGCAGATTGAGGTGGTTGGGTTCAGTGAACTCAAGACATTGTATCTGAATGATCCCAATTTTGCAGAGGCTTGAAAAGCTTGCAAAGAGCCTATTACAGTTGACACGACAAAGTGGCTGGATTTCATAATTCAAGAAGGCATGTTGTTTAAGGGAAGTCAATTGTGTATTCTAAGGAGTTCCATGAGGGAGAACTTGATAAAGGAGAAGCATAGTGGGGGAATGGCAGGACATTTTGGTCAAGATAAGACCATTTCCATTATCAGTGAGCATTATTATTAGCCTCAGTTATCACATGATGTGAAGAAGTTTGTGCAGAGTTGCAGGGTATGTCAAATGGCTAAAGGAGTGAGCCAGAATACAGGTTTGTATCAGCCCTTACCTGTACCAAAGAGGCCATGGGAGGATATAAGTAAGGACTTTGTTCTTGGCTTTCTAAGGAAACGGAGAGGGAATGATTCAGTGTTTGTGGTAGTTGATAGGTTTTTGAAAGATGGCACATCTCATCCCATGCCAGAAGACCCATGATGCAGTCCACATTGCTGACTTTTTCTTCAGAGAGGTAGTGAGGCTACATGGTCCACCAAAGAGTATATTCTTAGATCATGACACCAAATTTGTTGGATACTTTTGGAGGACCTTGTGGAAGAAGTTGAAAATAGAGTTGAAGTTTAGTTCAGCACACCATCCACAAACTGAAGGGTAGACTGAGGTTGTGAACAGAAGTTTGGGTAACCTATTGAGATGCTTGGTAGGAGATAAGTCCAAGGGATGGGATTTGATCTTACCCCAGGTAGAATTTTCTTACAAAAATTCTATCAATAGAAGCACTGGTAGATCACCATTCCAGATTGTGTATGGAAGTAGTCCTAGGACTACTCCAGAATTGAGGAAGATGGACCAAGAGAAGAAGACAAGTGTTGAAGCTGAAGACTTTGCAAAACACATCAAGAATATGCATGAGAAGGTAAAAGAACACATTAATAAGATGAATATGCAGTATACGGCTAAGGCAGATCAAAAGAGGAGGTATAAGGAGTTTTAGATTGGTGATGAAGTGATGGTCCACTTGAGGAAAGAAAGGTTTCCAGTAGGAACTTATAAAAAATTGAAGATGAAGAAGTTTGGTCCCTATAAAATTTTGAAGAGGCATGATTCAGGGAACGCATATGAGGTAGAGTTCCCAGATGTATTCAACATTTCCCCTATGTTCAACATTGCAGATTTGACAGAATATCATGAGGGTGGCGCAGAGGAAGTACCAGCAATGGAACAGTGTGGTATTCCAGCACCTACTTCAGAGAAGGAGGAGATTGAAGAAATCTTGGATAGCTGTGTGGCAAGGAGTACCAGAAATAGGCAGTATGAATAATATCTGGTGAAGTGGAGAGGAAAGCTTTGGAAGATTCATCCTGGATGTCTAAGGTAGAGGTTAACCATTTGGGTTTTCCTCAACTATTTGAGAAATGACGGGGTCATTTTTCAAATTACCCTAGGTGTTTGATGCAGGAGCATCCAGTGGTGCAAGGGAAATCCTACATCACCCAAAAATATATTTACTTTCATTTATATTTTTGTAGATGTTTTTGCATTTCTTGATACCCTTTTCGTCGAAGAATAATTCCCAACTTTCAAAACTGTTTTTCTGCTCAACTACTATTTTTAGCAGGTATGAATTTGAAGGTATGAGGAGAAAGAAATTCAAGGGAAGCTTTGGGACAGAATAATAAACACTTCGGTGAAATAATCAGGCTAAGATCATTCCCGGTTCAAAAGTTATTCAAGTTTCAGTTTCTGCTTTTTGCCCTTAAAAATCTTTAGAGCTAATTTTGAGGGACTGGCTCTAGATGGGCCCAAAAATTGGCAGAAAATGAAAGTTGTTAGCCTTTAGGCCCCACTTTCTAGCTTCATTTCACAAGATCTTTCCAAAAAGGTATTATGATTGAAGATCCGATGGTTAGATCTTGAGTTAGGGCTTCTGGAAGTTGGTGCATAATTAGAATGTTGTTTTTGGCTCCAAACGGGGAAAGGGGCTATTTATGGGCTGGTTTCTAATTTGTTTGAGGAGTATTTGGGGAAAGAAGATCGCATGTTGTGAAAAGGGGAATTTTTTATAGTTTCTTTCTGTAATTTGCATGTATTGCAGAACTCGAGGATTTGAGATCCTCTACATGTAAGAATTTCATTATTTTGAATAATAATATTCTCTAGTTTTCTGTGTGAGTTTTTTGTGTTTTGGGTTGCACCCTCATCACATTACATCTAAAATATGTCAAAACTCTAATATTTCCTATCTAAATATTAAAAAAGGTTAGGAAAAAGTGTGTTGTACACCTTGCATAATGTATTTAATGTAATTATTGTTGGGGCCACTTTATGTTGTGTGCAACATTGGGACATAAGTTAAAGTTGTAAAAATTTAATTATTTAATATTGGCAAAAATAATTAAATAAAGTACCCAATATTAAATGTGCAAACATGATTTTGTAATCTCACGGTTTTAGTCACATGGTTTTTCCAACAGTACCGACAGCACTTGTCGGTGGGGTCCGCCTATAAGAGGCCAGCCATGACCTTTTTTAAAGGTTTTTTAAAAATGTTTTTAAATTTTTCTTATTCCCTTTATTAAAATCCATCGGGCAATGTAAAAAGGTCGACCAAATTTTAAATATGTGAAATTTAATATATTTTGGGGTCTACCACCACTACCGGTGGCTCCGCTTGGAGGTCACCCTTGTTGTGCCTACATACTAGAATTGTGCAACTTATTTCCAAAGGGCATATCTTTTGCATAGATTATTCGTTGTCACTATTCTTGGACTCGTTGGAAAGCTGATTCAGTCCTTTATGTTGTGGTGCTAGTGATTTTTCTAGATTTTGTAGTTTAAATAGTGTTTTTCTTATTGGAAGTCAGATGTTTGTTTTGAGCTTCAAGAGGGCATATCTTGAGCATACAAAGTCAGATTTTGGACTTCTAATAAACAAGGAAAAGCTTGTTCAGAGAAGTACGTAGTGGATTGGGTTTGGAGTTATTTTGGAATGGATTTTTTGTTTTCCTTATTTGATTTTTTTATGGGTTTACTTTGACTATAGTGATACTATGAGTTTATGGATGATTGGATCTTGGAGATTTGATGTTGGCTTCATTGAATTCTTAGTTGTACATCTCAGATTATTCTATTTTTGACATGGTTATCAGTTTGGTTGGATTTGTATGTTTCATTGTTGTATCTACAAGTTCTGCAATGTTGTAGGTAGTTTATACTTACATGTTGCATTTATGACTTGGACATAGGTTGTCTATGCCTATAGATATTTCAATATTGATGCATTTTCAGTTTTGGTGTCTTAGTTTAGTCACTTGGTTTGCTGGTTTTGATGTCATGTTGAGGAGGTGAGATGGTATTACCACGTACAGTAATGATATGAGACCTATGCAGTTAACTATGTTATGCATATATGTGGGAAATTGCTGGATTATTGAGTTGTTGGTACATTTGGTGGTGATCATGGTGTCATGGATATTTCTTGTGCTTTAGATACTTTGTCATGTCATGATGGATTATATAGGTGCTTTGTTGGTGGTGTTGGATTGGTTCCTGAAATTATGGTTATGGTGGTGTATCTTCTTGGTATGAGGATCATGGTTTTACTTTTCCTTTTGGGAGCTCTTGTTACATTTGAGTTCTTTAATTGTCCGAGGGCCTTTGGTTGATATTCAAGAGGATATTTTTATCATGATTTCATGGATAGCTTGATTACAATTTTTCAATAGGAGCTTTTGACAGTGATGGATTAGCGGTGATGGATATGTGTATGATGGTTTGGAGGTTGTAGGTATCTTCTTGGCTTGGAGATTTTGGTTCTACTTGTTATGCTATTGGCGATTTAGTTGTGTGTGTAGACCTGGATGATCTTCATAGAGAGGATGGTAATGATGATGCCATGTTTGAATCGGTATCACAGCTCAGTGGGAGTTGTTGGTAGTGATGTGGATTCACCATTTGATGGTGGATGATCTTGTGCAATGTTTTTTGGTGTCATGGATCGACTCTTGGATTCTACTTCTATGTAGTTAGGGGTCATTGGCATATTTGTTTTTATTGACAAGGGATGGTTAGATTCATATTGATTAGTATTATGATACATGTGGGTAAGTGCACCAAGATGGTTCCCAAAAAGGGGACTTAAGTGGACAACTTTTCTTTGAAATAAGGAAATACTGACCTTGGATGTGAAATTGAGGATACTTAGACTTAAAATTTTGAGATGGAACAAAAAGAAGGATTCAAGTGCTCTGAGTCTACTTTCTAAAATACTAATTTATTTTGAAAAAGGTTGAGATTAAGGAGTTCAAATGAGGGCCGTACACAAATTGGTGTTGTTTTAGTCAGAAAAATATAGCATAGCAACTCTTGTACGACCCTCGTACGGTGAATTTTTTTTTAGTATTTTTAAAATCACAATGGTAAGAAGTTAGCTAATAGTGTGTAGTTGATGCACAATTTTGCAGATAATTTTTTAATGAATATTTGATTTTTTACTAATTTGCGAAGTGGACATATCCTGAAAATAGAATTTTGGTCGTGCTGCCCCTACAAATTTTGGAAACTAATTGATTTGTTTTTTATTTTATTTTTTAATTTTGTAGAATGGAGTCTAGTTTCTAAAAATATAATTTATTTGAAAAATTGATGAACGGTTAATTTATAACAAAAAAAATACCAAACACTACTTTTTGGCAAAAAAAAAGACATACAGATAAAATAAATTATGGATGAAAAACTTAACATTTTTAGAAAGTGAAAAAAATTACATCATTGGATAGCTAAGAGATAACCCAACATTACCCGTGTGCTCGATTTTTTTGATATTGAACCATGTGCAATCTTGACGGTGAGCACAAACTCGATTATGTGAAATATGGTGGATTTTTCTAAAAAACATATCTGGTCATTGGGAATGCCCTCCAAGCCTTTGGGTTGGTATTCCAAGGTAAATACCAAGCCTAAGGCTCAGGAATTCCCAAAGCAAGATATAACGCGAGATCGTTATAACGTGCTCACATTATATCTCACTTTTGACATGGTTTTTGCTTCTGCGGGGAACATGTCTACTAGCACATAACGCGAGCGCATTATAACGCGCTTGCGTTATGTTTTACTTTATGTTAAATGCCAATATATTAAAGTATGCTGATATATTTTTTATGTACATGTATGTCATGTATGTATGTATTCTTGAATGGATGTAATATTTTATATATATTATGCTTGTATGTATGCATTTATATATGTCTTTAGACAAAGGGATAATTTAGAGAGAGTCTCGAGAGATGGAGAGGGCGTCGAAGTGAGATTTTAAGAGAGAGGGAGTGGGAGAGAATGGGTTGGATTGAGGGGGACTTAGCTAGGTGGGGTGGCAGGGATAGAGGGAGGGAGAGAGAAAGAGGGAGGGTGGGAGAGAGAGAATTGAGGGAGAGGGAGAGAGAGAGAGGGGGGTGGGAGAGAGAGAATTGAGGGAGAGGGAGAGGGAGAGAGAGGGGGGGAGAGAGAGAGACAAAGAGAAAGAGAGAGGTATGTAGGTAGGGTGCTGAAAGGGAGAGACTTGAGAGTGGAGAGGGAGAGACTTGAGAGTGCAGGGAGACTCTGAGAGATAGGTAGTGAGAGGGAGGAGAGAGAGGGAGGTGAGGAGAGATGGAGTGTGAGAGAGAGGGAATGGGAGAGAGGAGGAAGTGTGGAGGAGAGACTTGAGAGAGGGAGTGACCTGATAGAGGTAGAGAAAGAGGGGGGTGGAGTGAGAGGGACTTATCTAGGTAGGGTTGGAGGGATAGATAGAGAGAGGGGAGAGAGACAAAGAGAGAGTTACCTAGGTAGGTTGCTAGAGGGAGAGACCTTAGAGAGAGAGGGGGAGGGAGGAAGAGACATGAGAGAGAGGGATAGATAGGTAGTGGGAGAGAGTGGGATGGAGTGGGAGGGACATAAAGAGAGATGGATAGAGGGAGTGAGAGAGGGTGGTAGGGATTGATTGAAAGATAGGTATGCAAAAAGTGGGATATGGTAGATAGAGACAATTAGAGAGGGTGGGAGGGAGGCAAGGAGGGAGAGGTGAGATGTATAGATAGAGAGAAAGTGATAGAGGTTGAGGGATTAGGGTGGAGGACCTATAGGGTTGATGGTTTCTACCTAGGGTATTAGGGTTTCATGTTTTAGGGTTGAGGGAATAGGTTTGATGGTAGAGGGTATTTGGTTGAGGGTATAGGGTAGAAGGTTTAAGGTTTAAGTGTTTAGGGTTGAAGGGTTTGGAGTTAAGGGTCTAGGGTTTAGGGTTTACTTGGTTGAGGGTAGAGGGTTTAGGGTATAGGTTTGAGGGTATATGGTTGAAGGATTAGGTTCATGGTCCAATGTAAGGGGTAGAGGGTTTGGGGTTTAAGGATTGAGGGTTGAGGGTTGAGAATTGAGGGTTGAGTTTTTAATGTATAGGGTAAAGGGTAGAGGGTTGAACATTGAGGGTTTAAGGTATAGGGTCGAGGGATTAGGATTGAGGGTCCAATATATAGGGTAGAGGTTATAGGGGTTGAGAGATTAAGGTTTGAGGGATTAGGGTTTAGGGTAGAGAGTATTGGGTTGAGGGTAGAGGTTAGAGGGTAGAGGGTAGAGGGTAAACGGTTCAAGGGTTTAGGGTTGAGGGTAGAGGTTAGAGGGTAGAGGGTAAAGGGTTTAGCCATTTAGGGTTTAAGGGGTTAGGGGTAAGGGTCGAGGCTTTAGGGTTGAGTGTTTAAGGGTTTAAGGGTCAAGAGGGTTGAGGGATTAGGATTGAGAGTTTACTAAGTGGGTTTAAGGGTTGGAGGATTAGGGTTGAGGGTAGAGGGTTGATGGGTTTGGGTTTAAGGGTTTAGGGTTTACATATGAGGGATCAATAGGTTATAGGGTAGAGGTTATAGGAGTTGAGGGATTAGGGTTTAAGGGTTGAGGGTTGAGGGATTCAGATGGTATAGGGGTTGAAGGATTAAAGTTTAAGGGTTGAGGGATTAAGAGGGTATAGGGGTTGAGGAATTAGGATTTAAGGGTTGAGGGTTGAGGGTTCAAGGATTAAGAGGGTATAGGGGTTGAGGGATTAGGGTTTAAGGGTTGAGGATTGAGGGTTGAGGGACTAAGAGGGTATAGGGGTTGAGGGATTAGGGTTTTAGAGTTGAGGGATTAGGGTTTAAGGGTTGAGGGTTGAGAGTTGAGGGATTAAGAGGGTATAGGGATTGAGGGATTAGGGTTTAAGAGTTGAGGGTTGAGGGATTAGGGTTTGAGGGTTGATGGATTAAGAGGGTATAGCGGTTGAGGTATTAGGGTTTAAGGGTTGAGTGATTAGGGTTTAAGGGTTGAGGGATTAACATGGTATAGGGGTTGAGGGATTAGGGTTTAAGGGTTGAGGGATTAAGAGGGTATAGAGATTGAGCGATTAGGGTTTAAGGGTCGAGGATTGAGGGTTTAAGAGGGTATATGGGTTAAGGGATTAGGGTTCAAGGGTTGAGAGATTAAGGTTTAAGGTTTGAGGGATTAAGAGGGTATAGGGTTTGAGGGAATAGGGTTTAAGGGTTGATGGATTAAGAGTGTATAGGGGTTGAGGGATTAGGGTTTAAAGGTTTAAGGTTGAGGGTTCAAGGATTAAGAGGGTATAGGGGTTGAGGGATTAGGGTTTAAGGGTTGAAAAATTAGGGTTTAAGGGTTGGTGAATTAAGAGGTGAAGGAGGGATTAGGGTTTAAGGGTTCAAGGTTAAGGATTGAGGGATTAAGAGTGCATAGGGGTTGAGGGATTAGGGTTTAAGGGTTGAGGGTTGAGGGTTGAGGGATTATGAGGGTATAGGGGTTGAGGGATTAGGGTTTAAGGGTTGAGGGATTAAGAGGGCATAGGGGTTGAGGGATTAGAGTTTAAGGGTTGAGGGTTGAGGGATTAAGAGGGTATAGGGGTTGAGAGATTAGGGTTAAGGGGTTGGGGATTAGGCTCTGTGCTGAGGGATTAAGAGGTAGGTTTGAGGGATTAGGGCTTAAGGGCTGAGGGATTAAGAGGCAGGCTAGGGGTTGGAGGGATTAGGGCTAAGGGCTGAGGGTTCAAGGACAAGAGGGCATGTGGGTTGAGGGATTATGGCTTAAGGGTTGAGATTGAGGGCTGAGGGATTAAGATGGTATAGGGGTTGAGGGATTAGGTTTAAGGTTGAGGATTAAGACTAAGAGAAGTGATGATTAAGAGGGTATAGGGCTGAGTGGGATTAAGAGGGTAGTAGTTGAGGGATTAGGGTTTAAGGGTTGAAGGATTAGGGTTTAAGGGCTGAGTGGCTGAAGGCTGAGGGATTAAGAGAGGTATAGGGATTGAGGAGCTCAGGGTTTAAGGGTTGATGATTGAGGTTGAGGGATTAAGAGGGCATAGGGGTTGAGGGATTAGGGTTTAAGGGTTGAAGGATTAGGGTTTAAGGGTTGAGGGTTGAAGGTTGAGGGATTAAGAGGGTATAGGGATTGAGGGATTAGGGTTTAAGGGTTGATGATTGAGGGTTGAGGGATTAAGAGGGTATAGGGGTTGAGGGATTAGGGTTTAAGGGGTGAGGGTTGAGGGTGTAGGGTTTAGGGTTTCTCCCACTCTCCCCCTCTCTCCCTCCCTCTCTATCTCCCCCTCTCCCCATCTCTCCCTCCCACTCTGCCCCACTCCCAGTCTCCCCCACTCTCTCCCACTCTATCTTTCTCCCACTATCACCCTCTCTCCCTCCCTCTCTATCTCCAACTCTCTCCCACTCTCTCGATCTCCCATTCTCCGCTTCTCCCCTTCTCCCACTCTCTCTTTCTCCCAATCTCCCCCTCTCTTCCTCCCTCTCTATCTCCTACTCTCCCTCTCTTTCCTCCACTCTCTTTCCCACTCTCCCCCACTCTCTCCCACTCTACCTCTTTCTCCCTCCTACTGCCATCTCCTCCTCTCTGTCTCACTCTCTGCTACTCACCCTCCACTCCTCCTGCCATCCTCTCTCCTCCTCTCCTGACACATGCACTCCTTCTCCTTCTCCCGCTCTCACTCCTCCCAAATCTCCTATCTTTTTTCTCCTGATTATATGCATGCCCAGTTGCCATTATAGAGTTCAGGTCGTTCCACACAGGTCTGTCCTTTAAGACCAGCTCTGACCTCTCCCATTCAGAGTGTCCAAACTTTTGATTGATGTATCCTGGTGATGCATAGCTCCAGTTCCTAAAATAAAATATTATTGCTTGGCACCAATTTACAGTGTGTTGCAAGACATGCCTTAGCCATCCACATGATTCCTTTGGGACCAAATTAAGAAGAAATAGCCTTTTCACTGTTTATTTTGCCTCGAAGCCCGAACCAATTTTACAAAGGAACTACCCTTAGATCTTCACACCGGACTTCAATTAAAAAGCATAATTGGGTGTCAAAGGCTTCAGATAATTTCTAGGTCTTAGGACCTTACCCACTCAACTAGTCTTCCAATACAAAAACCCCCATTTTTCAATGCAAAGAGGGAGGGTTTATAGAAACTCCTATACCCGGGCCTTTCCAGACCATTCCAAAGCATCAAACATCTTCAAAATACCCTACACAATGTCAAAAGTTCATTACATAGACCACTCCTTCAACACTTTTTCAAAATCACTCCTTGGTTCCTCAAATTCTCATGGAAAAGTGCTTGTTTGAGCTAAAAACCACAGATCCTATTGTCATTAGTTTCATTCCACAGCATGTTCAACAATAAAAGACCCTAATCTAACAATTTACATGCCATTCCACTAAGAAGCAAGTCATAAAAGTAGGTGGGATGGTCATTTCATAATTAAATCCTACTCAAACCCTTGACTAGCTTGAAATGAGCAGTTTCAGAAAATTGTCAATTGCTCCCTTCAAACGTAATGTTAAGTCCTTAGAACTGATGCATTAGAGACTTTTTCATATAATATTATATTATTTTCTATCAAGGGCAGGCTGTATAGATGCATACAAGTGCATGAAAGTGCAAAAAAACTAGTGAATTCCTGCAAAAGAGCATTTTTTTTATCAAAAAAATGGATTTCAAAATGAACAAAAATCCTCGCTTCGAGCCAATGGAGGTTATTTAAAACTTTTTCAATGAAAAAAAACTCCCCCAAATTACTATAACTAACAAAAAACCACCTTTGAAAGCTCATATAACTTGTACATGAAAAATGTCTTTAATGGCCCTCTTACAACATGAAGATACCCAAAATTGAATCAAATTTCAAAATGGAAGCATAGATTGTCAAGGTGCTCCTACACCAAAAACTTATCAAACACTCACAATGACATTCACTCATTAGTTTTTAGAATCACCATCATGGTTATTCACTTTTAGTTAGAAATGTGCTCTATCTAGCCTAGTGCTTCCATAGTTTGTACACATTGGTCTACATGCTAGGTTAACTTTTGTACACGATGATTGTAAGTATTATTTAAATGAAGCCTTCAATGACATATATTTTTAAATTATCTTGAATGGATAAAAAATTTAGGAACTAATATTCATCTCATTACCATGGTACAAATAAAATTATCCCCCATGCCGAAGAAAAAGACAAAGAGGAAACTAACAGATGAAGAGAACGAAACCTTGAAAGAAAAGGAGAGAGTTTAGCTAGTGGCATATCGTGAAAAGTAGAAATTGGAAATGATTGATGAAAACAACCCAATTGTAGAGGAACCTCAATGATCAAAAAGAGAGCGGGAATTGGCAGCATAACAAGCACGAATGCAAAAGCATCGTCGTAAGATAGATTCAGATACCGTAGTTGGAGACACACCCTCTACGACAAGTGAATATGAAGGGACACCATTAAGAACAAGCGAATATGGAGGGACACCATCTAGCACAAGTGAATATGGATGGACACCATCTACTGCAAGTGAATATGGAGGGACACCATGTACTACAAGTGAATATTGTTGGACACCATCCAACACATCTCAAGTTGAGAGTAGATCATCACTCAAAATTGACGAAGAAGGTATGCCATAATTTCCATGTGAACCTCAAGGTATGTCTTCTTCTCCACCCTTGATCAAAGGTATGAAATTTAGCCCACCTCAATTAAATATTGATGAAATTCCTAATGTTGAGATGTATGTACCTAAGAGAACACCACCAAGAATTTTGCGTAGAAAGCCAAAGTATTTGATTAATA